>CM057478.1:63430800-64030800 GCA_030035585.1 Dugong dugon | reverse complement strand
GTTTTTTTGAATAAAGTTATACAATAGACAAAGTTCTGGCAAGATTCACTAAGAAAATATGTGAGAAGGTGCAATAAGCAACACTGACAAAAAAGGAACATAATCATTAACACAGTAGGTATTTTTAAAATCGTAAGAGAATGCCATAAACAACTTTATGGGAATACATCTTAAAATCCAGAGGAAATGGAAAAAATTTCCAGAAAAATATACGTAATCAAAACTGGTTCAAGAAGAAATAGAAATACCAAGTAGTACATTAAATAAACATAATCAGTAATCAAAAAACTATTTTTCATGAACACCAGGTTCTGTGGCTTGTTAAACCAAAAAAAAAAAAACCAAACAAACCCATTGCCGTGGAGTAGATTCTGACTCACAGTGACCCTACAGGACAAAGTAGAACTGCCCCATAGGGTTTCCAAGGAGCAGATGATGGATTTGAACTGCCAACCTTTTGGTTAGCAGCCAAGCTCTTAGCTGCTGCACAACCAGGGTTAGTTAGGTGAGTCTTATCAAGTATTCAAAAACCCAATAACTCTGAGTTTATAAAATCTATACTACGAAACAGAAAAAGATAGAAAGTCCTCCAACTCTGTTATAAAACTAGCTGATCCTGATACCAAAATCAGACAAAGACACTAAAGGGAAGTAAAACTACAGAAAAATCTCACTTGTGAATACAGGGGCAGAAATTCTTTTTAAAAAATCTAGAAAGAATTCATGAGCAAGTGGTATTAATCCCATGAAGGACAGTTTAAGATTAGAAAGTGGATTAAGACAATTCACCATGATAATAGATTCAAAGTATGATCATAATAATAAATGCAGAAAGAAAATTCCAATTAAATAAATTCTCAATCACGACAAAAGCCACGATAAACTGGAAATAGAAGGGAATTTATTTTTCATGATAAAGCATATCTATTCAGAGCAAAGATTATAGCTGATGGTAAAACTTGAAAAGCATTACATTTAAAATCAACAACGAGGCAAAAATGACGTCTGTTACCATTTTTATTCAACATTGCTCTGGAGGTCCTAAACAGTGCAATAAGATAAGAAAAATAAATAAGCAGCATAAGAATTTTAAACAAAGAAATATCAGTTTTCATATGCATTATTAATGTGATTGTGTACACAGAAAAATCCAAAAGAATTGATAAACTATAAGAAATTGCAACAAGGTTTCTGGATACAAAATCAATACACTAAAATTAGTTTTGTACCTATGTATCACTGACAAACTATCAAAAATTTAATCAAAAAAAGATCTCATTCATAATAGCAACAAAAATCATTAATTACCCAGGATTAAATGTATCACAAAATGTTCAAGAGTTTTACAGTGAAAATTATAAAACTTTATCAAAGGTAAAACAGTGTCTACATAAATGCAAAGTATGCTTGTGTAAAGGAAGCGCAGTGTTACAAAGGTAGCATTCATCCTTAAATAAATCTACAAATTTAATGCAATTCCCATCTAAATTCTAACAGACGTCTTTCAGAAAATGACAAGCCGATCCTCAAATTCCTATAGTACAGCAACAGCTGAGAAATATTCAAGCAAGCAGTCGAGAGCTCTTAGCATCAGTTTTTACCATCAGTAGAATCTTCCTGAACCCAATAAGAGCAAAGCAAGAACTTCAAGTCTCTCTAGCGACACTCAATTTCTAGCGTGATTTTCTTCTTAGAGTATACAACTTGGAAAATGCACTTGCCATTTCATGAGCTACTGGAAAGACACGTCCCATGACATTGCTTTGGCCAGCACAAAGATGTTTACTGGAACTATCAAGCAGTTGTTGACTTCCAGGTCTCTGCGCGGCCATTACAAATGACTTTTTCTGACTCCCAAAAGATTTCTCACCTGCAAGTGTAAAGCCAGGAGACCCTAAGACCCTCTGAGTGTAAATCCAGAACCGGGGTCTCTTTAGAATGAAGCAATCCATGTAGACCATACATAATCCTGCTATTTTTTTTAGAAATTCAGAAGATCCCACCATTTCTCTGGCTGTGACATCTGGCACTCCACTTGTCTTTCTGGAAATACCTTTCTAAATAGAAAGGCTAGAGTATTCAACTCAGTGTTGAGGCTTATAATTTGGTCTACGTTCACTCATTTAACAAATGTTTGTTGAGTATCTCTGCACACCTCACAAAGTTCTAAATGCTAGAGATACAGCAATAAATAAAACTGACAGTGATGTCTTACTCTCAAGCAGCTGACATTCTAGTTGCGGGAAACAGATGGAAACAAGATAATTAAGTTAAAATGTATAACATTGTTTGGTGGTGATAAACGCCTAGGAGGAAAATAAAGCCCAGAAGGGGCAGGGAGTATGTGAGGTGGTAGTGGCTGAGAGAAGAAGCCCTGATGACACAGTGGTGAAGCAGTCGACTGCTAATCGGAAGCTTGGTGGTTCAAACCCATCAGCTTCTCCTCAGGAGAAAGACCTAGTGATCTGTTTCTGTAAATATTACAGTCTTGGGAACCCTATGGGGCAGTTCTACTCTGTCTTATAGGGTTACTATGGAATTGACTTGAGGGCAACGGGTTTGAGTTTTGGGTCTTGTTTGTTTAGTGACTGAGGGCAGAGGGGGAAGCCTGGGAGAGAGTGGCCATGGGGGCTTCGCTCAGAAGATGGCACTTGAGTAAAAGACATGAAAAAGACAAGGGAGCAAGCCATGTTGATAGCTGGAGGAATAGTGTGCTGGAAGGAGGGAATAATAAATACAAAGTCCTTGAAGTAAGAGTGTCTGACACACTCAGGAGGCATGAGGAAGACCTTTTAGGATGGGAGTAAAGTGAGCACAAGGGCAGATTGAGAGAAGAGGTGAGAGGAGTAATGGGATGGGCGCCAATTCATATTGGGCCTTAAAGACCCTTGTGGGGCTTTGGCTTTTACTTGGACCAGTATGGAGAGTTACAGAAGGGTTTTGAGTGGAAGAGTGACAATATCTGGCATATGCTGAAGGCTCCCTTTGGCTGCTGTGTTGTGTGTAGACTGTGAGGGGGCTTTGGTAGAAGCCGGAAGTCCAGTGAGGAGGCTACAGTGGTACATCCACCAATGGATGAATGGTGGCAGAGGAAAACAACTTGAAGCCTCTACTGTGTGGAAGCCCAGAGCTTGGAGGGTCTACTAGGCCCATGAGCCCATGAGGGATTCAAGCCTGTCAAATGCCCTCAGTGGCCCCCAAGAAGGCCTTGGTGGGAAACTGTATTATTTCATAGAGAGTTTTATCAGAAGCATATGGGGACAGAGTTCCCATGACACAGCCACATCCAGGGTTTGGAATGGATTCTATTTCACTTGAACCAGCTGAAGGCACAACCCTCTAGAATACTCCTCCCCAGGGCAAAGACCAGACACCCAGTCCAAGAATTCTCTGCAGGACCATTGAAAGGATCCATTTTCTGATGGGGGTGACAGCTCCTCCAAGTATTTCTAGTTCTCAACAACCCTCTAAAACAATTGCAGTTTGGTAACCCTGATTTCCTATATCTGTTAATAAATATACGAACATAGATAGACATAGAAAAAAAGATATGCAACGATAAACCCGTTTATTCATTACTATTTATTGACCTTATACCATGTGCCAGAAACTGCATTAAGACTCTGTCATAAATTACCTAATTTAATTCCCAAAAAAAACTCAGCGTGGGCAGTAGAAATAGCTCAATTTTACAGATGGAAAATTGGAACTCAGAGAAAAGATGCAACTTTCCCAAGTCCGCAAGACTATTTATTTACAAAAACTGGTGGAGTTAATATTCAAAGCCGAGTCGGACTGGCCTCAAAGCCTCCTGCTCTTCCACCACCCTACACTGCCATGAATTGATTGACAGATATTGTTATTTCCGACAGTGGATTCCTGTTGACTTCCACGGAAGGCTTTGTGGACTGGAGCCTTATCTGAGCTGTTCCTTGACTCCTTTTTACTCTTAAGGAAATGTGTAGAGCAAGAGAAAAAAACAAAAACAAAAATATGGCCATCGAGTCAATTTCAACTCATGGCTACTCCATGAGCTACAGAGTAGAACTTCTCCATAGGGTTTTAATATTTATGTAAGCAGTTCACTAGGCCTTTCTTCTGCAGCATTGCTGGGTGAGCTCGAACCACCAACCTTAGGCTAGTAGTTGTGTGCAACCTGCTTGCGTCATCCAGGGACCTGAGTGCAGAGCTGTTGTTTGGTGCCATCAAGTCCATTTTCTCGACTCATAGAAACCCCGTGACACAAAGGAGAAGTGTCCCATGGGGTTTTCTAAGCTGTAATCTCTACGGAAACAGATCGCCAGGTCTTTCTCCCACGGAGCTGCCACCAATCCTCCCAGTTAGCAGCCAAGCGCTTCACCATTGAACTGCCAGAGCAAGGGTTGGTAAACTTGTTTTTAAAAGGCCAGAGAGTAAATACTTCAGGCTTTGTAAGCCCTATAGTCTCTGTTGTATCTACTCAACTCTGTAGCATGAAAGCAACCAGGATGTGCATGACTGTGTTCCAATAAAATTTGATTTACAAAAACAGGCAGCAGTTTGGACTTGATTCATGAGCCATAGTTTGGCTGAAAGAATGGCTTGAGGAGCTAGGTTGACTGGGTTCAAAATCTAGTTCGACTGCCTACTGGATGTATGATCTTCGGAAAGATATTTAATCTCATGATATAAAATGAGTATAGAGCCTCATAGGGTCGTTGGGAGAGGATTAAATAACCAAATATATACGCTATTTAAGAATTTACAAAATGAAAAGTAATATCGTTTACCACCTCCCTTGCAAAACTGGAGCCCTGGTGGCACAGTGGTTAAGAGCTACAGCAAGCTACTGCTGCCAACCAAAAAGTCGGCAGTTTGAATCCACCAGCCATTCATCATCTGCTCCTTGGAAACCCTATGGGGCAGTTCTACTCTGTCCGATAGGGTTGCTGTAAGTCGGAATCGACTCGACCTCAATGGGTTTGGTTTTTCGTTCTTCAAGATTATTTAATTAAAACCAAGACTGGCTTTTGCACAACAGACTCCAGTCAAGCCAAGCCACCCGACATTAAGATCTCAAAGTCAAGAGTGCCATGTTTTGGATCAGATCATGTAGGTTTTCTGAACGCACTCTTAATATACTTGCCCAGCTCATGTCTACTGAGCACTTACTACGGCACGGGGCCAGGCTGGAGGGTGCTTATGCATGGCCTTGCTCTGTGCTAATGTTGGAGTTTGAGGCCACATGCATTTCAGTTATCAATAAAAAAAAAAAAAACTTTCAGACAAAACAATTATTTTAATTTAGTGCTTTGGTGTTTCAAAACCAATCCATTAAGAGAGACTCGGAGGTCCTTAAGTCCAATTCACATCTGGATTTGACTCTGATTGTGTCTGGTCATTACAGTTTAACCACCAGGGTATTAATTGAAGCACTAGAAAATACCTCTGGTCAGTTTCATTACTTAATGGCACTTGGGTTTTCTAATGCATCTTAATAAAAGCTGTTGCATATGCATAGACTAGTCTAGATTTTACAAGGAAAAGTTTATGCTGATTAAAAAAAAAGACTACATTTTCCTTAGGCTTAAAATACACTTATTTTCCTGTTAATTTTTCCAAATATGATTGTACTTTAAAATAATGACTGGATTTTATTTAAACCTATTCGTATTTTTTTCTGTCTATAAAATTAATTGCTATAAAAATCTGCTGGCTTAATTTATATATCTGAATTGAGTTCCCTAATATTACTGAGTACCAGAGATGCATTCTCCCAAATGTTAATTAACTTCTCAAACAATGGTAGCTTTATTCTTGACATAAGATTTTGTTTTGCTAACTTATTTTAAGAATTAAGTGTACCATTTGCTAATTAAATTACTCTAAGCGGACTCTAAAACTTTATGCTTAAAACCTGGTTTGATAAAAAGCCATTTGAAATGTTAGTTCACGTTGCTGGCTTGAATGTGGGACCACTAGTATTCCATACTTGATACAGGATTTTGGATTTCACAAGTTTTTATTTTTGTTTGAAAGCCTATCGAAAGCATATTTTTTTTTTAATTTAAGTCCTAATTATATCAATTTATTAACTACTGACTGGGTTCCATCCAAATTTATTGGCAGGAAAAAGACGCAACGACCCCAAAAACCGAATTCGTAACCTAATAGAAAGGAATCGTGAGAAGACCACTTTTTTCAAAGTTGGCCCTTGTTCAAGCTACATATGGTCACATAATCTTTTAAAAAGCACAGTTCAAGTCTCGATTTAATTACATAATAGCATAAATGGAATTACACTGCTGATGAAGTTCAGTGCTTAAGCTCAAGTACACACCGGGGTGGGCAGAGTGAGTCCGACTTAGTTCACTTGGCCATCGAAGCAGCCCATGGCGCTTCCACTGCTTGCTTTCCCCTGGACTAAATCATAGTCACTGGGCTGGATGAAATCCTTCCTATTAATGGTGTCTCAGTCACCTTGTAAACATGATCATAATGCAAGGTTAATAACTGTTTTACAAGAATGCATTATGTACTCCTTTTCTCATCGCTGTATATTTTTGAGGCGGGGTGTACAAGGGGTTAGCTAATGGAAAGGCTTTGGCTGTTGTAGAAGAGTCCCAGTTGAACTCTGGGTGGACACTAGGTAAACTTTCTAACACTCAGGTATATCTGAGCTCTATAAATGTCTCATTATCTACCTTGCAGGCAGCCTCCACATTGCTAATAATGTACAACGTGACTAAAGGACCTTCAGGTTGCCCCTCACCCCCTTATATTTTACGCAAGTAAAATCTAGGTGAGTAGCTTTGGCCGTGGATCACACCTTGGGTAGCTAAAACTGGTGTCTGGCTCCTGTGATTCACGCCACAGCCATTGGATCCATACCATCCACTGAGGTCCTCTATATGCAAATCACCAAGCTAGATTCCCTTGTCCCATGGCACCATCAACACACATTTTTATCATGGCATGTTTCACAATGTCTTGCCATTACGTCTTGGTTTTCCCCAGCAGACTTGGAATTTTTCAACATACTGTGTTTTGTATTCTCAGCATCTACAACAAGGTTTATCACATATTTACAAACAGAAGTATGGTCTGAAAATTGTATATCCACAAGGATTCTCCCTGATGCTTTTCATTGATTAACTCATGGAAATTTTTTCTTTCAGATGAGAAACTAGAGACTTAGCAAAGTTTGGTAATTTTCCCAGGATCTCATGGCCAGTAAGTGGCAAAATTGGGATTTGGACCCAAGTCTGTCTCCAAACTCAAACTCTTCTACTACACCCAGAAAAAATGTAAGGTAGAAAGTAATGAGTTCATGCAGAAACCATATTTAAGGTATCAAGAGACTTGGAGAAAGGATCACCACTGGCCTGGAATGTTCTTTGGCATATCTACCCTCTAAACCCAAAAAACAAATCCATTGCTTGTTGAGTCAGTTCCAACCCATGGCAACCCTGTAATCAAAAACCCAAACCTGTTGCCAGTGAGTTGATTACAACTCATAGCAACCCTATAGGACAGAGTAGAACTGCTCCATACAGTTTCCAAGGAGCGCCTGGTGGATTCAAACTGCCAACCTTTAGGTTAGCAGCCATAGCTCTTAACCACTATGCCACCAGGGTTTCCAGTGAGCCTACAGGAGTCTCAAATAACAGCTAAGTCCAGGAGTTTCCTCTCTGCTGATTTTCCAGTGGCAGTTGGTCCACAGAAGTGTACCACACCTTTCTGCCATCAGGCCTGAGAGCCACAAGAGATTAGCTTTGGGAATGTCAGTGGAGGAGGAAGAGAACATGCAGGCCTGATTAATCATAGCACATGCCAAGGTACTTCCAATCTAAGCCCCAAATAGCTGTGCTAACACAGGGCAGGCATCAACCCGCAAGCCACTTAGTGAATCTCACTTTAGCCTCTTAGTGGCAGGGTAATCCAACCATGGCTCATGCAGAGAGCCAGCTGCCAGAAGCCACTTGTGGGTCACAGAGACCTCCCCTCCCTGCCATCATATCTCAATTCCTCTCCTCAAAATCACTGAACTGCCTTTTAAAGTCGTGAAGCTAACGTTTGATCATCCAATCTCTCTCTTGCTAGGCTTACTGGTCATTAGCCACAACACCAACTTACGTTATCTATAAAAAACTAGGTGAGTAGCGATATTTCTGACCTTTGAGGCTGACATCATAAAACGGATGCCTTCCCACAACTTGCTGTCATCGGAGATAAGCCTTCTATCCAAATGACCCAGGGCGACTTACAGAGTAACTCATGCTCTACTATCTTTTTTTTTTTTTTTTTTTAAGTTCTCTGATTATATCCATGAGGCATTGGTGGTTCAGGGGTAAGGTGTTTGTCTTCCCTGTGGGAGACATGGGTTTGATTCCCAGCTAATGCTCTTCACGCGTAGCTACCACCCATCTGTCAGTGGAGGCTTGTGTGTTGCTATGATGCCAAACAGGTCTCAGCTAAGTTTCCAGACTAAGACGGACTAGGAAGAACAGCCTGGAGACCTACTTCAGAAAATCAGCCAGTGGAAACCCTATGGATCACAACAATCTGATCCATACCTGATCATGGGGATAGCACAGGACTGGACAGTGCTTCCTTCCATTGTACATGGGGTTGAAATCAGTGGAGGGTCTACTGGAAGGCAGTTAACAATGATTGTATTCACTCTCACTCTTGCAATAAAATCCTCTTCAAATTTAAAGGTTATCTCTTTTGTATTTTAAATACAATAATAAGAGGTAGGAGCCCTGGTGGCACAGTGGTTAGGAGCTACAGCTGCTAATCAAAAGGTCGGCAGTTTGAATCCACCAGCTGCTCCTTGGAAAACCTATGGGGCAGTTCTGCTCTGTCCTGTAGGGTCGCTATGAATCGGAATCAACTAGACAGGTTTGGTTTGGGTTTTTTTAATAATAGGTAATGACTCATCATGCTTTCCTTTTTGCTTCCATTGCCAGGAAGCTCAGAACAAAATTTTGTTCTAAATTGCAAACATTTTCCCTTAGCCTTGACTGAGCCACCATAATCCTTACCCACCAACCACTGTTACTCGGCTTTGCTCTTCTACTGTTTCACTGTTTCTGTCCTTTTTTGGGGGAGGCTACCTTAATTCCTTTTTGAGAGGCAGAGGGGTATAAATAATTGAATCATGCTTAACCCCAAAACACTCTGTTGGATAAATGTAGCCTTTCAAAAATGATCCTTCCCTTCACTCTGCCGCTCTCAAATTCCCGATGGTGCTTCCTTCATCTTAACAGAGAATCGCTGGCTGAGTTGGTAACTTCTACTTGGCCTCCAGCCTAGAGACTCAGACCCAGAGGCTGAGCTTGGCCCCCTGGTTAAGTGCTGAGCAGGATCAATGTTATTGCCACTGGCAACCTCCTTCCAACAGGTTACAGGATCAAGATATCTTGACGGTTGTTATCACTTATTATGGATGACATACGACCATCCAAGAATAACGTCTATTTTAATGTCTGAATTATTTTTCTCTAAAGTTAATGGGCAAGCTCCTAAAACTCTCACTATTACAAAAGACATTTGATTAATCACAAATAAAACCCCTCCAAGCATAAACGAATATGGTTGGAGCCACTTCGAGTTATTTTCCTGTCTGATAAAACCATTATCACGTTTACAGCTTTTACAATGCTGAACCACATTCCTTTGATCATCTTATAAAATTAATTGATCTCGCTTATCTATTGTTCTATTTTAAATCATTTAATTGAGGGTATTAAGAGAAGTAATGGTAACAGCGAAAGCATTTATTAGGCACTGATGTTCAGACTTGCCATATGATTTTCATAATCAAGATTTCTCTATCACCAAATTCTATTCTAGTGGGAATTTACATATAGAGCACCTCCAGTCACAAATAATTTGCTATTGCTTAACATTCTGAAAGACAGACATACACTGTGGCAAATCATTGCAGCTATACTTAATTTTAATTATTCCTTTAAATCAGATAGATACCCTGCAGTGAAATTCTTATAATTAAATAGAAATTAAAAGTTTCTAAAAGCCTTAATTTCAACTTCAAATTTAAATGCAAATGAATGCAAGGAACTTAAAAGGATCTCCCTCCCCACCTTCATTCTCCAAAAATTATGAGGGACAGTGTAAAAGCTTTAGCTGATCATGAAGCCTTATTTTGGCCCCAAAGCTATTCCATTTCGCAATGCCTGGCCAATGTTGCCTGCTAAATACTCTGGAAGAACCGGTTTTCCGGAGTGACAGGTGCCCAAGAGAATTTTTTAGTTTGGGTCTCTCCAAGGTCCCTGGGTGGTGCAAATGGTTTGTGCTAGATTGCTCACCTAGGTGGCAGTTTGAATCCACCCAGTGGTGCCTTGAAAGAAAGGTCTGGTGATCTGCTTCCTTAAGGATTACAGCCCAGAAAACTCTACGGAGCAGTTCTACTCTGTAACACGTGGGGTCTCCGTGAGTCGGAATTGACTCAGTGGCAACGGGTTTGGTTTTCTGGTTTTTGGGTTTTCCCAGGAGCAGAACCCGAGACAAGGATTCAAGCACAAGTTGCAGAGAAGTCGTCCCAGGAACCACCTAGCAGAATGGAGGCATGACAGAAGGAGCGGCAGGCAGCCGCAGACAGTGTTCTATCAAATAGTCCCAGCTGGGGCTCCATCCTGATGGGGAAACCTGCACCCGGTGGAGAACACGCATACACCTCAGAGTTATCCCGCTCGCAGGGTGAGGGAGCTGGGGTATTTGTACACCAACACCCACCAGTCACTGGTGTGGGATGCCTCCTCTAGTTACCATCGAGTTCATTCTGACTCCTGGCGACCCCATGTAGAACTGTGCTCCATAGGGTTTTCAACGGCTGATTTTTTGAAAGTAGATCTCCAGGCCTTTCTTCCAAGGTGCCTCTGGGTGGACTTGACCCTCTAACCTTTCAGTTAACAGCCAAGCAGTTAACTGCTTGCACCACCCAGGGACTTCAAGATGCTTCCTAAGGGGATTGATTCCCTGGTGCTGAAGTTCCTGTGTTGGGGCAGAGTGCGCTCCACAGCCTGAGAAATCCCCCGCAAAGGAACAAAGATGCTGAGCGCAGAGGGTAGGCCTGAGTGTCATGAAGTGATAAAGCCCGAGGGGCGGACCAACATTGTCTGCTACAAGGATCTAGAAGTTCCAAACTTGCTACACACTAGCCCAACGAAGCCTGCAGGTATGTTTTATTTGATCTCTACAAAGGTTTTATTTTTTAAATTTAAAAAAGTCTTTATTTTGAGAGCAGTTTTAGGTTTACAGAAAAATTGTGCAGAAAGTACAGAGTTTGCATATGCCCTCCCACCTTCCCCCTGCACACAGTTTCTCCTATGGTTAGCATCTAGCACTTACATAGTACATTTGTTACAACTGATGAACCAATATGGATACATTATTATTAGCTAAAGTCCATAGGATCCATTAGGGTTCACTCTTGGTTGTATATTTCTATGCGCTTTGACAAAGGCATAGCGTCATGTGCTCACCATTATAGTATCATGCAGAATCGTTTCACTGCCCTAAAAATGCCCTGTGCTCCACCTCTTCATCCATCTCCTCCTTCCTCTGAACACCTGGCAACCACAGATCTTTTTCCTGTCTCTATAGTTTTGCCTTTTCCAGAATGTCATATAGTTGGAATCATACAGTACACACCATTTCCAGACTGGCTTCTCTCACTTTACACCCACCCCACCCCATTGCCGTCGAGTTGATTCCAACTCATAGTAACCCTTTAGGACAGAGTAGAACTGCCCCGTAGGGTTTCCAAGGAGCAGCTGGTGGATTCGAACTGCCAAACTTCTGGTCCACAACCTGAGCTCTTAACCACTGCACCACCAGGGCAATGTACCTTTCAGGACATTCACACAATGTTGTATTATTCAACGATGAAAAGAAGTCAGCTATCAAGGTACAAAAAGATATGGAGGAAACTTAAATGTATATGGCTAAGTTTATTTTTAAACCTTTGAAAGGTTTCACCCAAGAACCAGGATTTCTGCATTCTCTGGAAATTTTGATCTAATTGATCTAGGACAGGATTGGAGACTTTAAAGTGAGTCAATCAGCAAATGTTGGGTGAGTAAGTTCTGTGTAGCAGGTATTTACCCTGCAGCAAGTACAAAAACACCCTGAGACTAGGACCTTATCTTCCGGAAGGTAACAGGCTTCCTCCTGTTGCAAAACCGTGTCAAGATCTTGTCCAGAGCTCAGAGGAGGGTGCAGAGTGAGGAGGCCCAGCTCCCAGAGTCCCAGGTGATCTCAGCTGCTCCCCAGGACAAAGGTGCCCTCCATGCCTCCTCCGCTGCGTGGGAGGCCCCGGCAGTAAAGGTAAGTACTTACAAAGCACTTACAATGGTCCAGGACTCTTCTGTGTGTGGTGCACATGTTTAGACTCACTGAACTCTCAGACAACCTCTGGGGTAGGAATTTCTTCCTGATAAGGAAACTGATGCTCAGAGAAGTTCAGTACCTTGCCCAAGGTAACACAGTAAAAGAAACAAAGTGGGGTTTGAACACAGACCGTCTGAATCCAGAGTTTGGACCCTTAGCTATGAGACTGTAACACCAGTGACTGTCAGTCACCTCCCACTCATGGTGATCTCATATGTATCAGAGCAAAACTGTGCTCCATAAGGTTTCCAATGGCTGGTGTTTTGGAAGTAGATTTCCAGGGCTTTCTTCCAAGGCACCTCTGGACGAACTAGAACCGTCAACTTTTTGGTTAGCAGCCGAGCACGCTGAACATTTGCACCACCCAGGGAGTTTCAGCTATTAAACTGTCCCGTCTCCAAATGCCTGACAGACACAGTCCCAATGTCCACCTCCTGATCATGTCCCTGATGCTACTCCCGGCTGGCTGGTGCAATCCTGTGTTTCCCTGGCAACTCAGGACCTGGGTTCCTTGCTCCTTTGAAACTTCCTCCTAAACTCTGGCCCATCCAGTCTCCAGCCTTGGCTGAATTCCTGCAGCACACAGCTGTGAACCCTGCAACCCTACACTGAGCACACACAGTCATCTCCTGACAGTGACAGGGTTTACCATTCTGGGGGTGAGAAAAAACACACTGTGGGCAAAACCACAACTGGCAAGATCAAATTCTCATCCAAAAATAATAAAATGCCATTCAACATATTTTTAAAAAATACATCCAAGTCAAAGTTTTAGAAGGCATCTGTTTCTGCAACAATTCAGCTTCTTTGCCATTTAAAAACTGCTCTGGCAGGTGGCACTGTGACCTCAAAGTGCCCTGAGGAAGACTCGCCCTCAAATTTTATGCCATAGGTTAAGCTCGTCATATTAACATTTTCAAACTTGCTCTTGCTGATTGGAACATGTAATGCCATTTGTACCTGAAATCATGCTTGCTTTGGTTTCCTGACACACACACACACACACACACACACACACACACACACACACACACAAAGCTAGTTGTTGTCGAGTCAATTTCAACACATGGTGATCTCATGTGTGTCAAAGTAGAACTGTGCTCCATAGAAGTTTTTCATGGCTGCCTTTTTATTTTTTAAAGAACTAGATCGCCAGGCCTTTCTTCTGAGGCACCTCTGGGTGAACTCGAACCTCCAACCTTTTGGTCGGTTGCCAAATGTGTTAATCATTTGCCTTACCCAGGGACTCCTTGTTTTCCTAAGCCTCAGCAAAATGCTTGCCCTTTCGCAAGTGATCCAGTTGCATAAGGATACATTTTTCTGGATGGTCTCATATGCACAACTCACCTGGATAGAACTGAAGATGCTTCCTCTCTGCACAGCACCTTACGTCTCCCTGCAGCAAACCTGAAAGTCTTCAGGAGCCAGGCAGCCTAGGAGAGCAAATGATGAGAACCAGGTGAGAACAGAGCAAATTAGAGGGCGCGCCGAATTCTCAGCTCCAGCCAACAGCTATCCTGCAGGAAGGTGGGCCCTTTTGATTACTGAGGGAAAGCCAGAAATTCAGAGTTTAATGTAAAATCTCCCAGTTTTTAAATAGTGCACACTAATTTAATGATAATTAAATACATTGCAGGTGAAACTCAAACATGTCTGTGAGCCTCAGGAACCCAGCCCTTGGGCCACCAAGTCACTGTGTGTGGTCAGCAGGGTTGGGACACTCATTTTTGTCATATTGTTTAAGAGCATTGAATGCACTTGTCACACATTAACAACGACAGAGTTTAAAGTTGTGAAACCTATGTATAAAACCGGGGCTGTAACTGTAGAGGGAATATCGTATTCTATTGAGGTGATCCATAATTAGTTCACGTGAATTACCTTTCTACTTTCCTAACTACCACTTCCCAACTACCCAAAGCATCTTGTGCTTGTTGATTAAGTATTTTTTTTCATTCAACAAAAATTTATGGAGCGCCTATTATATGCCATGGAGTCGCTCATCCCTTCATCCTGTTGCCGTCGAGTCGATTCTGACTCATAATGACCCTAGAGGACAGAGTAGAACTGCCCCATAGGGTTTCCAAGGAGCAGCTGGTGGATTCAAACTGCCGACCCTTTGGTTAGCAGCCGAGCTCTTAACCACTGTGCTGCCAGGGTGGGCAAATGGTTAAGTGCTTAGCATCTAGCCAAAAGGTTGGGAGTTTCAACACACCCAGAGGTGTCTTGGAAGACAGGCCTGGCAATCTGCTTCCGAAAGGTCACAGCCTTAAAAACCGTACAGAGCACAGTTCTACTCTGCACACGTGGGATCGCCATGAGTCAGAATCAACTCCACAGCAACTAACAACAACCAACAACCATATAACAGGCACTGTTCTAGACACCAGGAAAACAAGTTAACAGAAAGGCCTGCTGTCATGGAAATTACCTCTTAACTGGGAGGGTGATGTCCCCCACACCTGGGATGATAGAAGGTGGGGTAGGTGCTGATGTAGTCGCATTGAAAGCACTGACGTCCCTTTGTGCTGAGCTCTGTGTGGCCTGCCTCTGCTGGCTGCCCGCTTCTTCATTAAAATTGGGAACTTCACAGTCATTTCTGGAGTTGCGTTTCATCTACATGGAGCTGTAACCCAAGCCAGATTGAATAGAAACCCCAGCACTTTCTCTGCTTTGCCCCTGCCTGCACCGTGGAGCCGTACACGGCAGCTTTGATTGTTTCAGTGAAAACCATTTAGCTGACAAAATATCTCCCTGCAAAGAGTGGCCGTCTCTTAACCTGTCCTTTCAGACCCAAGTCACTGGGAGATGCTAAGGGGGCACGTGTGTTATCTGACAAGTGTTACATCTGCTACAACAGCACAGACACAACCTTCAAGTTCATTGCCTGCTGCCATTTTGAACCCAGTGTGCTGGCGAGGGGGCATAGGGGGTAATAGGAAACCTGAGAGCACCAAGCTGAAATGCAAGGATGTTCAAACAGCAAAATAGTAAAGCGATTGTTTGCTGTGATTATGATCGTAACCCTAATGTGGGGCTCAGACACTCATTTTGCTCCAGAGATGCGTGCATAGGATGTAAGCGTTTTTGAGCTGAAAGAGCTAAGACATTCAGTGACACATAGCAAACCAAAGTACATCTGTCTCCCCATCCCTACTACCATCCTTGAAGACATAACACAGGCTAACAGACACATGTATCAGAATACGAAACCAAGGAGTAGAGTCCTCGCTAAAAGGAATTTGATAAGGTGTTGGTAGAAGCAAGTCTTCCTTTCTTACAGAAATGCTAGAAGTGGACACAATACTAGAATAGGATCACAAAACCTGGGTTCAAGTTTTAGCGCCACCTAAGCACTTACTGATGAAGATCAAAGACTACAGCCTTCATTACACTGAAATATAAAAACGAAAATCCTCATAACCGGACCCACAAGCAACATCATGATAAGCAGAGAAAATAATGAACTTCTCAAGGATTTCATTTTACTTGGATCCACAATTAATGCCCATGGAAGCAGCAGTCAAGAAATCAAATGACATATTGCATTGGGCATCAGTATTTCAAATTTCAGCAGGTAATTAAAATATCTGCTGCAAAAGACCTTTTCCAAATCATAAAAAGCAAAGACGTCACTTTGAGGAGTAAGGTGCACCTGATACAAGTCCTGGTATTTTCAGTCACCTCAGAGGCATGCGAAGGCTGGACAGTGAATAAGGAAGGCCGAAGAAGAATTGCTGCCTTTGAATTATGCTGTTGGCAAAGAATATTGACTATACCATGGACTGCCAGAAGAATAAACAAATCTGTCTTGGAAGACGTACAGCCAGAACTCTCCTTAGAAGCGAGGTGGTGAGACTTTGTCCCATGTACTTTGGACATGTTATCAGAAGGGACCAATCCTTGGAGAGGGATATCATGCTTGGTAAAGTAGAGGGTCAGCAAAAGAGAGGAAAGCCCTCAATGAGATGGACTGATACAGTGGCTGCAACGATGAGCTCAAACATAGCAATGATCGTGAGGACGGCGCAGGACCAGGCAGTGTTTCGTTCTGTCACGCATAAGGTTGCTATGAGTCGGAACTGACTCGACTGCACCTCACAACAACTAACAAGCTGCATAAGGACTGCCTAGGTGGTGCAAATGGTTAATGTGCTCAGCTGCTAACCAAAAGGTTGGAGGTGTGAGTCTATCCAGAAGCACCTTGGAAGAAAGGCTTGGCGATCTATTTCCTAAAATTCAGCCATTGAAAACCCGATGGAGCATAGTTCTACTCTAACACACACGGGGTCACCATGACGCAGGGTCGACTCAATGGCAACCAGTTTTTAAGCTGCATAAACAGACGGTAGCTTTACTTGTTTTGCCATGTTGGTTCTTCCCCAGTGGCCACAGGGTTGCTCATGATGTCATTCTCTCTGCAAAATACAGGGCTTTTACCGTGGGAAGATGCCTAGTCAACATCTCCATTGTGAGGCTCATTTTATAGATGAGGAGGCAGAGGTCCAAGGAGGCTAAGGGCTTTGTCCAAAGTCACACAGTTAATTGGGTGGGGAGCAGGGATTCTAATCCATCCATCCAGTCAATAAACATTGACTTTCTCCTCTCAGCCAGGTGGTATTCTGAGTGCTGGACCCCAGAGTTGACCAAGACATGAATCTATTGAGAAAGCGTGAAGCATCACGACTACCCGGACCAGAACACTGAACAATGCATTAGGGAAGCCCACAGGTGGGACACGAACTTCAGGGATGCTGGTAACAAATCCTTTGCCTGCATCACAACCCCATTCTCCTTTTAAAATTATTACTTATTTTACTTATAGAGACATTTAGGTTCATCAAGCTCCCTAATATAGGCACTGAGAAGAAAACAGAGTGAGTATGTTCTTGGGATTTAGGGCATATCAGTTTGTAGTTTTTCAGTTGTGAGTGACAGAAAACACAACTCAAACTGCTTAACAAAAAGTATTAATAGTTTTTACACTGGTTATTATAATTAAAAATTTTAAGTCTACCTTCAGGCATGGCTTGATCCAGTGGCTCGAACAGTGTCATCAGTACTGTTTTTTATTACCACCTCTTGATTTTGCTTCCCTTTGTATTGGCTTCACGCACAAGCAGGCTGTCTCTGTGTGGTGGTCCCTGGAAGCTCTAGGCTCACTTCTTAGGTCAAACTCCTAGGTCTGACTCTCACTGGCCCAGACTGAGTCTTGTTCTCATCTTCAAATCAACCACTGCGGCCAGAAGAATTTGATTCTCTGATCGGACAGATCAAAAACTACCCAAACTACACTGGCTGAGAATATGGGGGTAGTTATTCTGGACCACCATGTGTCTGTCGGTCTGTTGTACTGTGGTGGCTTGAGTGTTGCTGTGATGCTGGAAGCTAAACCACCAGTATTTCAAATACCAGCAGGGTCACCCATGGTGGACAGGTTTTGGCAGAGTTTCCAGACTAGGAAAGACTAGGAAGAAAGGCCTGGCAGTCTACTTCCAACAATGAACCAATGAAAACTTTATGAATCACAACAAAACTTTGTCGACTCATTTGCTTTGGACACATCGTTAGGAAGGATCAGTATCTAGAAGAGGACATTGTGTTTGTTGAAATAAGGGGCCAGTGAGGACATGGGAGACCGTCGGTGAGATGGATTGGCCTGAGAGTCACAGCAATGGATTTGAACACGGTGGCAACCGTGATGATGCAGGACCAGGCAACGTCTTGTTCTGTTGCACATAAAGTGTCCCTGAGCTGCAGTCAACTCGTCAGCAGCTAACAACACCCACATCGACAGTTATCCTGGAGGAAAATTGAGATGGTTGTTAGAGGGGTAACCAGAGTACGGAAGAAAAGATATCCACTGAACTAGGCTAGACCTTGGAAAGAAAGCTGAGACTACGGAAACCCTGGGATCTGGGGGTGAAGTGTGTGTGTGTTGGGGGGGATGTTCCTGAAGTTCTCAGGGCTCATTCAGAGAAACATACGGGTAATTTTAATTCCAAAGAATTAATCAGATTTAGCAATTTCCTGGATTATGTATTCTGAAAAACAACACCAGCCACACCAGGTGCTTTAGAATTCGACTCCTGTTGCTCGCAGGCTGACGTATTGCCAGTACACATTCAGCAGGCACTGTGAAGTACCTCACATACTTATGCTGACTTCACAGGAGCAGGAGATTCGTGGCAGACACACACTTGGATGTTCACTGGAAAGGTGCTCTGCATGGCAGTTCTGTGTGTTGGTTTATGGCCTCTCTGTCTCTGTTTCCAGGTGTAGTGAGTATTGATTTGAATAAAATCATAATTGCCACAGAAGTCTTGTTACTTAACTGGAAATGATCCCCTCCTCAGTCTATGACATGCCATTTTAGGTCATTCTAGACTGGTCTTAACTCATCGGCAGGCGACTGATAATGCTGTGGATTGCTTTACTTTCTCTCCTTGCACATGCCAGATGGAATGATTCAGATTAGGAAGCCCAGAATAATCAATGTTTACTTGGCCTCAAGAGAGAGTCCCTGGGTGGTGCAAATGGTTCATGTGCTCAGCCGCTAACCAAAAGGTTGGAAATTTGAATCCACTCGGAGACACCGTGGACAAAAAGCATGGCGATCTACTTCCAAAAAATCAGCCATTGAAAACCCTATGGAGCACAGCTCTACTCTGACACACATAGGGTCGCCATGAGTTGGAATCAACTCAATGGCAATCAGAACCGCTGAAGAGATGGTGATACCACTTGCTGCTTGGGCCCAGGTTTGCTCGGCAAACTGTAAGCTCTTCAAGGCAATTCCCTGTATGTATCCAGTAACGATACTGGGAGGTTCTAGTCTCCTGTTTCTATTAGTGAGAGAAAGGGGGTGGAGGAGTAGGGGTAGTTCAACGGTGTGAAAACATACTTCCTTAAGTTTGACAGTTTTCCACAGGCTTGAAATAACAGCATTTGGGCATGAGTCAGCATGCCATCAGCCCCAGAGATAGGTCTTCTGATGGATTCGGCCTGCACTGAACAAAGGCATCCACTGTTCTAGAGCTCTAAGTTGATGGGCCATGCGGGGGCACGAGTCTGTGTATGTCCCCCAGGCTTGGAAAATCCACTCCTCTGGGCTGAGTCCCCCTTGTGACTACCCACATGGGTCTGAGAGAAGCCTGGGCAGGGCTGGGCAACACAGAATCTGAGTGGGAGGGTCACTGGCTTATGGAGGGGCAGAACCCCAGATCCTGGTCTCTCTTCAGGACTGCCAAAGGGAATGGGGACCTGGAATCTGCACTGTTTCTGGGGTGCAGGTGATGGTGGGAAAGGGGAGAAGCCAGGAGTATAAAGGAAAAAAACAAAAAAGAGGCTTGTTCGTCAATTGGACAGAACGGAAAGATCATGTATAATGTTTCCTAGACGGTTCATGTGATCATAAAAAACAAAAAAAACAAATTAGCTGTCCAGATGGACTTATTCACCATTTAAGTGTATAAACTTCCCAGTGGTAGAATATTTTTTTAAAACTTCCCCTGGGGGTGTGTAACTCTTTGAATGTTTCTGCTGTTGGTGGGCTGCAGACTCATACTGCCAGGGAATCAGGGTCTCCCGAATCCAGGAAAGGGTGCTGCTAGGATTTATGCCTCATTGCCCCTCCCACTAGGTCCCTGGATAGTGAAAATGGTTTTTCTCGACTACCAACTGAAAGGTTGGAGGTTCGAACCCACCCTGTGGCACCGCAGAAGAAAGGCCTGGCAATCTGATGCCGTAAAGATTACAGCCAAGAATACCCCATGGAGTAGTTCTACTCTGTAACACATGGGGTCACCACGTGTCAAAATGAACTCAATGGCAACGAGCGTGCCCCGCCCCCTGCCACCAGTCTCTAATCGTGAAGTTAAAATATGGAGACAGACGTAGGTGCACTCCAGGACCTTCACAGAATCAGGAGTCTCTTGTACCTGACCTTGAGTAACAGATGAGACCTTAAGCAAGTAGATGTTCATTCAACCAGCGTTTCGGGGAGGACACCCTCTGTGCCAGGACCTGGGCTGGGGCTGGAGATACTCAGATGGACAGAGACACTGTTCCTGTCCTCAGAGAGCTCCTGTCTAGTATAGAGGGTGGCAGGTGTGTAACCTGCAACAAGGATTACACACCTAGGTACTACTACTAGCGCCGTTTTCCGAAAGAGGAACGTGACCACAGGGGTCCAAGACAGGGAGAGGTGGACCTGAACTGGGAGGAAGTGGTGGTGGAAAATTGGCGAACTGGGCCTTGAGTTACTTGACAAATGATCATGGTGCACACTCAACTGGCATTGATGCTGCCCAAGTGGTCACACCCATGAAATCATATCGTCTTTGCAACAAGTCTACTAGGCGGGCACAGCTGTTATCCCAGGCAAGGAAACTGAGGCACAGAGACAAGCAGGATGAGGGTGAGGCCCTCCTTGCATTTTGCCCCCTAGGTGTGTTGCTTCCCTTACTCTAGTCCAGCTCTGCACTGAGAGGTCAAGTAACTTGTTGAAGGTCACACAGCTAGTAAGAGGACAAGCCAGGATGTGGAGCCAGGTAGTCTGGCTCCAGAATTCAAGCATTTACTCACCAAGCTGTCCTACACCAAGCGCTCATTCAGCATCTACTAAGAGCCAGGAACTGCTATAAGCTCTTGCATAATGGTGGGAAAACAGGTGCTGTGTCTGCCTACAATAGAGAGAGAGAGAGAGAGGTTTATCAAATAAGCAAATGTAAAATTACATCTGTGATAAACACTGCAAAGGAGAGGTCCATGGTGCCATGAGGATAATAACAAGGGGATCTAAACCAGTACAGGCCAGGGGTGGGCAGAGAGCAGGGACAACTTCCCTGATTGACAACTGAGCAGAGAACGGAAGCCTAAGTAGGAAATAATTAGATGGAGAAAGGAGCAAATAGTGTCCCAGGCAAAGGGAACAGCACGTGCAAAATCCCTGTGGCAAGTGGGAGCATGGCCCCTTCTGTGGCTGGAGTGGAAAGAGTGACAGTGTGTGTACCTAGAGATGTGGATGATGCAGGGCCTTGGAGACCACAGTGAGGTGCTTGGTGTTTATCCGGAGGGTGATGGGGATAGACTGGGAGGAGCTCTAGAGGGGAAAAGAAAAAAACAGATGTGGAGGCCAGTGTGTCTGGGAATCTGTAGAGGTCGTTTATCATGGCTGGACAGAGGTTATCACCTTCTAAGGTGACACCATAAGGGTGGAGGTTTTGGAGAGCCAAAGATGCTAAGAAAGAGTGGACCATACCCTGTAGGCTTGGGGAACTCACAAAGAACATGAGGCAGAGAGGGATTTGGCAACAGAGTGAAGGTGGTTGGAGGGAGAGGGCCTGGAGTCAAGGAGATGGGTAAGGAAGCTGTTGCAAGGGTAGAAGAAGGAACTCACTAGAAACTGCACTAAGGCAGAAGCTAAGGGTATGGAGAGAAGGAAGGAGTTGGAAGAGACATTCAGGAGACACAATAGCCAAAACATAGCCCCCAACTAGGTGTGGAAGACAAGGATGGTAATACTAATAGCTCTTCAACACATTTTATATTTAAGGAGTGTCTAGTTGTATCTCATTATAACTTATTTGTATTTCCCTGATGACTAATAATTTTGAGCAACTTTTCACGTTCTTATTGGCCATTCATAAATCTTCTGTTATAAAATTCTGCTCAAGTCTTCTGGCCATTTCTTGGTTTCATTTTATTTCTGTTTTGTTTTGCCCATTTTTAAATTGGGTTGTTTGTATTGTTATTGATTCATAGGAGCTCTTTATATATTGTGGATATGAATGGTTATTTTGTGAATATTTTCTCCCAGCCTATGGTTTGTCTTTTTATTTTTATAATCATTTTTTTCAATAACCAGGATTCTAATTTTGACAAGTTCAACGTATCGATATCTTCTCTTCAATGGTTATTTTCTCGTGTCCTAACAAATCTTGGCCTATCCTAATATCATAAAGATGTTCTCCTTTCTTTAAGAAGCTTTATAGATTCTACTTTCACATTTAGGACTATGATGTATCTCAAAATAAATTGTGGGTACTCTTCCTGCTGATATTCTCGGGGTTCTGGGAAGATAAGTGATATGAAAATTCCACTTAAGCATAAATGTTTGTTTTCTTTTAGAATGTCAGCTCACGTCCTGGTTCCAACCATGTAGCCAAGGACCCAGTTACTTCTTGCTTCCTAATTCCTATCACCAGAATCTGCCTAGCCAATCTGGTAAGTAAATTGGCCATTGAGTCTAGACTTCCAGAAGGAAGGAGCAGACATCTCGTTTCCCAGGGAGAAAACATGTTTGGTTTGGTGTTTAATCACTTCTGGCAGAGTGTGGTGCTGGTGAAATCTTACTCGCTTTATCTTTAGAAAAGATTTAGCCTTTTAATTATTTGAACGTCCAAGTTTCTGGTTCATGCTGTAGTCATTTCCCAAATGAGCTCTCTGCGTGATCTCTCGGACGGCCTCTTCCGAGCACCTATCACATGTTTGCAATCTCTCCAAACCCATAAATCACATTTAAATGCTTTCCATATCCCATAATTCTCCTTTCACTGCTCTGTTCAGTTAATTACACTTACTCTCTATTCATCTGAGACATACAGTTTGAGGCTGGGATTTGGAGAGAGAAAAAAATGAAAAACAAACGTTGTAACTAGAGTCCCCTCATATTTGTGAGGTTTAATCCAGGTTTGTGTTTCAGCTTGCACTTTGAATTCTTTCTCTAACTGCTTCTAAGTAATTCCATCTGCCTCTGGGTTGATTCCCATCTTTAAGCCCATTGGTAGAAATCCCTTTGTACGATAATCACCCTCAGTTTTTTCTTTTTTTCCTTTTTTTGCAAATGCTTTCATATTTAATGTTTCTAACACACCATCATCCTCTCACCCGCTCATGTCAACCACCTCATGCCATATAGTGCTACATTTCTAGAAAGAATCAATAGCTTAAAAATGTGCACCAACACAGCCAGCTGGTGGGTAGCAATGCTACTTTTTTTAAAATAGCAAACATAAAAAGTATTTTCAAATGTGGTGTGTGTGTGCACGTGCACACAAACGCACACGCATGCACACAAAATGCAGAAGAATAGTTAAAGGAATGAGTCTAATGCCATTAATAGAAGCCTAAGGTCACTATAGGGTCACCATGAGTCAGAATCCACTCGACGGTATCGGGTTTGTTTTTTCAGAAGGCACCTTGAAGAAAGGCCTGGCGATCTGCTTCCAAAAGACCACAGCCTTGAAAACCCTATGGAGCAGTTCTGCTCTGTACACATGGGATCAACATGAGTTGGAAGCAACTCCACGGCAACTAACAACAGCAATGCTAATGAGGGGGTAGTGGTGGTTCAATGGCAGAATTCTTACCTTCCCTGTAGCAGACCCGGGGCTTGATTTCTGGCCAAGGCACCTCCAGTGCAGCTGCAACCCCTCTGCCAATGGAGGCTTGCGTGTTGCTATGATACTGAACAGGGTTCAGTGGAGGTTCCAGCCTAAGATGGACTAGGAAGAAAGGCCTGGAAATCTATGTCCAAAAATCACCAGTGAAAACCCTATGGATCACAACGGTTCAATCCACAACCGATCACGTAGCTGGCGCAGAACTGCGCAGCGTTTCCTTTCATTGAGCATGGGGTCACCATGATTTGGTGGCCAAATTGACCTGAAGTATTTTGTACTCCAGTGCGACTATTATAACATCTAGTTTCAAGGCCATCCTGCTACAATGGGGCGACATCAAATCCACCTGTTTCCAAAACAAGAGTCATTACACAAACTTGTGTTGAAAAACAACAGCATCCTGCCTGCGAGCATTACCAATGACGACTCCGAAATAGCTCTAACTTCCCAAGGCATGGGTTGATCAAACGGCGCTTGAATCAAATCGTACTAATAGTTACCTGACGCAGTTTGAATATTTGAAAATTAGTCACTTTCTTCTAAATTCAGCTTTGGACGCTGCATTTTCCCCTTCAGATTATGCCTTTTCAGGGGAAATAAAACGTTTGGGTCCAGTGCCCGCCTTTTGTACATATTTCTTTCAACTGCTCCTCCACCATCTACTCCTCCACAATGTTAGGTGGATACCGGTCTTAATAACATGTAACAGATGATTGGTTCAAGGTGGAGCATCTGACTCAATATGGACCAATCAGAGCCATTCCCTAGAATTCTGGAAGTAGAATCCAGATCTCTTTCAGGATGGCTGAAATTGAACATCTGTAAACTTGGGAGCTGTTGTTGGTCATGTCTTACCACACAAAATGAAAATCAGAAATCCAGATTGCAGCAAATAACAGATTGAAGCAGCAAGACATAGAAGAGTGTGTGTGTGATGGTATGTAAGAGAGAGAGAGATTAAGGGAGGAAGGTAAAAGAGGGAAGGAGAAGAAATCAAAGAACCAACAAACTTCCTTGTTTCTCCCCAGAGTGGTTTGGTGTCTGGTTCCAGTCCATTCACAGCTCTTGACTTTCACTAAATTCCTGAGGCTTCCTCTAAAAAGCCTCCGTTTTTCACATGAACTAGCTGAGGTCCATTTCTGTAACTTGCAAACAAAATTGAACTAACAAGTCAACCTCCAAACACTCTTCAATAATTTGAAGAATAGTTGATGGTATCTGTGTAACATCTTAAAGTGATACAGTTATTTATAGACACAGCTAGACATGAAATTGATGTTTTTTTATTGAACCCACATTCACTTAGCACCTACTGTGGTGGGAATGAATGAGACGTATTTCCTTCCCTCAGTTTACAGTCTAGTGGTGGAGATGAATTCACACTCCCCTAACACGCATGAGCACCTTTATCCCCCAATAGATCTCCATTTTTAGGTGAAAAGAAATTGAAATTCAAAGTTTCTCAAAGTCACAGAGCCATTAATTGGAGGAGCCTGCTGGGACCCCTATTCAAATCAGCCTCAATCCAAAGACTTTGTCCTCATTGTCATACGATACTGTCCACCTATAACATAACTCTAACAAGAGACTTTTCCCCCATTTTGGAAAACCAGTGCGGAATTCATGGGCAAACGGCTCATCCTTTCCAGTAGAAGAGCCTTCTCCCCTCAGCTAAGCCCAACGCTCTCACAAGGGCAGTAGGGCAGTGGATCCCACATCTATCTCCACACCTTCCCAGAAAACATCCACTTTCAAACATTCATCCTTTCTCTTATATACCCAACTGACATATCTAGTCTTCCTAACAGCTTTAAGCATACTTAAGTCTTCCCCATTTTAGTAACCTTCCTCTGTGCCATACTGCGTTCTATCTCCCTCTCTTGCCTCCTTTTTATGGTTAAGCTTATCAAAAGAGCTGTCTAGACTTCACGTCTCCATTTCTTCACCTCTTTAGCACACTCCAAACTGACTTCTGCATCTATCATTCCACCAGAGTGACTTTTCTCTAGGTCACCAATGACCTCCATGTTATTACACACGGTTGACTTTTCCAGTGCCTGTTACTCTTGACCTCTTAGGAGTGTTCCATGCTGAGGGTCACTCCCACCCTCTTGAGACACTTTCTTCCCTTGGCTTTGGTGACATAACCCTCACTCTGTCTACTCTCTGCCTCCTTTGCAGGCTCACCTTCTTCTACCCAGGCACTAAGGCTCAGTCCTGTGCACGTTTCTCTTAGCACCTCATGCAACCTCTACCTTTAATTACCATTCACTTGCAGATGGACTCATAAATGTGGATTCCTAGCTTAGCTCTCTCCCCAAAGCTGCAAGCCTGCACATTCAACTGTCTACTTGGATGTGTCCACTTGGATAGCACAAAGGCATTTATTTAATTTATTTTTAATTTGATTTATTTATTTTATAAGGTCGAATTACTTTAACAAATTTAATAAATAACAGTAAATTAAATAATGTATTTGAACAAATTTATTAGATTTTTAATTTAATTAATTTTATTAAATAATTAATTTAATATGTCCAAAACCAAACTGTGGATCTCCCCACCCAAACCTGCTTTTTTTCTGTTGTTCCTTATCTTAGGAATGTTATCATTAGCTCTCCTGTTAGCCAAGCCAATAACTGGGGAGTGAATCCTTCTCTCTCACCTCCCACAACTTATCTACCAGCAAGTCCTGTGAATTGTGTTGAATTCTCTCAGATCCAGCCACTTCTCTCCTTCTCCACCAGCACCTCTTTAGTCGAAGCTACTTTCATTTCTTCCCTGAACTATCGCAGTAACCTTCTCTTTCTATGCTGGTCCATTTTTGCCTCTTTCAAACTGTTTTCCATAATTACAGCCACAGCAATCATTTTGAAAAGCGAACAGAATAATATCAATTCCCTTCTTCACACCTTATCCATTCCTCTGGGAATAAAGATCAAAGGTCCTAGCGGTTTGGCCTCCTCCTCCTTGCTGGCCTCCTTCCCTCCACCCTCCCCTTTGCTCTCTGCACTTTAGCCACGTTGGGCTTCTTTCAGTAACTCAAAGGCACAATGCTGCCTCCAGTCACAGAGCCTATGGACATACTGTTCCTTCTGCCTGGAACACCTTTATCATCTCCCTCCCCCAGGTCCCTAGTTAACACCTACTTCTCCTTCAGTCCTCCTCTCCCTTATCCCTTTCCTAGGCAAAGTTTCCCTGACCTCTCTGACAAAGTCAGTTCTGATGGAGCTTATCACAGTTATACGTTAACTTTTATTTGTGGACATCTCTCCATTAGAGTAAACCCCATTAGGGGAGGGGCCATGTCTCCTTTTGCGCACCTTTGTATCACCACCCCGGCACATAGTAGACAATAAATATTTGTGGAGTGATAACTTCAATGCTTTATTGATGGAAGAATAAATGAATGAATGAATGATTTTCCAGAAAGGTTATTCCAAATATATTCCCAGTGGCAACAATAAGAGTGATCACAAAGCACTTTGTATTTTTATCTATCAATATTAAGCCCTTTAATTTTTTCTAGAAACAGTTTGACACATGGCATCTTAAGAGTGAGTTACTATTTAATTTATTACAGCGATAAATACATGAAATATATAGGGACAAGCTTAATAAGAAATGTGTAAGGTCTATATGAAGAAAGCCATAAACATTATTGAAGAACACTGTATATATCTAATAAATGAAATGACACACCATGATGATAAAGGGAAAATGAATATTGTGAAGATGTCAATACTTCTCAATTACACGTTTAATTCTGTTCCAATCAAATTAATTTATTCATTTGTGCAATCAAGAATGAAAAAGCACTAAATGATGGAAACTTTAAAATTCATTTGAAAATTGAATGGACAAGACTACAAAATATTGTGGAAAAAAAAGAATAACAAATAATGACCTAACAAAGATGAAAACATATTATGAAACTATGGTTATTAAATCAGTATGTTACTGGCATAAGAATAGACAAAGAGATCATTGTTAGAGGCACAGATGATAGAATTTCAAATCCTTGGCCAAATTAATTCAGTTAGCAGTTTTGGAACAACTGGTTAGTTATTCAGAAAATAAACTTTGATTTATATCTTATACCATATAACAGAATAAATTCTAAATCAATACAGAATTAAATGTAAAAAATGAAAAGATAAGTATCTGAGTATAATATTAAACCTCAGTTATCTGTTCTCAGGGTGGAAAGACTTTTTTATTTAATTTTATTTATTTTGTTTTTGAGAATATACACAGCAATACACACACCAATTCAATAGTTTCTACATGTACTATTCAGTGACATTAATTACATTCTTCTAGTTGTGCAACCATTCTCATCCTCCTTTTCTGAGTTGTTCCTCCTCCATTGACATAAACTCACTGCCCTGTAAGGTTCCTATCTAATTTTTCGAGGTACTATTGTCAGTTTGAGCCCATACAGATCTTGAAAGAGCACAGTGCTAAAGGCAGACATTCTTTACTAGTTAAGCTAAACTTATGCTTGGGCTCAAGCATAACAACCACTCTGAGGATAGTGCAGGATCAGGCAGTGTTTTGTTCTCTTGTACATAGGGTCACTATGAGTCAGAATTGACTCGATGGTGCCTAACAACAACAACAACATTGTTTGGTTTAAAGAGGCTTTCAGGGGATAATTTTGGTTTAAGGTTTAAATTATCTGAAGGTAATATTTTCAGCAGTTCATCCAGCATCCATGGCTCCAGGAAGTCTGGAGTCCATGCAAATGTTAAATTCTGTTCTGCATTTCCCTCCCTTTTGATCAGGATTCTTCCATAGAATCTTTGATTAAAATATTCAGTAATGGTAGCTGGCATCATCCAGTTCTTCTGGTCTCATGACCAAGGAGGAAGTTATTCATAGAGGCAATTAGCCATACATTCCATATCCTCCTCCTATTCTGTCTCTCCTTCTTTCTCTGTTGCTCCAGGTGAATAGAGACCAATTGTTGTGTCTTGGATGGCCACTTGCAAACTTTTAAGACCCTAGGCACTACGCAATGAACTAGGAGGTGGAACAGAAGCGCTAATCGCGTTGTTAGGCCAGTTAACTGGGATGTCCCATGGAACAATGACCCTAAACCTCTAAACCAAGGAATCAAATCTCATGAGGTTTTTTGTTGTACATAAGCAGGTTCAACAGCTACTGTTTTGTTGTTGTTGTCATTGTTGTAAGTATATCACACCACACTATTCATAATAGCCAAAAGGTGGAAACAACAAAAATGCCCATCAACAGATGACTGGATAAACAAAATGCTGTGCATACATACAATAGAATACTACTTAGCCAGCCAGAGAAATGAAGTCTTGATACCTGCTACAGTATGGATGGAGCTTGAGGACATTATGCTGAGTGAAGTAAGTCAATCACAAAAGGACAAATATTGCATGATCTCACATAAAAAGACAAGAAAAGGCACGTGTATAGAGACCAAATTTTATTAGTGGTTACCAGGGGTGGGAGGCAGGGTGGAAAGGTGGGGTTAATAGTGACGGAAAAATCACATTGATTAAGGGTAGGGTTGCACAGCCGATTATTGCAATTGCTGTCAGTAAGTTGTACATCTGTAAAAAGATGAATTGGAAAGACTTTCCTAAGTTTAAATATGAATGAAAATACTGTGGAGGACATTACTGTTAAATCTGAATGCATAGAAATGGAAAAAACAATGATTTTTTAAAAAATAATTAAAATCAAAAGGTTGATATCAAATTGGGAATAACGCAAAATATCTTATATGCAAAGTGTTAATATCTTCAAACTATAAAGAGTTTTTACAAATCAATAAGCAAAAATAAAAACCCTAGTAAACAAATGATTAAAGAACTCAAACAAATAATCAAAGAACCAATCCACAAGAGAAATACCAACAACAAATAAACTGACAAAAAACTTGCAACATTACTTAAAATTTTAAAATACAAATTACTATTTCCCTATTATTAAATTCAAAGAGTCAGCCAAAAAGAAGGAAAAAAAAGTATAATAGAAACTTTGAAACACTGCTCGTAGTAATGAGTGTACTCTTCCTGGAGTTTCACTTGGCAGAATGTATCAATAGTCTTGAATATGTTCTCTACTTTGAACTAGTAACTCCATTTCTAGAAATTTTCTCCAGTCTAAGATAATGATCTGAGATGTATACAAATGTGTATATGTAAGGCTGTTCATTACAGTGTTTCCTTTAGTAATAGCAATAAATTGAAGTCAACAAGCATGTTTTAAAATATTACATATGCATATATGAGGGAATATTATGTGGACATTGAATATACTTTGTAAAAAGAATATTTAATAAAATAGAAAAATGCTCACAATATAATGTTGTAGAAGGAAAAAAGAGGTAGATAAATATACAGGATCAAAGTGTGGAAATAAATACAACAAAGGGTAAGCAATAATTTTTCCGTGGTTAAGAGCTCGGCTGCTATCCAAAAGGTCGACAGTTCAAATCCCCTAGCCTCTCCCTGGAAACCCTATGGAGCAGTTCTACTCTGTCCTATAGGGTCGCTATGAGTGGAATCAACTCAGTGGCAACGGGTTTTCGGTTTTTGGTAAGCATATAGGTGACTTTCATTTATTTGCTATCCTTTCTGGCATAATCTTAATTTTCTACCAAAAAACTCCCTAATTTTTGTTTATTTTTACGTTACAAATTTTGAATTTTTCTTAATATCTATTTAGCATTACCAGTATAAAGTTTTCAATAAGGGGTTAATATATAGAGTCCTTCTTTCCCAACCACCCCTATTCATCTGCCAGGAATAAGTACTGTGAAAAGATAGTATATACTCTTCCAGACGTTTTTCTATATATTTGCATATGTTAAGGTGCATGGTAACTATTTTTATAATTAGGAAAGAAAAACATTATTGAATTCAAAACAACACAAAAGAATTAGGGAAATAAAAAGGATGTTGGCTGGATATTTGAATAAAAGATCCAATAACTAAAACTTATGGAATGAAAACTTCGCTTTTATTTCGGAGTAAAATCATTCACCTCAACTAAATAACCAAAAAAAAATGTTTTATTAGAAAAATTTTAAAGTCAGGGTGGCGGGTAGGGTAAATTAATGCATTGTTGTTAGCTGCTGTTGAGTCAGCTACTACTGTGGCAGCCTTATGCCCAATGAAACGAAACACTACCCGGTCCTGCATCATCCCCGTGATCAGTTCTGGATCAGACCATTGTGATCCACAGGGTTTTCATGGGCTGATTTTTGGAAGCAGATCATCAGGCCTTTCTTCCTAGTTTGTCTTAGTCTGGGAGCGCTACTGAAACCGGTTCAGCATCATAGCAACATGCAAGCTACCACTGACGGATGGGTAGTGGCTGTGCACGAGGGCCCTTGGCCGGGAACTGAACCCTGGTCTCTCACATGGAAGATGAGAATTCTACTACTGAAGAACTAGTGCCTCCAAATTAATACATAGCGCAAATAAATTATAAGCGAACTATCGTCTGTCCCTTCCTTTATATTAGAAAATGTTAAACACATTTTAAGTAAGTACATTTCAGAGATTAAAATTAATTTTTGACATACAAATGAATACAGTAAAACGTGAAAAAGCTGAAACCTGTGTAAGGCAGAAATCTGTCAGAGAAAGAAAACACAAGTATTTTCCACGGATAGACAGTAGCAGAAAAGTGGTAAGACTAACACAAAGTTACAGAAGATTCACAGACACGTCCAAACTTCCTGAAGGACCAAGTTGCTGGGTTGAGGGCTGAGGGCTGAGGACCATGGTCTCGGGGGGACATCTAGCTCGACCGGCATAACATAGTTTATAAAGAAAATGTTCTACATCTTACTTTGGTGAGTAGTGCCTGGAGTCTAAAAAGCTTGTGAGTGGCCACCTAAGATATGTCTGCTGGTCCCACCCTGTCTGGAGCAAGGAAAAATGAAGAAAACCACAGACACAAGGGAAAGATGGACTAAATGGATCACAGCCACCACAGCCTCCTCCAGACTGAGTGTAGCACAACTAGATGGTGCCCGGCTACCACCACCGACTGATCTGACAGGGATCACAGTAGAGGGTCCCGGACAGCTGGAGAAAAATGTAGAATAAAATTCTAACTCCAGAAAAAAAAGCCTAGACTACCCAAGGTCAAGAAGGGAGTGTTGACGTATCGTGGGGTTGTTAACTAACGTCATGAAACAATATGCATACTGTTTAATAAGAAACTATTTGTCCCGTAAACCTTCAACTAAAGTACAATAAAAAAAAAAAAAAAAAAGAAACATTAAAAAAAATTAAGATTCTTTCATTTCATACCTTCCTCAAGGAAATTTATTCTGCGTCTGAAAAGAATGAGTTCTAAGGTAGGGGGTGACTTCCACCAGTCACAGCAAAAACACCTGACAAAATAAAAATAAAAACTGAAAAAAGACCGGACTTACCGGTCTGACAGAGAACGGAGAAACACCAAGAGTATGGCCCCCCGGACACCTTTCAACTCAGTACTGAAGTTACTCCTGAGGCTCACCCTTCAGCCAAAGATTAGACAGGCCCAGGAAACATACAATAACACGTGTAGTTCAACCACGTATACAGACCAAATGGGCACACCAGCCCGGGGCAAGAAGAAGAAGGCAGGAGGGTGCAGGAAAGCTGGACGGATGGAAATGGGGAACCCAAGGTTGAGAAGCGGAGAGTGTTGACACGTCACGGGGTTGGCAACCAATGTCACAAAACAATATGTGTAATAATTGTTTAATGAGAAACTCAATTGCTCTGTAAACGTTCACCTAAAGCACAATTAAGAAAAGCAAGAAAAGCGGTAAGACTGGACCCTGTCAAAGGCAGAAAACTTGTGAGATCTGGAAAAACCAGGCAGTCCTGTCGAGTTCTGGCTCTCACAGGTTCCACCATACAAGGGAAAAAGCGTCAGCACAATGCAAGGACCAAATATTTCTGCCGCAAGACAAGGTCCCTAAATGCTGACAGTGGGCAGCAAGGTGAGATGGAGGGTATTAAACGGCTCTAATCCCATTCTACTTTATGACTAGCTCGAGAAATGACCTCTAGCGAGATCTGGCCCTTGTTCTATCCAGCAACTAGATTTTTCTTACAGAAAATAAATTAAAAAGGTGTGACCTTGCTGAAGGCTTGCCGAGAAAATGAGGTACATCTTGTCACAAGCAGAGGAGCCTATTTGTTCAGTTTGAAAGGCTGCCGCTTTGCTCCGATTAGAAGTTGAGATAAAGGCAGGGGATGAAAGAGGAGAAACATTTCCAAGCAAGGAAATTAAAGAGCTACATTGGAGACCCTTTCAGCACTACAGTGGGCTTTTTGTGTGGGATTTATCGGGTCCCATCAGCCACACCTTGTCCCTGTGCTCCCAGCTACTTCTCCTCTGAGCGCACAAAGACCCACCATGTAGGAAGAAGAGGAGGAGCCCCCTGGCTGATAGCCATCAGCAGCACCCACCCTGCTCCACTGCAGGTCGCATGGTGGAAAGTGACCCACCCAAATTCTATTCTCTGGGTAAAGACTTCAAAGTCATTTCACAAGGTGAACTGAAAGAACCCAGCCTAGGAGCTTCGTACTTTCCCTGCCAATAAACGTATCACATCTTGGAGAATTTCTCCAAAATTAGCTCAAACACATGGGCATTGAAATGCCTTTGTGTCCGTAAATGTTTCAAGCCCACAAAAATTCCCACTCAAACCCCCTGAAGCAAGGAAACCTTTCAACTCATGTCTTCATTTTATAGATATCTTTTATGCTCCAGCATATCTTTCAGCTTTTAAAGAAATGTATCGAATGAACAAGGGAGAGCCAAGAAAAAAAATGGTAGGGTTTTCCACAGGCAGCTATAGCCAACATTCTGTTTGGATATCTTTGCAAACCGAATTCCAGAGAATAGCAGGATAGGCCAGACTCTTCAGCCTAGAATTCAATCTCCTTGATACTATGAGACTGTATTAATTTCCTAGGGCCACTGTAACAAAGTACCACAAACCGGGTGGCTTAAAACAAGAGAAACTTATTGTCTCACAGTTCTGGAGGGTACAAATCCAAAATCAAGGTGTTGGCAGGGCCATGCTCTCTCTGAAGGCTCTAGGGGAAGATTCTTACTTACCTCCTCCTAGCTTCTGGTGGATCCTGGCCAGCCTTGACTTCCTTTGGCTTGTAGCTGCAGCGTCACATAGCGTCCTTCCTCTGTCTCTGGGGATCTTCTCTTTTTCTGAGGACACCAATTATATGGGGTTAGGACCCACCCTTCTCGAGTATGACCTTGCGTTAACCTAACTGATAACATCTTCAAAGACTGTTTCCCAACGAGGTCACATTCAGATGTATCGGTGGTTGCGATTTCAATTTATCTTCGGGGGGACACAATTCAACCCGTAACAGAGACCAGCTCACCTTTCCAGTTGTATTGCTTTTTATTCCCTCTCACTGTTCAGTCCTCAAGGTATTTTCCACTTTTTCACCTCCATTCCTTTGCTCAACTTGTTCTCTCTGCTGGAATTCCCTTCTCGCAGTGTCTTTCTTTCCAACTCCTAGCTATCTACGCTGCCATTGGTCTCTCTCTCCTTTGATTATCTCAGTATCCGAAAAGTCTACCTGTTTGGGGAGATTTGTTGTTGTTGGGCGCCATCGAGTTGATTCCAACTCTGAGCAATCCCACGTGAAAAGTATAGAACTGCCCCATAGGGTTTTATTGGCTATAATCTTTACGGAAGCAGATCTCCAGGTCTTTCTCCTGAGGAGCCACTGGGTGGGTTCGAATCGTCAACCTTTCAGTTAGGAGCTGAGCGTTTAACCGTTGCACTACCAGGGCTCCTTTTTTGGGGAGAATCCTTCACCTTATGAATGTTGATGAGAGGAAGACACTCAACTCACTATGAAAGATCTAAAGGCAGGATAGTCTCTCTCCGTTCCCGACAGTGAACTCGCGGGCATGTGACACAGCTTGCCCAATAAAACGGACCCATCTGGACCAAGATTCTTGGAGGAGTGAATCAAAGGGGCAGGACAGCCAAGAATGTCTTCGTGGCAACCACACTGAAAGTCTGGTAACAGTGACAGAATACCACAAACTGGGTGGCTTTAACTAACAAAAGTTTACTGTTTCACAGCTCTGGAGGCTGGGATCAGGGTGTCAGCTGTGCTGATTCCATCCAAGACTTTGAAGGGGTATCAGTTCCATGCCTCTCTCCTAGCTTCTAGTTTGCAGCTGTAGCATCCTTGGTTTGCAGCTGTAGCATCCCTGAGCCTTGTGGCTAAGATTGTTGGGCACAAGAATATCTGGTGTTCAATTTGAAGGCGACGGCTCTTCTGTGATGTAGACACCTCTGTCTTTTTTCTCAAATTCAGCCAAGTCTGCTATGCACATGAAAAGCATGTATGAATGAGTTTTAATGTGGACATCAAGAAGTTTGAGGTCCATGGCTGAGCTGAAGCAGTCTGGGGCAGGGCCAGCATGGAAGCGTGGCCAGAGAATTCATAGAATATAACTAACTGAACAGAAACCTGATTCATATGGGATGAAGCATATAATCAGCCACTGCCTGCCCTCCAGAATCCCCAGAGAGATTAGGAGGGTCATAAGACTCCTCCCATGCTTGGAATGGGGTCATGCCAATTTCTTCTGAGTCTCACGGGAGGGGATACTTCAGCTGACGTCTGGTTAGGGTAAATGCCACTGCTGGAGGAGCTGATTCTTATGGCCTTGACCAACGCTAACATTCCAATCAAGTTTCTTCACAAATATTTCAACAATAATTGGCTAATGGTTTTAGTTCTGAGATTCTGATTTTAAGAAAATAACTGAGCCTCTTGGCACATTGTCCCCTCTCCCAAATACTCTCTCTAGATAAACGTACTGCAGGTATGGCTTATCCAGCCAGACAACCTGTCTGTTGGATGAAGCCCCAAATTCTTAACATCAGCAGAATGATTCCTGGGCTTGACTTTACTGTGTTTGTATTATTTAGCATTCTGAGAGTGTTAGATGCTTGGCTGCCTGCAAAAGCAAGGAGAAAATGCTACCAATTATCAGGGATCCCAATCATCAGAAATGCCTGCTCCTTTGAAGTGTTGGTGACAAGGGGAGAATTATGGCACCCTCTGAAGATTACTAAATGTTGTCAAGAACAAATTACAGTATCCAACATTAACTACTGCCAGAGGAGACTGCAGGCAGAGGTTGTATTGTGAATATTTCCTCTGACATAGTTCTTCAGAGTCCTTTAAGTTCACCTTCCATTAAATAGGGACGCAGCAAATATTTATTTGTAAGACACTTGGTATGCCATGCCATTTCATAATGATGTTTATAGTGTCACTGGATCTCAACTTGCTTACCATATCTGTGTTTTATGTGTGACTAAAGAACCATCTCCACTACCTTTTGCTTCTCCCTACTGCTACTGACAATCACAAAAATGAGAATAATTATGACAACTACCATTTTTAGGGAGCTATGGTGGTGCAGTGGTTAAGAGCTACAGCTGCTAACCAAAAGGTCTGCAGTTCAAGTCCACCGGCTGCTCCTTGGAAAACCTATGGGACAGTTCTACTCTGTCCTGTAGGGCTGCTATGAATCGGAATCGACTTGATGGCAATGGGTTAGGTTTTTTTTGTTGTTGTTACCATTTTGAGTGTGAATCAAGTGTCAGACAATATTCTAAGCACCTTACACACTTTATCTCTTCTAAGTCTTATCTATAAAGATCCAAAGAGCTTGGTGCTGTTATTTCTCCAGTCTTACACATGAAGACAATGAAGCTTAGAGAGAGTAAGTTTCTCCCCAAGGTCCAGATCCCATTGCTAGGAAGAGAGACAGATGGGATTCGGATCCAGGGATTCAGATCCAGATCTTGCACTTTTCTCCATAAGCCCACACTCTTAACTATGACCAGACACACTCCTCCAAGCACAGTGGAATGAAATGCTGCCCTGCTGCCTGGTCCTGCGCCATCCCCAGAAATGGCTGTGGATTGGTCTGTTGTGATCCACAGGGTTTTCATTGGCTGATTTTCAGAAGCACATCACCAGGTCATTCTTCCTAGTCTGTCTTAGCCTGGAAGCTCCACTGAAACCTGTTCAACATCCACTGACAGATGAGTGGTGGCTGCATATGAAGTGCATTGGCCAGGAAATGAACCCAGGACTCCTGCATGGAAGGCGAGTCTTCAGCCTCTGAACCACCATTCCCCACATGTGAAGTGCCCTGTGGCTAAACCAGGTCTGTATGTAAGGCCTCTGGATTTCTACTCAAACCTGTTTCTACCTGTCATAGTCAGCAGAACAGGTGGGCTTTGGTATGGTTGCCTCCCTCTGTTCCCCACCCACTGATACTTTTAGTTCCCTCCTCATACCACAAGATGATCAATGGTGAGGAGATACTGGTAAGTTAAAAACTACAGGTCTAGGTACAGGTATGGAGTAAAAGTTTGTTTCAGGATGTGTGTATATGTAGCAAGTGGTTTATGTTACAAATTCAGCTAGAAAACTGGGTTGATACTTTGGTCTACCTGATGAATAGTTTTGATTTGAAGGAATGGAAGGTTGTTGATTACAGCTCCAGGGTAATCAGAAGCAGCGACTGTGAATAATCCAGCATTAGGCACCAAGGCCTCATTGGGCACCAAACCAAAAAACCAAACCAAACCTGTTTCCACTGAGTCGATTCCAACTCATAGCGACCCTATAGGACAGAATAGAACTACCCCATAGAGTTTCCAAGGAGTACCTGGTGGATTCAAAGTACTGACGTTTTGGTTAGCAGCAGTAGCACTTAAGCACTACACCACCAGGGTTTCCAACTAATACCAGATAGTGACCTTGATCCAAACAAATGCCAGAGGTGATGCTGTAAAAATCCAAGAATATGGGACAATAATGGGCCCTACAGTCTGAGAGGCCAGACAACAAGAAAGGACATTGAGAAAGTATCACCCACATCAAGAAGAAAATGGAGGCTCACTCCTTAATAAAAAGGAACAAATGATTTTTTCCCCTGACCCAACACTTGTGATGACTATGTATCAGCCAGGGTCTGTTAGGACCAATCACATACACCAGGATGTCTGTGAATTCCCTGACTCCCTTCCTTTCCCTGCCTCCACACTCCTGTGGCCACACCTGCTGCCTCCATATCAACCTGGACAGGAAGCTTAGCCAGCACCTTCACCAAACATCATGGGAGGTTAAGAGCTTCACTCAAGATTATTTTTAGGGGGAAGGGGTCACATTTTCACTGATGGCCTCCCGCCAGCTCCATGGCTCCACTGCTCCCCATCATCTCCCATGCTAAACAAGCCCCTCTCTTCTCATCAGAGGCCCTCCACCTCCTCCAAGGGCCCTCTAGAGTCTCAGCTTCTACCCACAAGCACTTCAAGTATTTTCACTACAAAGAAAGCCTTCTCACTCTAAGGCAAGATCCCACATTTGTTCTCTGTGGATGATCTGAGATGACAGGGCTATGAGAGCAGAGTCGGGGTGGGATGTGTGTGCCATCCTAAGGCCCAATGAATCGCTGATCAATTCTTCCACTGAGGCTTGTCCTTCACTCTTTTTCCTTCAATCCCACTTCACCCTTTTTCCTTCGATCCCACCTCATCAAAGTGAGGTTTGGTTTTTCCCTTTAAGTTGAACCTCTTCCTGGTCTTTAGCTCTGTGTCTCTCACCACCGGAGTCCCTGGGTAGTGCAAGTGGTCAAGTGTTCAGCTACTAATGGAAAGGTTGGAGGTTCAAGTCCACGGAGAGGTGCCTCGGAGAAAGGCCTGGAAATCTACTTCTGAAAAATCGGCCACTGAAACCCTACGGAGCACAGGTCTACTCTGACACATAGGTGGTAACCATGAGTCAGAATCTACTCCACAGCAACTGGTGGTGGTGGTCTCTCATCACCACACAAAATGAGATGGTTCTCTGGTTCAGAAAGCACTTCCAACAAACAATCTCCTGTCTCCCACCTCAAAACACCTCATCTATGACCTCCTTATCCCTTGAGGGCCCCATTCTAGGGTGATGATGGGGCTGGCCGAGACCCTCTTAGAGCTGATGCTCATTTAATACATTCTTGGGCCTTAAACAGAATGTATCAGGTACCCACTGAGCCTCCACTGCCTAAGAAGGTGATGAGCAAGTTTATTCCTTTCGGATAATACAGTCAATGCCTTAACATTTTATCAGCCACACTCATGTGAAGAATTCTCCAAGCAAGCTAGGGAGACTTCTCTGCTGTAATCTAAAGTTTGAGTTTTCTCCACTTAGTGTCTCTCCTTAAATGCATGTTGTAAGAGGCCAAAAAGCAGGTAGAGGGAAAGATGATGAAGCAGAAGGGGGAAAAGTGAGAGAGAATAAGGCAGAAAGCTACCTCTTTTAAAAGACATCATATTTGGTAAAATGGAGGGTGAGAAAACACAAGGGAAACCCTCAATGAGATAGATTGACACAAGAGCCGCAACAATGGACTCAAACACACCAACAATCACGAAGATGGCGAAAAACTCGGCACCATTTTGTTCTGTTATACATAAGATCGCCATGAGTCAGAGCCAACTCAAGGACAACTAACAACAACAACTATGTGCCAAGCCTTAGGACAACTAATTCCTAAAGTGAATAGAAGCCCCTGGAAAATGGATTCGACTACCTTTTTTTCATTTGAGCTTTAATGAAGTGATTTTTCAGTTCTGTAACTTCAAATTCCTACCAAAGGGCCTTTGCAACATTTTCTGTCATTCTTTTTTCTGAAACTTTTCTTTCAGACCTGATTGTGTATATTCTAATTGTCAACTCGAGTTCAGGTTCCTAAACACTCTCATCATTATCACCAAAAAAACGCTATGATTCCACAAAGCCCAAACATGTGTCGCGTTAATTCTCACAACCAAAATACTTTCATTTTTCTTGGACTCTAAGCAAAACGGACCATAAGCAGAGTGTATGATAAAATGACAAGTGGAATTCCACCCAATTAAGACATAAATATTTTTCCAGAGGCTAAGCTGACTGCAAAATAATAATCTTCACTCAACACATCTTTACATGTCTTTGGCAAAACACCTGTCTAAAACTGTTAACACTAAATATTTTGGGAGCTCTGTACTTCAAAGACATCCCTGAAAACGTCAAGCATTGTTAAAATGTTGAAGTAATTCTGGTTAAATGCTTCTGTGACAACTGTCAGACTTGATTTGTTTTAGCTGAATACGTTCTGAATATTGCTTGGAATCTGTGAGGTTGGTCATTTGCCAAAAAAATGAGAATTGGGCTGCAGTCAAAAGAATTACATGCATCAAAGAAATGAAAAAAAAAAAAAGAGGACTCTTCAGGTATTTTAAAAATGCAGTTTATCTTCTAGGTTGGAAGCTTCAAAAGAACACTTACCAATTGATAGCATTTGCAGTAAAATTACAAAGTATACAGTAGAAGTCATTCTGATTCTTGGCCAAATTCATACATACAGAGTCACACCTATAGTTCCTCCTGCAGGAGGGAAAAAAGTATATTGTAAAGCACCTTGACAAGAATACTGATTAAGCAATATGAAAGTGAAGTGTTTCTTGGAAACTTCTAGTTGGTTGGTTACCAGGTACTTATAGTTAATTAAATCAAAGAAGAATTATTAGAAGTTAAAAAAAAAAAATTAGTAAGCATGTAGTCCAACATCTGTCCCTTCTCTCCTCACTCTCTCCATTTTCAGACAGGTAAACTGAAGCCCAGACATCTATAGCCAACCATAGCTGGTTAACAGAAGTGCCCACTGAGAAGAGCTTAAAAGTAGTAAAGGTAGTAGGGGGGAGACACTTGTGAAACATAACAGCTTATGGTAAAAATGGAACGCACAAATGTCAAGAAGTCTAGTGAGACCAATTAAAAGAGGAATCAATGCTAACTGGGTAATTAGCATGTGCCAGATATTGTGCTGCACGTTATATGCATTATCTCATTTCATTCTCATAGTTATCTATCACAAGGGTGCCATTATTGTCCTCACAGTACAGTCAAAATCTCTAAGCACCTTGTCCAGATTAGCCAGCTGGTAACTGGTAGAGTCAAGGCTTGGATTCAGGTCTGTCTGACTTCAACATCTTTGTTTGTAACGGTATGTTGAACTTCCTGCCAAAGTTCATAACTACAGAGCCTGTTCTTTTCCATGATTTCAAGTAGGCACCATAATGGCTTGAGAAATCTAAGGTAACAACGATTTCAAGGATCCTGGACCAGCTACAGGTCATACCTAAGTTATGGAGTCTGGGGAGACAGTCTTAATTATCTGCTATAACAGAAATACCACAAGTTGATGGCTTTAACAAACAGAAATTTACTCTCTCACAGTTTAGTAGGCTAGAAGTCCAAATTCAGGGTGCCAGCTCGAGGCTTTCTTTCTCTTTCAGCTCTGGGGGAAGGTCCTTGTCATCAATCTTCTCCTGGTCTAGGAGCTTCTCAGTACGGAGACTCTGGGTCCAAAGGACACGCTCTGCTCCTGGCTCTTTTAGCTTGATGGTAATGAGGTCCCTACCTCTCTGCTTGCTTCTCTCTCCTTTGATCTCTTATAAGATAAAAAGTGATGCAGGCCACACCTCAGGGAAACTCCCCTTAAACTGAATCCGGGCTGTGACCTGAGTAGGGGTATTGCATCCCACCCTAATCCTCTTTAATATAACCTAATCTTGCCTCATTAACCACAGGCAGCGATTAGGATTTACAACACATAGGGCAATTACATCAGATCACAAAATGGAGGACAACCACATAATACTGGGAATCATGGCCCAGCCAAGTTGACACGTATTTTGGGAGAACACAATTCAATCCATGCCAGAGACTAAGTGTGTTATCAGGTACAATGGCCATGGTCTGGAATTTTCCATGAGACCCCCAATTCAAATATTCTGTCCCATTCCCCATAAGGGCACTAGTTCCTGACACAGCATGTGTTCAGAACTATTTTACAGAATGTTCTGGGCTTTGACTAGTCTGAGACTGTTGGGGTTGACCCAGGAGTTATCCATACCCCTGGGCTTCCAGACCATTCACCCAAAATATTTTTAGTGACTGCTGCTAGGTCTAAGGACTGCCCTGCACCAAATATCCAGCATTTGCTCTAAACCAGACCAATAAGGAACTTGGAAGAGATCAGTTGTTTTTATTTTCTCTATACAATGGGATTTTTTTTCTGTGGAAAATATCAAAAACTTAAGTCAAACTGGCAGAAGCAGAAAAGGAGATAGCCTAACTCAGTGAACTGAAAACTTTTGAGGCAGTCAGCATTCAGACATGACTGAATCCAGGAAGTCAAGTAGGATCAACAGACCATGGTTTCCCATTCCTCACCTTTTTTTATTTCTCAGCTCCATTTATCTCTATTATTAGGGATACTCTTAAGAAGATCCTCTCCACATGGAGACAAGAGGACCGCTGCCCCCCAGCAGTTCCAGGCTTACACCATTCTTACTGACAGCAATCCCAGCAAAGACAGAGTTTCTCTTGAGGAAGGAGAGAGTGGGAGTTATTGCTAAAGGATACTGAGTTTCTACTGGGGTGATGGGAAACTCTGGAAATGGACAGCGGTGATGGTTGCATGACACAGTGAATGTAATTAACGTCACTGAACTGAATGAACACTTATAAATGGTTAAAATGGAAAACTTTTTGTTACATACATTTTACCACAATAAAATTAAATAATAATTTAAAAAAATACATCAGGACATTAAGATATTAACGCTGGTCATTTGAGAAATAGTATAACAACTATTCCATCTATTCCCTCCAGAGCAAATGACAATTATAAATACTTGATCATAAATTTTAAAAAAAAATCATTTATAACAATTAAAGAGAGAGAGAGGAAGTTTCTCAGTTTTTCCAACAAAACTTCTGGGTCTCATAGGATTAGCTTAGTCAGGTGTCCACCATTGAGCCAATCACTGTGCCCAGAGGGATGGAACATGCTGATTGACCAGGCCTGGGTCACATGCCCACCCCCAGACCCTGGCAGAGGTGTGAGGACGTGGGTCCCTGTCTGGTCACATGAATTAAGAGGAAAAGGGGGTTCCCAGAGAAAAATCTGGGCTCTAAGTGTCAGGAGGAGTCCCTGGGTAATGTAAAGAGTTAATAAACTCACTGCTAAACAAAAGGTTGGTGGTTAGAGCCCACTCAGAGGTGACTTGGAAGAAAGGCCTGGAGATCTAGTTCTGAAAAATCAGCCATCGAAAACCCTGTGGAGCATAGTTCTACTCTGACACGCATGGGTCGCATCAGTTGGAGTCAACTTGGTGGCAACTGGTATTGGTTTTAAGTGGAAGGGATCAACGCTAAATAGGCAAAATCAACAGATGCTTGAACGACGTCTTAATCTCTCCAACATCACTGACTAGGAGTCAGGGCAGGGACTAGAGGGTGTACCTAGAAAAGGTACCCAGGAGCTGTCAGGGGTGGGCTGGGAAGCTGGAGAGGCTCCGGAACAGTGGCGCTCAGACTTCAGTTACAACAGTTACAACTGGGGACCATTACTAGGAATGCAGATATTTGTTCTCCTTTCCTAGAAATTCTAACTCCACAGACGTGGGGCCTGGCCCAGGAATCTGCATTCTAAAAAGCCCCCCGCTCCCCCACCAGTGACTGTGATGCAGGTGGATGCCTGTGAACCCTGTTTTGAGAAATACTGCTTTAGATCTTAGGAAGCTAGACCATTACTGAGCATTAAAGAGTTTCACTAAATCCCAAACAATAGCCAGGGGGCATCTTTCAAAACAAACAAAACAAATCCTGGCAATTGCTCTCTGTGAATTTCTCTCCTCAGGAACTGCACCTCTCACTACCCCTCAGACAATGCCAGGTGCTTAATGAAAATGTCTAGGAGATGAGGCCACCATGTGTCTGTCAGTTTGTCATACTGTGTTGGCTTGCATGTTGCTGTGATACTGGAAGCTTTGCCACAAGTATTTCAAATCCAGTAGGGCCACCATTGGTGGACAGGTTTAAATGGAGCTTCCAGACTAAGACAGATTAGAAAGAAGGACCTGGCAGTCTACTTCTGAAAAAACTGACCAGTGGAAAGTTTATGACTAGCAGCAGAACATTGTTTGATAGTGTCAGAAGATGAGCCCCTGAGGTTGGAAGTCACTGAGAATATGACTTGGGAAGAGCTACCGCCTCAAAGTAGAATCGGCCTTAATGACATGCATCTTCATTTGCTGACGTGGCACAACACAAAATGAGAAGAAACAGTTGCAAACATCCGTTAATAATTGGAAGATGGAATGTATCAAGTATGAATCTAGGAAAATTGGAAATTGTCAAAAATGAAAATGGAATGCAAGAACATCAATATCCTAGGCATTAGTGAGCCTGAAATGGACTAGTACCGGCCATTTTGAATCAGACAATCATATGGTCTACTATTCCGGGAATGACAAATTGAAAAGAGATGGCATCAAGTACGTTGCCAAAAAGAACATTTCGAGATATATCCTGAAGTACAACACATTCAGTGATTGAATATCCATACGACTACAAGGAAGACCAGTTAATATGACTATTATCAAATTTCTGCACCAACCACTAAGGCCAAACATGAAAAAATTGAAGATTTTTACCAATGTCTACAGTCTGAAATTGATCAAATATGTAATCAAGATGCATTGCTAATTACTGGTGATTGGAATGCGAAAGACGGAAACAAAGAAGAAGGACTGGTCGTTGGAAAATATGGCCTTGGTGATAGAAACAATGACAGAGATCGCATGATAGAATTTTGCAAGATCAATGACTTCTTCATTGCAAATACCTTTTTTCAACAACATAAATGGTGACTATACTCGTGGACCTCACCAGATGGAATATACTGGAATCAAATAGACTACATCTGTGGAAAGAGATGAAGGAAAAGCCCAACATCATCAGTCAGAACAAGGCCAAGGGCCGACTGTGGAACAGATCATCAATTGCTCATATGCAAGTTCAAGCTGAAGTAGAAAAAAATTAGAACAAGTCCACAAGAGCCAAAGTACAACATGGAGTATATCCCACCTGAATTTAGAGATCGTCTCAAGAATAGATTTGACACATTGGACACTAATGACTGAAGACCCGATAAATTGTGGAATGACATCAAGGACAAAATACATGAAGAAAGTAAGAGGCCATTAAAAAGAAAGAAAGAAAGAAAAGACCAAAATGGATGTCAGAAGAGACTCTGAAAGTTGCTCTTCAACACTGAGTAGCTAAAGCAAAAGGAAGAAATGATGAAGTAAAAGAGCTGAAGATTTTAAAGTGCGGCTTGAGAAAATAAAGTATTATAATGACATGTGCAAAGAGCTGGAGATAGAAAACGAAAAGAACACACTTGGTATTTCTCAAGCTGAAAGAACTTAAGAGAAAATTCAAGCCTCAAGTTGCAATATTGTAGGGGAAAATACTAAAAGACACAGGAAGCATCAAAAGGAGATGGGAGGAATACATAGAGACACTATACCAAAAAGAATTGGTTGACATTCAACCATTTCAAGAGGTGGTATATCATCAAGAACTGATGGTACTGAAGGAAGAGGTCCAAGCTTCACTGAAGGCATTGACCAAAACAAGGCCCCAGGAACTGACAGAATACCAGTTGAGATGTTTCAACAAACACATGCAATGCTGGAGGCACTCACTTGTCTATGCCAAGAAATTTGGAAGACAGCTAAGTGGCCAATCGACTAGAAGAGATCTATATTTGTGCCTATTCCAAAGAAAGGTGATCCAACAGGATGCAGAAATTATTGAACAACATCATTAGTAGCACACACAAGTAAAATTTTACTCAAGATCATTCAAAAGTGGTAAAAGCAGTACATCAACATGGAATTTCCAGAAATTAGAATTGGATTTTGAAGAAGAGGAGGAACAAGGGATATCATTGCTGATGTCAGATAGATCTTGGCTAAAAGCAGAGAATACCAGAAAGATGTTTATCTGTGTTTTATTGACTATGCAAAGGTGTTCGACTGTGTGGACCATAACAAATTATGGGTAACATTGTGAAGAATGGGAATTCTAGAACACTTAATTGTGCTCATGGGGAACCTGTTCATAGATCAAGAGGCAGTAATTCAACAAAAAAAGGGAATACTGGGTGGTTTAAAGTCAAGAAAGGTGTGTGTCAGAGTTGTATCCTTTCGCTGTACTTATTCAATCTGTATGCTGAGAAAATAATCTGAGAAGCTGGACTATATGAAGAAGCCGGCATCAGGGTTGGAGGAAGACTCATTTACAACCTTCAATATGCAGATGATACAAACTTGCTTGCCGAAAGTAAAGAGCACTTGAAGCACTTACCGATGAAGATCAAAGACCACAGCCTTCAGTATGGATTATACCTCAACATACAGAAAACAAAAATCCTCACACCTGGACCGATAAGCAACATCATGAAAAATGGAGAAAAGACTGAAGTTGTCAAGAATTTTGCTTTACTGGGATCCACAATCAACACCCATGGAAGCAGCAGACAAAAAATTAAACGACATATTGCATTGGGCCAATCTGCTGCAAAAGATATCTTTAAAGTGTTAAAAAGCAAAGATGTCACTTTAAGGACTAAGGTGCACCTTACCCAAGCCTTGGTATTTTCATTCGCTTCATATGCGTGTGAAAGCTGGACCATGAACAAGGAAGATCGAAGAATAATTGATGCCTTTGAATTATGGTGCTGATGAAGAATACTGAATATACCATGGACTGCCAGAAGAACAAACAAATCTGCCTTGGAAGAAGTACAGCCAGAATGCTCCTTAGAAGCAATGATGATGAAACTTTGTCTCACATACTTTGGACATGTTATCAGGAGGGATCAATATCTAGAGAAGGACATCATGCTTGGGAAAGTAGAGGGTCAGCAAAAATGAGGAAGACTCTCAACAAGATGGACTGACACAGTGGCTGCAACAATGGGCTCAAGCATAACAAAGATTGTGAGGATGGCAAAGGACAGGGCAGTGTTTCTTTCTGTTGTACATATGGTCGCTATGAGTTGGAACCGACTTGAGGGCACCTAACAACAACAGCAACAACAGGGCAATAGTATCTTAAAAACAAGGAAATCTGTAGACTGTCCACCACCAGTTCCCTCATCCAATATAGAAGTATGGAGGCCAAAGTGCTCAGAGCTTTTCTGCAACAGCTTTTGTTAACAGTAATGGCAGGACTTTAAATTAAAAAATTTATCCTGTTCATTTGGCCAAAAAGTTATCTGCCTAGAACACCAAGACTTAAAGAAATTCTTCCCTTCCTAACTGTTTTGAGATTGGACTTTTATCTTTTGCCCAAAGGTCAATCGAGCACATTAAGCCCTGCCTGTGGAGACTAGGAAACTTGACGATATTATGGAAAGCCTTCACAGTCTGTCCCCATTTTCTGACAAGCCCCCTGGAAAGGTAGTGAATCAGGACTCTGGCACTGAGATCGTGGAGAGTCTTTCCTGCAGGTGATAAAATGCCACTCCACTCAGCATTGTTGACAGATTTTGGGACACCAGCAGAATCCTCTGAAAAAAGCCCCAAGTTACAATACTGTACAAAGCTTCTTTATCACCAAGTAGAAAAAACAGATGAGACATCAAGCTTTGCAGATGTACAGTGTCTTAGGGTGGGTTTCCCCAGAAACAATCCCTGAGATGGGGATTTGAGAGCAAGTGGTTTATTTAGGAGGCGATCCCAGAATGCACCTGTTGGGGGGCAGGGACGTGAGGCAGAGGAAGGAAAGACGACAATAAAAGGGTGCCTTATTGGGCAGGTTACTGCAGTGGCCCACTTGGGCTCAATCCCACTGGGGAATCCTGGGACACAGTGGAGAACATGCTTCAGAACTGTTCCAACGGAGAGGTGAGGAAGCTGAGGGTTTAAACGTCAACTCCCACCCCCCACTGGTGAAGGAATGCTCCCTGGGGCACTGACTTTTTCAGCATTTTCGGCCTGCCTTGCGCATGGGCTGAACATACTCCAGCAGGCAGAAAATATCTGAGAGAGCTGTAGGTGTTTACAGTAAGAAGTCTTCGGAATGCAGTGGACAGGGAGTGCCAAGAAGATATGAGCAGGGGACCCACACAGTAGACACTGGTGCTGTGAACTTGCCTCCCGGCTACATTTTCACCATATCCAAGAGGCCTTTGCAATTTCCAAACGAAAGTAATAAGCAAGGATTTTTTCTTTGTTGACATCATCACCCATGTAATGGGCAAAAACAGGGCTGTGCAGAGCATTTCTTTCATCTTAACTGGTTGCTTGATGAAGGGACATGGAGTAGCTGGAAATTCCTTCATGATCTAGCTCAAAATAGTACAAAACAGGTCAGTGATTCTTGAGTAGGTAATGTTACTTGACCAAGGTAGTTCTTCCTTTTTATTTACCACAACTTAGCTCAACCACATCCAGCCCACATGACTTCAACAAGGCTGCCCCAACTGTGTGGGTTATTTCATGGGCAATGGGATATGCAATCTCATAGGATGCTTTGAAACAAGGTAGGGTTTGCAGTGGGTCCAACGCAAATTTAAGTAATGTTCTAGCTGTGTCAGAACCAGTTACTTTTCATATGATGCCATTTTGCACAGAGGATTTTCAGAATGGACCGATGGAAGATGCTTTTTCAGCTCTGCTCACTTCATGCTTCCATTGGCCCAAACCTCGCTTTGCAGGAAACATTGCTTTTACTGGGTCCTGTCACATCCAGTGTTGCAAGTAAAATGATTTCATCCTATTTTCTTTTCTTTAGCATTTTCCAATTTAAGCACGGGCTGATGTAAACACAGGCAGATGAACATGCAGCAAATTATTCAAGGATCTTTTCTTAATTGGGGACTCTGGTGGCACAGTGGGTTAAGCACTCAGGTGCTAACCTAAAGATCTGCGGTTCGAACCCAACAGCCACTCTATGGAAGAAAGATGTGGCAGTCTGCTTCCGTAAAGATTTGCAGCCTTGGAAATCCTATGGGACAGTTATACTGTATCCCATAGGGCTGCTTTAAGTTGTAATCGACTCTATGGCAATGGGTTTGGTTTTTGGGGTTTATTGATGGGGAAAATAATCTCAGCCATGATGATGAACATGTTACTGTGACAACTTGAATGATTTAGCACATATTTTCTCCCCTCTCCTCTTGCAGTGTGATCAGACCACACTTCCCTCCCATTGTTGGGCTTGGCCATGTGATTTGCTTTGGTCAATAGAAGTATAGCAGAACTGACATTAGCAGATGCCTTAAGTGTCCTTGTGCATTTTGGCTTGGCTCTTGTGCTTCTGCCATCCACCATGAGAAGAACATGTTGCGGATAGCCATTGGTCTCTGGAGGATATGTGATCTGAACCAGATCTACATCATGGATCCTGGAGTCATGAGACTGAAGCCCAGCCTAGCCCAGCCAAGTTGGAGCCAACCTGCAGACTCACAAGTGAGAAAGAAATGCTCATTTTTGAAGACAGTGAGTTTTGAGGTAGTTTGTTAGGCAGCATTACTGCAGCAATAGCTGACTAACGTATTTCTTTATGGTGTAGAGTAACGTCTTTTGTCACCCCAAGACTTGCTTGGAGTGAAAAAAATAATACAGTTTAATTTAAACTTTTTTCCCAAAAAGCCAATTTTTCAAAAATAACAAGAAGGACATTGAAGAAAAATGTATTCTTTTTAGTGTGTTTTATACTCACTTCATCCCCAAACTATGTGATCTGTGAGAACTGGCCTGACATTCCACTCTTCCTCATCTTTTGTGGTTGGCGCTAATAAACAGTCTGTTACAATATCTTCCCCCTAGCTGATGCCTTTGGATGTGAACTTTTCACATTCCATCTCCTTATAGTTAGAACCTTAGAACTTCTCACTCAGACACAGTTTAATTTGTAATCAAAATCATGAACTAATGAAACAACACAAGGCTTATTTTAATAGAATGGTTGCTTGTTTTTTTTTCAAAATTATACTAATTTGCCATTTTACCAAATTCCCATTTTTTTTTTTTCCCTTTAATGAAAGCTACATCTTCACTATCACAATTTGAAAGAAGACCCCTCCTGGACTTGTTGGATACAATTAAACTGCAACAAAAGGCAGGGGAAGCCATTTCACTTTTCATAAGGAGATAATTATTCTTTAACTATTGGAGTACAACATCCCTTAGGAGCTAATTATCGAAAAGCTCTCATCACACATAGGAAACACACAAACAAATCCTTCAAGCACAAAGTAAATGTTCAACATTAAAGAGCCACATCCAGGAAGTCATACCAATCAGTTGGTCCAGCTAATTACTCAACTGATTTTTGGACTAGTTGCATTAGATAATTATGACGCCTATTCATAACATGAAAAGCACAGCCTTTGACTGACTTTAATAAAGATCTAGCTGCAAGAAAGAATATATAAGAACGGTAATACAAAATTTGCATTACAACAGAACCTGGGAGAAATGTGGGAGACACTTTTTTAATAGAAAACATTTCATTCATCACATGATAGATATGTTGTTGTCATCTTTAGGTGCCGTCGAGTCGGTTGCAGCTCATAGCGAACCTATGTACAACAGAATGAAACATTGCCCGGTCTTGCGCCATCTTCATAATTGTTGTTATACTTGAGCCCATTGTTGCAGCCACTGTGTCAGTCCATCTCCTTGAGGGTCTTCCTCTTTCTCACTGATCCTCTACTTCGCCAAGCATGATGTCCTTCTCCAGGGACTGGTCCCTCGTGATAGCATGTCCAAAGTATGTGAAATGACATCTCACCATCCTCACTTCTAAGGAGCGCTCTGGCTATACGTCTATATATGAAGAGAAGTATATATACACACACGTATGTGTAGGTATGTATGTGTGTGTATATATATATGTTTTAATGTATCTTTGCATGTATGTCACATTAAAAGGCAAATGAGCTATTATATTAATATCATTTCATGTGAGCCGTGCAGTACTGCTTAATGCCCAGTTCAGGTTTCCAAAACGTGTATTATAAAATGCTTTTTTGAATCAACTGAATCTTGAACTTAGATAAACATAGCACATTAACGATTATACTACAGATCACATGCTAAAGGATTCAAAGTCAAAATCATATACACACCATGGTGACTGCTCTATTCACTCTTGAAAATGTTTCTATATTAGCATATTCAAAATCTTCTTTATTTTTAAATGGTTATAAAACTAATAAACAATCTCATGCACTGTTTGTGGGAATGCATTTGGCACAGCTTTTTCCGAGGGCAACTGTCCAATAGCTATCAAAATTAAAAAGGCATATGCCCTTTGACCTAGCCATTTCACCTTCTAGAATTTTTATCTTATAGATTTGTACTAGTGCTCAAACATAATGTATAATGATGTTCATTGTAAAAGTAGACAAATGGAAATAATAAATAATCTAATTACTAATTAATGGATGACTGCCTTATGATAAATTTACACAGTGGGATATTAGGTAGCTGCTAAAAACAGAGAAAGAAGGGATCTATATGTACATCCAATGATGTCTAAGATATATTAAATGGAAAAAAAAAGTAAGTTACAAAACAGTATGCATGATGTGATCTCATTTTTGTAATCTAAAAAGATATGCATACATACGCCAGATATATATCGCATGCACATACAGGTGCAAATGGTTTGCGCTTGACTATTAACCTAAACGTTAACTAACATAAAGATTACAGCCAAGAAAACCCTGTGGAGCAGTTCTACTCTATAACACATGAGATCTCTGTGAGTTGGGATTGACTCAATGGCAACAGGTTTGATGTTTTTGTTTGTTATTATTATTATTATCTTTATCAGAACTCTGTAAAGGTCTGGATAAAGTTATTTTACTGTCATGCTAAAAATTGAAACATTTTAGAGCAAGGATGGCAGATGGCTTGCATTAACCCTGACCAAGTAGTAGCGACTGCCTGGAGACCTGTGTTGAGAGGGTTTGAGGCCATTTCTGGGCTTGGAGGGCAACAGTGCTGGGCTCCATTAGGGTGAGAGTGGTGAGGAGGGATAACTCCAGAGCCAAGGATGGCCCATCCTGACACTTGAGAAAATAATTCCAGGCCTTGTAGCTCTGGAAAGGAAAATAACAAGTCTATTTCCCAGGATTCTGTGGTTTAATCTATCATCCTACAAAGCAAATCAAAAATAGCAAACGTTAATAAGATCTTCAAGCCTTTTCCAAACGTCAGGAGCTAAAACAAAATACAAATAAATTAATCCACTGGGATCTTTTTCTATTCATCGCTCTCCCCCAGTAAAAACATGGCTCCAAAACTTAGGAATTTCTAACAATCCCTTGTAAACACAAGAAAGCAGTCGGATCCACTGGGCAAAGAATTCAAACATATTTGCTTTGGACTTTGACGATGCATTCCAAGGCTACATGGAAACATGTGGCAGGAGGGTGACAAGAAAGTGAACCCTCTACTGTCAGGCCTGAGCCCCAGAGAGAAGCAAGATGCAAGACCAAGCGTGTGTGGAGGCAAGGTGTCTGCGTGTCCTAGCGCACACTCGTCTACACTCTGCACTGCTCCACTGCTCGGCTCCCCCATCATCTTCCACCTGCTTAGAAGCAGCCCATGCCTTCCAACCCCAGGTTCTTCTTACTGCTCAAAGAGACTGGTTGAGAGAAAGACTTTCAAGCTCAGAAGCCCGAGGGGATTCTGGCTCTTCCCTTTAGGAGATGTGGAACATTAGATTATCATTTGGCAAATATTCCCTTCACCCCCTATTTCTCTTGCCTCCTTAGAAAGAGTACACTTCTTTCCTCACTGATGTTGGGTTTGGTCAGCTACTTACCATGGCCTCATGGTGGATAAGGTGTATCCTTTACCCCACTGATGTTGGGCTTGGCCATGTGACTTGCACTGACCAATGGGATGTTAGTGGTTATGATATGAACAGAAGTTTAAAATGTGTTTGAGTGATCAGGCTTACTCTCTTGTGCCACTGCCATCACTATGAGGAAAACATACCCAGACTAGCCATGGGTCCAAAGTGGAGCAGTCCTGAACTCAACCTGCAGGTTGGCATCAAGCCCATTCTAGTCCAGGAGAGATCAAGAAAGTTGTCTCAACCAACAGATGTGTAAGCAAGAATAAATTACTTTTTTTAAGCCACTGAGCTTTGGAGTGGCTTGTTACACAGAATTATTGTGGTAATGGCTGACCCACAGAGTAGGTATGCGCCTTGGGCAAGTTGCTTTCTCTGTACCTCAGTTTCTTCGTATCTTAAAATGGTACAGGAACAGTACCTTCCTCATAGCGTTGGTGGGAGGATTAGTCAAAACAAGGCATGTTAAGTGCTTATCATAGTGACTGACAGAGAATAAGCAGTTAACAAGCAGTTATTGTCATAGTTAAGAGCTTGGACTCTGGATCCAATTTGTTTGGATCTATGTGCTTGCTACAGATTGACAAATGGGAGAGTAATTTCAAACACAAGGCGGCGTCTACACTACCCAAAGAGCTTAGACCTGGACCTCTTCATGATTTATTCCCTCTACCACACATCACTGAGACCCTACTATGCATAAGGTCATGGAATAGTGCTCAGGACACACACTACATGCTCTCTAACCTTAGAAGGGCAGACAAGGTATGCAGCTGTAAGATATGGGAGAGGTGGGGGTGAGGTGCTGCAGGGCTGAGAGGTGGTTTCCAAAGAGATGGTACAGATCCAGGCCTCACCAAGCAGCCAGATCAGGGGCTGGGCTGCAAGAAGCAAGCAGATCTCTCTGAGGCTGTGATGTTAAAAGGGTTGGGAGGTTGAGTTGGCAAGAAGCTGCTGAAAGTTGCATCCCAGGAAGATCAAATCTTAGCACCAACTCAACAGGCCAGGAGCAGCATTGGACTTGGAACTTGGAGCTGAGAATTTGGAGTCAGAAGGAGAGAGGGTTCCCATGAGAGCAGCCAGGGACAAGCCAGACAGGTATGGGCTGAAGGCTCTCAGCATTCTCAAGGTTGGTTACTTGTACTTATAAGAAGCACAGGAGAGGGTAGGAGCTTAGACTCTGCTTCCAGACTGCCTGGGGCTCAAACCCTGGCTCCTTCACTTATTAGCTGTGTGACCTGTGGCAAGTTATATAACATCTCTGAACCTTAGTTTCCTAAGAGATATTGGGAAAATAATGCTATTAATAAAACTTACCTTATCAGGTCGTTGTGAGGCTCAAAAGCACAAACCAAATAAAGCATTTAGAACACTATGGACTATAGACGTGTTAATTACTATTGTTATAATTTCAGGCTCACAACCCCATATTTGAATCCCTTGGGCCAGATGTGTTTTATAATTCAGATTTGTTCAGATCTTAGAAAAGAAATATGGTGCACGTATCATTTATCATATAAAATCTCAGCAGGGCCTGGGGCTGCATCCTGTAATCAAATACATCAACATTTCTTTAGTGAAATATATGAATATTCACATCAAATAAGAGTTATAAATAGTTCCACATAAGTTCAGGGCAGGTTTTGCTACTCTATAAATTAAAAACAAAAAGTAAACAAACAAAAACAAAATCTTTGGCATTTTTAGAGCTTTGGGGACTTGGGAATTGTGGGATAAGAGATTCTCTGACTCTTACTGCTGGAAGCGATTGGAAGCTGCATAAGCATGTCTGGCCAAGACCAAGGGGCAAAGAAAGATCTCCTCCAACTGAGCCAGTCAGGAAAGGCTGCATGTAGGAGGTGGGCTTGGAGCTAAGATCCTCAAAGATCGGCAGGGCCTCAAAGGCAGGACTCAAAGCAGGAACACAAAGTGCTCACAATGGGCAGGAAATGGAGCCCAGGATGGGTTGCTAAGAAACAGTCAGGAGGTAAATTGGGACTGGATTGTTTTTACTATGCCCCCATGCAGCACCTTGCTCTAGAATGGCCTCTCCTTCACCAGATATTGTCTGTGCTCCATTGTATCTCCTCAGCACGCCTCACCTCTAGGCACAGTGGGCTGCTCGCTGAGAATACACCGGAATCTCTGCCAAGGACTTTTTCTGGCTGCTGGTGTGCCCTGGGCCTGTGCACAGAGTAAGTTCGAAGTACAAATAGTTAATGACCTCAGAAGTACCCTCAATCAATGATGGATGGGATGCTCAGGTAAATACCTCAGTTCCCATGGCCTTCGGTTGGGATAACGTGAGGCACGTCCTCCACTGTCTCCTAAGGTTCCCCAGAGGGAACGGCCTCAGTGATAACCTTCAGGGCACCTGTACTGGCTTTCTGCCCTTTTATGTCTCCCTCCTCACCCTCTACCCGTGTTTCCTGGGATCACCTCCTAAATAAACTTGTTATTCCGACTCATTGAAACCCTACAGGCAGAGTAGAATTGCCCCACAGGTCTTCCATGGAGCAGCTGGTGAATTCGAACTGCCAACCTTTTGGTTAGCAGCCAAGCTCTTAACCACTGTGCCACCAGGACTCCAAATAAACTTGTTATTGTTGTTATCATTTGCTGCTGAATTGGCTCTAACTCATGGTGACCTTATGTCCAACAGAATTAAACATTGCCCAGTCCGGTGTCATGTCTATGGTCTTTGACATGCTTGAGTCCACTGTTGTGGCTGTTGTATCAATCCTTCTCACTGAAGGTTTCCCTTGTTATCACTGACACTCTACTTTACCAAACATGATATCTTCGGACACATCTTTCCTGAAGACATCTTCAAAGTAAACTAGCTGAAGTTTTACCGTCTTCGCGTCTAAGGAGCATTCTGGTTGTATTTCTTCTAAGACTGGTTTGTTTATTTTTCTGAAAGTCCATGGTATATACAGTATTCTTTGTCAACACAATTTGAATGCATCAATTCTTCTTTTGTCTTCCTTTTCCATTTGAATCTTTGTCTCAGGACCTGCTTCTGGAGGAATCCAGACTGAGTCACCACAGTAGGAAGGAATGGCCCCTTCACTGGACTAGGAGATGCTAAACTCTGAGGACAGAAACTTTTAACTCATCTTTGATTCCCCAGTGTGCACTGTAGAGAGTAGGCGTTAAGTAAATGTTCTGTGAATTGACCCAGAAAACTGGTGGTGCAGTGGTTAAGAGTTCGGCTGCTAACCAAAAGGTCGGCAGTTCGAATCCACCAGCTCCTCCTTGGAAACCCGTTGGGGCAGTTCTGCTCTGTCCTATAGGGTCACTATGAGTTGGAATTGACTCAGTGGCAATGGGTTTGGTTTTTTTTTTAACTGACTTGGGAAATTGGATAAGCTCCAATTACTTGCAAAAAAGTAAAGATCACCAGTGAAAAGTGGTTTTACTCAGGGGGTCAGAAACTTCTGGGAGTCAAACAACTGGGTTCTGCTGCTTTCTAGCTTGATGATTTTGATCAAGTCATTTAAGCGCTCTAGGACTTAGTCTCCACATCTGTGAAATGGAGGGTAATAAAACTTATCCCATAGAGCTGCTGTGAGAATTTAATGAGATCATGTGTGTGAAGTACCGTATTTATTTCCTGGCTCTCAGTCTTAGCCATAGCTGCTTCACACCCATCCTTTTCCCAAATATCCACCTTGTTCACCCCTTACCTACTCATAACCAATTCTGCCTATACTTACTGAAAGGCATTCAAGCTCAGGTGCATGTGATCTGGTGCTTTCTGTCTCCTAAACAGAATATATCCATCTTTAAATGAAGGCCCAGTGGCAGTTTTTCAATCTTCCATTACCAGCCGCCAATACAGACACATGCATTCACACACAAAAACACACACAGTTGTTCTTTATGATACACTTTCTCACCTATATTTCCTTCCCCATCTGCAATTGCCAACAGAAAACCAACGGAACACTCGGCCTGTTTAGCCAAGATAACATTTATGTCACCTAGAGTAAAAACATCCCTAAGCTTGGACCATAAAAAGTAGGTTTACTCACTCTATTTGCATCATCAAACATTTCCAAAGGTCTCATGAACACATTGCCCCAAGCTAGGCCAGTGGATACTTGGGATAATCCAAGAAAAAGCCATACCCATGGAGCTCTCCCGAGGAGATCAGACCAAGTCTTACACCTACACAGCAACATGGAGCACCTGTGTAGTTGCGTGTGAGTGACTGTGCATGAAGGGCATATGTGTATGCAGGCCCAGTTCTTACCTGTCTTGCTTTTCTATTTCCCCTCTTGTAGGCAAATGTGAAGACAGAACACAATTATAATAGAATTGTTGTTGTTGTTGTTAGGTGCCATTGAGTCTATTTTCGACTCATAGCAACCCCATGTGACAGAGTAGAAGTGCCCCATAGGGTTTTCTAGGCTGTAATCTTTAGGGAAGCAAATTGTCAGGTCTTTCTCCCTCGAAGCTGGTGGGTGGGTTCGAACTGCCAACCTTTCAGCTAACAGCCAGCTGCTTAACTTTTTAATAGAACGTAAAGAGTCAAAGTCCCGGTTCCTTCTCCTAAAGAGAAGGAGCTGGATAACTCTAAACACCTTCTTCTCCTTGCTGGGCCTCAGTTTCCTTACCGGTATAGGAGCAAGAGGTACAAGTGGATGCTTTCTAACGGTCCATTTATAAGAATCTTGACGTTAGACAGTTAAATTAGAGGAAAATCTAAATTCAGAAAGAATGCACTGTGTAGTTTCATGGGTTTTTTTTTCTTTCTTCTTTTTAAAAAATATCCAACTGAAAACGGATTTGTTCAAAGATGTCTGTGCTATTATACCCACCATGCCTTCTCTATGAACTGGGGAATTTATTTGAAAGTCAATAGACTACAGTATTTACAGGTCTACTGTAGGTGCTAGTTTAAATTCAACCTTTTCAATAAGGTAGAAAGGAACGCATCAGAATTTGACCAAGGAGACATTCATATGTCAGTTTAATGCTCCAGCTGTTTAATCAAAATATGAATAAAAGCTCTAAAGCCCAACAAGCAAAAATATCAGAGTTGTGGGATTCAGCGTTTGCTTCCCATTGTCAGCCAATTACTGTGTAATTTTTCCCTGTGACTGAATAACTGTTAGCAAATAATGAAAAGGCAATTACGGCGGCGCTTTGTTCCTATCACTCTCCTGGTTTTATTCTGGCTATAATTATTGTCAGAGCTGGAGGTTTACTGTACCATGCAAGTGGCACCAGGGAAGAAAATGGAATGGGCTGGTGCATGGAAAATTGCAAATGTCACAGCTACCTTCATCGGCACTGTTGGACTTCTGAGATTAAAAAATCAGAGGAAAAAGCTTTCCATGTGGGTTTTGCAAATTCTTTACCTCAAGCTGCTGTGGTGACTGGGGAAGTGAGGGTGGGAATGAGGGTAGGGGGCTGGAGCAGGGAATTAGGCACGAGATTTGTTCTTTTTCTGTGTGTGTAATTCCCGAAGGGCCATGCATTTTTGCCACAGTCTGCCTGAAACCAACTCATGGAACTCTTCTTTTAGCCTTTGCTTCTCATTAGTGGTCTCCATGCTGTTTCATAATGGGGAGTGGCATATAAATGATGCATTTTATGGGGTTTGATCTTTCTTCAGAGAGGAAATATGCCACATATGGACAGATGTCTGAAAATGAAAATAGCAATCATGCCCTCTTTGTGTGGATGCTGGGACCTATTTTTGGAAACTGACTTTCACTGACCACATACCTTCCCTTTTGACTTTATTTTTATTAGCCAGAAACTGTAAAATAAGGCCAAAGGGATGGAGGTACATTCCTAACATTTTTGTCTCTTATTTATTTAACAAACATTTCCTGAACACCTAACCCTGTTCAAGGTTCTGGACTAGAATCTGAGGAATCCAAGATGAGGGAGACGTGATCCGTACCTACAAAAGGCTCGGTCTTGTGGTACTTCCACCTCCAAATAAATACCCCTCCGCATGAAAGCAGCTTAGCACAGCAAAAACTGCATAAAATTAATGTTTGAAGATCTAGATTCTAATTCCAGCTCTACCACTTGTTAGCTGGTTTGTCTTGATATATCTGTTAGCTACTGCTGTGTAACAAACCATCCTTCAATTCTGTACCTTGATCCAAAAGTCATGAATCTTCAGATCAGCAGGAGGCTTTGGTCCAGGATGGGCTTGGCTAGGGCATCTCAGCTAGGGCAGCTTTGCTCCTCGTGTCTCTCATCTTCCTCCTTGGAATAGCTAGCCAGCCTGGAATGTCCTTCTCATGGCAATGGACAAAGAGCAAGAGAGCAAGCAGAAACATGCAGGCACAAAACCAACAATGTTAAGCATCTCCTTGAGTCATATCTGCTAATATCCTATTGGCCAAAGTAAATTACATGGTCAAACTCAGAATCAAGGAAATATACTCTACCACTCAAAGACACACAGGAAAGGGAATGAATAGTCAACCCGCCCACTGCCTTTGAGTTGATTCCAACTCATAGAAACCATATACGACAGAGTAGAACTGCCCCATAGGGTTTCCCAGGCTATAAATCTTTACAAAAGCAGACTGCTACATCTTTCTCCTGTGAAGCGGCTGATGGGTTCAAACAGCTAACCTTTCGGTTAGAATCAGAGCACTTTAACCACTGTACCACTAAGGCTCCAATGAATAGGTAGAGGTGAAGAATTGGGGAAAAATCAACGCAACCACTCTTATTCAGGTAAAACTCTGTGCCTCAATTTTCTTGTCTGCAAAATAGAAGCTCACCTCTTCTAGAGTTTGTCGGGAAGATCAAAAGAAATAAAGAACATGAATGTGTTTTGACAAATAAAATGAACTACAGCTATGTAATTACTATGCTCTTAGTACTTACTGACTTATTTTTTTACCATAAAAAATTTATGATTTTTTTTTTTCCAGACCAAAACAGAGGTTCTCTATAAATTCCAAATTTCTTTAAGCTCAACCATCAGGTATTCTTTCACTCATCAGTGGTATTAAATATGGAAAATGGAAATTACTTATAGAGTCTACTCTTTCTTGTTTTATTTGTAAAATAGGTCACTTCTCCAAGACCCTGATCAGATAAGTGGGCAGACATAATCTCAAAGCTATTGTTCTTGGTTCCCTATGGCAGTTAGCCATGAGATCCCTTGGGTTTAAGATAGAAGAAGAAAACATTTACAGGCTAACTCAGGCTGCTTTGGCAACTCTGCCCTTGGGTTATTTCCATAGCAAAAGAAAAGCAGTTAGGAGGGTTTGGTGGGTTATAAATAAATAAGCAAGGATATACATTCACAAGGACAGGAGAGAGGCCAATTAGTAATACCAAACAGTATAATAAAAAACTCAAGGAGTCGGAGAGAGCTGGGTTTGAATCTTTGTTCTGTCACTGACTGGTTTATTTAGCGTCTTGCTGTGGTTTCCTTATCTGTAAATTGGGAGTATTGATATCTACCTCGTGTTTTTGTGAGAATTAAATGAGATGTGGTATATAAGGCCCTAAGCACAGCACCTGGTATATAATATGTTGTTGTGTGAGTCAAGTTGATTCCAACTCACAGCAGCCCTATAGACATAAGGTACATAATATATACACAAGAAATTATTCTCTTTCCCTGCTCTGATTTTTTAAAGTTTATTTTCTCCCCAAAATGCCCAAGTTACAATTTTTCACATCTAATGACTAAGATCATTGAAATACCTTATTTTCCACTTTACTATATCTAAGGCTAGGATGGGACACAAAAATAGTAAAGTCTCCAAGAAAAATTTTGACAAAATAAGCAAACAAATAAAAAGTTATTCTGTCTAAGAGAATCTCAGTCACTGCAGAAGTCAGAGAAGACAAAGAACTTGTCTTCCATTCCCTGACACCATGCCTAGCGCCATTTTCACTTGACAAAATACAATTACGTTGTCCATATTCTTCCTCCAGACCAGTGCTCGCTCTCTCTCTCTCTCTCTCACACACACACACACACACACACACACACGCCCCACAAACACATAGAAAAAACTTATCTTAAATATAGCCAGTGTTTCTTAGAGGCTAGGAATGCAGTAACTGTCTGTCTGTCTGTCTCTCTCCCTCATACACACACAGATAAAAAGAGGGAGAGAGAGACAGAGAAAAAAAAATTTAAATATAGCCAGTGTCTCTTGGAGGCCAGGAATACAGTGATTTGGAAACAAATTGGAAAGGAAGTTTTCTTATTAGGTAGAAAGAGAATCACAGAAAAGCAGTATAAAAGAGAAATAGAAGGAAAAAGAAAAGAAAACAAGTTTACTTGAGAATATAGATATGGCTCTCCTAAGAAAAAGAGCTAACCAAACTCAATAGTACATAAAAATAGCACTATGACCAAATAGAATGTATCCCAGAAATACCAGTTCTCAGGCTGTGTTCTCTAGAGAAGTAAACTAGTGAAGTGTATATACACATATATAGAGAGAGAGAAAGACAAAGATTTATCTCAAGGAAGTGGCTCGTGTGGTTGTAGAGGCTGGCAAGTCTCAAGTCCGTGGGTCAGGTATCAGGCTGGAAGTTTTTCCTGACTCACATAGCTGGAGGGGCTGACAAACCAAGATCGGCAGGTTAGATGGCAGGCTGCTGGCTCACAGGCTGCAGAGACCAATGAATTCCAAGATCAGCAAGCAATATGACAGGCAGCTGGCTCAAGTCCTAAGAACTGGAGGCCAGATGATGATGAGCAGGATCCAGAGCCAGTAAAAGCAAGAGAGCTTTATCAGAATGTCCATATGTATTAGATGCAGGCCACACCCCCAAGGAAACTCCCCTTACTACTGATTGGCTAATCACATCAGATTACATCATGGAGGTGATTACATTATATCACAAAACGGAGGGTGACTACAGCATTACATAACTGCCACACCACTAAGAATCACGGCCCAGCTAAGCTGACACGCTACCTTAATCACTACAGCAAGACATTCAATGTCAGAAAAAAATTAAATATAATTAACCACTCTGAGGAATTTAAGAAGAACAATTACATGGCTATTTCAATAAATGTAAGTCTTTTTAAATAACTTTAACACTTAAAAAATGTTTTAATGATTAAAAATAAAGACTAGTATGGAGCTACAATAACATAAAGGCTCTCTGTCAGAAACCTACAGCAAAAGGCATACTCAATGGAGGAACTCTGAATGTGCTCCTTTTTTAAGACAGCTATACGTCAATACAACTCTTACCCTAGAAATAACCAACTAGAAAATGGTAATAAAAAATAAATTACTGCTTATAACAGCAAAAAATCATAAAGTAACAAGAAGGCAAAAGGTCTCTAAGAAGAAGAAGAAGAAAACAATTTTAAAGGGCATAAAAAGGACCTAAACTAATGGAAAGACATACCATGTTCATTGATGGAATGGGTTAGCAATGTAAATCTCTCCTAATAAATCTATATAGTCAATGCAATTCCAATCAAAATCCTAGAAGGTATTCATATTCCACTGGTAATTAATAGAAGTAGCATCACCAATCAGTGGGGAAAGTACAGATTATTTAGCAAATGAAGAAACTGACTTATTATATGGAGAAAAATAAAGTCGGATCACAACCTCACACCACGTACAAAAATAATAAACACCAGAAGAATTGGATAAATTAAAGACAGAGTTATGAATGGTAAAACTTTAGAAACCCAGAAAACAAATAAGGTAAATATACTTATGAACTTGGAGTAGATAATGATGACTTTGACAGGACCAAAAGAATAAATGATATGGTGGAATGAAATAAAGACGGGAAACTAAAAAGATACCAGCAAGCATATCCCAGGAGGAGAACCCAGAAGAGCTAACAAATGCACAAAGCTCTTGTTCACGGGTTAATCAGAGAAATGCAAACTAAGACAAAATCGTGATGGTAATTTATACCCATCAAACTGGCAAAAAAAAAAAAAAAAGAGAGAGAGAGAGAGACAGTCAGCTAATATTAAGTGATGGTGAGGCTGTGAGGAAAGAGGAAACCTCCTTCACACATTACTAGCGCCCTGCTGGTGCAGTGGGTAAGAGCTACAGCTGCTAACCAAAAGGTCAGTAGTTCAAATCCAACAGCTCTTCCTTGGAAACCCTATGGGGCAGTTCTACTCTGTCCTATAGGGTTGACTCTTAAGTTAGAATCGACTCATTGGCAATAGGTTTTTTTGTTTAGGGGGAATTTAACTGTTGTGGCCGTTCTGGACAGGAATGAGGAAATAGTGAAATTAATATGCACATGTTCTAAGATCCTAGGATGTTCTCCCATCTGGTGTTCACCCCAGGTACTCTCCCAAAGATTCACAAAATGCCTTGTATGAGGTCCTCTTTTGAAACGTTGTTTGAATTGGCAGAGTTGGAAGTGTAGGGGTGTCTATCAGAGGCAGAACAGAAGAGTGAAATATGCTTCAGGTACAGTCCCTTACCTACAATTCTGAAATACGAAAAACTCTGAAAATATGAAGTTTTTTCCTAAATTTGGCACAAACATACTTGGTGGCAAAACTTGACCTGACCTGGCATAACAGAGAATCTTTTTATATCTTACTTAGTGTGAATATTTATACACTTTGATACAGAAATAATGTGTTTGATTACGGGATGCTGCCCAGAGCTTGCAGAATGAGATTCGTAGTCTACTGCCATGGAATTGTAGCACACAAAACTATACAGAATGTCTTCAAGGAGACACACAGGTCCGTAGCAATGTCTGGAGTGGTGGATTAGAAGGGCCTCAATTAAATACACCAACAGGAATGCACCTATGGCGAGTCAGGTATTTGGAATGAGGATGGGGCATGGAGGGCGGAAAATAAAAAATGAAATAAAATAAGATGAAGTAAAAATAATAGTAACAATGTTGTTGTTGTTGGGTGCCATTGCATCGATTCCGTCTCAGAGTGACCCCATATGACAAAGTAGAACTGCCCCATAGGGTTTTCTAGGCTGTAATCTTTATGGGAGTAGATCACTAGGTCTTTCTTCCCAGGAGCTGCTGGGTGTGTTCAAACCACCAACATTTCAGTTAGCAGCTGAGCACTTAACCAATGTGCCACCAGGCAACAGCAGTGACTAAAAAAATAAAATAAAGTGAAGGAGCACCTCGCTTGGAGTGGAGGAGGAAAACAAAAGAAGGTCAATAGATCATTGCTGACCAGCAGTCCAGGCTAGGAAGAGGGATTTCTATAGCAGTTTCTACCTATGGCACAAGTTGTTTTATTTTTGCAAAAGTATCATTCTCCAACATGATGAAGTTTTTAAACCTCTGTGCTCCCTACAGATTTGGCACTCAGTATTTCAGGTTTGAAAAATAAATATTAACTGGAAGTCTGCTGTGGCCACATAGGGTCTCCTGGGGGGAGCCTGATAATAGGGTGCTGTTTGCTAACTCTGATCAGCCCCACTGTAACTATCACCCAGCTAAAAGAGCACTGGGTTGTTTAGTAGACCTGGCTTCACTCCCAGCTCTGTCTGCTGTGTGACCTTGGACAAGTCACTTTGTCTCTCTGAGCTTCAGTTCTCTCTACCTGCTCCTTGTCCTTCCCTCCTCCAATTGATCTCTGTGCTGTAGCCATTCTGGATTTCTTGCAGGTGACCGAAAACATACCCTCTGACACTTATGCATTTTTGCATATTTAGTTTTCCCTTCATTAAAAGCTGTCACCCTCACCTGCCAGAGAAATCTCTTTCACCTGAGTTCAGATCTCACTTCTGCTATGAAGTCTACCCCCTGTCCGTTCCTACTATGTCTGGGATAGACCTCACTCATGGTATTTTCCAAATATCATTTGGATTATTTGAATGCACATGAGAATATAAACAAATAGAGGGCAGGAAGTATATATTCTGCATCTTTATATTCCTAAAGTCTAGCACTGTACCTCGTGCATAGTAGGGCTCAATAAATGTTGGCCTTCATATGTGGCTTCACCATTTTCTAAACCATCAATTGACTTTCCAGAACTTGCTTCCTCATGTGTAAAAGAGGTAAATAATATTTCACAGGGTTGATGTGAGAATTAAATAAAAACATGAAAACAGAATCTTAAGACTGGGAAGGAATCTCAGCACCCCCTGATGTAGCCCATTTCCATCTTTGGGAATACAGTTTGAGAAACATATCTACCTGCTGGATGAATGGAGGGGAGGCACACTGGGGATGGGCTAGTCAAAATTCTCATCCTTCACCATGCTGTATATGGAGCCCAGGTGGCGCAGTGGTTAAGAGCTTGGCTGCTAACCTAAAGGTCAGCAGTTGGAATCCACCAGCTGCTCCTTGGAAACTCTATGGAGCAATTCTACTTTGTCCTACAGGGTCGCTATGAGTCAAAATCCACTCGATGGCAACTGGTTTTTTTAATTTGTTTTTTGTTTTTATCATGCTGTATGTAGTCTGAGCATTTATGACAATGTTTCACTCATCTACCACTTGGGGAAATAAGCTGATCTACAAAGCATTCAGATGCTTCCCCTGTTAAATTGCAGCCTTTGGCTTTATTTTTGTGATTCTCATCAGAAATATTTCAAAGTGTACGTATATATATATGACAAAGAGAGTGTGGATCATCCTTTAACCAATATAGATGACTGCACTGATCTTTAAAAGTGTTCTCAGGGCTACTGAAGTGCACGGAGCCAGTTGTCCCTGTACTAAATGACCCTGGGCTTCTTTCTTTCCATGTATTCTGTGTTTTTTGATGTTTTTACTTTTTTTTTTGATACAAAGTTGGAAGCTTCAACTTCTTGCAGCTGTAATTGTGTAAGTTTCTAATAATCCATCTCTGTCCTCTTCTAGATTTCTAACTTCTACTTTGCTTGGGAAGCACCACCCACAAGATCGTTAATATTGGTTGTAGAGTAAGAATAAATAGGGTCTCTCTCTCTATGGCTCTTTGTGCTATTTTGGTGTTCAGGGTTCTGCTTTATTTCCAGTTGACTGTGTACTAAATACAAGGGTTTACTTAATACTTCATTGTGCTGGTGTGCCCCATCCAGATCTATCTTTGCCCTTCTTTGCCTTGTTCTGTATTTGGAAGGCTGACTCCTAAGATTCTATCACCCTGATTCCCCTGAGTTTGGTCAATACGAGGCACAAGGAGGAGAGTGGAGGACAGGAGCAAAGAGAATTTGAAGTTGTAATCTCCATGCCTTCCCTCTCTGGACCACACTCCCTGGCAGGAGCTGCCACCCTCCATGACCCAGCTCTTGCCAGAGCTTTCATAGGGCTCTGGAAATCCATTCCTTCCCCTTGTCCTTTCAAGCTCAGGGGTGGTAACAGCTTCCCACTCTTGCTGATCTCTGGGTGCTTCATCACCCCTTGTTTATTCCATTAATGCTGCCTACACCTCTGTAAGTCATCCTTCCATTAAACACTTTGGAACCATATGAGTGGATTCTGTTTCCTGCTAGGCTCTAAGTCACTCATTCATTGAAGAAGTATTTATTGAGCACCTACTGTGAAGAGCTGGGGATAGAGCAGTGAACAAGGCTGACATATTGCGTGCCTTCATGCAGGCTAAATCTAGTGGGGAAAGACAGACCCTGAGCAAGGAGTTGTGAGTATGATGAGCACTTCAGAAAGGGAATACAGGGAGCTCAGGGAGGTAGGAGGGCATACAACTGGGGGTAAGTGATTCCCTGGTAAGAAAATGCAGCCATCTCCATATACAGTTAAAATGAAGCCTATCTCCCTCCCCCAGTTTTCTCCATAGCTTCCCATAGCAAATAGAGTTTCCAGTTTTCAGATCAAAATTTGACGCTTGGGAAATGACCATCCCAACTTACCCAACACTCTCTTCCCAAGCCCCAGAGAGGTGTCACCTAGGTCTGGCGGTGACAGTGAGGGAAGAGATCAAGCCACACAGCTCCTGAAGGGAAGAAAGTAGCCCTAAGTTGTGCTCACATTAGAAATGTCCTTTCTTAGAACTTTCTTCACCCCAAATCATATGTTATTAGGTTCTTCCAAATACTTCTTAAAATGTCTCCTTTGCTCCCAAGGGAACATTCCATGCAACATAAAATAATAATACTAAATCTAAAGGTAAAAGGAAATACATCATTACCAGATTAATACATCGTGCAAAAAATCCACATTTCTGATAGATACTTAACAGTGCATTGGTGATTAAATTAATTGCACGTGGAGAACAGAAAGATAGCTCTTTAATGCATGTTAAATATTAACAATTTGAGATAATAGGAGTCTACACGTCTCCTCTTTACAGCTTCCTTTGTCAATGAAATGTACTTTTTGTGCAGGAGAAAGAGATAGTTTGGAATGTGATCGTCTTACCCAATGAAGGCCGCTGTGGCTCCCCACAATACCAGAGCAACCAGCGATCAGCCTAATCATAAATGACCGGAACCAAATGGATTCAGGCAGCCATGCTGACTACCAAGTTAGAAAGTTTTATGTATCAAGAATCTGAATGCCAACTAAATCAAAACCTTTCAAGGCAAATCAAAGGGCCAGCAGCCTTCTCCCTGCTTCTGCCAAAGGCTTTGTCCTGCCATTTTCTCCCAGGGCTGTCAGGAGGTGATGGCAGCTGTGGTTATGTTCAGCTTCATCTAGGGGCATCCATACATGTTCCATTATCCTGGCAAGCTGGCCCATCACCTTTACATTAAGAGTTTTGGGGGTGGGGGGTGTGGAGAAGGGAGCAAGAAGAAGCAAAACAAACTGATTGATTGCAAACCCAGCTATGATGTCAGCACGAATTAATGTTTCCCAGGGGCATGCTAATCATCTCCATGACATAATAACAGCTTCTATTACGCCGGTGGGACTTCAAAGTTATTCCAAAGATAACATAACACAACACTCGAAGCCCCAGGAAACTTCCACTACGCTTTCAGATGTTTTATGAAGTTACCGATCTTTTCATTGCCGAGGAAACAAAAAAGCTGAGAGGAAACAGAATATTGAATTTGGGATGAATCAGGGTTGGAAAGTGATTTCATTACAAATTCCAAATGTTCAAAGAGATAGTGGCAATTAAAAAGCTGCAAGGGTCGCCATTTAAAAGCAGCTCCATGGCAGGCAGATGGGCATGATTCCCACTTCGGGGGAAAAATTCAAAATCAGTATGAAATGTATTACGCTGAATGGTGAATAAATGAATAAATGGACCCACATAACGTGGGCAAGACAGGCAGGCATGGAGAACAAGGTTTGCTTCTCTGTCCCGGACTCTACTAGATATTTGACTTTGGACCAATTATTTAACATCTCTGAGACTCAGTCCCTGGTTTACAAAAACTGAAATAATGATATAGGCATTGGTGGGTCAGTGGTAGAATTCTCACCCCCTGTGCAGGAGACCCAGGTTCAATTCCCAGCCAATGCGCCCCATGCACAGCCATCACCCATCTGTTAGTGGAGACTTGCATGTTGCTATGATGCTAAACAGGTTTTAGCAAAGCCTCCAGACTAAGATGGGCTAGAAAGAAAGGCCTGACAATCTGTTTCCAAAAATCAGCCAGTGGAAACTCTATGGATCACAATTGTTTGATCTGCAACCAATCGTGGGGATGGCGCAGGACTGAGCAGTGTTTCCTTCAGTTGTACAAGGGGTCTCCATGAGTCGCCGCCAGTGTTTTAGAAGAGCCAGGATTCATCCCTTAAAGGTGTTACCCATTTAGCCTAGTGTATTTGAAGCTATTCCTTTGAATGAAACCAAATATCAGCTACAATTTTGCTTTAGAATTTCTGATAGTTTCAAGTGAAGAATCCTGGCTAACCTGGTTTTCTTTTTGTTTCAGCTAATTTTATAATGTGTATGCAAGGCATTTTCCTTGATTCATTTTGTTTCTTCCAACTCTTTAGAATGGACAGAATAGGGGGAAAAAGGTAAGATTAAAGAAAACCAACTGTTATGACTTTCTTAAGCTTAGTCTTAGTTATATCAGCTCTTCTGAAGATGGGGGGAAAAAAACTAGCTGTCAACCTGGACTCATAGCAAGCCCAACTGTGCTCCATAGGATTTTCAGTGGCTGATTTTTTGGAAGTAGATCACCAGGCTTTCTTCTGAGGTGCCTCTGGGTAGACTTGAACCTTCAACCTTTCAGTTAGCAGCTGAGTGCATTAACCACCCAGGGACTCCTCTGAAGCTGAACCATATTTGCTAATCTGATGTATTCATTCTATAGTTATTGAACACTGTACCAAAACACTGGGGATACAATGGTCACAGGGGCCCCTGTCCTCATGGTGTGTACAGTGTAGAGAAGGAAAGAAAATTCAACAGAGAGTGGAAGGGCAATATTGTACATCTCCAGCGATCAGCTCACACCTGCTCAGCCTCACCTCTGATTCCAGCCAGGGATGAGGTGGAGAGTTCCGGGTAGGTTTCCACTCATTTCAATATAACAGCCTGAGTGTCACACAGCTTCGCTTTCTGCCCCTGGGATCCCCCACACTGCAAAAGCCCTGGAGAGCTGGCTCAGCCCATGAGTCTGCACAACTAGAAAGTACAGAAGAATCAACACCCCTGGGGCAACCCTCAGCCCCTGGAAACCAGGAAGCAAATGTCTCAGCCTCATACCCTTTAGGCGGACATGTTGGAGGCATTCCACCCACTTCCCAGGACCAGTGGAACGCAGCTCTAACCCCAATTCAATGGCAGCAACCTCAATTGAAAAAAAAAATGTTGCCATTGACTTAGTTCTGACTCTTGGTGACTCCATGTGTGTCAGAGTAGAACCGTGCCCTGTATGGTTTTCCATGGCTGATTTTTTCAGAAGTAGATCGCTAAGCCTTTCTTCCGAGGCACCTCTGTGTGGACTCTCATCGCCAACCTTTTGGTTAGCAGCCAAGTGCTTTAACAGTTTGCACACTCAGGGACTCCAGCAACCTTGATAATCCATGAATATTCCTTCCTTCTCCATTTCGATCTCACTTCTCCCTCACTCCTGTGCCCTGGGATCAGTTCCCACATAAACTACCTTCATTCAAGTCCTTGTCTCAGGTTCTGCTTTCAGGGAACTCAAGTCAAACAGGGTTCTACAGGCATTTACTCCAGGGTCCCTAGATGGCACAAATGGTTTGCACTCAACTGCTAACCTAAAGGTTGGTGGTTCAAACCCACCCAGCAGTAGTGCAGAAGAAAAGCCCTGGTGAACTGCTTCTGTTAAGATTACAGCCAAGAAAACCCTACTCTGAACAGCTCTACTCTGTAACACCTGGGATCTCCGTGAGCTGGAATTGACTTGACGGTAACTGACCACAACAACAATAACAACAAGGGACATCAAACCTAGTCTCAGGGGCTTAGAAGAAGGCATCCTGGTGATATGTAAACTGAAAGCTGAAGGTTGAGTGAGCGTTAGGCATGTGGGAAGGCAGGGTGAGTGGAGAAGTATAAAGTAGTTCCTGCGGAAAACAGCCAGCAGCTAGAAAAAGCATGACACGTTTAGGGGATCTGCAATTAGTTTGCACAGACAGTGAGCCCACTCAAATTAGAGAAATACGCTTACAGAATCAGATGGAAGAATTCTTCCCCATCCTTGACGACAAACCCAACAGCTACCTCTCTGACATCAGAAATAATCACATGGGTTGTGGCAAATGATGACTTTTTTTTCAAAGTATATTTGCATGTTGTGAAACATATGAGAGAAAGTCTTTTGTGTGGCAGGTGCAGGCTTTTGGATTGCTGGGGCCAAGAAGGCAAGCCCAGGCCACAGCACACCAGACAGAATCTCCCTGACCCTCAGTTTCTTCATCTGTAAAATGATCCTGTGTACCACAAGCAGAACTGTGTGCCTAATACCCCTTTTGTCATAATGCAAACAGTCATTACAATCAATCCAGGCGGGAAAAATAAACATGTTTGGCCAAGCCTTGTTTGACCAAATTGAGAAACTACATCCATTCAGCCATCTCTTGGAAACTCATACATAAACAGCTTCCAACAAGTAAGACACTCCAATTTAACACAGCAGGGCCAGGGAAGGGCATGCGGGCAAAAGGCGGAGGGGCTGCAAGCGTAACTGTATATTTTGACATTAAATGAATTACATGGAAATTATATGCAAATCATTATGTAAATGTGGCATATGTTGTTTTCAAGTTAACAGCTTGGACACTTGCAATAATTACAGCATTTTTTAGGGTGAATTAAGAGCCCCAATAAACTATATTTAGGATCTACTTCAGATGAATAGAGTTTAACGGCCTTTGTTTTTCATTTTAAGTGGCTTGGGCTAAGAGAAAAACTTGAAATTCTCTCTCATAGCCCTATACAGACCAACATATATTATACAACATTTTTTCGATGACAATGACAATGTATGACAATTAATAAGCACATAAATGCCAAAAGCTTTTGAAAATGTGGACTTCTCAAGAGATCAGTACTTGGTCTTATTTTATTGTTCTGTACCTCGTGAACAGATATAAAAGATTGAAATGAAATATCTTTTTCTTTACTGCATTATTCTTCCATAATTTAAGAAAAAGGAACCATAACGTCACATACTATGATGTTCTGATACTGACCCTGTTGTTCCCTCAGATAGTGACGTTGCCTGGAACATCCCTAACTAATTTCTTCTTCTGAAAATGAGATGCTTGATTTTCTGTTCTTTTCCCCTCACTCTTGCAAAACTTCCTCAATATAGTTATTTTCTAAGAAAAGTCGATCATGGCCCATGCAAGGAAGATGTTGTAATTAGGAGGGCACTTTCAACTTGCTTTGCAGACCTCCATTCTGGGAATATTTTGGACTAGATAACCTGAAGACTGATTATAAAGCTTCTAGAAATTCTAGATGATATATAATGAATATCCTTTTAAATGCAGAAATGAACTTGCAAAAAAAAAAAAAAAAAAAAAGGAAATTCCCAAAGGCTTAAAACAAAGAAGGAATTGAAGTCTTGAAGGTTATATATGATCTGATGCTGCAGCTGCCCCAGGGTAGACTCGGGGTCACCATCTGGGCAAAATAGGAGCTTGGATTTTAACAACCACACAGAGATTGGAGTTGAGGCTTTTTGGTCTCACAAAAGCCAAGGAACTCAAAGAGTTAACACCATCAGTGACAGAATGGACTAGGAATTCTGCTCTTCAACTAAGAGAGATAGCTGCCTGACTGTATAAACCAGGGCTCTGGTGAGAAAAATGTAAATATCTGCCTGTGAATTCATAACTGTAAGGTTGCTCTTACTCTGGTTTGGGGTTCATCTTGGAATTTACAAGCTGAGTGGTTACAAGCTGGGAATAGTCCCATGGGCACCTGGCAGATATAAACAAGCACATTAGAAGAACATATTCCCAAACCAGCCCTCATAAGATTCCCACAGATAAAGCCTCACGGAAGATGAAGTCACAGTGAAAAATTACAAAACATAGCAGGGAAAAATCAGCCTCCTGTGCACCCAAAAAGTGGAGCCTTGGTTTTCTCTCCAGCTTCTGGAGGTGAAAAGGCTGATGAACTAAAAGGACATCCATCTCTTCACCACCAGTATATACAAACCCTGACAACTATTTTACTCTGCCATGAATGTGATTTCTGGTGTGGGACCCACGGTAGTCTCCAAGTGAAGAGACAGGCGAACAGAAAAGAGAAAACTCTCACGTTTGCTACTGTGGATGGAAAGGCGGCCATAAGCCATAACTAAAAAAAAGTGTTGAGTAGGGCAGTGCTTCCACCACTTCAGTCATTCAACACCCAGCTTTCCATAGTTTCTCTATCGGCGTATGCTCTGTACTATGGTTTATTTGGAAACCCTGGTGGTGTAGTCGTTAAGAGCCATGATTGCTAACCAAAAGGTCAGCAGATCGAATCCACCAGGCGCTCCTTGAAAACCCTTGAAAAACCAGTTCTGCTTTGTCCTATAGGGTCATTATGAGTCAGAATCAATTCGACAGCAATGGGTTTTTTTGGGGGTGGTACAAACGGTTAGCATGCTTGGCTGCTAACCGAAAGGCTGGCAGTTTGAGTCCACCCGGTGCCTCAGAAGAAAGACCTCGTGATCTACTTCCGAAAAAAAATCACCCACTTGAAAACTCTATGGAGCATAATTACACACAGACTCACATGGGGTCGCCATGAGTCAGAATTGACTTGATGACAACTGGTTTATTATTTATTTAACATTTTTCTTTAAATTGACGTACTTTTAAAAGCCTACATAGATAGATGTATTTTTAAAGGAAACTTTTTATCACTACCATAAATGGGAAATTACTATCACTTGGAATAACAAGAAATTCACCACAAAAAAATAAATACAAGTATAAAAACAACAATACTATTAAATTCTAGTTGGACATAATTGCTTGCCCAAAGCTCTGCTTTAGGCTGCTGTCTCTTTATTAAAAAGGGAGATTAACAAGTGTTAGACAGGTGTGAGAGGCTCAACATCAGTAAACTGAGAGTTCCTCCTTCATGTAATCAGTGGTCTTGAGGGAGCATACTAAAGGAAATATCTAGGCACCACTGATCCACAGTTACTTAATGTTCTGCCTTGGGAAGCTTAGAATCACCTGGCTTGCCTCCAGTGGTACACGACCCACATTTAAACCAAACCAAACCTGCTGCCATTGAGTTGATTACAACTCATAGCGACCCCATAGGACAGAGTAGACCTGCCCATAGGGTTTCCAAGGAGCTGCCGGTGGATTTGAACTGCCGACCTTTTGGTTAGCAGCTGAGTGCTTAACCACTGAACCACAAGGGTTTGGTCCCACATTTGGGGGGTGTATATTGGAAAGAGGAGTTCCCAAGGGGCAAAAATGATTAAGTGCTTAACTACTAGCCAAAATGTTGGTGGTTCAAACCCACCCAGAGGCACCTCAGAAGACAGGCCTAGTGATCTGCTTCCAAAAGGTCACAGCCTTGAAAACACTATGGAGCAGTTCTACTCTACATACATGGCGTTGCCATGAGTTGGAATCAACTCAATGGCAGCTAACGACAACAACGTTAGAAAGAGTATTTTCTATGGAGTAAGTGAGACTCAAATTAGAATCCCCCATTCTGTCACTAAGTAAGTGGATGAGCAGTTTTAGAAAAGTCATGATGTCTCTAAGCCTCAGTTGTCATGTCAGCAAAATGAGGATAACACAAACTGCTTCTAGAAGGCTCTAGAGCTTAGGCATAATATATATAAAAGAATCAGTGAAGTACCTGGCACATGGTAGGGTGCTCAATACTTGATAGGTCTTTTCCGTATTGCTGTTGGGATTATTATCAGGGCACTGATGACATCAAAGAACACCTCCAGAGGAAGAAAAACAGATGGAACCAAGGCAAGTTTTACAAGCCAAAGCGCTGCTCAGGCCTGAGAATCAGCAACGTGCTCGTTCCCACTGAGGCCAATAACACGTTCAAGAACAAGGAAATTGGTGGGGAATTTGCTGATGTGGTCTCCAGGCACCTGGAGCACCCTTGGTTGTGGCTACCAAGACCCTGTCTGTTCCAGGAGCGTGAGACGCCAAGGCTGTCTTTCATGACACCCTTCTATCATGGAGAAGTAAATTTTTTCAGTGAGATTGCAAGGGAAGCATAGACAGGGAACAGGAAAGGTACAATTCCAGGGGTGGGAATGCCACCATCAGAAACAGAGGAAGCAGAGAGAGAGGTAGGCAAAAAAGCAGACAAGACTGCGGTGAGTATTCCCTTACCACCATACCCAACTTCCCCCCAACCCCAAAGTCGTAGAAGCCACGTGGAGAAGAAGTATGCTTTAAGTGTTATATGGTGTTCCTTGGTGGTACAAACAGTTAACACACTTGGCTACTCCCCGAAAAGTTGGAGGTTTAAGTCTACTCAGAAGCACCTCAGATCTACTTCCAAAAAATCAGCCATTGAAAACGTCATGGAGCACAGTTCTACTCTGAAACACATGGGGTTACCATGAGTTGGAGTTGACTCCATAGCAACTTTTTATTATTATTATTATTTTTATTGTACTTTAGACGAAGCTTTACAGAACAAATAGTTCCTCATTAAACAGTCAGTACACATATTGTTTTATGACATTGTTAACAACCCCACGACATGTCAACACTCTCCCTTCTCGACCTTGGGTTCCCTGTCACCAGCTTTCCTGTACCCTCCTGCCTGCTAGTGCTTGTCCCTGGCAATTTTTTTTTTTTTTAAGTATTTTTTATATATACAAGCCACAGAGGGCTTCTGTGTGTGTGTGTGAATTATCATAAAAAAGGAAGATTTGTGAAACTGTAATGCCCAACGGAAGCGATACAAGATAAATAAAGACTTCCGGATGTTTTTGTCTACATGACATCTAAATAATGAATTGGGTTTTCCACTTTCTATCCAGACATATAATGCCACAGTAAACGATTTACTCAAATGTTTACCATTTACAAAGAAAGAACTCAAGAAGGAGGTAAATATTTTCTAGCTCTAGAAAGAGAACAGGAAAGAAAGATGGAGAAAAAAAAAAAAAGGTGGTTCAGGATGGGAGTCAGGGACCTACCAATTATCCGATTCTGTAAGTGCACAAGACCAGAAAAAAACCAGTTGCCGTTGAGTCAGTTTCTACTTATGATGACCCCATGTGTATCAGAGTAAAACTGTGCTCCATAGGGTTTTTAATGGCTGATTTTTCAGAAGTAGATCATCAGGCCTTTCTTCCAAGGCACCTCTGGATAGATGGGAACCTCCAACCTTCTGGTTAGCAGAGAGTGCATAACTGTGTGCACTGCCCAGGGACTTCTCTACATAAGACCAAACCAGCCATACCACCAATTTAAATGTTTTCTTGCCAAAGTATCTAAATCTACCAAATGTTTGAGTATCACGTGGGTGCTGCCACAGAGTATTTTGCAAATAACCTGTATCTCACATCTGAGCCTTGAAATGTTAGTAATGACAAGGGTGTCGCCTCCTGGGCTGTCATAGCTTGTACTGTTTACTTAGCACCCCTGTTAGATTTAAGATTAAGAGCCAGGGGACCTGGGTTTAATCCTGGCTGTATTAGTATAGCTAGCGTCCTTGTACCAGTCTCTTTTACCTCCCTGGGTCACAATATTCTCACCCATAGTGCAGATGAACAAAGTTAAGTTTTAGTGAGCACCTCTTACGTGCTAGATTCCATGCTTGGAGCTTTAAATTGATTGCTTCCTTTACAGAGGCATCATTCTGTATAGAGGTTATTTCATTTAGTCTCACAACCCTGCGAGGTAAATAGTGTTAGTCCCATGTTACAAATGAGGAATCAAGGTCAGAAACAGCAGCTCCTTTATTCAAGCTAATAGTGGATGCAGCCAAGAGTCAAACCCAGGTCCGTGTGACTCAGAAGTCCGTGCTCTTTCCACCGTGGCACACTACCCTCCTGGTGTTCATTCATTCATTCAACAAATATTTACGATGTATCTTTTGTATTCAGAAATAATCACTACGATAAAATTAACCCTATAGGAATGTTATAAACCATCAGTAACATAGCATGTAAAAGTACTTTTATAAGCCGTAATATGAATGGGGGGTGATGGTGGTTCAGGGATTGAATTCTTGCCTACAGTGCAGAGACCTGAGTTTGATTCCTGGCCAATGCACCTTATGCACAGCCACCCCGTCTGTCAGTGGGGGCTTGCTGTGTTGCTATGATGCTGAACAAGTTTCAGTGGAGCTTCCAACTAAGATGGACTAGGGGGAAAGACCTGATGATCTACTTCCAAAAATAAGCCAATGAAAACCATTCATAATGATCTGATCTGTAACCGATCAGGGGCATGGTGCAGAACTGGGCAGCTTTTTGTTCCATTGTATGTGGGGTTGCCATGAGTTGGGGGCCTACTTGATGACAGCTAACATCAACAATGTGAATGAATGAATGAATGAATGAGTGCTGTATGTCTTTTAGTTCACATAAGTACCTAACTTCTGGTGAGCACTTCCTAGGTACCAGGCTCTGGAGAGAACCCCAGCTGGTAACTGGCAGAAGCAATACCCCAGCTGCTCAAGGCCCTTGAAATCACCCTTTTAAGGCCTCTTCAGGAGGTTGATGGCATAGGGACGTGCTGTGCTGGGCACCAGCTTTCACCTTCCTCCACTCCTGAATCAGTGCAGGAAGCACTGAAAGCTTAGAAAAACCTTCCACTTAGAACTCTCAAGAGAAGTCTTCAAGTACCCAGGAAGCAGTGACTCTCATATCTGGACAGATTATGGCAAATTCTTCTTCCCCCCTAGTGGCAATCCCTGCTGGGGTGGAAGTAGGTGGCACGGATGAGTCTGGCTCCACGACCAGCTTTTCCTGATAGGTTACTGACTCTGTTCACTTAGAGAGAAACTTGGGCCTCTCCTCTGGATGATTCTGGTACCTTCTGGAAAATGTGTACCATCCTCCGCCAAGCAGAAATCTCCCTCACCCCAATGATCATGACCTGTTTGCTAACACCACACAAACAGTATAAACATCGCCAAGGATGGACAGATGCTCAGGGTGTGTTCATGGTCTCCTAATTAGTTTTCCCCATGATGCCTGGGATCAAGTAAGACAACCAGGCATGCAAAAGGTCCAAGGCCAGAAATTAACCTCTTGACTATTTCATAAGGAAACATACATTACTTTGGAATATTTATTTAAAAAAAAATTTTTTTTTTCAACTCATCGGCAGCCTTAAAGTGAATAATAACTTGATAAACCTGTTGCCTTCGAGTCGATTCCGACTCATACCAACCCTGTAGGACAGAGCAGAACTGCCTCAAATGTTTCCATAGAACCATTTCCAAGGAGCGGCTGGTGGATTCAAACTGCCGACCTTTTGGTTAGCAGCTGAACTCTTAACCACTGCACCACCAGGGCTCCTCAATAACTTGATATCAAATACTTATTTGGTAAAAAATAAAACAATTCCAGGATTTCCATTCCACATAGAGTTTTGATGATCTCATGATACTTCATTTTTCTGCCAAAAACAAGACAGAAGTCCTCAGCCCAGCACAATGCAATGATGGATAATAGTGTTTGTTGGGAGCAGAAGGGAAGCGGAAAGGAGAGGGTTAAAAGAATTTACTGTTTCTTATCATTCCAATTGTTGTTGTTGTTGTTAGGTGCCGTCCAGTTGGTTCTGACTCATAGCGATCCCGTGCACAACAGAACAAAACACTGCCCAGTCCTGTGCCATCCTCACAATTGTTGCTATGTTTGAGCCTATTGTTGCAGCCACTTTCATCATTTCAATTAATTTCCCCCCCCCAAAAAAAAGAAGAAAGGATTCATAGGGAAGAAGAAAAAAACACTATTATACAATAACCAATGAAAGAAAAACTGCCTATTTCCCATATGACCTTGGGAAAATCTTCAGCATGTTTGAGTTTGCATTTCTTCAACTGTAAAAAAGAATTGGACTTCTCTCAGGTAGGTCACCTATAAGGTCCATTTTTACTCAAAATTGCATGAAATTGACTATAGTATTTTTGTTGAGGAGCTCATGACACATTAAAATTTTCAGAGGTTTTCTGTTTTAGTTAGAAAACTGGAGATGGGATTCCTGATATATTCAGGTGCTCCTGGCCCTAGAGCAAGCACAGTTTGCAAATCACTGCTCTTGGGAAGCAAACAGATCAGAGAGTGATAGAGGATGAGCCAGATCTTGGACTTGGCTCTGGGTTTCTTTCCCTTTAGTTAAACGTTGGATAAAGTTTTATTTAAACATCTTTGCCTGGTCCCAGGCATCAGAATGAAGAGAAGAGCACAGCGTTCACTTGCAGGCCAGGCCTCAGGGAGGGGCAGCTCTGTGGTTGTCCTATATGACATACATTTCTTATTCCTACCTTTGGATGCTATACACATTTTGTTCGATTGATACCTAAGTATTTCTTTTTTGTGAGAATTCACAATGATATTTTTAAAGGGCACTAGTTGGTACCTTTGGAGGATAATTGGGAGCCAATACGTTATCTTAACAACTGGTAGATATAGGGGAAGACTTAAGCCTTTATCACATCTTTTCTATATAAACTGTGCCACTGGACAATCAAATATAGATGAGGGGAAGTGTCTATTTATAATAATATTTCTAGTAAGTGAAAAAAATGATAGAATTAAACTACTACCATTTTGAAAACCCAAATGAACTAAAGAATCTAAGCACTGAATGTCTGCGGCTGCCAGTATCACAAAAGAGACAACCACACCCACGTGCCTCCTGATGAAAGAACACACCACCAACTATATTCTTCCCAAAGAGATCAAAACCAGAACCAGACCAAACCAGTTGCGGTCAAGTCGATTTCAATCCATAGCGACCCCTAAAGAACAGAGGAGAACTGCCCTACAGGGTTTCCAAGGCTGACATCTTTAGGGAAACAGATCTCTCTCCAGTGGAGCAGCGGTTAGGTTTGAACCACCAATCTCTTGGTTAGCAGCAGAGCACTTAACCACTGTACCACCAGGGCTTCCAGCCTGAATATGCAACCAGCAAAATCCATACTGTGGGAAGCTCTAAGGTCGAATAGCCTCGGTTCCTTAGCATAAGGATTTAAGGAATAAAGAAAGAATAGAGATAGAATCTACAGATGAAATCAAACCAAAAAAATCCCATTGCCCTTGAGTCAATTCTGACTCATACGGATCCTACAGAGGAAACTTTAAAAACGATTTTTTTTTTTTTTTTAGAATGAGCGAAACTAAATTATAGCGTCTGCGGATATCCACTTTGCTAATAACACTATAAGGAAATTCAAGGAAGTGACAATTGGCAAAAGTCAAGATAGTGGTGAGGAAGGAAGCTGTGACTGGAATGGGCACCTTAAAAGTCTTCTGACTGGCAAAGTTGTATTTCTTGATCTGGGTAGTGATTACAAAATTGTTTGCCTTATAATAGCTCTTTAAACTACACGTTTCTTTGGTGTGGGTTTTTTTGTAGTTGTTTGCTTGCTTTTAGGTTTTGGAGTTTTTTTGTAACTGTGTTTTATTTTACTTTAAAATGGTTAACCAAAAATGTAGGAAAAAGAGAGAAAATGGAGTATTACAGTCTTTAAGAAAGTCTAAGTCAGTGATAAGAAAGTTACATACACTTACGAGTCGTGAGTATTAAGTTAAACATTTTCACTCCACCTAAGAGCCAGAAATATTGGATTAGGCTTACATAGCAGTCTACAAAATATACATACGCCACTGCTCTTTTTAAATCCTGAATGGTTCCTTTGTTACACTTCACTGTGATGGTTATTTAAAGAAATTAGCAAGCAGAAAAAAAAGAGAGAGAAAGAAATTAAGGCAGAAAAACACCCCAAATTCAGCAGCCTATGCTTCAGTTTTTGCAAAGATCACTCTGTGAGAGTTTTCAAAATTCCAACAAAGTTGAAAATATCTCGAGTGCAGATGATCAAAGCCCTTCCTATGGGATACTACTTCATAACCGAATCATGCAAACTGCTGAGAAGTTTATACCCGGCCTACGTTTTCTGTGATGTTAACCTATTATTCCTGGCCCCCTTGTGTACTTACATTATTCTCAAAGATATCTGTAAATAGCCCCTTACCTTCTATTTTACCAGTCAGACAAACATGCACACAGAAGTAGAATGCATAAATACTCTCTGCTCATATATTTGCAGTTCAAAAGACTGGCCCACAAAGGGGAAAACTAGAGTTGACTTTTTTTTTTTTTCTTTAGAAGCGTGCAGACATTCACAGGAGCAAAGATGAAAACGTTCATTGCCGATGGAAGACACTGCATTTCCATGTACGCCACGGGCAACCACTACACTGCTATTTTTATAAGACTGGTCATTATTTTACTCTGTTTTATAATAATTAGGATCTTTTTAGAGGCGGGAAAAACCAGGTTCTAAATTTGAGTGAAGGCTAATCCTCTCTTGAAATGGATTAATCTTTTGGGTTTGCATTCAACCATAGCCAACGCCTGGTGGTGCAGTGGTTAAGAGCTTGGCTGCTAATCAAAAGGTCAGCAATTCAAATCCACCAGCCATTCTTGGGAAACCCTATGGGGCAGTTCTACTCTGTCCTATAGAGTCTCTATGAGTTGGAATCGACTTGACAGCGAGTTTTTGGTTTTTCCATTTTATAGATGGGGAAACCGAGGCCTAGAGAAATGAATGTGCTCTTCCAAGATCAAATAGCACAACAGTCAGAGCCAGGATTTGAATCTAGGGTTCTTGATTTGACCCGCTTCTAAAGTTTCAAAGCAAAGATGAACCAAGAAATATTTGTCAGAACCCCGTGGGGCCAGCGAAAGGAAGCGATTAACAATTTCCCTAGGGCTGGTCTTGGAGTCCCTGGGTAGTGCAAAGGTTAACGTACTTGGCTGTTAACCAAAAGGTTGGAGGCTCCAGTCCACCCAGAGGCACCTCTGAAGAAAGGTCTGGTGATCTACTTCGGAAACAGCCATTAAAAACCCTGTGGAGCACGGTTAAACTCTGATACACTTGGGTCACCGTGAGTCGAAGTCGACTGCAACTGGGTTGGAACATATCATCTCCTAGGTAACAGGAAATGTAAACAGGCAGCCTCCTTGGACTCTCAGAAGGAATAGGTAAGCGTAGGAAACACATTTTCATAAAGAATCCAAGGTCTACCTTTTAGTAATGAAGTTCCCTAGAAGTCAGGGACCACAGCACCACTCAGAAACAAATGCTCAACATAACCTTGGGGTGAAGTGTACAACAGGATAAAAACACAAGGACAGGATTTACTCAGTGTAAAAGCACAGTGATGAGGAAGGAATGGTGTCATGGCCAATTCCACTCCCTGAGGCTGGGAAGAATCCTGGATCCCATAAGATCTTGGGTGGATGTTGACAGAGCTTGGGGTCAGCTTGCTGCCAGTTGGAATTATCTGAATGACCAGAAGACAACATTTCACCAATCTCCTCTGATTACTGAAGCAGTTTTTGGAACTATGAACTCCACAATTGTAATATATTTCTGAGACCACGGACTGAAAAAAAAAAAAAAAAATCAATATAGTATAATCTTCCTTCCACTCCAGGGTGTCCAGAAAGTAAAATGTTATCAGTGGGAAAACTGCACATATTAAAAAATCTTTCCGACTTTAAAGTTGTTCCAAAGGAAACGACATCATTTATTCCCCTGTTCTTTGGAAGCAGCCAAAATCCCTCCAGAGCAGATCCAAACAGCTGCAATTAGCCAACTAATTTGGACAAATGAGAGAGGGTTGGTTTGCCTAAATTGCCCAAATAATTGGGACTTTGTAGACCTGGCCCCTTAAATAACATTAGCCTAAGTCTGAATCTTTGTGGTTATTGTACGAAAGGAAACAATATATTACGCTCTGTAATTTGGGGAGGTGGTCTTCTTTCTTCTTTTTTGACATTGGATCGATTGGAAACCCATGGCAGAAGAATTCCACGTGGGTAAGGGAGAAAGAGACCCAATTAAGTAGGAAATGCTAACAAGCTGCTTGAGTGAGCTCTGAGGCATGCCGGGATATTACATGTCCACAAAGAAAATATTAATTTTAATCTCAAAGAAAAAATAAAAATGGGAATGTAAGGGGGAGGGAGAATAAGCAAAGAGTGTTAGGGTATTTATATAAACTGTCATTCCTGTGTTTTCATCAAGGCTCATGCCCTCTAAGCAGTCAATCATCACTCCCTCTGATCACAGGCTTCGCTCTGATTGAGTGGGGAGATGTCAGCCAAGGAGGAAAACATGTGGAAAATCTGTTAACCATGTGTGTCATTCCTGATGTCAACATGTAAGGAAATATTTATGCACTTCCACTCCAGCCCCAAGGATGGTCAAGAGCACTGCTGACTTTTCTTTTTTTTAATGTATTTGTTATTATCATCTTTGTTCACGTAATGGTGATGGTGATGAAGATGATGGAAGTACACGGGATTCAGTCTTAGCCCAACACAAATAAAACAAGGCCATCTGGTGCCTGGGGACTAACGTACCAGCAGCATAGTGTGTGTAAATAATAGTTGGGAGTTTAACTTTGGATTTCTTGCCAATGGAGAACTGAAGACGGGTTTTTTGTTGAAACACCAGAAAATATTTTCTTTTCTTGTCTTACTTTAAAACTACTTTCCTGACAGGGTGTAGAATGTAAGATAGCTTCGGTCTAAGGGGTCAGTGAAAGCATCCGTAGCAGTTTTGTTTAGAGGATGAAGTGTTGGCAGGTGTGTGGGATCCTGGTGTTCAGAACAGGGTTCTGGTTGGAGCCATATTCGTACTTAACCTGGGTGACATTGCACAAGTCATTAAACCTTCAGAGGCTTGGATGAGTGGACGGTAACGTGAAGAGTTTGGCCTAGAGCAATGCTTCTCAAACCGTAATATGTATACCAATCACCTGGAGATCTTGTCAAAATACAGGTTCTCATTCAGTACATCTGGGAAAGACTTGTGATTCTGCATTTCTAATAAGCTCCCAGGTAATACCAAAGTAACTGATCCATAGACCACTTTTTGGGTAGTGGAGGCTTAGAATGATGTTCACTGTAGATATCCACTGCTTTTGGTTGCCCAGCATCCAAAGCCTTGTCCTCTAATAAGGCACTCAACTTTTCTTTTGGAGTACCATTGGTCCCTCCCTCTCAGTGAAGGCGTTCACATGGGGCTGATGCCCGTTCTAACTGCTAGCTCTAAGGGTAGACCTGTGCCTTAGGCCTAGCCAGTCAGAGTACTCCACCTCTGTGATTGGTTCCTACATGGGCACATAACCCGTGACAGTTTAATCCAACACAGGGCTTTTGCTGCTGCAGCTATTGTGAAAGCGATGCTGTCTTTGCTGGGATTACTGAACTACAGCAGCTATAGCTAGAGTATTAGGGGATTTGAGGAACCATTTTATCACATCATGGATAAGCCTGCCTGAAAATAAAGTTAATGCAGAAAAAAAGCAAAGCTGAGAAATCCAACCACATCGCTTGAACTTCTAGATACAGCCACGTGTCTGAAGGCAGATATCCCTGGCTTCTTCAGTTACGCTATTGTTGTTGTTAGGTGCCATCGAGTTGGTGCTGACTCATAGCAACCATATGTACAACAGAATGAAACACTGCCCAATCCTGTGCCATCCTCATATATGTTGCTATGCTTGAGCCCATTGTTGCAGCCACTGTGTCAATCCATCTCGTTGAGGGTCTTCCTTTTTTTCACTGACCCTCTACTTTACCAAGCATGATGTCCTACTCCAAGGACTGATCCTCCCTGATAACATGTCCAAAGTATGTGAGATGAAGTCTTGCCATTCTTGCTTCTAAGGAACACTCTGGCTGTACTTCTTCCAAGACAAATTTGTTCGTTCTTCTGACAGTCCATAGTATATTCAATATTCTTTGCCAACACCATAATTCAAAGGTATCAATTCTTCTTCAGTCTTCCTTATCCATAGTCCAGCTTTCACATGCATATGAGGTGATTGAAAACACCATGGCTTGGGTCAAGCATACCTTAGTCCTTAAAGTGACATGTTTGTTTTTTTAACACTTAAAGAGGTCTTTTGCCACAAATTTGCCCAATGCAATGCATTATTTGATTTCTTCACTGCTGCTTCCATGGGCATTGACTGTGGATCCACAGAAAATGAAATCCTTGACAGTTTCAATCTTTTATCCTTCTATCATGATGTTGCTTATTGGTCCAGTTATGAGGATTCTTGTTTTCTTTATGTTGAGGTGTAATCCATACTGAAGGCTGTAGTCTTTGATCTCCATCAGTAAGTGCTTCAAGTCCTCTTCACTTTTAGCAAGGAAGTTTGCATCATCTGCATACTGCAGGTTATTAATGAGTTTTCCTCCAATCCTAATGCCACATTCTTCTTCATATAGTCCAGCTTCTCAGATTATTCGCTCAGCATACAGATTCAATAAGTATGGTGAAAGGATACAACCCTGATGCACACCTTTCTTGACTTTAAACAGTATCCTCTTGGTCTCTTCGAATGACTGCCTCTTTATCTATGTACAGGTTCCACATGAGCACAATTAAGTGTTCTGGAATTCCTATTCTTCACAATGTTATCCATAAGCTGTTATGATCCACAGTCAAATGCCTTTGCATAGTCAATAAAACACAGGTAAACATCTTTCTGGTATTCTCTGCTTTCAGCCAAGATCCATTTGACATCAGCAATGACATCCCTTGTTCCACTCCCTCTTCTGAATCCAGCTTAAATTTCTGGCAGTTCCCTGTCGATGTACTGCTTTAACCGCTTTTGAATGATCTTCAGCAAAACTTTACTTACCTGTGATACTAACGTTATTGTTTGATAATTTCCTCATTCTGTTAGATCACCTTTCTTTGGAATGGGCACAAATATGGATCTCTTCCAGTCGGTTGGCCAGGTAGTTGTCTTCCAAATTTCTTGGCATAGATGAGTGAGTGCTTCCAGCACTGCATCTGTTTGTTGAAACATCTCATCTGCTGTTTCGTCAATTCCTGGAGCCTTGTTTTTCACCAGAGCTTTCAGTACAGTTTGGCCCTCCTCCTTCAGCACCATCAGTTCCTGGTCATATGCTACCTACTGAAATGGTTGAACGTTGACCAATTCTTTTTGGTCTTCAATTATACGAGCTATTTAAAAATGTAATGACTACAGACAGACATGCACTAAAAAATTTCATCCTGTTATTAGCATTTTCTCCATCACTGTTTAAATCTAGACCAGGGGCCAACACCATCTATGTAAAGAGCCAAACTGTAAATGTTTTATGCTTGCAAGCCATATAGTCTCTGTAGGAATTGCTCAATTCTGCTCATCTGTAGCAGGAAAGCAGCCACAGACAATGGGTAAATGAATGGGTATGACTGTGTTCCAGTAAACTTTATTTACTAAAATCAGCATCTAGCCCACAGCCCATAGATTGCCAACACCTTGTCCAAACAACAAAGCCCTGATTTGTAGTAATTTCCAATTTCTGTGGTATAAATACTTTGATCATGGCTGCTTTCGAGCTAACAATGTGATGTCACTGAATGAAGACAAGGAAGATTTGGGCACTGTGTTGTTAGTTGCCGTCAAGTCAGCTCCTACTCATGGCAACCCCACGTACAACCAAACAAAATGTTGCCCTGTCCTGAGTCATTTTTATGATGATTGGTACGCTTGAGTTCGTTGTTGCGACCACTGTGTATTTTGAGTGCCTTCCAACCTAGGAGGCTCATCTTCCAGCGCTATATTGGGTAATATTCTATTGGGAGCCATAGGGTTTTCACTGGCTAATTTTCAGAAGTAAATTGCCAGGCCTCTCTTCCTAGTCTGTCTTAATCTGGAAGCTCCACTGAAACCTGTCCACCATGGGTGACCCTGCTGGTATTTGAAATACCAATGGTACAGCGTCCAGCATTACAGCAACATGCAAGCCACACAGTATGACAAACTAACAGGTGGGTAGTGGGGATGGGCACTAGCTTACCATTACATAGTATTTTCACCATACAGATACAATAGATAAACCTCGAGAATATAGGAAATAGTAAAATGTAGCAAAATAATTAGGAAGTGATGAGTTTTACATATTTATTACCTTTGTTGTGATATAATTTCTTTAATTGTAAATTCATAAACCTTACTTTTTAGTAACAGCTTTGTCTAACCCAGCTCACAAAATCACTGAAAATTTAGCAGTCAGCTTTTGTGAAGCAGTACCAGCTAGCTCCAGTGCCCCACTGCACCCTCTGTAACCATTTTTAAATAGTTCAAAAGTGAAACAGAGAAACTAGAGTCCAAAGATATCACAATTGCAGATCAAAGTTTAGAACAGGATTAACGGCATCTTCAGGAATTGCAGTTTAAAATTCCAATGTATTAGACAAGTCTTTTTTGAAATGGTAATGCCTTGTACCTGAGTAGAAAAGACAATTAAGATAATGTGTTAATTTTCCCCTCGAATCTGACAGTAATATTTTGATCCTGTTAATTACCCAGAGAACAGAAAATGTATATAATGTGATAGCGTCTGTGCAGAGCTGGCATGCTGGCTGCCTGTTTAAGTAGGCACACTTATCCTATAATTAGCTGCTTGGAATGCAATTTCCATTCCTTCCTAAATACACCCACTAAAAAATAAACCAAGGTGGCATTTCAGAGTGGCTCCAACCTGGTTTTCCCCTTGGGAAAGCAGCCAATGATTATTTACTAAAACTTATCCTCCTTTCAAAACTATCAGAAAATAGCAATCAGTTTGCTAATGACTTCTGGCAGGCAAGGGTTAATCAATGCCTTAAGAACAGTGGAAGACCATGTCATTATACCCCAGCATGCTCTCTCTCCAAAGGATAAACTAGTCGATGTCACTAACGGAGCATTTTAATGAGAGTTCATTACCAAAGGGTGACCTTTTCAACCCATAAAGGGGGGAAGTTGCAAACCCCAAATTATTTTCACAAACTAGGAAACAGGACTTGTCTAGATAAAATTATGAGATTTGAGACATTACTTTACTCTGAATTGCAACTGTGGCCAGTTTAGCTGTGCATTTTACAAGGTCTATTAAATTTACTCTTAAAATAGCACACTCCCTCTCTGTTCCAGGAAAGCTAATAAAGGAGGTGGGTGCATCTGTTAGCATGGTGGCATTCAGTCTGTTACATAATTGCAGTCGCCATTTTATATGTTTTATGTGCACAAATCATTTCCACCTTGTTACATTCCTATGACATGTCTGTATGTCTGATCTCCTCTGGTATTTTAAGCAAGCATATTAAGGTAGAAATAATATTGGGTCTGGGGTCGGAACTCTAGCGTTCAGGTTCTAACTCGTTCTGTTTCTAATTGTGGCAGCGGGCAGAAGGCATGCAAATTCTCTGGCCTTCCAGTGTCCTTTACTGTGAACAAGCTCATTGCACCATCAAGGAAGCGCGTTCTAAACCACTCACAAGGGTAAGAAATTTCTATTTTTGCCTTTGGGTCCCTGGTGGTTCTCAGCACAGGGGGCCTAGTTCATAATAGATGTATAATGTACACAGATCTGCAGAATGAATGAATGGATGGATGAACGAGTGAATGCATGAATGAGTGAATGAATGCATACCCGCGTGCATGATCCCTTCATTACTAGTGACTTCAGAAGAGGCGATCTAATGTAGAGTTTGAAATCAAGCCCTCAGGGAAGCCTGATTGTGTGGGTTTGAATCCCATCTCTGCCACTATGTGACCTTGTGTGAAATTAATCTTTCAGTGCCTCAGCTTCCTTGTCTGTAAAATGGGGGTGATAATAGTTCTTCACTGGATTGTTATGAAGGTAAAATAAGTTCATAGAGGTAAATTTCTTGGAAAGTGCTTAGCACAGATTTAGAATTTACCAACAATATACTATATTCCCTGCCCCACATTCAGCATGTAATATTTCACAGGCCTATTTCTATTGGGAATTACAGTAATAAGAAAATGTAGTTTCTCCTTTAAGTTTTGCCTGGATTTGCATCACCAACCCCTTGATGGACATCCCTGTTCTCATTCTTCCTTCCTCTGTGGCTGGGGTCTGCTCATGGGAACCATTGCTGTGAGCACAAATGATCCTTGGGCTTGGCTAGGCCAAGGGATTGGGGCTATACTGGTCTCAATTAATAATGGCAATAGGTAAGGATCAGTTAAACCAGCTTTCTTGAGGTTGTGAAGTAAAAAGGTCACTATTTAATAAATCAAACAATTTTTTTTTTTTTAAATTCCCAAATGTGAACTTCCCCCATGTCATTGGCTAGATGAGGTCAATAAAAAGGGAGAAGTGTAGCTGCTTTCCTGGGCACTTTGCTCCATCACAGCCAAAGCTGCATCTCTCAGACCAGGCAAGTGGTTGCATTTCCTCTGTGTGGAGTAAAAGCCTTAGTTTGACCTAAGTAGTGTGACATTTGTCCTTGGCTCTGGAAAAATAATCACTGGGTACCTTGGTCTGGGACTTCCAGGCTATACCTGAGAATTTGTGCTGGTGAATGAGGGCTGGCCTAACTAAAAAAGACTCACCTAGGAGGCTGACATCAACTAGCCTCAGGAGGCATGTTTTAGCCTATCATGCATAACTGGCCATAAAAGGCCTGAACACGGAGGCTCAGAGAGCTTCCTGGTTGGCGAGAAGATCTGCTCTCATGAGGGTAGTACTCCCCTAAGACATGGAAGCTTCATGTTGGGCCCTTGCACAGTGGTGTCTCTAGGGGGGTGGGGGGCATGGACCACACCAAATGACACTGTCAGAGGGAGTCACACCAAAATGACTGTCTATAAAATTTTTGTGCAGTGCTTCAGTGGAAATTTATTATTTTTTGTAAAAATATCCCTGTAGTTAGTTATAACAACAAAGACATTTTTCATAAACCCATCTTACACGTATACTACAAGACTAAAACTCTATGCTAATTTACTTTTTGAACCTTCTAATGTGCTGTGGAAACCCTGGTGGCATAGTGGTTAAGAGTTTGCTTGCTAACCAAAAACTTGGCAGTTCAAATCCACCAGGCGCTCCTTGGAAACCCTATGGGGCAGTTCTACTCTGTCCTATAGGGTCGCTATGAGTCGGAATCCACTAAATGGTAATGGGTTTGGTTTTTTGGTTTTAATGTGCCCTGGTCAGAGCTGTCATTATTACCTAATTAAATTGATGCTTCAAATCATGTGGTTTTTGTCTGCAAGTGCTACAAGCACGCATCATTGTTTTCGTTGCTGCTGGTGTTTTCATAGTCACTAATTTTGTCAAATTTTCTGGTGTTTAGTTACAGTATTGTGGTAATTAGTATTTCTGAACCAAAATCAATAGTTTTTTGAGAATGAAGTAATAATTAAAGGAAAAGAAAGAGTGATATATGGGGATTACAATTTATGAGTAACGTTAGTACAAAAAACATTTAGTAGGATTCTGTAGGGTCTGCAATGGGAGAAGGTCCATGGGGGGTGACACTGTGAGTCATCGTGCTGGGTGACACCAACCCTAGTGACACCAGTGCCCTCCCAGGCCTCACCCTAGGCATCTCTTCAGTTGTATCATTTTTGGTTGTAATAAATCTATAGTCGTAAGAATGGTATTCTCTCCATGAATTCTGTTAAGTCTTTCTAGCTAATTATTAAACCCCAAAGAGCTAATTCTCAAACCAACAGATCAGAAAGTAATGGGGTTGTGTGCATCTGTGAATTTGCAGCTGGCATCTTTAAGGGGTAGTAGAAAACCAGCCCTGAATTGATAGCCAGCAAGTCAGAAGGGTGAGGTATCGTGTGAACTCCCCAAGCTTGGGGCTGGCATCTGTCTATTTGGCAAACTGAAGGATGGTGTTCCATTAACTTGTGAGCTCTGACCTAGCTCATGGTGGCTAGGGTCAGAGAAAGGGAGAGAGTGTCACAGGGGTGGCTGGCATCGAAGATAAAGGGTGGGACTGTGAGGACTGGATCAATCTCCCCGTTTTGAGGATTAGATTCATGCTGATCCTCACCACAAGCTCTTATTTTCTTTGGAAATGTTAGCGGTATCTTCAGCCGCTCCTCGGGGCTCTCTGTCAATTTCGAAACAGTCCATCATTCCACACACCTTTGAAGGCAATGTTCATATGTTCATTCATTCAAATATTCATTCATTCATCCTTCATCTAACACATTCCCTCGTTCAAACATCCCTTCCTCCAGCATTTCTTCCTTCAATCGTTCATTCATTCAAATATTTACTGACTGTGTGACTGGCACTATTCCAGGCCCTGGAATTACAATGAACTAGACAAAGTGCGTGCCCACATGGAATGTACATTCTTCTTTTCTAACAAGGTCCTGGGCAATGATGATGTTGCTGGCCCACAGACCACACTCGGGTCCACGAGGTGCCAGATAGGGGGATGCTTTCCAAATACTGCACACTGAAAACCAAAATGCTTTTCTCATACCTCTCACAGCTCTCCATGTGGTACTTGGTGCTGTTATTGCTCAAAAAATTATCAGACACCAGGCACCGTCTTAGTGGCCTGAGAGTTCACCCAACCCTGGTGGTGTAGTGGTTAAGAGCTATGGCTGCTAACCAAAAGGTTGGCAGTTCAAATCCATCAGGTGCTCCTTGGAAACCCTATGGGGCAGTTCTAGTCTGGCCTATAGGGTCGCTTTGAGTCAGAATTGACTCGATGGCAGTGGGTGCTCTTAAACTCTACTCTCGGGAAGAAGAAATAGAAGAATGCCCCTTGTTTCCTGGGAGAATTTGTATTCTCAAGGTATTTCTTTCTGTAAAATTAAAAGCCTTGTCTTCTGATAGAGGAGTCAGATGAGAGAATACTTTTAAGACAGAGAGACCGAGTCAATACTCCTAAAATCACACCATTTCAGCAGTTCCTCAACCAGCCTTGGCTCATGCCTTGAATAAATATTTATTGAGAACCTACTCTGTTCCAGACATTGCACAGTCTTCTAGAAACATAGTGGTGAAGAAGATAGACAAAACCTCTGTTCCATGGACCTTGGAGTCCCATGGACCTTGGTGGTGCCTGACTTAGCCTGGGGGTTTGGGAGACTTCCCATGGAAGCCACACTTACGTTGAGATCTGAAGATGAAAAGGCTTTAATCAGGGAAAGGGAGGCAGGGAAGAGTCTAAACATAGGGAAGAATCCATGCAAAGGCCCAGCAACAGAGAAAAAAATTTGAGAAGCTGAAAGACAAGAACTGGAGGAGACAAGGGGGAAGTGGGAGGTGGGGCTGGAAAGATTGGGAAGACAAATCATGCAGATCCTTTTAGGCTCTGTAAAGGACTTGGAGGCATCCCCGAGTGGTGCAAATGGTTCGGTGCTTGGCTATTAACCAAAAGACTGGCAGTTCAAATGCACCCAGAGGTGCCTCAGAAGAAAGGTCTGGTGATCTACTTCCCCCAAAAAATCAGTCATTGAAAACCCCATGGAGCACAGTTCTACTCCGACACACACGGAATCGCCTTGAGTCAGAATCGACTCGACGGCAACTGCTTGGTTTTTAAGGATTGGAGGCTTCATCCTTAGAACAGTGAGAAGTGGCCAAAGGCTTAGTAGAAGCCAGGAACATAATCAAGTCATTCTAACTGCAGTAATTTCAAAGGCCTGGAGGAACGTCAGAGTAGCTGTTGGTGGGTCAGTCAGAGGACTTCTGCAGGTGGCCTGAGCTAGGGATGATGAAGCTGAGTTAGGACGCAGAAGAGATAAAGATAACTGCTGGATGAGAGAGAGGTCAGGGAGAGAGAGCGTCCTGTGCTCTCAGGCACAGCACCTGGCTGTGTGTCCCCGGTGCCCTCTGCCCGAGGTCAGTTCTGTACCTTCTCATCTTCTCCCCTTGCAGGCAGGGCTCACAGATTTTCCATCTAGAGCCTAGCCTAGTGTCCAACTTGGCCTTAAAGAGCTCCCAATCCAGTTAATGAGATAAAACACGAAGATGAAATTGAATGTGTAAATGCTGAAAATTCACGGATTACTTCACACGATTAAGTTATTCACTAGAGGCACTGAGAGACTCCTAGGGACCATTCAATCTCAAGGAAGCAAACTGGGCCACACGGGCCGAATACAGCCCATCGGTCTCTTAGTAAGCCTGCTCACTAATAGCGATTTTTTTAAAATTTTATTTTAGAGGTTAATTAAATGCCCATTTTTTTAAAAAAAATAAAAGTATTGGGAGATTTTTGTTTTAAAATCTGAATTTCCAATTTCTGCTATTGTTGTTGGGTGCTGTTGAATCAATTCCAACTCTTAGCAACCCCACATGACAGAGCAGAACTGCAACATAGGGTTTTCTAGGCTGTGATCTGTATGGGAGCAGATTGCCAGGTTTGTCTCCCGCAGAGCCGCTGGATGGGTTCAAACCGCCAACCTTCTGGTTCGCAGTCAAATGTTTAGCCATTGTGCCACCAGAGCTCCTTCCAGCTTCTGTTAGAGGTGGGGAAACTAAGACGTGCCAACACTGAGCTGTGCAACACTAGCTTCCCTTACTCTGGGGGTGTGCTCTGCTCTCCAGTTCACCACAGTCCCCACTGCTCTCTATTGCCTCTCAACACAGAGGCTGGCTTCATTTGCTATGTATTGACCCACCTGTGCTGTTGATTTATAGCAAAGAGGAATGAAAACTATTTCTTGTCTGCTTGTTTCTAGCCTTAATGAGATATGAAAGCTAGACAGAGAAGGCGATGTGTTTCAGCAAAAGCAGGCAAATTTCTATGGAAAAGAATATTTTTAGGTATTGTTTAATATGCAAGTAAAGTGTACCAGTCTGATTTCCTCACTTCTGCACCCTTCACTTGGGTTTGGGACTGCTGATCCAATCCGAGCCCTCAGTGTAGAGATGCACACATTGGGCCCAGAGAGGTGAAGCAACTTGCCAAGGATGGCACAGCATTACAGGCCAGGTTAGGATGAGAGCCAGTAGGTAGAGGGTACAGACTGGAAGAGAAAAGAAGAGTTCAGAAATGGAAAAGGGAAAAGTCTCCCTTGGGCACTTAGGCAGAGGGGGGTCAAATGCCTGGATCAGTTAGCGGAGCGACCGATAAAAGGTGGAAAGGAGAGAGGGAGAAGGCCGTGGTTCAGAGGCCCTGAATCCAAGGTTCTCGATGGGGAAGTAAGATGATGGCAGTGGACGTGGCCAGCGTTACTTTGGCACCAGGAAGGGATACAAAGGGGTCCCGCTAGGGCGTCCCTGCAGGAATCCTGACAAGAAACAAGGAGAACCTGCCCCCAAATGATATTTACCCAAGTGCACCAGTGTGATAAGAAAAGCTGATACAGTCCAAGTCTACTGGCACGTCCTGGGAAGCCCAGGCCTTCTGCCCTCTGCCTCTTTGAGGGTCAGTGCTGTTCACCCTGTTAAGGACCGGGGCGCCCAGAACAGCTACCAGAGCACCAGGACCTCAGTTATGATTTACCTTCCTTGTGTCTTGGTGGATGTCTCAAGCAAACTTCTAAAGAAATACTTAAGAAATCCAAACACCAACATTCCTTTTGTTGTTGTGGTTGTTAGTTGCCGTTGAGTTGATTCTGACTCATGGCAACCCCATGTGTGCAGAGTAGAACTGCCATGACCTTTCGGAAGCAGATTGCCAGTCCTGTCTTCTGAGGCGCCTTTGGGTTAGTTCTAACTGCCAACCCTTCATCTAGCAGTGGAGCACTTAACCATTTGTGCCACCCAGGGACCTAATATTCCTTTATCAGCAGCTAAATGGTGGAAAGGCCTCCAATGTCATATAAACTGTACCTTCCTTCTATTCCCCAATTGATTTTAAGTCCAGAGATGATTGTAAGTCATTGCCCAATGGAACTAAATGGATGCTCCTAAGTTGAATTGTTATGTTAAAAACATCAGTGTAACACATGAGCTAAGGGCAAAAAAATAGAAGAGCTGATAAGGTCAAGTCTTGGTGAGACTAGTAAGAAATAGATAGGTACTCTGCTTAAACATTGCCGATGAGAAAGTAATTTGACGCAATTACTTTGGAGAGTAATTCAGTGGTGCTGAGTAAAGTTGAAAACGCCTAGCAGTTATTTTTAGCTCTCTTTCCCAGAGGAGAAAACCCTGGTGGTGTCGTGGTTAAGAGTCTGGCTGCTAGCCAAAAGGTCAGCAGTTCGAATTCACCAGCCATTCCTTGGAAACCCTATGGGGCAGTTCTACTCTGTCCTATAGGGTCGCTGTGAGTCAGAATCGACTCGACAGCAGTGGGTTTAGTTTTTTGGATTCCAGAGAAACACTTGCCCATGTGCACAGAGACATGTACGCCCAAAATGTCCACTGCAGCCCTGCCTGTAATAGTGAAAAAGTGGACACCATCTAAGTGTCTCTGAGTAGGCAGGTGGCAGTGTCCTGGCAGGCAGGGAGTCCCCGAGGAGCTAGGTCTGGGTGGGGACAGTGACTCCACTATCATTACAAATGATGAGGATGATGATATTGATAGTGTCCCCTAAATGAGTCAACACCTTAGATCTTAAATATAAGCAGGCTGATATAGCTTGATGAGAATGCAGTCATCTGAATACAGCTGCCAATCCTACATTTTGATAGTGTGATCGGCTGTTAGGACGATGAGTCAAGAGGATTTGCTGAACCATTGCTAGGTGGCCTACCTCTTACTCTCTCTAACAGGCAGGAAGACACCTGGCTAGCGTTCTCGAAAGGGAGAGTCCCACGGCTGTCTCTGTGGGATGCAGTGGTTAAGAGCTACGGTGATCTATGGCTGCTAATCAAAAAGTCTGCAGTTTGAATCCACCTTGGAAACCCTATGGGGTAGTTCTACTTTATCCTATAGGGTCGCTGTGAGTTGGAATCGACTTGATGGCAAAGGGTTTTTTTTTTTTTTTTCAGTGTCATTACAAAAGAGTCACTGGTGGTATCAGACTTCAAAACATCTGGTTAGGTCCTTCAAGAACTATTAGCTGAAAGGTTGGTGGTTTGAACTCACCCAGAGGCACCTCAGAAGACGGGCCAGGCAACCTGCTTCTGAAAGGTCACAGCCCTGAAAACCCTATGCAGCAGTTCTACACACGCATGGAGTCGCCATGAGTCGGAGTCTACTGGACAGGAACTAAGAACGTCAGTCTTTACAAAGTGGCATTTGTTTGGGGATCCCAGATCCAATGGAGCATTGCCCTAGAGACTCCCCCTAGTGAACACACTCCCCTTCCCTCTTCCCCCAGCCCCGTTACCGTTGAGTCAATTCCGACTCATAGAGACCCTTTAGGACAGAGTAGAACTGCTGCATAGTGTTTCCAAGGAGCAGCTGGTGGATTCAAACTGCTGACCTTTTGGTTAGCAGCCGTAGCTCTTAACCACTGTGCAACCAGGGTTTCCAGGGCACATAGTACTGTATATTATTAATAATTACAACCATAGCTCTGGGTTACCCAGAAATGGTTTTAAAAAAATTTTTTTAAAAAAAAATGGAAGGAACGTATAACCACCAAAAGCTATTTAAAAAAAAAAAATTCTAGTTCTTACAAGTCTAAGGTTTGGTTATCTTGAAACTTTACTTCTGTGAAACATCTTATTCCAATTGATACCAGATTACCAGGGCCTTCTATCCGTGTTCTCAAATGAATAAAGCATTGTTTCTCAAAGCATTTGTATAAGTGTGGGGACAGAGGAAATGTCTGTATTTGAAAGGAAGTCTTAAAGGGTTGTGAAATCTCAGGAAGGTTCTTGAATGACCTAACCAGATGTTTTGAAGTCTGATACACTCCTAACCCAAACTGAAATTCATAACAAAGTCAAAAGCAATAGAGTCCAGTTGATTCCAAAATGCCTCTTCTAACAAATCTGACTTGTTTATACCAACTGACTTTAATGGGGCCTAATTCCTGTGTGGGAAAGATTATATGACTGTGCAAACAATGGGATGCATAATGAAGTTTGGGGTCAAATAAAACTTAAAATTCAAGTAAGTCCTTAGAATCATGGTTAAGAGCTTGGGCTGTAGAGCCAGACTGCTTAAGTAAGAATCCCAGCCCTGCCACTTGCTGGCAGGGTGACCTTGGGAAAGTTGCTTGAGCCCTCTGCCCCTCAGTTTCTTCATCTGTAAAATGGGCTTAAAAATGGTACCACTTCACATGGATGTCGTGAGGATTAAATGAAACAGTACAGGAAAGTGCCTGGACAGTTACTGGCACATAGTGAGTGATCAATAAAATTTCTCTATTAGAATTATTTATTTTATTTTTGAATATTAGCTAGTATTATCTAGACATTATAAGTCTTGATGGGCCAAGGGTTAAGCGTTCAGCTGCTAACTGGAAGATCAGCAGTTCAAATCCACCCAGTGGCTCTGCAGCAGAAAGAGCTGGCAATCTGTTCCTATAAAGATTACGGCCTAGAAAACCCTGTGAGGGAGCTCTACTCTGTCACGTGGGTTCGCTATGAGTCAAAAATCAACTCAACAACTCCTCACAACAATCAGATCTAGACATTGAGAGAGATTATGGACAATTACGATTTTTTCTTTTTATATTTTATATTTAAAGGAGAAGGATGAGAAATAAGCTCTCAACTTCTCTGCACCCAAGAATAAGAATCCTGGAAAAGTAATATTACTGTGATTCCTTTAGGCGGTGTATTTGTTTTGTGGATGTGGAGGGGGGAGTGTTTTAATATAGAATGGGTTTAGTTTGGCTTAAATCATCTGAGACATAAACCAAGAAAGGTATAAATGGTGTCAAACAAAACAGTACTGAGTTGTAACCACTCTGAGGCGCCCTGGTGGTGCAGTGGTTAAGCCCTTGGCTGCTAAAAGATGTGACACTGTACTCCCATAAAGATTCCAAACTGACTCATAGCAACCCTATAGGACAGAGTACAATTGCCCCATAGTGTTTCCTAGGTTGTAATCTTAACGAAAGCAGACTGCCACATCTTTCTCCCATGGAGCAGCTGGTAGTTTCAAACCACTGACCTTTCAGTTAGCAGCCAAGTGCTTAACCACTGCACCACCAGGGCTCCTTCCGTAAGGATTACTGCTTTGGAAACCCCACGGGGCAGTTCTACTCTTTTCTGTGTAGGGTCACTATGAGTCAGAATCAACTGGATGGCAATAGTTTTTTTGTTTTTGGGGGGCCTCTCCAGGTCTAGGACTGGGCTAAAAGGACATACAAAGCAAATGAGCACCAACCTGGGGTTGGAGACCTGATTCAAGCCATGGCCACCCTCGCTCACTGGATAACCCTAGCTGATTCACTTCCCCTCTCTGGTTCTCAACTTCCACAAAATGAATGGGATGGACTAAGTGACCAACAGACTATGTTCCCTCAGTCTGTAAATGCCTGTGGGGCTGCCATCTCTGACTGCACCCTGGGGCTGGTCCAAATCCGCCCCGCAGCCTACCCGGACCAGCTGCCTCACTTCCTGATGTTGGCCTCCGGGGACCCTGGCATGAGAGTGTGAATGGATTGTTGCAAACCCATCACCACTCAGCAGGAACAGCGAAGAACTGCCCTGCTGACTGCGGTTCAAGTAGTGTCACCGTGACACAAAGCCCGGCTTATCCAACTGGAGAGGAGGGTGAAACCATGTTACTAGAAGCAGAGCTGAAGAAATAAATATTCGAGAAGCGCTAGCTCATTATTTGTGAGGACCCTGGAATGAAAGTCTGCGGTAGAAAAACAACACAACAACCCTAGCATTTCCATTCTGAATAGACAATATATGCCAGGAGCTCTGAAATAAAGATAGGGCAATTCGTTTATTATTCCTTCTCTTTAAAAACCTGCATTAATTCTGATTTCTATTTAAATAAGAATGATTAAATTTTATCAGCTGAGATGGAAATATTGTGATAAACACTGGCTTGTGGCCAAACTAATCTCCCAAGCCCACAGCTTACGGCCATTGTCTTGTATATTTATTTGAATGGCAATGCGCTTTTATCAGTATTTCTAAAGGCACTCATTTAATTATGTGGTTGTAAGGATTTTCAAAACCCAAAAGAATACCATCAATACATATTCATTTCTTGCATTAATTCGACGTTAACATCAGAAAATACTGTTTTATTGAAAGGAGGCTCTTCCTTGTTTTTGCTCTTGCAAAAACATAAGGCATCCAATTCTGATGGCAGTGGAATTCTTTAAATTTTTGATTTATTGAAACTATGAGAATGTGGCGTACAGTGATAGGAGGCAGGAGCATTAGAATTATGGGAGGTATGGGGAAAACTGAAAGAACTATATACTTCAGTGGTTGGACTGTAGCAAGGAAACGAATTTTCTAATCTAGTAAGAAGTTTATAAACGTGTATGGGTCTCATCAATCCAATACAGTGAGACCTGTGAGAGCCGGAATTTGACAGGACTGCTTTGTTTTTCCGGGTCTTGCAAGTTTTCCGCTTTTGACAGGGTGTAGTCTTGCCACTTTTCTATCGCTCGTTTTCGTGGAAAATATTCGAGTTTTCCTTCTCTGACAGGTTCTGCCTTATACAGGCTCTGGCTTTCGCAGGTGTTATTGTACAGTATATTTGAGCTGGTGTAGAGGCAGTCTAGGTACTTCCTGACTTAATTTCCATACCCAGAAACTTGAGCCATCTAGATTTCTCGACTGTGTTGCTGCTAGCTGCCATAGAGTCATCCCCTGGCTTGTGGCAACCCCGTGCACAGTGAGATGAAATGCTGCTCAGTCCTGCGCCATCCCCATCATCTGTAGCAGACTGGACCACTGTCAGCCATAGAATTGTTATTGGCTGATTTTCAGAAGTAGGTCACCAGGCCTTACTTCCTTTTCCATCTTAGTCTATAAGCACTGTTGAAACCTGCTCAGCATCACAGCCACATGCAAACCTCCACTGAAAGATGGGTGCTGGCTGCACCTGAGGTGCACTGGTCAGGGATCGAACCCGGGTCTCCTACACTGAAGGCGAGAATTCTACCACTGAACCACAAATCCATCATTTGTTGACCATACCAAAAAAAAAAAAAACCCATTGCTGTCGAGTCGATTCCACTCATAGTGACTCTATAGGACAGAGTAGAACTGCCCCATAGGGTTTCTAAGGAGCATCTGGTGGATTTGAACTGCTGACCTTTCGGGTTAACAGAGGCAGCTCTTAAACCATTACCCTACCAGGGTTAGGTAATACTAAATTTCTTCAAGAACAGAAAAAAGATATGAAAATGTATCTGTAGCATTAAATAATGCTAAAGCTTTAGCATTAATAATGCTTCCTCAAAAGCAGATAGATCCCTCCTTTTCAACATTACAATCAATCTCTTTGTAAAGCAATGGTACATACAGGGACCATGACATTTTTCAGCCTCTGGGGTTTATTGGGAATCTGCTGTACCACTGACAGTGCGTGCTGCCCCAAGGCAGGGACTTTTATGACTATTTGAAACTGAAGAAACAGGTGTGTGCTGTAAATTACTGTTTTTACAGGGTATTGTATGAGGTGTCTGAATTTTTGAAGGAAAAATAGACATTTTGAAAAATTTTAGTTGTTACACATATGTACCAATAGATCCCAGTGGGGACTCTGGGGTATAATTAGTGGTACTGCCTATGTACCACTAAACACTTAGGGTAGGCTTCTGAGAGGGGTTAAGAAAAAAAAATCCATACTACCTACCAAAGATTCAGGTACACTCAATGATTCAGCATGCTTCCATTAATAAAAACAAGTGATATCAACAAAAAATTCAAGGCAGAAGATAATTGGGTCATCAAAGGGTTAAGCTTGGGTTTTTATGTTTCAGGTTGGCCAAATGAGACAAATTCCTTCACTGGAACTGAAACCTACATGACCTGTGTCTGCAAACTCAACTACCAGTCTTTTTTTTTTGGTTTTTCTTTCAGTCCAGCTAAAACCGAAAAAAAAAAAAAAAAAAACCAAACCATTGCCATCAAGTCAATTCCGATTCATAGCAACCCTATAGGACTGAATAAAACTGACCCACAGGGTTTCCAAGGAGCGGCTGGTGGATTCGAACTGCCAACCATCTGGTTAGCAGCCAAACACTTAACCACTGCGCCACCAGGGCAAACTACCAGGCAATTCTGTCTGGGCAGAGGGGAGAGGGAAGGGATGGGGAGTGGATAGGGAGGGGAAAAGAAGGGAAGTGGAAGATGAACCATTTGTCAATCTTGTTAAGACTGTCTATTTTTGGGTGACCAACTGTCCTGGTTTACCTGAGACTGACAGTTTCCCCTGGACGAGGGACTCAATACTAAAATGGAGACAGTCCCAGGCAAACTGGCATAATTGGTCACCCTGTACTATTTCTTTCTTCTGACTTAGACTCCTGTTCCTAAAGGCTCAAACAAGATGAAAAGGGAGACATTTAGGTTTGGCTGAAGATTACTAAGAGGTACAATCTTTTTGCAACACAAACCATAATTAAAATTTATGGAGGAAGTTCATCTTTTATAGAATCATAAACTTGGAGGGAATTTTAAACACAATCTCCTCCTGAGTGTGCTCAGTGGACCGCTAATTCCACTGGATGGTGTTTGACTTTATGTGAAAAATGCTTCAGAGGTCAAATAAGTTTATGCTGGTTAAAGAGGTTTCTTTATTGCAGGACGTTTCAGAGCCTTCAATAAGCTAATATGCATTATTAACAGCAGGCCTGCATTGTTAAACTTATTTGAGCACAAAATCCTTTTCCCAAGAGACAGCTTGTGATAGTAGGTGCTTGGAAGATCCCACTTTAGGAAACAATGGCCGAATTTTCAATATGGGGAGGAATACCCAGGTGTGGCAAGGCTGAAGCTACAGTGAAGATTTTCAGACTTGAACGTGATAAGAATCACCTAGTCAGCTTGTTAACACGCACATTCTGATTGCAGCCCTGGTGGCACAGTGATTAAGACCTCACCTGCAGGAGGAATCTACCAGCCGCTTCTTGGAGACCCTACGGGGCAGTTCTACTCTGTCCTATAGGGTTGCTATGAGTCAGAACCAACTCGAGGGCAATGGGTTTGTTTTGTTTTTGTTTTTGGAGTGGAGCCTGAGAGTCTGCATTTCTAACAAGCTCCCAGGTGATGTCAGTGAAGTTGGTCCACCCACCACACTTTGAAAAAAGAAGCAAGAAGCTGGGATGCAAGTCTTCTGACGGCACTTGACCGCTACCTTGTCGCCGCTTAGTAAGTGACCGGTGGCTCTATCAAAGGAGCATCCTTGCCTTATTCCAGTTTTATTTGCTGCGTTAATATCACCAATTCTTCAAAGCTACTCCCTAAAGTGATGGAAAGATTAAGAAAGGATTTCCTGGAAACAGAATGAAGCTTTTGACCAGGGTACTTTATTTGTTAATGTTGTGAGGAAAATCAGTTGATTGAAATTGTTTCTACATGACAGCCATATACCTCGTCAATTTAGGGTAGGGGAGAGAAGGTAGTTTAAGGAGGAATGATCCAAAATGAAGGAAAAAACTGACCTGCTTATTGACTCGAAGTTTCACTTTTCAACAAATGATCGTGGCATAATTCAAAGAATGGAGCATGTCCCCATGACACTGAAGCCAACTGTCTTAATTAGACAGTGCTGCTATAACAGAAATACCACAAGTGCGTGGCCCTGACAGAAATTTATTTTCTCACAGTTTAGGAGGCACCAGACAAAGGCCCTCTCTGTCCACTCTGGTGGAAAATCTTTGTCCCAGCTTCTCTCGTGTTCTTCTTCTTGTTCCCTGGAGATTTCCATGCAGAATCTATCTTTCCCCCATTTGATAAACCCTACACTCAATGGCCTCATTAACATAACAAAGAAAACACTGTTCCAAAATGGGATTACTCCACAGGTATAGGGGTTATGATACCTACACAATTCAATCCATAACGCCGACCAATAATTAGCAAAGCTGCAACCAAACAAGCTGGGTGGCAGTTTGAATATTTGTTCTTGCTTACAGGCCACAGGTCATGCCTCCTCTCCCCCAAAGAAGGCTGAATGCAGACGTTTCAGCCAATATCAGCTACACTATGTATTTGACAGTCACCCCACAGATCTCAGCAGGAAGGAACTGAATTTCCCAGTATTCAAATGGCTGAAGGGAGAAGGAAAGGCAGATTCTACTGCCTGAAGATCAGCCCTAAACACCAGAAGCCAACTCAAACTCCAGAGTGAAGGCCTGGGAGCCTTCTCCAAATTGCCCCTATTTATATTGATAAGGAAGCTATTTCATTGAACAGAGAGGTTAAGCAAAATAGCCTACGTGGCAGATTGGAGATTTGAGCCTAGGAAGTTGGAGCCCTAAGCCAGGGCTTTTCCCTGCTTAGCAATCACACTGCCTCCCAAAGTGTCATACTTGTGTTTCCTAGATGCTTCTGCTAGGTTATGGTTTAATTTTTTAAAAAACAATATACTTTACCACCTATAATCTCTTTCTGGTTCTTTTAGCTAAGAAAATAGAGTAAGTTTAAACAGCTACACGAGGACTATTTCCAACTCCAAACCATCTAATGTTGATTCTCAACAATAAAAAGCATGAAGATACTTGTACTCTAAAGATAGGGTCAGCAAACTTTCTGTAAGAGGCCAGATAGTAAATATTTTAGGCTTTGCAGGCATACGGTCTCTATCACAGCCACTCAGCTCTGTCATTACAGTGCAAATGAACCAGTTGCATCGAGTCAATTCCAGCTCATGTGTGTCAAGAGTAGAACTGTGCTCCATAGGGTTTTTAATGGCTGATTGTTCAGAAGTAGATCTCCAGGCCTTTCTTAAAACGTGCATCTCTGGGTGGACTCCAACTTCCAAACTTTCGGTTAGCGGCCAAGCACGTTAACCATTTGCACCACCCAGGGACTCCAGTGCAAAAATAGCCAATACTTACTTAAACAAATGACTGTGGATGTGTTTGAACAAAATTTTATTTATGGACACTGAAAATAAAATTTTATAGACTTGCTATGTGTCACAAAATATTACTACTCTTCTTTTGATTTTTTTTTCAGCCATTTTAAAAAGCAAAAACCATTCTTAACTGGCGGATTGAATGAAAACAGGCGGTGGGTCATATTTGGCCCATGGGCTGTATGTAGTTCACCAATCCCTGCTCTAAACTGTTCGCTTATATCTGAACTGATCTTCAGGAACAAAGTTTCTCTTAAGAAGAAATAACACCATACTCAGTTTTCTAATTTCTTTGCAATATGAATGTCATTTTCTTGGTTACATTGTTTGTCATATTTTCCTAGAGATTTAAGGTTTCATGCCAACAAATTATTTAACCATCGAGAAGGTTAAATTCCACTTATACTTGAGCTGCCAATAAGCAGAAGTCAAGGCCGTTGTCTATACTTGTTCTAAAATTCAAGCCCAAGACAGACTGAAATATATTCCCAAATATCTACAAACGCACACATGAAATATAGGTGTATTTTAAGGAATAACCTAACAGAAAGCACTCTAAATTTCACAGCCACTGCTAATGCAGGCAGCTAATCCTATTTACATTCATATTTGCCTTGGTATCTTTTTCCCTAAGATTTACCTATTTGTATGCTTGCATGAGTTAAACTGCCTTTTGCATGATATCAGTACTTCTGTAATTTAAATCTATAAAAGGCAATTTCTTTTCAATATACTTCCTAACAGTGGGTGAAAGAAGCACCAAAGTTATTTGAGAGCTGTACACCTCAGTAAACATGTGCACTGAACTCCAGGCAATGTGCAGAGTGTGGGAATTAATCTTATACTGTAGGAGTGGAACGGAAAATAAAATCGAGGCTGAGAAGGAAATAGCCTTTGCAAAAGCCCAGCTTGTGGTACTATCGAAGGAAATGGTGTGTTTTAGCATTGGTATTTAGGCAAGGGAAACTTTCTCCCCTTCTGAAAGAATGTTTGTTGTATTCTTTCACCATTGTGATTTTTTACAACCGAAATGACTTCAGCCACATGATAAGCAAGTTTTACACTGTAATGGGTGGTGTTGGCTAATACAGTGTGTTTCACCATTGGTGGCCAGAGTAAATTTTAATAAATCAGTACAAACCAAAACTAGTTGCTGTGGAGTTGATTCTGACTCATGACGCCCCCATGTGTTGCAAAGTAGAAGTGCATTCCATAGGGTTTTCATGGCTGTGACCTTTCGGAAGCAGATCGCCAGGCCTTTCTTCTGAGGCACCTCTGGGTGGGTTCAAACTGCCATTTGCAGCACCTAGGGACTCCTAAGATGTCAATCTTGACTACCAATGGAACATTAGGAAGTAGTATATGTGGATGTGTCTTTGGGAGATGGCGGTAAGGTTCCAAAGATAAAGCATAAATTTTAATCCAGATGCTGTTACATTTTTTTCTTCATATAATTCCTATGGAATGTTCACTCCCACCATTTGTAGTTGACATAAACGAGATGCAAATAGGTTAATGTATAATCTTGCCCCAAAGAAGTGGTGTTTTCCTGATGTGTAGGACACACACATCAACACACTTCCTCTTTTCTAAGCAGGGCTGGGATTTTCCTAGCAAAAAGCAACGGGGCATGGAATCAGAGGCGAGGGACTTGCAGATGCACGCCCTCACTTCTGGCTACATGGAGTATTTACTCCCAAGAGAATGGGCCCTCGGTTCACTTCATCTGACTCAGGCCAGGGCACATTTCGGAGAGCTTACAAAGCCACAGACTTTGTGGAACTGACTTCAAACTTCAGTCTAATGTTGAAAATAACCCCACAACTAAGCCAGGAGAGCACAGTTTTCCAAACCATGCGTCCAGAGCCATGGAATGGGGAAGGCCCAAGGACTGAAACCCACATAGAACTAGCCGCCAGTTTCAGGCACAGTTTAAGGTGGAAGCATGCCTCATTTTGATCTCTGAACCTTGCTCTGTTTTCCTTCCACTGGCTGTGGTGTCTACACAACACCAAGTATCTGGATGGAAGTGGGGACACTACATTCACTACCGATGTATTTAGACAAAGCTCCAGCCACTGGTTCATGATTACTGAAGGGGACACAAAAACAAGTCCCCCAAAACCTACCACCCTGAAAGGAGCCATTATAAATGTTTCATGTGGAACTTTCACAATCCATCAGACTCACCACAGTTTGAAAATTAACTCCTTTTCTGCCCAAGGGGATGGCTCTGAAAGAAATTTCTCCAGCCTCTAACCTCCCCAAGAAAATTCTGAATTCGAAACAGAATGCAAATAATGCATTTTGACTCCCTAATCAACAAATGGGATCAACTTGAATTGATTAAGAACCTTTGAAATTAGCTGTCTTTAATTCTCTCCACAGTCTGGGGCTGGTACTCTGAAGACGGGGGAGAGACGGGGGGGGGGGGGGGGGGGCGGGAGGAGTAGGTAGGGAGTTTGGTTTCATTTTCTTTCAGAACTCATATGATGGTCTTCTTTAAAAACAAGACAAAAATTTTTTTATTTTATTTTAATGGTGACCCAAGCCTAAGAAAGAAAGCATTCACCTGATGCAATTATATGGCTTCCCACGAAGTGCATTTCCAATAGTTGGCTGCATGAAACCTGCACAACTTTAGTTAAAAGAACCATAAAATCTGAAATGACTGTATAAATAATATGCAACTGTCTAGACAGTATAGGTCACTTGCAAAGAGAGCAGGTCGGGAAAAAATTGTCCATCAGTCAGACAACCATAACTGATTCTGATGCTAAATAATGGTCAAGATATTCAGCTTTCTCTCTATGCGAAAGGCTTCGCTGAGCATCCACTCTTCCCAAGCCAGTGGTCTTCTACTTATCTAGTGCTTTATGCAGGCTTTGGAAAATGCACTTGCTATTTAAACATTAAAATTAATGCCCAAAGAACAGCAGTCGGGCAGGGGAGTGCCACCGGCCTATGTGACTGGCCTTTGGCAGAGCAAAAATAACCTTCCTAGACCAACAATCCAAGCTTTACATACCAACAGAATCTTAAACAGACGTAGTTATGGAAACTTTAGGCTAGTGAAGATGCACGCACACACACACATTCACACACACAGTTCATGGAAGCTTTTTGTTCTCTAGAATAACCTGAAAGGCAATTCAGGTATGTAAGTCTTACCTTTTTTAAAAATTATTAAGATGTCTACATAGCAAAAAATAATAATAATAAAAGACTTGAAAAATAATCACAATGTATGAAATAGTTATTCCAGCCTACTTTCTCTTTTTAGCCTCATAGAATGGGAGGAACCTCTCGGTAGAGTCGCAGGGAAAGGTAATCTGCCATTGCCCTCAAAGCCCTCCCAGATCCTGAGCATAAACAAGGCTCATTAGCTTGTGCCAGGGCTGGGGATGGCCACCAGCTGGTGCTCAGCCTGACTGTCCCGTGTGCTCTTCTGAGAGAGAAACCCAAAGGTTTGCACTGTGAATTAGGCCCTGCTGTTCTACAAGGGGAACCCTGGTGGTGCAGTGGTTAAGAGCTCAGCTGCTTACCAAAAGGTGAGCAGTTCGAATCTACCAAGCGTTCCTTGGAAACCCTATGGGGCAGTTCTACTCTGTTCTACAGGGTCGCTATGAGTGGGAATCAACTTGACAGCAACAGGTTTGGTTTGGTTTTGGTTCTATAAGGCAGGGGCGTCCTGGGTTTGTGGTCGGCTACCAACCTAAAGGTTAGAGGTTTGAACCTACCCAGCAATGCTGGGAAAGAAAGTCCTGGTGATCTGCTTCCATAAAGATTACAGCCAAGAAAACCCTACGGAGCAGTTCTGCTCTGTAACACATGGGGTCGCCATGAGTCTGAATCAACTCAACGACAACCAGCTGCGTTTTTGGTGTTTTGTTTGTTTGTTTAATTCTGCATGGGAAGTTCCTGGGTGGTGCAAATGGTTAATGCATTTGAGTGCTATCTGAAAGACTGGAAGTTCAAATCCACTCAGAAGCACCTTAGAAGAAAAGCCTGGAGATCTACTTCTGAAAAATCTGCCATTGTCAAATCGAAACTCCCTTAGGGACTGTGGGAACCATGGTTTCAGGGAATATCTAGCTCAACTGGCATAACATAGTTTATAAAGAAAACGTTCTACATTCTACTTTGGTGAGTAGTGGCCATCTAAGATACTCCACTGGTCTCACCCCTTCAGGGGCAAGGGAAAATGAAGAAAACTAAAGACACAAGGGAAAGATTAGTCTAAAGGACTAATGGACCACAACTACCATGGCCTCCACCAGACTGAGACCAGCACAACTAGATGGTGCCCGGCTACCACCACTGACTGCTCTGACAAGGGATCACCATAGAGGGTCCCAGACAGAGCAAGAGAAAAATGTAGAACAAAATTCTAACTCACAAAAAAAGATCAGACTTACTGGCCTGACAGAGACTGGAGAAACCGCAAGAATATGGCCCCCAGACACCAAAGAGAAAAGAAAAAAAATCAGCCATTGAAAACTCCATGGCGTACAGTTCTACCTGACGCACACAGGCTTGCCGTGAGTGGGAATCCACTGGACGACAACCGTTTTTCTTTCAACTGGTGATTCTATAAGGAAGGACAGTCTAAAGGAGAAAAGACCCCTGCTCACCTTGCTGGGGGGACGGAGGTGGTCATACCGGTGGCTGCCAGGCTCTGAGTGAGCACCACAGAACTGCCTGACCCTCAGAGAGGGTGATGATAAATATTAAAACAATAACAATAAAAGTAACAGCTGCCGTTTATTGGGAGCTTACTAGGTGTCAGGCACAGAGCTAAGGCCTTAATACGGGCCCAACAGTCTGGTTTAAGCCTACAGAGCTGGTATGGTTTACTACCCTCATTTTACACTGGGGAAACCTCAGACAGGTTGAATAACTTGCCTGAGGTCAGACAGCTAGTAAGTGGCTGAGCACAAGTTTGACACCAGGTATGTTTAATACTGAATTCACACTCTGAACCACTGTGCTATTTGATATTTCACCTGTCCTGGCTGCCCAGATGTGTCCACCACCCACTCAGGACTGACTTCTCCATGGGACGCAGTAGGCACAGTGCTCAAGGCTCACGACACCGTTAGGTCCCCAAGAAAATGTTGTACTTCTTGCAATAATCGAGATGCGTACTTCAACTATGTTGACATAAAGATCAATATAATCCAGCCTTGATTATATTCATCTTCATACCAATAAAAATCCATTGTCGTGGAGTCGATTCTGACTCATAGCAAACCTACAGGACAGAGTAGAACTGTCCCATAGCTTTCCAAGGAGGGTCTGGTGGATTCGAACTGCCAACCTTTGTTAGCAGCCGAATGCTTTAACACTGCACCACCAGGGCTCCCTTTATACCAATACAGCAGTAAAATATAATTTTGAATATTTTTTAATTAAAATTTTAAGAAGCCCTGGTGGTGCAACAGTTAAGCGTGCAGCTGCTAGCCAATAGGTTGTTGGTTTGAACCCACCCAGTGGCTCCATGGGAGAAAAACCTGGAGATTTGCTCCCACAAAGATTACAGCCTAGAAAATCCTATGGGGCAGGTCTACTCTGTCACATTGGGTCCCTATGAGTCAGAAATAGACTCAACAGCACCTAACAACAACAATTTTAAATTTTAAATTAGTATTTTAGTAGAGGAAGCAGTTCACAAAGGCCAAGACCCACAAAAGTCGCAACATAGCCCTGTACCCGCTACATCCTGGAGATCTTCTGGGGTCTGTCCTCTCACTTTATCTATAGGGAAACTGAGGCCAGGGAAACAAACAAACAAAAATGATTGCCACTGAGTCAGTTCTGACCCAAAGCCACCCTACAGGACAGAGAACTGCCCCATAGGGTTTCCAAGGAGTGGCTGGGAGATTTGAACTGCCGACCATTTGGTTAGCAGCCAAGCGCTTAACCACTGTGGCACCAGGGCTCAGGCCCAAGAAGGAAGGAGTTCTTCCTAGGTCATTCAGCAAGTGAAGGATTGAGCCAGGGTTCCTGAACCTCTCATTTACTTTGTACTATCTTCATCCTCAATCAAATGAGTCAAAAGCCAAGCTTTTTATTTTGTAGCTCTATACAATTTTCCATAGATCCCAGGGTGGTGCAGAAGATTTGCGCTTGACTACTAACCTAAAGGTTGGCGGTTCAAACCCACCCAGCAGCTCCACAGGAGAAAGGCCTAGAAATCAGCTTCTGTAAAGGTTACAGCCAAGAAAACCCTATGGAGCAGTTCTACTCTATAACACATGGAATCGCAGTGAGTTGGAATTAACTGGATGTCCACGAGTTTGGTGTTTTTGTTCTTTGTTTGTTTGTTTGTTTTTTGTAGTTTTCCACACTAAGTAGGAGGGGTGTCAATCTAAAACGGCACTTGATTGGATCGTGGTTTTTGCTATCCTACATGTCACAGGTTAACGTCTCCGTGATTTTTTTTTTTTTAATAACATAAATAGAAAAAGCACAAGTGAGAAATAAGATGACTCTACGTGATTCTTCCCTTGAGTTGCCACCTTTTATATTAAACACCACCGTGTAAGTGAAAGGGCACTGAGAAGGTTAAAAAGTGCTGTAATGCTGACAAAGACCATCATCAGAAAGCATTTAGTAGGCTGGATGTTTAGAACGGAAAAAAAAAAAAAGAAAGCAATTTCCTTTAAAAACTGCCAGCGGACATTCAGGAACACCTATCTTGGTTATCTACCTTTTCGTTTTAAATTTGTCACAGGGTCATTTCTGGGCTCCCTCTCCTGGAGCCGAGGTGGCGCCCGGTACCCGAGGCACATCGCTGCCGTCTCTCCTCCGAACAGGCAGAGACCTCCGCCAGGTCTGCCCCTGAGCCAGGCCATTTCATCCTCCCACCCCTGCCTTCTGGGCTGCCAGTGTTATTTCTTTTTAATGCCTTTGATTCCTTTTCCTCTTGTTTGACCAGGCAAACAGCACACATTTGCTGCCACCAGGAGGTGTCAGTTGTTCAGACTGCTCAGTTTGTATGCCCCAAACCTACGGTACAGCTCCTCTTGCCACGTCTGTATCTCGAGTTTTAATTTCAAAGCATTAGGCTGCCTTCTTGTCATTAAAGATTCATAGGTTGAATTAAAGATTTATTTTTACGGGGTGCATTATTATAAGGCAAACCACGTCTTCTTCATTTTAGACATATTGGCTATTATGATTTCATCTTTTTTTTTGCTAAAAGCTCATTTACATCAATATCACTCGAGACCCTCCAAATACTGAGTTAAAAGAAGGGCTTCTCAGTGGCCCAATGCCTGTTGTCCTTTAAGGATTAACTTTTCGAGGACTGAATCCCATCCCCCCGTACATGTTTAACCCATTGCCGTCAAGTCGATTCTGACTCACAGCAACCCTATATGACAGAATAGAACTGCCCCATACGGTTTCCAAGGAGCAGCTGGTAGATTCAAACTGCAAACCTTTTGGTTAGCATCTGAGCTCTTAACCACTGTGCCACCAGGGCTCCTGTGCAGGGTTAAAAACCAAAACCAAACCCGTTGGTGTCGAGTTGATTCCAACCCATAGAAACCCTGTAGCACAGAATAGAACTGCCCCATAGGATTTCCAAGGAGCAGCTGGTAGATTCAAACTGCCGATCTTTTGGTAAGCATCTGAGCTCTTAACCACTGTGCCACCAGGGCTCCTGTGCAGGGTTAGCTCTCTAATAAAAAGCTGACCGAGTTACACCTCTGCTTAAAACCTTGGCTGCTTCCTGTTGCTCACAGAATGAAGTTCAGATTTTGTGCTCTGTCTTACAGAACCTTCCACAGGCAGGGCCCCGTCTGCCTGTCCAGTCCCTCAAGCCTCACCATTCCCATTGCACGTTGACAGAGACCAGGCCCTGCCAAAACTGCCTGATTTTTTGCAGAGGACGTATCCTTGCCCTGCAACCTACATTAAATGACACCCAGGTGTCCCTCATCCCAGGACAGAGTGCTCACACAAGAGTCTGTGTATCTCTGTAATGCAGCTTACCTTGCCACAATGTGACATAGCTAAATGTCCATGTCTGGTCTCGGACAGAGAGGGAGAAAAATGTAGAACAAAATTAAACTCACAAAAAAAGACTAGACTTACTGGTCTGACAGATGATGGAGAAACCCCAAGAGTATGGCCCCCAGACACCCTTTAAACTCAGCAGTGAAGTCGCTCCTGAGGTTCACCCTTCAACCAAATAGACAGGTCTATAAAACAAACAATAACACACGTAGCTCAACCATGTATGAGACTAAATGGGTACACTGACCAAAAGTAAAGATGAAAAGGCAGGAAGGGACAGGAAAGCTGGATGAATGGAAACGGGGAACCCAAGGTCGAGAAGGGGAGAGCACTGACACATTGTGGGGTTGGCACCAATGTCACAAAGCAATATGTGTATTAATTGTTTAATGAGAAACTAATTTGCTCTGTAAACTTTCACCTAAAGCACACATAAAAAAATAAAAGCTATGCTAAATTTGTTTTCTCACATTCAATTTTGAAATAAAAATCTTTTTCTGTTGACAATCTAAAAATTAAAAATTAAAAAAAAAAAGTGTCCATGTCTCCCCTAAGACTTAGTCCTCAAGGGTGTTGTCACTGGAGTTAGGTGCCGTCAAGTCAATTCCAACTCATAGCAACTCCACGTGGCAGAGTAGAACTGCCCTATAGTGTTTCCTAGGCTGTAATCTTTATGGGAGCAGGTCGCCAGGTCTTTCTCTGGCTGAGCCATTGCGTGAGTTGGATACACCAACCTTTCGGTTAGCAGCTGAGCACTTAACTGTTGCACCTCCAGGGCTCTTTCCTCGAGGATAGGAATTGAGAATTACTTCAATTTGTATCTCTGGGCTTCAGCCCAGTGCCTAGCACACTCAATAAAGATCACTAAGTGAATGAATGGGTGAAGGAACAAATGAATGAATCTACCTCCACAAGAACTCACATGCAACGTAGTCAACAGAACACAACAACAACAAAATCAACAATAATCACTGTGGTTAGCTACAGGTGGCTCCGTTTCTATTCCTATGCTCAGTTAAGTATAGAAAAAACTGAGTACAGTAAAACCTGCCAAAGCTGGAATCTGTGTAAGGCACAAACCTGTTACAGAAGAAAAATTCAAATATTTTCCACTAAGACGAGCGATAGAAAAGTGGTAAGATTGCATCCTGCCAAAGGTGGAAAACCTGCAAGACCTCGAAAAACAAGGCAGTCTCGTTGAGTTCCGGATCTCACAGATTACACTGTATATAAAGTTCCCTAACAAGGCTTCTAATACAGACTGTGACTGCATAAATTTTAAACCAAACCCACTGCCACTGAGTTGATTCTGACTCACGGTGACCCCATGTGTGTCACAGTAGGACAGTGCTCCATAGGGTTTTCAGTGGCTGATTTTTCAGAAGATCACCAGGCATTTCTTCCTAAGCATTTCCGGGTAACTCGAGTCACCAGCCTTCGACTAGCAGCGACCACTCATGGAGTCCATGAGTCCATGAGTCCGAGCAACTGGTGACTGCTTAAGTGCGCAAGAAATAGTCCAAATGGTGCAAGTCCTTGATTTCGACCAGTACTTCTGAGATGTGTGTGACGGACAGTGGGTAGAGATTTGAGGGAGGGAGAAAAAGTGTTTCTAAATGGAAGGAAGCCAGCGGGGCTTGTATGACATTAGAGAGCCCATTCTAGAAAGGACCACCGATAGAGGCCTATGGGGCAGGGGCACGTAGGGCACATGCACTAGGCACCGCTCGAGGCAGGGCGCTAATGAGCAGCTTCCATTTGCCATCACAGTTTCCAGCGCCAGCTGTGAGAAATCATTCAGCAATTTAACACCAATTGCCCTAGGCGCTATTTTCCGTAGACAGGCCCCTGACCCCAGATCTTCAGTTTTTAGGGATGAGGAAAGTGACAAAGACAAGAATCTAAGGCGAAAGGATGGGCATGAGGGGAAGGGGGACTGCTATAAAAATTAAACCATGGCTCCCATGACTCAGAAGCAAAGGAGAAACAATGGGGGTAGCTCCTTTGTAACGATGAACACACTTGTTACTTGGACACTCAGAAAAATTCTGAACAAAGTTTTCGAAGTGCTGTTTTTAAACCGTGAGAGAGAAAGGGCACAGGTAAACTACCTTGAAAGCGGACAGCCATCCCCTTTTCCCTGTGTTGCTGGGAGAAAACTTCCGCCTTCGTAACACTCCTGGTTGCTTCCTGCCCCCTCACTCCCTGACCCGGAAAGAGAAGGAGTCGCCTGCCGGATTGGTGGAGCTTAGGGAGGTCCCGAGCATGCCTGGCTTGGCCATTCCTGGCTCGCTCTCGGGTCTGTCTACCTGTGGAGGGCGTCTCCTCTCGCGCCAGGATCTGTGAGGTAAGCACATCTGTATTAGGCCTGGGGTCTACTTTCTGGAGGCTGGTTCGGAGAGCATTTCTGTTGGTCCTGACAAACAAGGTTTTTCAGATGGGAGATAGTTGACCAATGAAGTGCCTACCTTATAAAGGCGCCATCCCAATACCTTGCTTGGAGGTATGAGAAGCAAAATATGGAATTTCAATTATTGGGCCACAGATTCCAGCCAGAGCCCTGGTGGCGCAGTGGTTAAGAGCTTCACTGCTAACCAGAAGGTTGGCAGTTCAAATCCACCAGCTGCTCCTTGGAAACCCTATGGGGCAGTTTTGCTCAGTCCTATAGGGTTGCTATGAGTTGGAATCGACCCGAGGGCAACGGGTTTAGATTCCAGCCACATTTTCAAATCAAGCTATACCAGCAGTAAAGATGATATTCTGATCTTCATCTATCTGATTCTTGTAGCTATTTCTTGATAAATTCCGAATTTAGAAGGGAAGGGGTTTCAGTTGGCAACTTTTAAAAGTCCAACATGTTGCCCACATTCCTTTAGCTCCAAATTAATGATAAACCCCCTTGGAAAGATCTCTTTCTTCAGCTGGCATTTCTGATTTAAAGAATCTGCCCCATTTGATCCCATTCGGGATCCTCCATTTATTGTCCCAGCAGAGAACCCCTAGTCTAAGCGCTGGCAACAACAGGAACACCACTAACAACCACCAAAATGAATCGTATTACTCTGATGATGACAAGCCAACTCAGTCCAGCTGTGCATTGTACTCAACTTGAAATAAGCAAAGTTTCGCTAAAAAGAAATAGAAAGATACTAAAAGACCATTCAAACAGAACCTAACCTAAATATTTTCTTAGTGGAAAAAAAAAAAAAAAACCTAACCTACTGCCGCAGAACAAAATCAAAGCTTCAAAATACTTTCTGAATTGAATTGATAATTCATTCTGTTCAAGTATCGAATACACATTAGTTTTTTCTTTTTTTTTCAAACATAAAAATATTCAACAAATTCAGTCACATTTATTGCTTCCCTCTCATCCTTTTAATGTCCCTAAATTAAATCACATTCTTTTTTGGTCACCAGCTTTCAATTCTGTTTCATCTTTAATGGTGTATATGCAAGAATGACCAACGAAAGTAGCCAAAAGATTATATCTAAGTCAGTATAATATTTCATGTTTTCTCAGAGAAGAAATTTTGAAATTCATGGCTGAAGCACATATGATGATGAAATTCCCTCTTTTTAAGAAGCTTTAAAGAGTTTTTGAAGGATGATCTTTTAATAGATTTCAGGTAGACGAAAACTGTCCCTTTGCTGTCTATGTAGTCAGCCTGTAGGGCTTCTAGTTCTGACTTGCACATGGCTCAGACCAGACACTAGGTTGGGTTGTATTTAAATCAGAGGGTGGGAGATTAGTATTCCTGTTCGGTTTTTGTTCATCTACTGATTCATTCCTCCACTCAGCAAATATTCAGTGAATACCTTTGTAGTAGGCCCCATGGTGGATCTAGGGGTATTAGCAATGAATAAACCACAGTCCTCCATGGAGCTGACAGATTAGCGGAAGAAACAGAAACATGGGTGGATAAATCATAATAGAACGGTAAGGGCAACAGAGATGTAACAAGGAACTCTGAGAACACTCTCTGTTTCTGATTAATGGTTAACAAGACAAAAACCCATTGCCCTTAAGTCGATTCCGACTTACAGTTACCCTATAGTAGTGACCATCTATTCATCCATAGATGAAACACCTATTTCCAGAGAATTCTGGTTCAAGGAAATAAGCTCACCCAACTCTATTTAACTGCATTTTGTTCTTTAGGAGGTACTCACAAGCAGGGGCCTATCTATGGAAAATAGCACCTAGGGCAATTAGTGTTAAATTGCTGAATGATCTCTCACAGCTGGTGATGGAAACAGTAGTGGCCAATAGAAACTGCTCATTGGCACCCTGCCTCAAGCAGCACCCAGGGTACACACCCTATCTGACACCCCACCCCCAGCCCCTACCTTCAGATAGACTCACAAAGCCCTTGGAGCTGAATCAGGTACACGACAGTCACCAGACTGGTCTATGGTTAGAAATGACATAAAATAACAGTTGTAGCCAGCTGAATGTGCACTTGTTTTGTGCCAGATGCTGTTGAATGTACTTTAATTCATATCAACCTCAAAGCCATTATCTAAGGCAGGTATTTTTATTATTCATATTCATAAATGATGAACCTGAGGCACAGAGAAGATGAATGACTTGTCCAAGAACACAGTCTGTAAGTGGTTGAGCATATCTTTTTATCTACTAAATGGAATACAACCTAGAGGGGCTCTTGAGCTAATTGTCTGATAGTGGTTCACTATCTCTTTTTCTCTCTCTCTCTGTCACACACACACACACACACACACACACACACACACACACACACACACACACACAGCAGTGCAATGGGTTTCTCTTTATATGTGGTCTTTCTGGCCCTGGGTTTGTAGTTCTGCTAAGATGATTTGATAGGCCACAATCTTGCAAAGGGATTGGAGAGTTTACTGTAAAAATAAGGTAAGTAAAATCCTTGCAGGGATTGGATAGTACCCTATGCAAATAAGGTACGTAAGACGCAGGGATTGGTTGATAACTATGCAAATTGGGTGACTGTGCCTTACCCAGAGGATTGGTCAGTTTGTGGTCTTGGTGGGAGGAGTAGGTATATAAAAGGACTAATCCCACAGAGACTGAGGGGGACCTTACTAATGTCAAGAAGAAGAACCTGGAAGGGAGTGCATCCTTTGGACCTGGGGTCCCTGTGCTGAGAACCTCCTCTACCCATGAAGGAGAAAGAGAGCTGTAACACTGCAGACAGCGAGAGATGGTACAGCAGTGGCATGAGCAGCAGCAGCGCAAGTTGATGGGAACCAGGAGACTGGGGCAAGATGACCGTGGTGGCCTTCCCAGCCATGGACCGAGACAGCGGAGACCTTTGGGCAGACTGGGGTGCCTCTGTGCACTTATTGGCGGGGCTGAACAGCTGTAATAATAGCCTGAGCAGGGCAGAGACCAGGCCGAGCGGGCCCTGACAGAGGCCCTAGCAGGGCCCAGCCTGCGGATGCAGCCAATAGAAGGGCGGCCCGCTAGCACAGCCAAGAAGCACAGCCCACCTGTGGGCACAACCAAGGAGCTGAGAGCTGTTCTGATTGACAAATTGTATCCTGTATCCTGTTACTTCCAAGTTGATTTTAATCCTGAACTGTAACCTGTTATTTCCCTAATAAACCCCACAACTGTGAGTATGGTCTGTGAGTTCTGTGTGGCTATTGCAAAAAGTTACCAAACCCAGCAGAGAAATTGTGGCTTGAGGAGGACGGCTGGTGTCAAAAATGGTGACAAAGCTGGTGAGTAAAGGTATGTCTGACCTCTACCTCATAGGCATCAGCTTTGGGCTAATGGTGATTCTCCTCTCCCCTCATGAATTTAGATGTGTAAGTCACTAGCTTACACACACACACACACACAAATAATGTGGAAAATTTCCAAAAGCGAATAAAAACTATAAACATTTGTGCTTTGTGAATTTTGAGATTCTAATAGGAATTTTCTGTTTTCTCAAAAAATAAACTTTTCTTCTATGAATGCTCTTATATATAAAAGTCTAAAACACACAGCTCATGTTTTCTAAAAAAAGTAATAACTCAAAATTTAATAGGTAGAATTTATGAAGTAATTTAATTTTTCCTTCAATAAAACAAATCAAATTTGAAAGAAAACCAGTAAAGTGCAGCTCCCTGTATTCATCTAAGAAATACGCACCTAAAATCACTGCAAATTCTTAGGTTATTCAAAGAAAATCGTACAAACAAGGCCCACCCTTACTTTTCAGAGATCAAAGGAAGATTTGTGGAACTCCAGTGAAATGAGGATTCAAGCATTCGTTCTGCCTGAGGGACTCTATCCTAGTCTAGCAATGTCATCATGCCTAAAATTCTCGAAATTAGAGAGACTGCTTTCCATTAAAACTCTGTCATAAGAAGGCCTCTATACTCTGCATGATACTAAGAGGAAAGGAAGCTCCTTATCTTAGCATCTTGTGATAAATTATTACAGATTCATTTGTCTAATTAGCTAAAGGCAACCAGTTGCTGTCGAGTTGATTTTGACTCATGGCAACCCCATGTGTGTCAGAGTAGAGCTGTACTCCACAGGGTTTTCAGTGGTTGATGTTTTTGGAAGTAGATGGCCAGGCCTTTCTTCCAAGGCATTTCTGGGTGGACTAGAACCTCCAACTTTTCGGTTAGCAAGCAAACACATAACTGTTTATACTACTTAGGGAGTCTTTTGGAGTTATGGAAACTAGCAAATCCCCTTGCATGCTTTAGCAAGTTTGAGTTGGGTTCCTTTTACTTCCATTGAAAGCAGCCTGACAAAATCACATATCGAAGATACTAATATTTTGTCTGTCATATATAGTACAAGTGTTTTCCCCAGTTGTTTGTCTTTTAATTTTGTTTAAGGAGGTTTCTGTCAGACAGAGGTGTTTCATTTTAATGGAGTCAATCCTTTCCTTCTTTAGTTTCTAGCTTTGTTGACATACCTGGAAAATCCTCCCCAAATCCTTCTCTAAAGTAAGCTTAAATAGTCACCTATTTTTTTTCTAGTATTTTAATGATTTTGTTTTTACACTTAAAATTTCAATCCATTTGAATGTGCTGTTTTGTAAGGTGTATAGTTGAGCTGCCGTCAAGTCAGCCCCTGACTCATGGTGACCCCATGTACAATGGAACAAAACGCTGCCCAGTCGTGCACTGTCCCCATGGTTGGTTGTGGATTGGGCCTTTGTGATCCGTAGGGTTTTCATTGGCTGATTTTTGGAAGTAGATCACCAGGCCTTTCTTGCTAGTCCACCTTAATCTGGAAGCTCTGCTAAAACCTGCTCAGCATCAAAGAAACACACAGGCCTCCACTGACAGACAGATGGTAGCTGTGCATGAGGTGCCTTGGCCAGGAATGGAACCCAGGTCTCCCAGATGGAAGGCAACAATTCTACCACTGAACCATTAACGCCCCACAAGGTATGCAGTAGGGAACCAATTTTATTTACAATTGGGGAGAATGGACATCTTACCAAGATTCAGTTCTCCAATTCATGAGCATGTTATATCATGGTATATCCATTTATTTAGGTCTTATTAAATTTCTCTCAGAAATATTTTGTAGTTTTCAGTATGGAGTTCTTGTACGTGTTTCTCTAAATTTATTTTTAAGTATACATGTTTGTTTGCTTAAATGATATTTTAGTGTGTTTTTGTGAAAGTTGACACAGCAAATTAGGTTCCCATTTGACAGTTTTGACACAAGTTGTTTAGTGACATTAATTACATATTTCATAATGTGTCACTAGACAGCCAGTTGTCCCAACATCATTTGTTGAAATAACCATTCTTTTTCCAGTTATTTAAATGCTACCTCTTTGGTCCCAATTCACACTCATAGTTTGATTTTCGTCTTGGGTCTTCATTATGCTCCATCAAGGCCTCCCTCTTCCTGGCCCACTTCTACACCGATTTTAACTAAAGAAGCCTTATACCTGGTAGAAGAAAGTTCACCCACATTATTCTCCTTCTTTAGAATTTACCTGGTTATTCTTGTATATTTATACTTCTAGATTAATTTTAGAATCATTTTGTCAAGTTTCATGAAAACCTCCCCGGAATTTGTTTGGAACTGAATAAGTCTGTGGATTTGGAGAGAAGAGATATCTTTATAATAATGAGTCTATCCATGCAAAGACTTCTCAATTTGTTCAAGTTATTTCTGTATCTCTCAGTAGACATTCATAACTTTTCTTACATTGGTCCTGAACAGTTATTTAATTTTTGCGTGGTTTATTTTGTGTTTTTGTTAATATTCTGAACGGGGTTGTTTTAAATCATTCTATCAGTGTTTACTATTATACAGGAAGGCTACTGGATTTTCCATTAGTATGGAAATAAAACACTATTGGTTCTAACAATTTCTCAGTACCTCTTCTGTTTTTTTTAGGTGGACAATTTCAATAATTGTAAGTAATGATATTTTTGCCATCTCCTTTCTAGTACAGAAGCCTCATTTCTTATTTGCACCCATTACATGGGTGAGCACTTTCAGAACCTTGTTGAAAGGTATCATCCATGACAGGATATCTTTGTCATGTTTCCAACTATAATGACAATATTCTAAACCAAACCCATTGCCATCGAGTCGATTCTGACACATAGTGACCCTATAGGATAGAGTAAAACTGCCCCATAGGGTTTCCAAGGCTGTAAATCTTTACGGAAGAAGACTGTCACATCTTTCTCCCGTGGAGCGGCTGGTGGGTTCGAACCACCGACCTTTCGGTTAGCAGTCGAGAGCTTAACCATTGTGCCACCAGGACTCCTTGACAATATTCTGGTGGGTTTTGATAATAAACAAGATATTGACTATTGGTTTGGGCTTGTATATAAGATAAAATTATTATACAGGATGAAGCAAGAATTCTATTTGCATTTTACTGTTTTGGGTTTTTTGGTTTGGTTTGGTTTTTTATTTGTTTTTCATTGAGGAAAACGTTTACCTGTGAAATACCCACAGTTCACTTAGCTTGATGAGCTTTGAAAAATGCATACAGCCATATAATTCACACCCTTAAGAAGAAGATTTCTATTGCCTTAGAAAGTTTATTCCTATGCTTTTCCAGTTAATTCCCACCCCCACCCCACCCTGAGGCAACCATGGTTCAGGTTTCTGTCACTATGGATTAGTTTTTTGTATTGAAATATAATTCACATACCATAAAATTCATCCCTTTAAGTGTATAATTCAGTGGTTTTTATTATACTGTATTCACAGCATTCTGCAACCATCACCATTATCAAATTACAGAACGTTTTCATCATCCTCCCAAAGCCCATTCCCGTTAGCAGTCACTCCCCATTCTCCCCTCCTTCCAGCCCCAGCAACCGCTAGTCTACCTTCTGTCTCTATGGATTTGCCTGTTCTGGACATTTCGTGTACATTTCATGTAAATGGAAGGGTGCAGTATCGGCTCTCTGCATCTGGCTTCTTTCACTTAGCGTAATGTTCTCAGGGTTCATTCATGTTGTAGCTTGTACCATCTCATTCCTGTTGATAGCTGAATAATACTTCATTGCATGGATATACCACATTTTCTTCATTCATTCATCAGTCGATGGACATTCGGGTTGTTTCCACTTTTTGGTGCTATTAATAATGCTGCCATGAACATTGTGTACAATTTTGTTGCATAAACATGTATTTTCAATTCTCTGGAGTACATCCCTAGGACCGTAAATCAGTTATTGCTTGTTAAAAAGCTTGATATAAATGGAATCATAGCGATCCTATAGGACAGAGTAGAACTGCCCCATAGAGTTTCCAAGGAGCACCTGCTGCATTTGAACTGCCAACTTTTTAGTTAGCCGACGTAGCTCTTAACCACTGTACCACCAGGGTTTCCAATCGAATCACACTTTCGTGTCTGACTTCTTTTGCTCAGCACAATGTTTTTGAGATTCATTCATGTTGTTGCATGTATCAGTATGTTGTTCCTTTTTATTGGTGAGTAGTAGTCCATTCTGTGAATTAACCACCATTTTGGTTGTCTCCTATATGGATAGGCATTGGGCTGTTTTCAGTTGGGGGGTTATTGTGAATAAAACTGCTATGTACACTCCTGTACACATCTTTTTACGAACATATGTTTTCATTTTCTCTTACATATATAACTAGGAGTTGAATTGCTCTATCAAAGAGTAAGTATATGATTAGCTTTACAAGAAAATTTCAGAGTTTTGCAAGTGGTTGAACCATTTTAAATTTCCACCAGTGATGTATTCAAATTCTGGTCACTCCAAGATCTCATTAACATTTGGTATTGACAGTCTTTTTAAATTGCGGCCATTACAGCGGGCGTGTTGTGGTATCTCATTTTCCTGATGACTAATAATGTTGAGTGGTTTTTTGGTTTTTGTTTCTTTTCCTGTGTTTCTTGACCATTCATATCTCTTCCACAAGTCTTTTGCACATTTAAAAAAATTGCTATGTCTTTTTAGTTCTGAGTTGTAGAGAAGTTCTTCATATATTCTAGATACAAGTATTGTGTCCCATATATGTCTCATGAATATTATCTCCCAGTCTGTAGCTTGTTTATTCATATTCTTCATGGTGTTATCTGGTGAGCAGAAATTTTTAATTTTGATGAAATTCGATTTTTCTTTTTTAATGGAATGGTCGTTGCTGACAGTGTTCTAAGAAGTCTTTAGCTACCCCAGAGCCATGTCATTTTCCTATGCTTCCTTCTAGAACTTTATAGTTCTAGCTTTTACAAATAGATATGTGATCCAACTCAAGTTTTATATATGATATGACATATGGGTCAAAGTTCATTTTTTGTCTGTCTGGATATCTAGTTCTTCCAGCAGCAACCGGTGAAGGCTTTTGTTTATTGAATTCTTTTGGTAACCTTGTCGAAAATCGATTAACTGTGTACATGTGGATTTATTTCCGGGATCTCTACCGTATTTCATTGGTCAGTTTATCACACGATTACTGTAGCTTCTTAATCTGTCTTGAAATCAGGTAGAGTAAGTTTTACAACTTTGTTCCTATTTTCGAGGTTGTTTTGGCTATTTTTATTTCCACATAAATGAATCAGCTTGTCAACCTAGACCAAAAAGCCTGCTGGCATTTTAATTGTGACTGCATTTAATTTATAGATCAATTTGGGGAGAAGAGACATCTTGTCTTACTAAGATTCAGTTCTCCAATTCATAAACATGTTATATCATGTTATATCCATTTCTTTAGGTCTTATTAAATTTCTCTCAGAAGTATTTTGTAATTTTCAGTATGGAATTCTTGTACCTATTTTATTAAATTTACTTGTAAGTATATATAATTGTTTGTTTAAATATTTTAGTGTGTTTTTTGTGAAAGTTTATACAGCACATTAGTTCCCATTTGACAATTTCTATGTAAGTTCTTTAGTGACATTAATTACATTTTTCACAATGTGTCAACATTCTTATTAACTGCATTCTGGTTGTTCCATTTCCAGTACTCTAGTTTCCCTGCCCACTTGCCTCCTCATCTTTGCTTTAGAGTAATTGTTGATCTTTTTGTTACACAGTTTTTGATACTATTGAATTTTTGAAATATTCTTTAATTTTCCATATTTTTGCTACTAGCATACAGAAATACGATTTATTTTTATATATTGACTTTATATCCCATAGCTGAGTAAATTCACTTACTAATTTCAGTCCTTTGTAGTTGCCTTAGGCTTTTCTAAGTGTACAATCAGGATACCTATAAATAAGAAGAAATTTACTTCCTCATTTCCAATTTGCATGTCTTTTATTTCTGTTTCTTGCTGTAGTGCACTGGCTACAACCTCCAGCACAATGTTGAAATGAAGCAGTGAGAGTGTACATCTTTACCTTCTATTCCATCCTAAGAGGAAGTGGTCAGTCTTTCACTATTTAGTATGATGTAAGTTGTAGGTTCTTCAAAGATTGTAGAAATAGCAAATGTTTTGTTACCTATATATTTACCACAATGAAAATAAAAAATAAACAGATGTTGAATTTGATCGAGGGCCTTTTGGATATATTTTCTTCTCTGCACTGCTATTTAATTCTCTTTTGAGTGCTTAGCCTCCAAAATTTCAACTTTGAGAGTGTAATTATATGAAAACTTTCACCAGGAAAATAAATTTATTTGTCCTCACTTAGTATCCAGTCAGCTGTCCTCACCTGTTGCCATATGCAGGCTCCCAGTCCTGCCCAGAGTTCACTCTCCTCAGCTGAGCCTGAGAACGTGGCCCTTCCTTGTCCTGGGCTCTCCTTCACCACAGACTGGGCCTCTGGTGCCCTCCCAACTTGCTCGGATACCTCAGTTTTTCAACTGTCGAGTTGTGACTTCTTACGAAGGCAACAACTAGTTTACTGTTTTGCTTTCTGAACCTCTCCTACCCGATTCATGGATTTACATGGTGGCGCAGTGGTTACGAGCTCAGCTGCTAACCAAAAGGTTGGCAGTTCGAATCCACTAGCCACTGCTTGGAAACTCTATGGGGCATTTCTACTCTGTCCTATAGGGTAGTTATGAGTCAGAACCGACTCAATGGCAATGGGTTTTTTTGGTTTTAAGTCTGTCCAGACCGCAGCCCAAAAAATTTCTTGGGTCTACTTGGAATTTTGGTTGAGCAACTGTTCTACTCGTTATTTCTTGATATTACCCACCCAAAAAAACCTGTTGCCGTGGAGTCATTTCCAACCCATAGCAGCCCTATTGCTTAACCGCCATGCTACCAGGGCTTTGATATTACCTACAGAGATAAAGGGAAAGTGACAATTTACTAGGTAAGGTGATAGGAAAATTATTAACAGGTGGTTTGATTTTTATATAATACATAAAACTCATTGTCGTTGAGTCTACTCTGACTCACAGCGACCCTATAGGACAGAGTAGAACTGCCCCACAGGGTTTCCAAGAGCGCCTGGTGGATGTGAACTGATGACCTTTTGGTTAGCAGTCAAACTCTTAACCACTGTGCCACCAGAGTTTCCATACAATACATACACGCATATAATCTTTGGTCAAAAAACTGGAACAAGCAGCATAATGATGACAGATATAGGAGAAGGTATGATGATGAATGTTGCATGTAAATATGGTAAAGTTAACACTTCAGACTGGTAAAAGCCTCCTATGATCTTGATGCCCTACAGTCTTCTCATCTCGGTCTAAAGCCCTCTGCAGTCAACCTTCTTAACTTTATTTTGTCATATTTCATTGATTTCTCTCCCCTTCTCAGAAATATTAAACTTCTGGTCACTTTTCTCAAGATAGTCTCTTAGTTTTGTGATGAATACCATCAGCTCACGTGGCAGTTACCTGTGTTGTTATGAATTTCATCATCTACCGTAAAGTCTGATTTTACATAATAGAGTTCCTAGTAGACTTCATTTTTAAATTTTCAAAACTGGAAACCTGTGATTTTGGAGTCAATCGCTGGATTCTAGAATAGGATTTAGAATTGGTGTTGGGGAAAGAACTTTCCTTTTTTTTAGGGAGGTCCATATTTGAAATTTGTTAGCCAACAGTGTGTATGGGATATATACACATTATGCTTGGTGGAAGTCCTGGATGAGCATAGTGTTATTCTGAAATAGAGATAACTTCACACTGAGGGGCTCAGTGCTATACTTGGTAATGTACAGGGTGCATTTGAGAAGAACGGTGACTCTAGAAAATTATAAACCTCTTTTCCCCTTAAATCTGAATTTAGACTCTCATTGCCTCAATATTACATTTTGTCCATGAAAGATATGTCTGTGTTCTGTTGCTTACAAGAGACTGCAAATTATGGAGGAACCAAAAAAACCAAACCTGTTGCCATCGAGTCGATTCCGACTCATAGTGACCCAGAACTGCCCCATAGGGTTTCCAAAGAGCAGCTGGTAGATTCAAACTGCCGACCTTTTGGCTAGCAACTGTGCCCTTAATCAGTGTGCCACCAGGACTAAATTATGGAGATAATGGCCCAAACACCCTGTCATCTAACAGGTTAAAAGTTGTGATAAGAAACTGCACTGGGTTTGGAACACAACTAAATGTAGGACTCTTAGGGTACAACACATGGTGTTCTTTGAGATCAAATGGCCTTGACTTTGGGAAGAGTCCTGTGACCTTGCTGGGTTTGTCTTGTCCAGGCCATGAGAGTTTAATGACATGCTAATGGAGGAGCACAGATCTTTCCCTACAAGGGAAGAGAGGTTCTGTTATTGGTCGCGCTGAGGCAGGAAAGCAGGATGGTCTTAGACTGAGAAGGAGAAAAGATCTCCTTTTTCTCTGAAGCCAGAAAGAGTTAAGTCTGGAATCAGAGGAAAGAGAATGTTTACAGATTACTGGGGTAGGTGAAAACCAGCTTAGCCACGTTGAGGCAGGCCAGTGGCAAAGACGTAGCCCTAAATGAGGCCAAGTCAGGGGTATGGGTTCTAGAGAAGACACCTGTGGTATTAGTAGGGTGACCAACTTGTTCTGGTTTACCCAGGACTGTCTTGGTTTTAAAACTGAATGTTCCTGGGGACTCTCTCAGTTGTGGGCACATTGGGATGGCTGGTCAGCCTAGGTGTTAGGTCATTGTTGTTAGGTGCCGTTGAGTTGGTTCTGACTCATAGCGACCCTATGTACAACAGAACGAAACACTGCCCAGTCCTGCGCCATCCTCATGATCTTTGTTATGCTTGAGCCCATTGCTACAGCCACTGTGTCAGTCCATCTCATTGAGGGTCTTCCTCTTTTTCGCTGACCCTCTACTTTCCCAGGCAGGATGTCCTTCTTCAGGGACTGGTCCCTCCCGATAACATGTATTAGGCATTGTATGTTACTCTTTGTGTTGTACTGCTGATATGTCTCTGTCTTCCATAAAACCTAGTTAGAAGTCCCAGTTCTGCCTGCTGTGCTTAGGGGAATAGAGGTAGGGGCCCGCATCGGCGTGTGAGGAGATGTAGTCTGGGGAACATTGTGGCAGCCTGCAGAGACCCCCAACAAGTGACTTTCAGCATCTGGTGTGAGGCAGTTGGCTGAGACTGTGAGCATTAACCAGCAGGGGAACGTGGAATGGTCTTCAAAGGCTCCTAGAGAAAGATGGGGAAGAGGATAGGGATAGAATAAGGCCTGAAATTCCTGTGATAGAAGGATGGGAGTTTAGTATATTATTTGGGTATTAAAGGGAAGTCCTGACCTCAAAGCTGGTGAACTTGGGGGACATCTGGGTTACATATATTCCTAGACGTCTTCCTATATTGTATGGAAAAACACATGCCAACCTCAGAATTGATTTTCCATTTATTTCTTTGGTGTCAAATACCCAAGTCACATTTTTCATTCTTAAATCCATGTGTTCCAGCCTAGAACTACCGATTTACTAAGCTTTTCTTTAGGAGTCAGACAATAGTCTTGAGACATGCGGTCTACCACTTCGTAGCTATAGGGCCTTAGGAAAAAATTCTCAACCTTTGGGGCATCACTTTCTCCATGTCTTCCAGCCTTTTAGGATTACTGGAGAGGATTAAATAAGATAATTTATGTCAAGCATGGCCACATTATAACTTCTATGGGTCCTCGGCATTTTGCCTTTCTGGGCTCCTTCTTCCATAGAGAAGCTCTATTGTTGTTATTGTTGAGAATATACACGGCAAAACACACACCAATCCAACAGTTTCTACATGTACAATTCAGTGACATTGATTACATTCTTCAACTTGTGCAATCATTCTTACTCCCCTTTTCTGAGTTGTTCCTCCTCCACTAACATAAACTCCCTGTCTCCTAGGTTTCTGTCTAATCTTTTGAGTTGCTGTTGTCAATTTGATATCATATACATAGTTCTTAAAAAAGCATACTGCTCAAGGCAGACAGTTTTTACTAGTTAGGCTAAGCTGTTGTTTGATTTTAAGAAGACTATTTAGAGGATATTTTTGGTTTAAGTTTTAAAGATTATCTCAGGGCAATAGTTTCAGGGGTTCAGCCAGCCTCCATGGCTCCAGAAAGTCTGAGTTCATGAGAATTTGAAATTCTGTTCTGAATTTTCCCCTTTTTGATCAGGATTCTTCTATATAATCTTTGATCAAAATGTTCAGTAATTGTAGCCAGGTACCATCCAGTTCTTCTGGTCTCATGGCAAAGGAGGCAGTTGTTCATGGAGACAATTAGCTATACATTCCATTTCCTCCTCCTTTCCCTGACTCTCCTTCTTCCTCTGCTGCTCCAGGAGAAGAGACCAATTGTTGTGCCTTAGATGGCCGCTTATGAGCTTTTAAGACCCCGGGAACTATGCAACATCCACAGAGAAGTATTAAAAATTATATTTTCTGATTGTGTTGGTATAAAGACAAATATAATCTAGGTGGAATTCATTATTTTATTCATTATTATTATACTAATTATCATTTATATAGTATTTTAGAATTTTTTTATAATGTTCCTTAGAAGTGAGGATGGTGAGACTTTGTCTTGATTACTTTGGACACATCATCAGGAAAGACTAATCGCTAGAAAAGGACTCCATGTTTGGTAGAGTAGAGGGTCAGCAAAAACAAGGGAGACCCTCCATGATCAACAATGGGTTCAAACACACTAATGACTGTGAATGGTGTAGGACCAGGCAGTGCTTTGTTCTGTTATATATAAGGTTGCTGTTGAGTCAGAGCCAACTTGAAGGCAACTAATAACAACATTACATTAATTATGACCATATATTAATATATGTTAATTTGTTATTATATTCATTGTTTTCTTCTGATTTTCAAAGAAATTAAAACTTTTTTTGCAGGCCCAAGGCACCGTGCCTACTGTGCCCCCTAAGCTGGCCCTGAAGCCGAGTGCTGGCACCTAGTAGTGTCTGTGGCACACAGGGGCATACATACAAATATGTGCTTCCTTTCTCTTCCATGCCGTGTCTAAAGAAAATTTTTCGAAAACTCCAAGTGGCAAATTAAAATTCAAGAAATAAAGTCAAAAGCAAATGCGCAGCCAGCCAGTGGATATCTGTAACAGCAGTTTTCACTTATAGTGAATATCACTTTACTTCTTTTAACAAACTTCAAAGTGAATGTTGTAAGGCCATTCATTCTACATGTCTGTTTCACATCAGTCACAATTGTATCCCGGCTTCACTTCTCTCTCCTTATTATACCTCATAAATTGTGTAACTAGAATGTATGTGTAGGATATGGGTTACATTAGGGATTGTCAGAAGTAGCCTGATAGTAAGCATTGGCGGTCGCCCCCTTGGCGTACCCGAACCCCGATTAAGTACACAAATACACTGTACCACAGCAATGGGGGTTAACAAAAACACAGCTCAGGGACAGGGAACCAACATCCTTAATAGGCCCTCTACAGAACTGAAATTGCCCCTGCTATGTTTAAAGAATAGTGCTATAGCTTTATGACAAATATGTTCGTTTACCTGTTGTCATGGTTTGAATTATGTCCCCCCAAAAATGTGTGTATCAATTTGGCTAAGGCCATGATTCTTGGTACTGTGTGATTCTCCTGTATGTTGTAAACCTGCCTCTATGATGTTAATGAGGGAGGATGGGTGGCAGTTGTGTTAGTAAGGCAGGACCTGATCTACAAGACTGGACTGTGTCCTGAGGCAATCTCTTGAGATGTAAAAGACAGAAGTGAGCAGCGAGACAGGGGGACCTCATACCATCAAGAAAGCAGTGCCGGGAGCAGAGCGCGTCCTTTGGACCAGGGTCCCCTGCGCCGAGAAGCTTCTAGTCCGGGGGAACACCGAAGAGAAAAAGGCCGACAAAGAGAAAAAGCCTTCCCCTGGAGCTGACGCCCTGAATTTGGACTTTTAGCCTACTTTGACTATGAGGAAATAAACTTTTCTTCATTAAAACCATCCACTTGTGGTATTTCTCTTATGGCAGCACTAGATGACTAAGACATCTGTTGTTGTTGTTGTGTGCCATTGAGTCAATTTCAACTCAAGGCGACTCCATATGACAGAGTAGAACTGCCCCATAGGCGACTCCATATGACAGAGTAGAACTGCCCCATAGGGTTTCCTGGGCTGTAATCTTTATGGGAGCAGATCGCCAGGTCTTGTCTCCAGCAGAGCTGCTGGTGGGTTCAAGCCGTGGAGCTTTTGGTTAGCAGCTGAGTGCTTAACCATTGTGCCACCGGGGCCCATTTGAATGATCATACGAAAATAAAAACAAAAATCCCATTTGAAGTGAGAATGCAACCTGGCTTGTGGTGTGTGGGGCAGAGTCATTTTCTAAAGCAGGGGGGTTGAGCCCCAGAGATATCAAGCTGGCAGTGAGGAGTGAAAAACCATTATCCTATAAAAAATGCTCTCTACCCAATGCCTGTCAAAGAAGCAAAGTTCTTGGGAGTTTCAAACTTGGTTGTCCTGCTCTCTTTGATTCACAGCAAAGCCCACTGGCTGTCAGCAGCCATCCTTCCTGTAAGGAAAGAACTAGAGATAAGTTGACAGCCTGGAGCCTCTCTGGCAACCATTTGGACGGCAACAAAGAGCTTTGCCTTCCCTGCCCTTTTGTAATTTCTCCTCAAGACGTACAGAAACAAGGAAGTTACTCCTCAGTTCCAGCAGATTTTTCTGTTGGAAAGATGCAGTAGAAAGAAGTTATACAGTCAAAGAATTCAGATTCCCTGTTCTAAATGAAAGACTTTAATAGACCTATATTTATCACTCTTGTTATACCTATAAGGCGATTGAAACTCAAAACTGTCTCATGTATCTGGCGATGTTAGAAAGGGAGCTGCTTCACACATGTGGGTTTTCCTGATAACCGGAGCTTTACACCCTTTGAAGCATTAGTGCTTGTTGAAATTGAATCTTTTTTTTTGGATAGAAAAATTTGCAAAATGTCACACATGTTTCCCAGCCTTGTTAAAGACACTACAGTCATGTGTAGCTTAACGTTCATGATACGTTCTGTGAAATAGGCCGTTATGTGATTTGGACGTTGTGTGAACACCATATTATATACTTAGCAAAGATATATGGGATACTATAGTGTACCTGTATTATCTAAGTAGCCAAGATACCGCATACATATGGTACTGCATTTCAGCTAATGTATCTGGCAAGGTAATATTGGGTGAAATAAGCTAACACTGTACAATACTGTACAGGTTCAGGTTGCTGTTTACCATGTGGACAACAGATCTATTAATCCTTGTGATCTTATCATCCTTTTTAAATACCTTAAAGTCGTGCACATACAGCTTTAGTTTTTTTTGGTTATTCACGGACTCTTGGGTCACATTGTCACAGGCGCAATCGTTTTGTATACAAGAGACATATGAGATACACGTGTTGCATGCGGGAAGCTGTTATGTTTGATGCATCCAGTAACGTCCACCACGTCCTGTTCTCCAATAAGGATTTCAGAACTGTATTATAACCTTATGGGACGTTGTCCGAATGGACGTTGTGTAGCACGTGACTGTATAGTGAAAATTAATCACACTGTTCTTGAGGGTCATCCTGTGGTGTTCTGCTTATGTATGGTAGGCACGGTGGTGAAATGACTCTGGAATCAGACAGAGTGAGTTCAAACTAAACTCACACTGCATTGACCGAGTGCTGCATTGACCATGAGACCTTATTGTTGGGTGCCATGGAGTCGATTTAGACTCATAGTGACCCCATGTGACAGAGTAGAACTGCCCCATAGGGTTTTCTAGGCTGTAATCTTTACAGGAGCAGATCACCAGGTCTTTCTCTCATGGGGTGGCTTGTGGGTTCAAACCACTGAGCTTTCAGTTAGCAGTCAAGTGCTTAACCATTATGCCAGCAGGGCTCCTTGGGCAGTTAAAAACCTCTGATAGCAACCAAGTCCTCATCCACAGAGATGGGATAAAACTCTGCCTTTGAAGGATACTGTGAGGGTTAAATTGACCTTGTATGTATTTAAAGTACTTAGCATGATGCATGAGGCATTCATGTGCAGAGTCAGTCACAGAGTGAGATGAGGCAGACAGGCAGACAGACGCCTGGAGTTCAGACATTGGGAGGCTTCGGTTCTAGTCCCAGTGCCTCTGTTTTGTAATTGGGCGATCCGGGACGAGTGACAGCTCCGCTGAACCCCATTTCCTCATCTATTAAATGGGAATTATATCTGCCTTATAGGAGCCCCTTGAGGATCAAGGAGCAGAGGTGTGAAATTGTTAGTTGTCTTACTTTCTCAGTGCTGCTATAACAGAAATACCACAAGTGGGTGGGTGGCTTTAACAGACACAAAATTTATTTTCTCACAGTTTAGTAGGCTTTGAAGTCCAAATTGAGGGCGCTGGCTCTAGAGGAAGGCTCTCTTGGCTCTGGGGGAGGGTCTTTGTCTCAGCTGCTTTACCATTCTTCTCGGTGTTCTTTGGAGATCTCCATGCGGCATCTATTCTTCCTCCATTTGTGCTTGCTTTTTCTGGGCCTAATCTGCTCTTTTACATCTCAAAAATGATTGGCCTAAAACACACCCACGGATATGGCCTCATTAACATAACAAAGAAAACCCTATTTCCAAATGGGGTTACATCCACAGGTGTAGGGTTTAGGATTCACAACACACATATTGGGAGGACACAATTCAATTCATAACATTAGTGCACTATTTTAGCCTACTGTTACCATTAGAACTATTCTACATTTCCAGATAAAAACATAACGTGCTTGTCTTAGTCATCTAGTGCTGCTATAACAGAAACACCACAAGTGGATGGTTTTAACAAGAGAAGTTTATTTCCTCACCGTTAAAATAGGCTGAAAGTCCAAATTCAGGGCGTCAGCTCCAGGGGAGGGCTTTTTCTCTCTATTGGCCTTCTTCTCTTTGGTGTTCCCTCGGACTAGGAGCTTCTCTGCTCAGGGACCCTGGTCCAAAGGACGCGCTCTGCTCCCGTCACTGCTTTCTTGATGGTATGGGGTCCCCAACTCTCTGCTTGCCTCCCTTTCTTTTTATCTCTTGAGAGATAAAAGGTGGTGCAGGCCACACCCCAGGGAAACTCCCTTTACATTGGATTAGGGATGTGACCTGGGTAAAGGTGGTGTTACAATCCCACCCTAATCCTCTTTAACATAAAATTACAATCACAAAGTGGAGGCCAACCACACAATTCTGGGAATCATGGCCCGGCCAAATCGATACACACATTTTTTGGGGGACATAATTCAAACCATGACAGTACTCTTTGCAGGGAGTATATTGAGACAAATCCTTAAGTGAAGCATACGAATAACAGAAAAGATATAATCATAAATGCTGTGTGATAGATGGACCTTAGTAATCCCTACAGAGAAGATTTTGAAGAAACACTTGTCAAAATTACTAAATCTGAAATAGAAGGAAATGTTCGAATGTATTAGCATTCCTACTGAAAGTACATAATTTTTTTCTTCAAATGTATGTTTTAGAATAAAGAAAGGGAGATAACGTTGAGAGTTTAGCATTGCGTATAGTACAAGGTAGCCAATTCTGAATGAATTTTTCCAAGTTCTCGTGTGCTTGTTATTGATACTGCACATTTCATTCAATCTAAGATGCCATTCATTGTAAGATGCACCATGTTGCATAACAAAGCAGCCTGAACTCATGAGCACTGATTATTGTCCATGAGTCTCTGACTGGCTGGGTAGTTCTGATCTCAGCTGGACTTGCTCGAGCATCTATGATCAGCTGTGGGTGAGGTAGACAGCTGCTGATATTGACTAGGCTCTCTCATGTGTTTGGGGGTTGGCTAGTTAGAGGATGGTCCAGGACGGCTTCAGCAGGGACAACTGGGCTCTCCTCCACATTGTCCCTCACTTCACAGCAGGCTACCATGGTCTGTTCTCATGATGATGGCCAGGTTCCAAGACAGGGAGTAATAGTGCACAAGGCCTCTTAAGGCCCGGGCTCCAAAGTGGCATACGTTCTCTTCCACTCCATTCCTTCAGCCTAACCAGATCAGAAGGCCAACCTATTTTCAAGGCGTGGTGAAATAGGTTTCACCTTTTGATGGGAGGAGCTGCAAAGTCACATTGTAAAGGGCATGGAGACAGAGAGGAGTGAAGGTTTGGTGTATTTTTTATAATCAGTCTACTGTAACTGCTAAGAAAACAATAATAAGCACTGCCAATTCGACTATGTACCACATTGATTGGAGTCCTTGGATGGTACAAATGGTTAATGCACTCAGCTGCTAACCGAAAGGTTGGAGGTTTCAATCCATGCAGAGGTGCCTTGGAAGAAAGACCTGGCGATCTACTTCCAAAAAATCAGCCACTGAAAACCCTATGGAGCACAGTTCTACTCTGACACAGATGGGGTCATTATGAGTCAGAACAGATTCCATGGCAACTGGTTAACTAGTACTCCATTGATTATAAGGTGTATCTCAGTTTCAAAGATACTAAGAAGAGTAAAAACTACATCCTAGAGTCGATAAAGTATAGTAGTTGTACAAAGGACTTTACATATACAATTGTTGCAAACACAAATACCTATAACTTTTCATTTCCACCTTATATAGCTGTCACTCAAAATTAAGCATAGGCAATAGTATGATATGGAGATCTATGTTTTAGTCCTCATGAGGCCATGTCCCAGACCTTGATCAAATCATTTAATCTCTCTAAGCCTCAGTTTTCACATCTGCACAATGGGAATAAGGCACTGCCTTGACTTTCCCACACATCAGTTAAAAGCCAATGCAAAACAGTTTTAAAATTAAAATGTTATACAAATGTTAGGTGCTATGAACATGCATAAGCGTCTATAAAACACATAGATAGCATGAGGGAAAACGAACACTTTCTCCTTGGAAGCTGGAGAAAAGCAAAGTTACTAATTCATGCTGCTAGTCAAACTGGAAAGATTCTTGAATTTTTAAGAAATATCTTTCTTGTAAGACACAGGGGGGAAAAACAGGAGATAGCAGTTGGGGATTTGAGTGGAATCCTTGCATATAAATGAAGAAAAAACCCACCTGGTCATTTTCTGTTGTTGATTTTCAACTTACAGCGACCCCATGGGACAGAGTAGAAGTACCCCGTAGGGTTTTCTAGGCTGTAATCTTTATGGAAGCAGATCACCAGGTCTTTCTCCCGTGGAGCGATGGGTGGGTTCCAACTGCCAACCTTTCATTTAGCAGTTGAACACCTAACTGTGGCACCACCAGGGCTCCTTGGTCATTTTCTAGCTGGTGCAATAAACTCAGGCACAGCCTCACTGGCTGGAGCTAGCGAACCTGATTATTGTTCATACATGGCCAATTCCTTACGGTGCCTGCGAGACAGAACTTGGGGCTTTCAGCCAGGAAAATCCCGGTTGCCACTTGGGGAGCTGAAAGCTCCCAATATAAAGAAATGACACACACCTGAGCAGGTCTGATATCTCTTCCTCTCTGCAGAGGGCCGTGGAATGCATTCCTGGGCTATTCATCATGTTGCTAAAATTAGATCCTGCTTAGAAAGAATGATATATTACTGATTACATAATAAAGATAGCTATATTTCTCATGAGAAACAGAAGAAAGAGATATATTTAGGCATAGGGCAAATATATCCTTGAGATGAAAAATGGATTCATTAAGCATTTAATCTTTATACTATTCCTGTGATATAAATGCACACATACATCACACGTGTTTTAAAGTGACTTGATAATTAATATTGTTACACTTGAGAAAAAGCCTGGCTCTCTACTGAGAGTCATGTCATGAGTCAGAGATTGCAGGCTGAGGCATGCCCTCCCCTGAACTCTGAGTAGGGTAGCTTAGGTGCACTCTAAACCAAGTGTCTTAGTCTGGGTTCTATAGAGGAGCAAAAACAGTGAGAGAGAGAGAGAGAGATGGATTTACTTCAAGGAAATGGCTCCTGCAATCGTAGGGCCTGGGGACTCCAAAATCTGCTGGTCAGGTGGTAGGCTAGAGACTTCTGCAGGCTTACGTCGCAAGAATCGGAGGTCAGGGGACAAGAAGAGTGCAGGGTAGAGAGAGAATAAACTTGGCTAGAACATCCGTTCATATACTGGAGGCAAGCCACACCCCCAAGGAAACTCCTCTTTCAACTGATTGGCTGATCAAATCACAGCATGAAAGTGATTACATTATATTACAGTATGGAAGAGCAACCAGTCCAGTATCTGTCAAGCCACTGAGAATCATAGCCTAGCAGTGTTGACGCATTAACCATCACACCAAGGCAACCATCTTCACTGAAAGGGTGAATCATGGATTTGCATGGCTATTTCATCTTAGTTTGGTCAGTCCCAGGAGAGTCACGGGGCTTTTCTGAAGTAGACACATTGTACCTTTCTAAGGGTCGTATTGATGGCAGCTGAAAAGTTCCTATGCATGTACCAACCAGTTGCCCCTGAGTTAATTCTGACTCATGGTGACCCCCTGTGTCAGAGCTGAACTATGCTCCTTAGGGTTTTCAATGGCTGATTTTTCAGAAGTAGGTCAGCAAGCCTTTCTTCTGAGGTGCCTCTGGGTGGACTTGAACTTCCAACCTTTTGGCTAGCAGCTGAGTGCCTTAAGCGTCCCATTGGCACTACCCGGGGACCCCAGGCACGTACAGCATCCTGTTACTTGATTACAGCTTTCATTGTCCCCTTCTTTACAAATAAACCTGCTCCCTTTACATCTCTTTCTATCTCCTTCCAAGATCCTCACCGTAAAAGAAAACCACACGTTTTTTTTTAAACCAGTAGCCACAGTGGAGGCATTTCCCAATATCCTGGTGATGACATACCAACTTAAAACAAACATGAGTATGTTTGATTAGACTTTAAACAAACACACCAATTGGTAGCACCTCAGGGGTCAAAGGTCAGTAAAAACAAATCTGGGTGAAATGAAAGAACAAAATAATTCTAAGAATAATAGCTTGGAATAGTGGTTTGATCTAACTGAAAATTATTCTAAAGGGATTATGGTTAGGAGGAAGATACTAACAAGCTGTAAGGGATTAGATGCTCATTACTTGTATGTTTATGTTACAGGAAAAGGATACCATACCCATTGCCATTGAGTCGATTCTAACTCATAGCGACCCTATAGGACAGAGTAGAACTGTCCCATAGGGTTTCCAAGGGGCGCCTGGTGAATTTGAACTGCCGACCTTTTGGTTAGCAGCCATAGCTCTTAACCACTACACCACCAGGGTTTCCCAGGAAAAGGATATAGGTTTTAAAATTCTATGGACTTGGTTTCTAATCCCAGCTCTGCGACTTGCTAACTACGTGGTTTTTAGGCAAGTGATTTAACCTCCTTTGACTTCTCCTTCATCAGTAAGATAAAATACTCTAACTATACTATTCTACAAGTCCAAAGCACACACGGTGTCTAGCACAGTGCCTGATATAGAGTAGGAAGTCAGCAAACGTTGGTTCCCTTTCATTCTTCATCCCTTTTAGCCTGTCTGCTTAGATGAACAGAGAGCCCTGTCGGCAGTGTGGTGAAGCACTCGGCTGCCAACCAGAAAGTTCGGTGGTTTGAACCCAACAGTTGCTCCTCAGGAGAAAGACGTGGCAGTCTGCTTCCATAAAGATTACCACCTTGGAAACCCTGTGGGGGCAGTTCTACCCTGTCCTATAAGGTCATTATGAGTCAGTATTGACTAGATGACAATGGGTCCTTAGATGAGCAAAGTCCCCTGGGTGGTGCAAATGATTAATGTATTCAGTTGCTAACGAAGAGTTGGGAGGTTTGAGTCCACCTAAAGGTGCCTGGGAAGAAAGTCCTGGCAACTTTCTGAAACATCAGCCATTGAACACCCTATGGCACACAGTTCTGCTGTGACCCATGGGGTGGCCATGAGTCCGAATCAACTCCACAGCAACTATTTTACTTAGATGAGCATAGGAAAATAATGCGAGAAACTTTTTCCTTCTCTCCATAATGAAAAAATTGCTTCTCGCTAATTTACTGGGCTATAAAGTAAGGTTCTAAAGAGTTAACAGTGACCCATTCATAAAGAAAGTCTTTGAAGTAGTCGTGATAGGCTAGGTTCAGCTTCAGTAAAACAAAACAAAACAAAACAAAAAACCCAATTCTGAGTGGCTTAATATAATAAAGATGTATTTTTCTTTCATGCTACATGTCCACTGTGGGTCAATGGGTGGCTCTGCTCAAGTTAGTCACTCAGGGACCTGAGACTCCACCATCTTTTGATGCCACCATCTCAACGTGAAGTTCAGGGTTCACTGTGGGAGGGAAAGAGAGCATTAAAACTAGAGCCAGTTAAACCAGCTGCTGTCAAGTTGATTCTGACTCATGGTGACCCCATGTGTTTCACAGTAGAACTGTGCACGGGGTTTTCAATGGCTGTGACCTTTTGGAAGTAGACCATCAGGCCTTTCTTCCATGGCACCTTGGGTGGATTGGAGCTGCCAATCTTTTGGTTAGTAGCTGAGTGTTTAACTGTTTGCACCACTGAGGAATTGAAAATACAGTAGTGATTTTTAATTGCTTCCACAAGGAAGTGATACATGACACTTCCCCTTGCATTTCACAGGGGCAAGAAAGTACAATCTACCCAGGTGCCTGGAGCGAGAGGAGATTCAGAGAATTGAAGCCCCTGTGCCAGAAACACAATGAAGAATAGAAGTATACCTGGTACAGCAGGTCCAAAGAGGCTTCCATTGTTCCCAGTTGCAGCCTCTGTAGCCTTTACTCCCTGCTTCCCGGAGAGAATATAGCTTTGCCTTGTGGGCCTACCTATCTTTGTCAGGTCTAATCCAAGCCCATTCTCTCCCCTGCTCAGGCTTATGAGGTGTACTCTGAAATTTCAATGATTAACCTTTTTAAATAATTTGTGTACCTTTCTCAACTCACACCCGAGTTGCTAAACATTTGGAAACTTCATGGCAACATGATCATGATTATTATTTTGTCACGACCAGTTGCCCTCGAGTGGATTCTGACTCATGGCAGCCCCATGCGCCACAGTAGAACCGCTCCATAGGGTTTTCAATGGCTGATTTTCAGTAGATCTCCAGGCCTTTCTTCTGAGGCACACCCGGGTTGACTTGAACCTCCAACCTTTCCGTTAGCAGCCAAGTGCTTAACCATTTGCACCACCCAGGGGCTCCATTTTGCCACTAAGAACACCTTGTTTTCACCTCAGATTAAACTTCCTAGATATCTGATGCTCCCATGATGTTTGCTTCTTCCCCAGAAATGCTCCATCTGTATCTCCCTTATTTGCTTCCCATTTATTGTTGAATGATTGCATTCATGGCCCCCATTTTTCACCCCTCCCATGTCCTGGCCTCTTGCCATTTGAGTCTGAATGGGCTGTTGCTACAGGGATGGCATTTATTTCTCCACAAACCCAAAGGCATGACCAGAGGCTGTACTGAGGGTTTGTGCTCGAGGAGACAGACCTGTCAGTAGACCCAGCAGCACCAGAAGTTTCCAGGCTGTGATGAATCAGGAGGGAGGCTCCATTGTGAGTCTGGGCAGCTCGCCTTGTTTGAAGCAGGGTCCCAGTTGGGTTAGGGCATGCGGACAAGGTCCTGCCTTCATGAAGAGGTCAACAGCACCTAAGCAAAAAGTAGCCAGGCATCTGTCAAGCAGGCAGAGGTTCTGGCTAAGGGTCCAGGAAGGCAGCTGGAGAACAATCAAAAAATCAAGACAGGAGACCAGCCACCCTGAGAGTTGGAGGAGAGGGTGCCCTGGTGGCACCTCCAGGCCTACCGGACTGTGTTAAAGATAAAAACCGAAAAACCAGTTGCTGTCAAGTTGATTCCAACTCATGGCAACCCCATGTGTCAGAACAGAACCTGTGCTCTAGTTTTCAATGGCTTGCTTTTTTTTTTTTTTTTTTTTGGAAATAGGTTGTCAGGCCTTTCTTCGGAAGCATACCTAGTGGACTCGAACTGCCAACCTTTCGGTTAGCAGCTAACTGCATTGACTATACCACTTAGGGACTCCATGTTAAAGACAGCAAGGCTAATTCCAGAAACGACCGACGGGTGGGGGGCAGGGGGAATCCTGAGCTTGCTCCAGGTTCGGTCCAAGCTGGGTGAGAATGGGCAAGGCTGAGGTTTCGATGCCTCTAGCCTGCAGGCCTGGGGAGAGCAGGAGCCACCCTGCTCCTCACTTATCTCAGGAGCGGGCTATGAGCAGCTGTCTACTCCAGCAGTCCTCACCCCTGGCTGCGCACCGGACCACTTGGGCACTTAAAAAAAAAAAAAAAAAAACAGTGCCCTGAGAGTCTTATTCAATTGGTCCTGGTAGGAAGGACATTGTTTTTATTAACATACAGTCACCTGAGTTGAGACCTACTTACCTAACCTGCCTATCCTCCAGCCCTCCTCCCAATACAGGCTGCAGCACTTGTGTGGTCTTCTTTGTAAATGAGTTTAGTTAGGTACCCTACTTGCAATTTTTAAAGAAGAAAAAAATATACACATTCACACATATGTATACAAGGATGAGAATAATTTTTTTAGGGGGACTTTTTTTCAACTGATGATGCACTCGAATCATTTAGAAACCAGTCAGGTGGCCAAATGTAGGCATTTGGCCCCTAGCCACATTTGTGCACACCCTCCACAGGAATTGTCCAATTCCTGAAAAAGCCAGGGAGTGCACTGTAAACCTTCAGAGTACTTTACACTAAAGAGAGCCTTTAATTCATTTTAAAGCAAGTCATAGCAACTTAAAAGTGACAACATATTAGCTTATATTCTTCTCATCTATTCTCAACAAACCCTGAACTCTAGGGTCTGCAGCACAGTGGGCCAAGGAGAAAATAAAAGAGAATGTGAGGGCGATGGAAAAATTCGGAAGCGGATAATGGTGTTGGTAAGGAGCCCTGGTGGCACAATGGTTAAGCGCTCAGCTGCTAACTGAAAGGCTGGTTCGAACCCACCGGTTGCTTCATGGAGGAAGATGTGACAGTCTGCTTCTGTAAAGACTACAGCCTTGGAAACCCTATGGGGCAGTTCTAGTCCGTCCTATAGCATCATTATGAGTTGGAATCCACTCCATGGCAGTGAGTTGTTTTTTTTTTTTTTATGGGTACAACATGATGAATACAATGTCACTGAATTGTACACGTGAAAAATGTTGAAACTGCAGATGTTTTATTACACATATATTTACAATTTTTTTTAAAGGGGGAAAAAAAAGAGAATGCTAGGAGACACCAGGAAAGGGGGTTCTTTTGGATCTGGGGTGAGGGCAGGCACTCTGAGAAGGTGCCACTTGATTTCAGTGAATGAAGAGAAGGAGCCAGTCGTTCCTAGGCATTTCTCATCGTCAGTGCAAAGGCTCTGCGGAGGATCCTCGCTTGATGATAAGTGAAGCAAGGACACAGTGTGGCCACTTCAGATGCCATACTGGCTCAATATCCAGAATACCAAGTTCCCCAACCAGCTGAAGAGTAGAAAATCAATACTACAAAATAAATGAAGAGTAAGAGCTAAATGTATTTTTAAAGCACCATGAACAAGCACAGCTGGTGTGACAGCCAGTATGCTGGGATGATATTAAGCTCTTTTACAGAACATGTATAAAGAACGGAGACTTGCCTCCCCCTCTCAGTTCCCCCATGAGTGATACAAAATAATCTTTTATTAATCTTAAGTTCGTTACCATTATACATGATCTCAGAAGACCAAGTGGAGAACACATTGCATAAATCAAAGGAATAAATGAACATGAAAGACAATTACATGCCCAAATAAAAATTTCTGCCCATTCTGTTACACTATAAAGCATTTTGTAAATGTAAATGTTATACATAAATGTTAAATAAACATAAATATAATCTTCCTCTGGGTTTTTTAAAATAAGAATCTCAGTAGGCAAAGAGTTATAACTGCATATTTAAAAGACCTCTCAGGCCCACATTTTCCAGCCTGTAATAGTTACCTCAGGGGAGCCATATCTCAGTGGAGACCATAGTGAGGGTCGAGAGCATCGGGATGGAGATAGACAGAACTAAGTCAAGTCCTACTTTGACCTTGGATGAGGTACTTTTAATCTAACTAAGCCTCGGTTCTGAAATGTGTAAAATGGGATGATTCTTTCCATTTTAAACTGTGGTTGCAGAAACAAAGTAGGATTATATAAAGGATTTAGCACAGTGGCTATCATGTAATGACCTCAGGGTCACTGTTATCAGCTTCCTCTCCTCAGAGGACATGGATGCCTGTGAGGAGCAGACACACGAGACAAGCTCAGGACAGAGTAAGAATGTGGCATGGCCACTGCCCTCAGATTGGAACACTTGGAATAGACAACTACCCCTTCATAGCTTTATCAATCAATCAATCCTCTGTAAGTTAAGAATATGAGAAGGAGGAGATCAGCCTGTTGCCCACTGGTTGCATGTGAAATCTAGCCAGTTTGCCTTCTAATTCTTTATTAAGGAATTTGTCAATACTCTCAAGAATGGTTTCTGGAGAAAATTCCTTCTTAAATTGCCACTGGGAACTCATAAAGGATAACACCAATCCATACAAATAGGAAGCCAATAAAACAATAATTATCCACCTTTGAGAACAGTACAGATTGATGTTATTCATGATGGAGAAAGATATTCTACTTTATGTATATTTCCTATCCTAGAAGGGGTGTTAACATACATTCTCCCTTTTCTATTCAAAACAAAGAAAATTGGTACATTAGTTTAGAAACAGTAGGATTTATTTGAGGCAACATCTTGGAATGTAAATCAAGAGCGATGAAGAGGAATCCACGATCAGGAATTGTCCATTGATACCTCCGCTGCTGGTGAGGTCACACTTGGGGCCCCACTGTAGTCTGTGCCAAGATTCATTCTGCTCAGCAGCCTTGGGCCCTCCATGGAGTGACTTTTCAGAACAATCACAGCCTCTTCTGGAAAGCCAGCTGCCTTAGTTACATAGTGCTGCTGTAACAGAAATACCACAAGAGGGTAGCTTTAAAAAACAGAAATATATTTTCTCACAGTTCAGAGGGCTAGAAGTCCAAATTCACAGAAGGATGTCTTTCTGTGTCTATTTCAGGTTCTAGTAGCTGGTAATCATTGGAGTTCCTGGGCTTATAGATTTATCTGCCTCAACAGTCAGATGATGTTTGTCTTCCCCATCTGTCTGTGTATCTCTGTGTCTGCGCTTCTCTTTATACAACTCAGAAGTGATTAGGTTTAGGATTCACCCTACACTGGTATGATCTCAACTGGTTGGTTGATCATATTACATTAGACTGCATTATGGAGGATGATTAACATTACATTATGTAATGTGATTACATCATGTTAGAGTAGATATAAGGTAATTATGTTAGATTTAATGTTATATTACATTACATCCACAAGTACAGGGGTTATGATTCCAACACATATTTTGGGGGGACACCATTCATTCCATAATACCAGCCATCCTTGAAGCCAGAGTCTTTTAACCAAAGGACGTGGATGTTTCCTCACTGATGTTGTCAAAGATATGGTCTAGCAGGATGACCTGCTTTGTTCTCTGCTGGACCAAAACAGACATACTGTTTTTAAAAACAGGCTGCCTCTTTAAGCTGCTGAGTGCTAAATTATCTTATAAGCACAAGTCCTTAATGGTCTAGCATGTGTGCAAGCACATTTAATAATAAAAATAGACAGATTCTATAAATAGACTGTTTAGCTACGTGGAGAAAATAATGTACCTAGAGTGAGGCCCTGGGTTCAAGTCCCAGTTGAGTTACTAAGTAGCTGAATGACCTTGGGCATGGTCACTGCACGTCTTAAAATGTGTTATTTGCTCACCTATAAAACAGGAATGATGATATTTAGTTCAGGCTCCTCACAGTGCTATGGTGAAAATCAAAGCAGATTATGTGTATGGAAGTCCTATGAATAAGAGGCACTGCTATGTAAGTAGTATTGTTATTACCAATTTCCGAGAATTGTTGAACACCATATCCTTAGACTACAGTAGTTAGCTGACACCTGAGAAATGAGAACTCATTACATCATGTCATAGCCCATTGTCTCTGGCTGTTCTCATCTTCAGCTGATAGGAAAGGCCTGTGCTGCCCTGTTGATATACATCCACAAGGACTTGGAGACTAGGAGAGAAGCCAACAGCAACAAAATTTCTTTTGTTCAGACCTTCACATATGGAAACTGGATTTATGACAGTTCTGGCACCGATGCAGAGCAGTAAGGAATGATGGAGTGTGGACACAGAAAACCCAAAACAAACACACACACAGAAAACCAAATGAACAAAACAGAACAGAGCATCATCCAGTATCTGTGGGGCAATATCATATGATCTAACTGATGTGTAATTCACACCTCAGAAATAGGAGAGAGAAATAATACACAAAAGTTTTCCAAAATCAATGACAGACACCAAACCACAGTTCCAAGTCACTCAAAGAATACCAAGCAGAATAATGCCCCCCTCCACTCCAAAAGAAAAACTCTACACCATCAGCATATCATATGCAAACTGCTGAAAACCATAGACAAAGAGAAAACTGTGAAGGCAGTCATAGTAAAAAGATACAGTACCTACAGAGGCAGAAAAATTAAAGATAAGAATTACAGTAGTATTTCAGTCAGAAACTATGCAAGCCAGAAGACACCTGAATGACATCTTTGTTGCGCAACAACACAAACCTTCGACTCGGAATTCTATACCCAGCAAAATTATCTTTCAAAAAGGAAGGGGAAATAAAGACTTTCTTAGACCAAAAGCAAAAACAGGAAAACAAACCTGTGATATTTCATTGCCAGTAGATCCACACTACAAGAAATTGTGAAGAGAGTTTTCTTCAGACAGAAAGAATGTAACAGCAGAAAGAAACTTGAATTCACACAAAGAAATTACGAGTACTGGAAATGGAATAAGTGAAGATAAAAAATAAAATTATTTTTATTATTTTTAATTCCTCTAAAAGATAACTATCTAAAGCAAACATAGTAGCAATGTATTTTGTACTCATAGCATACTTAAGAGTAAATATATGACAATAACAGAACAAAGACGAGAGGGAGAAATCGAGAATAAATTATTACCCTTATACGAGGTCCTTCTATCCTTATACTAGATATGAAGCAGAATAACATTATTTGAAACTAGACTTTGACTATATAAAACATATATGGTAAACCCTGAGGCAACTACTAAGTTTAAAAGAGGTATATATGATAATGCGACAGTAGAGAAAATTGAATCATAAAAAATGCTCAATTAATCTAAAAGGGCACAGAAAGAAAGGAAAAAGGAAACAAAGAACAGCTGGAACAAATAGAAAGCAGCTGGAAAGATGGTAGACTTTAATTCAACCATATCAATAATCACATTAAATGTAAACCACACTAATTAAAAGATAGAGATTGTCAGATTAGATACAAAGCAAGACCTAACTATATTATACTGTCTACAAAAATACCACTTTAAATATAAAGACAGAAAGGTTAGAAGTAAAAGAAGGGAAAACAAAATCCCACATAAACACAACTCAAAAGAAAGCTGAAGTAGTTCTATTTAGATCAAAGTAGACTTCTGACAACAAATACTACCAGGAATAAAGAGGGCTATTCCTTAATGATAAAGGGGTCAATTTACTAAGAAGACATAACAATGAACCATTATATGCCTATAAATTTGACAATTTAGATCAAATGAACAAATTCCTTCAAAGATACATCTTACCGAAGTTAGCACAAGAATAAATAGAAAAATTCAAATAATCTTACATCTATTTTTAAAAATGAGTTCATAATTTAAAAACTTCCAACAAAGAAAACTCCAGGGCAGATGGCTTTTCTTATAATTCTATCAAGCATTTGAGGAAAAAATCATACCAGTCTTACACAGACTCTTTGAAATAACAGAGAAGGAAACATCTTCCAAGATGTTTCATGAGGCCAGCATAACCCTGATAACAAAACCCAGAAGGGTAGTACAAGGGGAAAAAAAAAAAAATTAGAGACCAATATTCTACATGAATATAGATGTAAAGTCCTCCTAAATTTACATTACATGAAAAGGATAAATGTTATGAATAAACAGGGCTATGCTAGGATTGCAAGGTTGGTTTGACACTAGAAAATCAACAGATGTCATTCAACACATAGCAGAATCAAAGAGAAAAAAATACATATATATCAAACATATCATCTCAATTGATGCAGAAACATTTTTGACAAAACTTTACAACCATCCATGATTAAAAAAAAAAGGGGGGGGGGAGCTGATGGCGCAGTGGTTAAGCATTCGGCTGCTAACTGAAAGGTTGGCAGTTTGAATCCACCAGCCGCTCCTTGGAAACCCTATGGGACAGTTCTACTCTGTCCTATAGGGTCACTATGAGTCAGAATCAACTGGACAGCAATGGGCAGGTATACAAACTCCCAAAACCTAGAAACAGAAGGGAATTTTTCTCCGTCTGATAAAGGACATACACAAAAAAGTAACCGCTGATGTCATACTTTATGGTGAAATAATTGAATGCTTTCTTTCTGCGGTCAGGAATAAGGAAAAGATAGCTACTCTCTCCACATCAATTCCACATTATACTGAAGGTCCTAGCTAGTACAATAATGTTAGAAAAAGTAAAGACATACAAATTTGAAAAAAAAGTAAACCGTCTTTTTCACAGATGAAATCATTATGTATATAAAACATCTTAAGGAATCTACAAAACAAACCTACTAGAATTAAAAAAATAAACTTAGCAAAGTCCCAGGAATAAAGATTAATACACAAAAATTCATTATATTTGTTTTTATCAGCAATTAGAAAACAAAACAAAAAGCAATTCCATTTACAATAGTCGCAAAAAAATGAACTTCTTAAATTTATTTTTGTTAAATAAGCTTAACAAAAGTTGTGCAACACCTGTACTCTGAAACTATGACATACTGCAGAAGATATTAAATAAAAGAAGACATATAACATGCTTCTAGACTGAAGAATATTGTTAAGGTGTAAATTCTCCCCAAATTGATCCATAGATGAATTCACACAAAGAAAATTAAGTAGGTTTTTTTGTAGAAATGGCAAAGCTGATTGTAAAATGTACATGGAAATGCGAGAGATGAAAATAGTTCAAATAACCTCAAGAAGAAGAACAAATCTGGAAGACTTACACTCCCTGCTTTCAAGACTTTTACTATAAAACTACAATAACTAAGACACTGTGTTATTTGCATACAGACAGACAACAGGTCAATGAAACAGAATGGAGTCCAGACATAGATCTATCCATGTACGGTCAACTGATTTTCAACAAAGGCACACACTCGCACGCAAACACACACAAAACCAACGGGGAAAAGAAAGTCTTTGCCACAAAGAATGCTAGAACAACCGGATGTTCATATGAGAAAAAAGAACCAAGACCTCCACCTCATACCATACACAAAGCTTAGTTCGCGATAGAAGGCCTTAATGCAAAATCCCAAACGCTAAAGCTTCACTGTTTTCAAAAAGAAAACACAGGAGGAGAATATCTGCATCATCTCGTGGTTGGCGAAGACCTCCTTGAGAAGACATCAAAAGTACTAGCCATAAAAGAAAAAAATCACAAATTGTACATAATTAAAATTTTAAACTTCTGCTCATCAAATCAAAAAAATGAAAAGCCACAGACTGAGAAAAGTATTTGTAATGTCTATTTCTGACAAAGGGCTTATCTAGAATATATCAAGAACTCTTAACAAATCAATAATAAAAAGACAACCCGATTAAAATAAAATAAGCAAAAAACTCAAATAGATACTTCACAAAAGAAGATATAGGGCTCTCCAAAAAGCACATTAAGAGCTTCTCAAAAGCATTAGTTATAAGTGAAAAGCAAATTAAAACCGAAATGAGACAACACTTTCTACTTACTAAAAACCAGTTGCTGTCAAATCGATTTCCACTCGTGGAGACCTCACGTGTGTCACAGTAGAACTGTGCTCCATAGGGTTTTTCAATGACTGATTTTTTGCAAGTCGATTGCCAGGCTTTTCTTCCAGGGCATTTTTGGGTGGACTTGAACCTGCAACCTTCCAGTTAGCAGCTGTGTGTGTTAACTGTTTGTACCACCAGAGATTCCTTATACTCACTAGGTTGGCTAAAATGTTGGTGAGGATATGGAACAACTGGAACTCTCGTGCACTGCGGGTGGGATTGTAAAATGGTACAATCTTTTTGTAAAACTCTATGGCAATTTCTTATAAAGTTAAACACACCGGCAATTCCATTCCTAAGTATTTAACCAAGAGAAATAAAAACATATACCCACAAAGAGACTTACACACAAATGCTGATGCCAGTTTTATTTATAACAGCCCAAAACAAAAAACAACCCAAATGTCCGTCAACAAGTAAATGGACAAATAAGTGGTAGCGTACTCTTACAGAGGAATACTGCTTGGCAATGAAAAAGGAACAAACTACTGCATGAATTTCAAAGACATCATTTTGAGCAAAAGAACCAGATGTAAAAGAGTACCTACTGTATGATTCCATTTATAGGAAGTTCTGTTGTCAGCTGCCGTCGAATTGGGCCCCAGCCCACGGAGACCCCATGCACTGTGATCCATAGGATTTTCATTGGCTGGAAACGCCACTGAAATCTGTTCAGCATCATAACAACACACTGAGAGGCAGGTGGTGGCTGCCCATGAGATGCATTAGCCAGCAACTTGAACCCAGATCTCTCTCACAGAAGGGAAGAATTCTACCACTGATCCACCAGTGTCCTATAGAAAGTGCTGTTGTTATCGTTGTTAGGTACCATCAAGTCGGTTCCGACTCATAGTGACCCTATGCACCACAGAACGAAACCCTGCCCAGTCCTGCACCATGCTCACAGTCGTCGTTAGCTTGAGCCCATTGTTGCAGCCACTGTGTCAGTCCATCTCTTTAAGGGCCTTCCTCTTTTTCACTGACCCTCTAGAGAGAGTAAACCTAATCTATGATGATAGAAATCAGGAAAGTGATTGCTTCATAGACAGGGACTGACTAAAAAGGTGCATGAGGAACTTTCTGAGTGATGGAATGTTCGGTAGCATGACTGGTATATGGTTACATGACTGTATTCATTTCTTAAAACTCACTGAAATATACGGTTAAAATCTGGGCATTTTACTGTATTTAAATTATACCTTAATTTAAAAAAAATAATAAAACCTTAACAGGAACTGAAAGAAGCAAGTCACAACAATATGATTCCGTTTATATAACATTCAAAAACAGGCAAAACTAAATAACATATTTCCCACTCTGAAACTATTTCCTAAATAATTTGCCATAAGAACTATAAATGATTGCCTCTGGGGAGGAGGAATTGAGGAGACTGCTATTTTTCTTCACAAAACTTAGAGCTCCTCGATACATTAGAATCTATGCACATAAAACTTGGATGAAAATAAAGGCTACAAAAAAAACCCATACCCACTGGTAGGTTGATGATATGAGCTTCAATAAGAGGATTGTTGACATTCATTTCAAATACGAAATTATTTCTGATGGGTGAATCTGGCAGAAAGTTCGGGCTGTTAGGTGCAGGCAGCTGAGTCCATTTGCTGTTAGTTCTGTAACGCTGGCCACCTTGTTACTAGTCAAGCATAAAAGACAATGGAGGAATACTTGGCACATCAAGTGTGACAAAGCACAGGAAAGTATGCATTAAATTAGACAGAAGGAGTCAAATGGTGACAGAAACCCAATCTGTACTCCCTAATTACAAAGTCTCACTTTCACCAAACTGACACAAATGTGAAGTCAAATTAAATATTGTCTAATTAAACTGGCGTACACAAGGCTTCAGGACCAATGACGAGGTATTATTCGACTGAATAAATGAAACACCGGGACTTGCAAAATTCTCAGCCAACCCAGATCTGCCATCTCAGCCAACTGCTACAAGGTTAGAACATTTTGTTTTCACACATCTCTCCTTTCAGGGTGCTGCTTGTAATATTTACAGAAAAAGGCAATGCTGGTAAACAGTTTCACACAATGAGGTGTGAGAGTTGATAGGGTCCTATTCAAGCTCTGAACTCCCCTGATGAGCTGCCAAAAGTTGTTACGAATGGCCCAGCTGACAGGGTGATGACTGATGGAGGAAAAACAAACAGCTCGGGTAATTCATGAAAACACAAGCTCCGAGACAACTCAGAGTGGCGAGTGACAGTGAAGATAATGGAATCTGGGAAGCTTTTCTTAAGGGGTCCTCTCTATACAATTATTCTGCTAATAGGTTCTCCCTTAATGTAGCTGGATCTTCAACTTCTTTCCATAGAAAAATGTTTATTATGATCGCTGGCCGAGAAGCGCTGGCCTTGGACTTTCTACAATGGTCAGTTTTTCATACAGTTTCCTTTTCCTAGAGCAGGAAGGATTTTTGTTGAGACCTGTGTCTGCCATAGAAAGAAAGAAACTATCCTATTTCCGTTTCTATTACTAAAACATTTTGGAGCATTCTTCTCTCGTTTCTTTCATTTATAAACCATTTGCCACAAACCTTTGATTAGAAAATAAATATAGGTTTACACACTCAACGGCTAATAACTTAAAGGAGAACAATTTAAATGTGGTTGAAGGCCATTTCCAATTCACACAGCCTATTTGGGGTTCATTTTCTTAAATCAGGCGTGACCAAGCAAGAAAGTATCAATTTGTCAGTGTATTGCCTTTGCACCCATTGGTTTGTCACCAAGTACACTGTGGTTTCCATAACAATGCCCAACTGCTCAGTTTTAGAAGGCAGAGATATATAAAGCATGCGTATACTCACGCACAAATACTATCAGATCATGTGCCCAGAGAAGGGAAAGGGAAGAGCGAAGAAAGAAGGCAGAAGCGAGCAGGGGTAGGGCAAAATGTTCAAGAAGCATTTAAAGCATCGCTACTGTGGGGGCTGGGGACGAGCAGTCATTAGAAATGCAGAATCTCAGCCCTACCCCAGCCCCCAACTAAATCTACATTTGCATTTTAACAAGATTCCCCAGCTGATTCATATGCACATCAAGGTTTTGAGAAGCTCTGTAATTTAGATGACTCCTTAATAAAAGTTTTACAAGTATGATGGCCCATGTTTTACAAAAAGTTTAAAAGTATATTATAATTTCAAGCTCCCTCAAAATAATTTAGTAAATCTTTATTCAAATCTCCTATTTTCCTCTCCTCCCCATAAAGAAGTCTTAGTGTGTCCTTGAGCTCACCAAGCTTTCTACGGAGGTTTATCCCTTCCTGAATCACTTTAGCCACAAAGCTCAAAGACTCATTCAGCACGTTTTTGAGTGCTAGGCGCAGTGCTGGAGCCTGGGTTTTCGGAATTTAGTCACTGTAACCCAAGATCACTACCATGAAGCTAATTCTGACTCACAGCGACCCTACAGGATGGAGCAGAACTGCCCCATAGGGTTTCCAAGGCTGCAAATCTTCATAGAAGCACACTGCCACATGTTTGTCCCGTAGAGTTTAACCACTGCGCCACCAGGGCTCCTCAGTCACTATAGTGAACTTCTATTTAACAATAATAATTTTTGTTGTTATGTCTTGATTTTAATATTAACTGCTTAGTTCCTCCAGTATAGATAAAGCAGAGAATCTTACAGGAGGAACCCTCATGGCACAGTGGGTAAGAGCTCGGCTGCCAACCTTGCTCCTTGGAAACCCTATGAGGCAGTTCTGCCCTGTCCTACAGGGTCGCTGTGAGTTGGAACCGACTTGACAGCAACAGTTTTTTTTTTTTTTGGTGGGGGAGGAGGTACCTTACAGGAGAGATGAGAGAATCAGTGGAAAGGCTAGCGCAACAGAGTTGGCCTTCACTCAACTGCCCAATTCACTGCAAATCCATAATTAGATATTCATTCCTTTGGATGTGGTAGTTGTTAGTATTTCCAGAATCTTCTTTAGATTTGAAGAGATCTTGGGATCTAGTCCAACTCTCAACAAATATCCTGGGTGTTGATAAATTTAAACACATACAAATTTAAAAACTTAACATGGCCCAAAATGCTATAAACAAAAACAAAAAAAGGATACACTGGGGGTGGCATTCACAAAACAAATTAGAGGAATATACTGTAAAAAATAAAAAGATAATCGTTTTTAATGTTCTTGTTTTTAGTTGCCACTGAGTGGATTCTGATGCATGGAGGTCAGGAGACCTGTCTCAACCCCTGTACTATCTATGGAGTCCCTGGAGTAGCGTAAATGGTTAATGTGCTTGGCTGCTAACTTAAAGGTTGGAGGTTCAGATTAACCCAGAGGCATCTTGGAAGAAAGGCCTGGCAATTTACTTCTCAAAACTCAGTCATGAACACCCTATGGAGCACAGCGCTACTCTGATACACGTGGGGTCACCATGAGCCAGAGCCAACTTTATGGCCTTTCATGGATCCCTAGAAAATTGTTTGGCTGCTACAACAGCTTAGCACGTCACCTAGCTCCAAGGAAAATTCACGGGGATGCCCCACATGTGTTAAAAGCAGGTACTGTCTGTCCACTCACAATGCTGTGTCACGCTGATGATACACAGCCAATGAACTAAATCCCTTTTGACACATTACACTGGCCTCTGACACATTGCCAATGTAAAAAGACGTAACATACTGAAAATGATACTTATAACTGAGATAATATATAGATCCAACTAATCAACATCTAATAATACTTTCAAATGCTAAAATGGAATAACAACAGTCACCTTGTCCCATTCTGAAAATGCATGCTTAGAATAATGATAATCACATGTAATAATAGCTAGCAACATATACTGAATACCTACTATATGCAAACATTGTTAGAAGAACTTTACGCTGATTATCTCACTTCACAATAACCCTATAAAGTAAGCACTATTAATGTGCCCACTTTATAGATGAGAAAACCAAGGGCCAGAGAGGTAAAATAACCAGCCCAACGTTGCACAGCTGGTAACTGGCAGAGGCTCCTTTAACAACTTTGCTGCATAAGCCACCCCTTTGAAAGGAATCTAGAAATTTCAATGGGTCTTCTACAACTCACTCCATAAACTAAATTTTATCTCTGACATACCCAGCAGAGTATATGAACGGTATGCTAGGCTTTCTACATGAAGGTCATCAGGCTTGGGCAAGTGACTTAACTTGTACGAGCCTCTGTTTCTTCATCTGTAAAATGGTGATAAAAATACCCGTTACCAAATTGTTGTGAGACTTCAATGTACTTAAAATGATTAGTATAGCACCTGGTAAATAGTAGGTGCTCAATTAAATGGCTTTACTATAAATAGTTTTGCCTATTCAGCTATGAATACACACACATACATATACATACACACACACACACACACACACACACATCTTTATCTTGGCTTAAGGAATATGTGTCCTAACATATTAAAACAATCTGAAAAATGCTTCTTTTCCAATCAATAGACTTTTCATGAAATTTTAATATGATTTACTTTTCAAACTAGTTAACACTGGTTAAAAGTCAGTTACTATTATACTGGAGGAGTCCTGGTGGTACAGTGGTTAAGCACTCAGCTACAAAGTAAAAGGTTGGTGGTTCAAACCCACCAGCCACTCCAAGGGAGAAAGATGTGGCAATCTGCTTCTGTAAAGGTTTACAGCCTTGGAAACTCCATGAGAGCAGTTCTACTCTGTCCTGTAGGGTTACTATGAGTCAGAATCAACTCGACACAACAGGTTTTTTGTTTTTTTTTTTTAGTATACTGCAGCATATCATGAAATTAAAACTGTGCACGCCTTTGGAAAGCTCCTTTCCTTCCCTGTAGCTATCAGAGCACATACAGTAAGTCCAGGGTGGTAATGTACATCATTTGGCAGCAATACACCAAGGTCATGACAGAAAGAGAGTGGCAATTGCCAAACACAAACCAGTGTAGACAAAGAGTGGTACACGGAAATTTTCTTGAAGGAAAATACCCAAATCCGAGCTGGCATATAAATTTCATTTCAAGGGCCAATTCTATCACTTGACTGGGAATCTTGTGTTGCGAAAGGTTCTGAGGCTCAGTAAAAAAGAGTGCCATAGTGGATTAGGGACAGCTATTTGAGCACAAGAGAAGAAGAATAGGAGTAAGTATGCTGCATATTCACAATTCTGAATCCAGAAATTGGTTACTGGGCCCCTGAGTGCCCTCAAACTTTTAAGTTTAAGGCCTATCAAAGATTCAGGTTATTGTGTATATTGGATATATTTCAATATTCTAAGTCAGCAATTCTGAATTCACTAAAAAGTAAATATATATACACGCTGTTGTTGTCGTTGTTAGGTGCCATCGAGTCAGTTCCAACTCACAGTGACCCTAGAGGACAGAGAAGAACTGCCCCATAGGGCTTCCAAGAGGCACCTGGTGGATTTGAATTGCCGACCTTTTGGTGAGCAGCCGAGCTCTTAACCACTATACCACCAGGCTGCATATATATATGTGTGTGTGTGTATGTGTGTGTGTATATATATATATATATATGTAAATTTCTTGTAACAGTTAAGCATTGTTATTTAAGAACATAAAGAAAACATTCTGTTTTGAGCTTACAAAAGCCATCACTCAAATCACTCTGCAGGATGCTCTAAAATACAAGCTGACCCACCCACAGAGTCATGAGTTTTCAGAGGAAGACAGGTTCTCAAAAAGTCACCAAAGAGGTTGGTTGCCCACACATTTGCATCAGTGACCTTCTGATCAGTAGATCGTCTAGCTCTGATAACACCACATTATTGTGGAGTAGACTAGGTCGTGGGGTGTGATGTCCACCGTGCCATCCCCTGGAAAGTGAAGGTGAGAGCCGCTCAGCCTCATGATGCCCAAACTCCCTTTCCTTCTACACCGAGGACCAAAACGTACATGCTTGTAAGAGTGAACCAGTCCTGATGAAGCAGCCAGCTACACCCTCCCCTCTGTGACCTCACTGGAGAAGGCCACTCATAATGATTAACAATGAGCATTTGCATCAAATCAAGCTCAGCACCACCACTGGAAAAACTCTAAGGGCAGGCTCTGCCAAGAGGACCTTGCCCTCTTTCTTCCCCCAAGATGATCATGTTGTTGTTGTTAGCTGCTGTGAAGTCCGCCCCCAACTCATGACGACCCCATGCACAACGAGACAGGTTTATCATGGGCTGGTTTTTCAAAAGTAGGTCGCCAGGCCTTTGTTCCTAGGCTTAGTCTGGAAGATCCGCTGAAACCCATTCAGCATCATAGCAATACACCAGCTTCCACTGACAGACGCGTAGTGGCTGTGCTTGAGGTTCACTGGCCAGGAATCAAACCCAGGTCTCCCCCATGGAAGGCGAGAATTCTACCACTGAACCACCACTGCCCCTCGAGAAAATCATAAACAAGTACGCAGTATTTCAGACTCATCAGTGTATCACTGCAGTAGGAAAACAGCAGAGGATCTTTAATGTTCTAAGTTACTCATTTCATCAGAAATCATGTGATGCCTATAATATTTAACACAGTTCCTCACACACAGCGATGTGTGATACATATCTACTGACTGACTGCATTTAAAAATAAAAACCAGACTGCTGCTCCTTAGATCCGTTGGAGTAGGTTGGCTCAGGCAGTCAGTTATTGTACTAGGCTAAAAATCCTGCTAAAAGTCCAAAAGTTTTTTTTTTTTTTTAAATTATATTACTTTTAATTTTCATCCAAAACATAAAAGTCAAACAAAATCAGGATTATATTTATTTGCAACACAGAAAATTATCTAGAAGGCTTTAAACGCCCTTCCAACTTCTGAGAAACTCTAAAATGCAAAAGAAAAACACTTCAAAAATTCAGCAGGCTAGCCATGGTGAAGACCTCCCCAGTCATTTAGTCCAGCCTCATTCATGCGTTCCAGCTATGCACTGTGAGAGCTTGCAAATGGCACATTTTGTATGCTGGTCGGTAAGCAGTCCCTTCTCAGGCTGGCTTTGCCTGCCACCAGTAGAACTGTCACACCGTGGAAAATGCTCCAAGTGACTGCTTTTTTCCTGAGAGCTGAGCTAGATGAGTTTTTAGCTCCAACAATGATTTCCTTAACTGATTCATCAAACTGTGCACATATGATACACGGACCTCCCCAACTGAAATTGTATTTAATTACGCTTTAAAAAATGTTTCTCTAACCAAAGCTTGTGAAGAACAGGAATTCCAGAACACTTAATTGTGCTCATGTGGAACCTGTACCTAGGCCAAACCATTTGTTCAAACAAAACAAGGGGATACGGTGTGGTTTAGAGACAGGAAAGGTGTGCATCAGGGTTGTATCCTTTCACCATACTTATTCGATCTGTATGCTGAGCAAATACTCCAAGATGCGGGACTTTATGAAGAAGAAGGCGCCATCAGGACTGGAGGAAGACTCATTAGCAACCTGTCATATGCAGATGACACCGCCTTGCTTGCTGAAAGTGAAGGACTTGAAGCGCCTACTGATGAAGATGAAAGACTACAGCCTTCAGCATGGATGACACCTCAACCTAAAGAAAACAAAAATCCTCACACCTGGACCAATAAGCAAAGTCATGATAAATGGAGAAAAGATTGAACCATCAACGCCCACGGACGCAGCAGTCAAGAAATCAAACGACGTACTGCACTGGGCAAATCTGCTGCAAAAGACCTCTTTAAAGTATAAAAAAGCAAAGATGTCACCTTGAGGACTAAGGTGTGCCTGACCCAAACCCTGGTGTTTTCAATTGCCTCATGTTCATGCAAAATGAACAAGGAAGGTCGAAGAAGAATCGATGCATCTGAATTACAGTGTTGGCGAAGAATATTGAATGTACCGTGGACTGTCAGAAGAATGAACAAATCTGTCTCGGAAGAACAGCCAGAATGCTCCTTGGAAGCGAGGATGGTGAGACTTTGTCTTATGTACTTTGGATATGTTATCAGGAGGAGCCAGTCCCTGGAGAAAGATCATGTGAAAAAGAGGAAGACCCTCAATGAGATGGACTGACACACTGGCTCCAACAATGGGCTCAAACACAGCAGGACCGGGCAGTGTTGTGTTCTGCTGTACACAGGGTCAGTAAGAGTCAGAACCTAACAACCAAAGCCTATCAATGGCTACCCAGGGCTGGAGGGAGGGGGGGAGGAGGAGTCAGGGGCTAGGGGCGCTGACTTTCTGTTAATGGCGGTGGAACGATTTGGAAAAGGCCAGTGGTAGTGGTTGCACATGATGAACACTGTATCACTGAATTATACAGGTAGAAACTGTTGAATTGGCAAATGTTTTTTGTTATACGTATTTTTACCACAATAAAAAAAGTCTCTTTAGGAGAATGCACTCTCTCATTGAAATAGCAGGGTTTCTAGCACTTTATCTAGGAGCCCTGGTGGTACAATGGTTAAGTGCTCAACTGCCCACCAAAAGTTTGGCAGTTTGAACCCACCCAGCAGCTCCACTGGAGAAAGACCTGGCGATCTGCTTCTGTAAAGATTATAGCCAAAAACACTCCCTATGGTGCAGTCCTGCTCTGTCACACAGGGTCACTATGAGTCAGAACTGACTTGACAGCATCTAACAACAGCAGCACTTTATCTGGAGAAACCCCTCATATTCCTCTGCCCTTTGGGCTCCAGAGTGGCTCTAACAACCAGAAAGCACGAAGATGGAAAATGAATTCAGGCAGCTTAAGCGGTAGGCCTCTCTCCGTTTCTGCTCCTCTGCAGCCCCATGGAAAGCTTTTTGAAGTCAGAAAGCACTCCATAGGAGAGGCAAGAGCCAGCTCTGGCTGCCAGCAAGCAGCAATGTTCAGCTGCTTAACACTGGGCCACATGTGGCAGCTATGAAAACATCACCAGGATGTGGAATCCACTTACTTCACGGCATTTCCTCTGTCCTCAACTCTTTCAGACCTGAGGGACTATGGGAGCAAATGAACTTGGGGGGAAGGGTGAGGGAGAACTGCTTCATGATTTGAGCCCAAAACTTTCACTATGTGAAAGTCCTGGAACCACAACCTGCTGGTTTTATTCCACGTTGTTCTATGAGTCTGCAGTCTGTGGCAGTGGACAATGTTGTGTTTAACACAAAGCATGGTGGCACCAGGAATCTGGAATGCTGACAAACTGGAATATTGGAGGGTTTCACTTTAATTATAAGTCAGAAGGAAGTATATGTCAGAGTAGGTGCTTAAAGTGTATTTCTCAGGCGAAGCACTGTACATGTTTATGTTACTCCAGAGTTTGTCTTCCTTAATCCTGTGGACAAAGGACTGTGTGTATTTGTCAAGAATGACTTGGGACCAGCTTTTGTGCTCCTCTTTGTTTGGGAAGCTGTGAATTCGACTCCTGCTGTTCCAAGTGAGAAATCCATTACAAAATGCCAGGGCTCACCTGCAAATGATCGATTTGTCAGGTATGTCAGGCTTATTTATGCTTTCTCCTCAGTGCCGACAGGGAGTTGGATCAGATGACCTGCAGAGTCTTTTCTTCCTGTGATGGCGTGACTCCAGCCAGTGGCTCTGTAATGCTGAAATGTAAAGGGAGGAAAACACCACAGAAAACAGTAGACCATGACCATGCAAGCAGAAGCTTTGGCATCAGACAGATCTGGGTTCAAGTCCTAGTTCTCTCAGTCATGAATCCAATGAACTTCAGTGAACAACTCATCTTCTCTGAGCCTTGGTTTCCTCACCTGTAAAAATAAGAAATGACAGGGATAATCTGCCTCTTTAGAGGAACTAACGGAGGTAACATACGTTATATACATAGCAGAGTGACTAAAAAACCCATTGTCATCAAGGTGATTCTGACTCATTGCGACCCTACAGGACAGAGCAGAACTGCCCCATATGGTTTCCAAGGAGCACCTGGTGGATTCAAGCTGCCGACCTTTTGGTCAGCAGCCATAGCTCTTAACCACTATGCCACCAGGGTTTCCAACAGAGTAACTAGCACAAAGTAAATACTTAAGAAATGTAAGCTCATATTATGAACCAACCACCAATCCCAGAACATTGATCTATACACACTTTTCCCCAAAAGAAATAGAGTTTAAGTCTCCACAGCCGGAAGACAGATGTAGGGGGAGTAGGCGGAATCTTCCCCTCTATGTGGGACCCAATTTTGCCCCTTCTTAAAGCAGTAGGTGGTCCTAGATGTGGTATGTGACAGGGAAACGAGGGTGTTTCCATGACTGAAGGCAGCTTCCTCCAGGCCAGGCAGAAGGAAAGCATCATGCTTCCTCCAGTCTAGAACAATCGAGATCTGCTTTGGTTAACCTCATTTATCCATTCAACAAATATACATGAAGCAGGTAGCAGAAACTTAGTCAAAACTGACTAAAGATAGAGCTTGCAGCCTAGAGAGGGAGACAGATAGTACATGATAGAGAACAATGGAGATAAAGAAGGGTCTCTGAAGAAGTGAGAGTAAAGCTGAGTCCTGAAGGACAAGATAAGGGGTCCAAGCAGAAAGAAAGTATAAGGGCTGGAGGCTGAAGGAGTCCCTGGGTGGTGCAGATGGTTGATGCACTCAGCTGCTAACTAAAAGGTTGGAGGTTCGAGTCCACCCAGTGGTGTCTCAGAAGAAAGGCCTAGCAATCTACTTTTGAAATATCAGCCACTGAAAATGTTATCGAGAATGAAATAAGTCAGTCACCTTTCCCAGTGTCTACAGGCCACTCACTTTCCTAGGCTCGTGGCCCCCTTCCTCCATCTTCAAAGCCAGCAATGCCCAGTCTAGTCTTTCTCACATCATATCACTTTGACACTGACTCTTCTGCCTCCTTCTTCCACATTTAAGGACCTTTGTGATTACCTTGGGCCCACGAGGATAATCCAGGGTAATCTCCCTATTTTAAGGTCAGTTGATTAGCAACTTTAAATCTATCTGCAACCTCAATTTCCCCTTGGCATGTAAAGTAACATATTCACAACTCCCAGGAATTAGGATGTGGACATCTTTGAGAGGCCGTTATTCTGCCTACAACTTTATAACATTCTAAACTATTTGTATTTTTTAAATTATTAATATATATTACTTTTATAATTTAAGACTAGAGTATGTGACAGAGACAATTTTTTAAATTTTAAAAGAGAAGAAAGATACTCTGTTATAATGATAAAAAGTGTGATATTGCAGGATTCAACAAATGGAACCTTCTAAAAGAACTGGCAATGCAGAGACATATCTAGATATGTACAGTATTAGACAAAGACCATATTTAAAACCATGGAGAAAAAAGAATAGACAATTTACAAATGGGACTTGTGGATGTTAGTGGAAATAAAAAGTTTGATCTTTATCTCACACCACACACAAAAATAAATCCCACATGGTTTAGACAGCAATTCTAGGAATTAGAAGTAACAGAAAAAGATGTAGGAGAATGTACTTATAATCCTGGGATGGTAAAAGGCTTCCTTCCACCCCAATTCATAAGATAATACTTGATTATATTAAAAGGAAACAATGCAAAAATACAGGCAACAGGCTTAGAAAAATTTTTTTGATAAAGTATAACAAAGAGTCAACAGCCATAATCAATACAGATTTTTCGTAATTTAATAAGAAGACAACACTACAAGAAAATGAGCAGAAGACATGAACAGGCCAATTCTCAGAGAGGAAATGTAATGGCCACAAATATATGAAAACCTGTTCAAACTCACTAATAAAGAAAGGTAAATTACGAGAGAGAGAGACAAGGTATTTCTGTAGGTATACTGGAGTGGTTAAGAGCTCAGGCTCTGGTGTGCCAAACCTCCTGGGTTTGAAACCCAGCTCTGCTGATTACTCACCGTGAGACCTGGACAAAGCACCTAACCTCTCTGTGCCTCAATTTCCTCATATGTGAAACAGGGATAATAATACATCTGAACTCTGAACTACTGTAAAGTCGGAGTGAGTTCATATATGCAAAGTGCTTTGAATAATGCTGGTGCACAGAGTAATCACTCAATGAACGTGAATTCAATATTTTATAGTGAAATGTAGACAAAGATACACACACACATGGGTCACAAAAACACAAAAATATACACTCAGAAGTTTACCTTAGCATTATTTGCTGCAGCAAAAAACTGGAGATGAGTTTAAATGACATCAACAGGCAAAAAGATAAATTTGATACATCTAAGATATGGAGTAACAATTAGCTATTAAAAAGAATGAGGGAGATCTAGGGCATCAATATAGGAAGATGTCTATGATAAATTAAATGGAAAAAAAGCAAGTCACAGATTTATATGGAATGATCCAAATTATGTTCTTTACTCTATATGTAATGTGTACATACAAATATATACCCATATGTACGCATGTTAAAATATGCACATAGAATATTATGAAAGACCGCCTTTAAATTGTTAGTGAAAGTGGCCACCAGGGAAGGCAGCAGGATTAGGGGAGAGGCTCAAAGAGAAAGTTTATCAAATAAACTTCTATTTATTTCTTTGTGCTATCTTCTTTTAAATTGAGCATGCATTGTTTCAAAAATTACCAAAAAAAAGAAAAGAAACCATGATCAGTTAGAATACACTCTCCAAACACTGACAGAGACACTGGTAAGCAAAAGAAAATTATGAAATCAAATTATCCTGCCACTTTTTTTTTTTTCTGAGAAAAGGCAGAATGATTGGCAAAGGAATTAGTCTAGTCATGCTTCGAAGACTGTCAGTTTAGCTACGGTTTTCCAAATACTTTGAACGTGGGCTAAAAATATCAAAGTCATACACATCTTTCAAGGACAAAGATTTTACAATAAATAGCCTCCACTAATTGTTTCCATTGTACAGTGGTGTGTCACTTCATGTCCACAATACGTTCTGTGAAAGAGGACATTATGTGATCTGGATGTTGTACAGACATGGCTAAATAGCAAGCAGTAGCATTCACTGATTTTCCACCTTCATGTTGTTTAATAACCTTCTGTTTCACTTCCAGATCGATACCTCCCCTTTGCTTCTTGCTGCTGCCATCACGAGCACTGGTTTTGCTGTGTTTGGGAGCCATGATGCACTTCATGGTAATATTTTCAAAAGAAAATTAAACAGAGAGATAACGCTGTAACACTCAAGAGACACGCAATACATGAGATTGGACACCACTACTACAAGTCGAAGCATACACTGTTGTACGGTAAACTTTTTATTTGTAAGTAAGGAAAGTTCACATTGAAATAATGATAGAGTACCGTACAGTACATATATACATAAACCAGTAACACAGGTGTTTATAATGACTATCAACACATATGTACTATAAAATGAGAAACTAATTTGCTCTGTAAACCTTCATCTAAAACACAAGTAAAAAAAAAAAGAATAAATTGGACTTCATCTAAATTAAATGCTTTTGAACATCAAATGACTGTCAAGGGAGTGAAAAGACAACTTAAAGGATGGGAGAAAACATCTGCACGTATGTGTCTTTTCAGGGTCCAGAATATATAAAGAACTCTTACATCTCAACAACAAAAAGATAAACAACCCAGTTTAAACATGGACAAAGGACTTGAACAGATATTTTTTCCAAATAATACATATAAATGGCAATCAAGCACGTAAAAAGATGCTTAATGAAAAGGCATTAGGGAAATGTAAACCAAAACAACGAGGTGCCACCTGCCACCCACCACAATGGCTATATATAAAAACAAATTGAGAAATAACAAGTACTGATGAGAAGATGGAGAAATTGGGACCCTCCTATACAGCTGGTGGGAACGTAAACAGTGCAGCCACTGTGGAAAACACTATGATGGTCCCTCAAAAAGTTAAACATAACACTGTGCACAACAAGCAATTCAAACTGTATCAAGGACCTAAATGTAAAAACTAAAACCATAAAATTCTTAAAGAAAATATAGGGGTGAGGCTGGGGGGCCTAGTGTTTAATAACAGATTATCAGATATGACAACACAAGTTTGAGCAGCAAAAGACAAAATAGATATAGATGGCACCTCATAAAAATTAAATACTTTTGTACATCAAAGGACATTATCAACAAAGTGAAAAGACAACCTACAGATTCTGAGAAAATTTTCAGGAATCATATATCAGATAAGGACCTAATATCCAAAATATATATAAAACTTCTATCATTTAACAACAGAAGGGCAAACAACCCAATCAAAAAAATGGGCAAAGGACTTGAACAGACAATTCACCAAAAAGGCTATTCAAATGACCAATAAGCACATGAAAAGATGGTCAACGTCATTAGCGAGATGCAAATCAAAACCACTGTGAGGTATCGCCTCACCCACATCAGGATGGCAATGATCCAAAACATGACAAACAAGTTTTGGTGCGGTTATGGAGAGACTGGAACTCTCATCCATTGCTAGTGGGAATGTAAAACGGTACAAGCACTGTGGGAAACCGTTTGCCAGGTCCTCAAAAAATTTAAAAAAGCATTACCATATGACCCAGCAATCCCAATCCTAGGTATAGACTCAGAAGTGAAGGCAGGAGCACAAACAGAAGCCTGTATACCAATGCTCACTGCAGCACTTTTCACAATAGCCAAGAGGAGGAAATAACTGAAATGTCCATCAACAAATGAATAGATTAAAAGAAAAAAAGTGGTATACACAAACATAAAAAGAAATGAAGTCTTGATGTATGCCACAACATGGATGAAGCTTGAAACATAATGCTGAGCAAAATAATTGCCAAAGGACAACTACTGCATGATCTCACTTGTATGAAATAAGTGATTGTATAGAAACAAAAAATTATTAATAGTTACACGGGTGGGAGAGAGGGGGAGGAGGAGGGGAATCTTTTCTTTGGGCTGGGGGGACACTGAGTTACGTTAATGGTGGTGGACAATTTTGGAAAAGGACAGAGACAATGGTGGCACAACATGAAAAATAGAATCAATGTCATGGAATTGTAAATGTGGAAGCTGTTGTGCTGGTGAATGTTTGGTGGGTATATTTTCACCACAATAAAAAAAAAAAAAAAGACATATGTACTATAGGTTATATATGTAGTGTACCATCACATGCCTGGCAGTGCAATCGCTTTGTATACAAGAGACGTGAGATACACATGTTGCACGCAGAGAGCTGTTTCATTCACTGTGTCCGGTTACGTCCTGTTCTCTCATTGGGATTACTAAACTCTGTCATAACCTTATGGGACCATGGACATATATGTGGTCTGATGTTGCCCTAACGGATGTTATGCAGTGCATGACTGTACTTAAAGTTTTGTAACTTTTTCATCCCCAGGAAAGTAGTGTTGGCAAAATTCAAACCATGGGCCTTCAATATTACTTAGATGACATAAACAAATTAAAAGAAGGCCAACCTAAGCCAGTTGTGTTTATCAACCTGATCCCCTCTGAAAATGAGAAATGAAGTCAAATACCCTTTTATACAATTTATTAATGGAGTAATATAATACATTTTGACAAGCTGAATTGTTGTAACAGGCAGCTGTTAAACTCTCTACCGGGCCTGCTTGGAATGAAAACGGGAGCGAGAGACAGCTCTATAACTGGGTTTTAAGAACAGCTCAGCCATAAACTATATCCTAACCAAGTACTTTTATCCAGTTAATTTACGGAGTGAATCCCTAAGGGTTTCGAACCATCTACCACTGCAACTCATTAGAGCCCAAGATCCAACTTTTCTCACTGTAGCACTGAAAGCATTTATGCTTAAAATGTAATTAAACTGAAAACAACAAGATCTTTATTTTCGGACAGTCCTGCTACTTTTAAATTGACAAAGGCATGAACTTATATAGGATGATTTAGAAAGCACTATACATTTCAGCCACTTACGGCAAGACATTTGCCCAACTGTTCATCTTGCATGCAATTAGAAATCTAAATACTTGGGTAACCGGTTTCTATTGGGAATTAAACTTGCAGATCTCTTACAAACGAGTAACGTGGTAAGACTCGCTGTCCGGTGAGGTGTCTTATTGAAATACCCCAGGCCGTTTCACTTGTCACAGCTGTCGTTTCAGCCGCTTGCACTCACAGGGTATAGCTTTCATTACGAAAATAGAAATTTGTGTCCTAAGTGCTGTTACATTACTAATGATAAATATTTAATTCCCTGGGGTTCCAATTATGGTTGAGCACTGGCAACACTGATTCTACTTTTTAATAACAACTGTAAAAGCAATTTGAGCATTTTTCAATTAATTAAATACATACTGAACGAGTAACCTCTTGTCATTTTGCCCTCCAGGACCTGAGCTAATTGGTGTAGAATAAAATGTTTTGAAAATTAACTGATATTCTGGTCTGTGCACTGTTATGCCATTAAATCACAGTTTGCAGAATGAAGTTTGTCTTCTAATAGTTACACTCAATAGAGTCTGCAAATGTGAGAAAGTACCTGTGTTTTATGTACTTAACGGTGCTTCTAATTAAAGCAGAGTTGAAAGTCAAGTGTAGTTTCTCTACACACCAGTCAGTATCAATAACACGTTCCACTGTTCACAGATAGATGCAACAAATTTCAGCGTAGGAAAGTTTCCCAGGTTGCGTTACATGATTTCACAATTTAGCTTAAACATTTGGTAAGTTTGTCCATGAGAAATCCTGTCATTAATTACATTCACACAGAGCAGTTCAAAAATAAATGTTCAGATTCCCTTCGCAAGAAAAAGTGCAATGCAAATGTCCACAAAAGTCCCTTTCCTTCTCAAACACATTGTGGCAGTTTCCCGCTCTGCCATACAACGGTGTCATAAATAAGCTCTGAACTTGTGTTTCAGCTGAAAAGTATGGTGAGGGTGAATCATAAAAGCAGATGCCGCCGTTTTACCCACATTTTAAAATGAACCTTATTCTGAACTACAATGAAATCTGATAAAAGAGACCATCTCCTTGTAGAAAAACGTCTCTGACAGGTGTTCTTCCAGCACGGAGTCTTGATTGGCCATAATCTAAAATCCATGCTCGGAAAGTGCATGCCTTTCCCGCAGCTGTCTTCCTAGCAGAGATGATCCCCTAAAGGTTTCACTGAATTAGGAATCTCAGCAAAAGCACTATGGTTCATGGAGTAAGACACAGAAAGTGAAATTAATCACTCTGGGAGAGAGGGGAAAAAATAATAGGGAAAATTCGATTATTTCCATACCAATTTTTAGGGCTTAAGTCATTAATATTTCTAAAATTTTAGTAACATTTTTGAGAAATGAATTTTAGTTACATGATTAACTTGATAGGACCAGTCTGTTAGTATAAATAGATCCGCCTGTATTTCTGATTTAAAAAACAAACAAACCCACAAACGTAAAATTAGATAATGAAAACGGAGAATTTCTGGGGTTTAGCTGACTTTTCAGTCAAATACATACACATAAATATAAATGAAAAGAAAAATATAAATTTGTTTATATGTTATTTAAGTATTACTCTATAGGGAATGTAACAACTTAGTAGATTTTCAGACCTTCAAAACACTGGCTTAATTATCCTCTCACTAACAACCCTTAAAACAATTAGCCATAGTATCTGTAAGAGATATATTAAATTGAATTAAGCTTATTTTTACCAAAGACTATATTTCTGCCTGCCCAAAGAACAGCTATATTTTAAAATCAATAAGTAAGAATAAAGGAAACTTGCACTTTGGATAAAAATGGTACAGATATTATTTGTATTAAGAAATACATCAGAATTCATTCTAAAATATTTAAGTACCTAGTTTTGAAAAGTAATAATTTTATTAACTGACTACTGATATGTGGCCAAAAAAACAACTAAACAAACAATACCTGGTTCTCCAAAATATTGAAGGATTAATCATAATAATTAAAGCCATTATGTTTAATCCAAACCAAAACCAAAAAAACCAAGCTCACTGCCATCGAGTAGATTCCGACTCACAGTGACCCTACAGGACAGAGTAGAACTGCCCCCACAGGGTTTCCAAGGCTGTGAATCTTTATGGAAGCAGACTGCCACATCTATCTCCCACAGAGCGGCTGGTGGGTTCTAATGACCGAGTTTCAGTTAGCAGCCAAGAGCTTAACCACTGTGCAACCAGGGCTCCTTATGTTTAGTCCAGGATCCCCAAATTACTGAACTCCAGTGACGGGTTGGTCGTCAAATCCTAAACGGGCAGTCTCGACACCCACCTCTGGCAGCAGGATGATGGCTAGTTGAGGATGACATGACCTCTTCCCGAGTCCTCTTCCTCTCCCTCTGGGTGATCTGACATTTCATGTACTCAGCGGGGTTGGCAGGCCCCATCTACACACTCAGAGCTGAGCCTCACCTATCACTCACCAATACTTTCACTTAAGAGCTAGTGGGGAAAACCCCACTGGTCTTGGAAGTAGAGAATCTGGGCTCAATCTGAGAGCATGAACAGTAATGTGACCTTGAGCAAGTCACTCGACACCTCTGCACCTCAGGTGTCCTGCCTCTGACATGGGGGACAACATAATCCCTATGTCGTTCTGAAGATCAAATGAGAAAACATGATGGAAATGCTGGATAAACTACACAGCACCATGTGAGTGTAAGATAATAAGGCTTCCAGGTCTAGTGGTCCTCTGCCAGCTCCTTTAACAAAGTATTCTTCATTCTGTTGTTGTACCTAAAGTAAAAAATGTATGTGACACATCCATAATAATGCATATAACAAAAAGATGAAAATTAGAATCATTATGGGCTCAGCAGTTTTAGCTAAAGATGCTTCTTAAAACTAAAGTTCTAGCTTTAGTCTCAATGAATTATAAGCCAAAATGACATACACTTAGCAATTTATAAAAAAGTGAAGGGGAAAAAAAAAAAAAAAGGAATAGGATAAAGAAGAGAAAGTGAACTAAAAGGATATTATCACAATATCCACCACCACCGGTTCACTAGTGGATTCCAACTCATGGCAACCCCATATGTGAGAGAGAACTGTGCTCCACAGGGTTTTCTATGGCGGATTTTTTAGAAGCAGATCACCAGGCTTTCCTTCTGAGGCTTCTCTGGGTGAACTTGGACTGCCAACCTTTGGTTAGAAGCTAACATGTTAACTGTTTACCTAGGGACTCTCTTACCACAATATAGGCATTGTTTAATAAACTGTGAACAAAAAATGAGGCCTGTTTTAAACCTGATTTTCTTCTCTAAGGGATGTTCAACTAGCTGCCTTAGTCCCCAGAACCAAGGCTCAGCGCTCCCCCATCCTGGCTGGAATCAGGATCTCTGCAGAGATCTTGGAAATAGAGGAGGATGCTGAGGAGAGGGGTTAGGACAGATCTCCCCCATCTTACCAGCCAATTGGCTATAACACAGAGAAACCCAAACATCAGCAAATAAGTTTTCAGGGAGCCAAGCGTTGCTTCCAAGTTCATACTCCAAACTGGTCTCTGACCCATTATTTGGCCTTGGAAGCCCTTTCTCACGCCTGCTTATATTCTAACAAGCTCCGTTAAGAGCCCCAAGTCCACAGAAGCACAAAAGCACAATCTAAAGAGCAGAAGAAGGACCGTAAGTAAGCCAGAGAGAAATACAGCTGATAGCAATTGAACAAAGGCATGTTTTAAAAAATGCCGATGAGAACTTAAAAACAAACAAAAAAAATACTCCAAGTCCTTTAACGAGAGCTGAGTTATAGCGCAATTCTTACTGATGACCTTTGAGTTATTATCAAATTTAAATGAGACTCCATATATCATTTGCAAGATGAGAGGAAAAGGTATGATCTATTTTAGAAAGATTTCTATCACAAAGAGTTAATGTTAATTCTTAAAACTTGGCTATCTTGAATAATCCACTCCCTGAGGTTTCCAGATTGCCATGGTTTTACTGCAGTTAGATAGTTTTATGGTTAATGTACTGTGGTATAAATAAATAGAGTATGGCCTAAGTGTCTCCACTGAAAATACGTGTCATAAAATGACAAATAAAATAGGCCAAGAACCAAATACAAGTAAATAATTCAAGTATAAAAGTACATAACATTAGAATAAATGAAGATAAACTAGTCCTCTTTAAAAATGACAATAATTTATTCAAAATGGATTTTCAAAATGCAAAACTAAATATCCAAAGATAAATGGTGAGGAAAGAGGTATAGAATTGCTAACTTACACCTTTTTTGATAAAAGCTAAATAATTATGAACTACGCTCACATGAGGAGCCCTGGTGGCACAGTGGTTAAGAGCTATGGCCGCTAACCAAAAGGTGGGCAACCATCAGCGGCTCCTCGGAAACTCTATGGGGCAGTTTTACTGTCTATAGGGTTGCTGTGAGTTGGAATTGACTCGATGGCAATGGGGTTTTTATGCTCACATGAGAAAAGGTTGTAGGGAGACAAATCTAGCTTGTGTGTTTGTGTGATGATCAATATTCTTCATCATTCTTACTCAATTTTACATTGTAAAGACCCATTAGTAGGTGCTCAATAAATTCGGGCACTGAAACATAATCTACAAGTTGTTTGGACATCATATAAATAAAAGATGTGAGATATCAGGAACATCACTCACTTTTCTTAGGGTTTTAGAGATCTAAGGCACAAGGAAAGAGACAGAGAAGCATTTTGGGATTTTAAATGAAACCCGCCACTGAAGGCTATAATGCACACAATAATGTTCACGGCATCTCAGGGTAAAAGCGCCTGGGTGAGTAATGTCCCATTCTGGTTGGCTTTCAGAGTAGGAGACTGTAGCTAATCTGAAGACACTCAACATACCACCAGGAGACGACAAGGACAAAGTCAGAGGCCCCGGCTTGCAGCTCCCCTGGCAGTGGCTTCACTCCTAGGTGGTCCCGCTCAGTCAGGCCGACAAAAGATGTCCTGATTTGTGGCTTTGGGGAAATAGGGTGGCAGGACAACCTCCACGGAGCCTCTCGGGAGCAGAGGGAGGTGACAAAGTGCAATACGTATTGTTAGCAGGCCTCCTTCGCCTCGTTTCCCTGGTGCTGGTTATGTCAGGGCTTTAGGGACTCTATTGCTTTAGATTTTAATTTACATGGCTATTCTGCTTGGGCATTTATTATAGAGTGTATCACCATGGAAGCAGGTGTGCTTGCCTTTAATGTCCACTGGCTTAATTTACGCATTGCTAGACTGCCTGCCACTCTAACAACTCCAAGATATGAGTAACCCCTGTATTTTTTTCCCACAGGCCAGGAATCCTAGTATATCCAGGATGTCCAGACCACGGATATGGGTATCCTGACCTCAGCTTAGGACAGAAGCTAAACTCGACTCTGGGTTCAAAATTCACGCAGCCAGCCAAAACAAAGCCGGGACACTGCTGACACTACAGAATCGCTTTACGGCAAGGTTTTAGTCCCCAAATAATTTCACTGTGAGAATCTCATGTTCTAGCTCATAATAACCTGGATCAAAGATTAATTTTACAAACACACAGGGCTCAGCATGTACCTCTTTCACTCCATGGTAAAGGGCATTTCAGGCCGTTGCAACTGATGGGTAAGTGGAGTCACATTATTCATTGTTACCCTATTTCAGGGGGAAACAAGGTCCAGGATTTAGAAATTCCAAAGGTAGGCCTGGAGAGGCCTCTGATAGGCTGTTTAGAGATATGGCAGAAGAAGGGGAACCTTCCATCCCCTTTAGAACAGCCACAGCCTGTTTTTGTAAATAAAGTTTTATAGGAAAAGAGTTGTGTCCATTTGTCTAAGGCTGCTTTCATGCTGCAACAGCCGATTTGAGAAGCTGCAACAAAGACAGAGACCACCTGGCCACAAAGCCTAAGATACTTACTCTCCGGCCTTTTATGGAAAAAGTCTGCCAATCATTGTTTTAGACTGTCTCTCTCTCTCTCTGGGAAGGACAGGAATCCCAGGTAAGCTGCCTCCATCCTGGAAAGCCACTTTTACCCACTTCCAACCTTAAACAGCCCCTGCTCTGTTCTCTCGCAGTCCTGAGATGCTGGTTTCAGTATTATTTGGTAACTGTCGTTTTCCTTGTTCTTAGGAACCGAAGAGTCGATTCTGATTCATGGTGACAACAGAACGGAACGTTACCTAGTTCTGCGTCATCCTCACAGTCGCCAGAATATCCGAGTCCATCTCTGTGGCTATGGTGCCAACCCATCTCACCGAGGGTCTCACACACCCTCAATGGCCCTCTACTTCACCAAGCATGATACCCTCCTCTAGCGATTGATCCCTTCTGATGACTTGTCCAAAGCAAGCAAGTCAGACAGTGTTCTGTTGGGATCCCATAAGGTTTTCATTGGCTAATTTTCAGACGTGGACTGCCAGGCCTTTCTTCCTAGTCTATCTTAGTCTGGAAGCTCCTCCGAAACCCATCCATCATGGGTGCCCCTACCGATATTTGAAACATTGGTGGCGTAACTTCCAGCATCAGAGCAACATGCAAGCCACCACAGTATGACAGACTGAGAGATGGATGGTGGATTTGGCACTTACCTCTACCTAATGGTCCAGAAGTCCCTGCATGGTACAAATAGTTAACATGCTCAGCTGCAAACTGAAAGGCTGGAGGTTCAAGTTCACTCATAGATACCTGGAAGAAAGACCTGGCAAGCTACTTCAGAAAAAACAACCACTGAAAATCCTATTGAGGATAGTTCTACTCTGACACATGAAGAGGTTGTTGTGAGTCAGAATCGACTTGATGGCAACTGGTTAATGGTCTAAAGCTTATAATTGTTTCCAGTTGTGAGATACCTGATGAAGACGCAGGGCCTGGAAATCGTCAGAGGTGTGTGGCTGAATTTATAAGTGCCCTTTCCAGCTCTGCACTCACTCAACACTGATGGGGTTCCTGAGCTGGCATCTGTGTATCTGACACTGAGTCCTGGAAAGCCTCAATGAGGAAGATGTTAAAGAACATGTGGGGATTTGACCAGCAATGGGTAAGAAAAGGGAGGGCCCTCTAGCTGGAGGAGGCAATAGATGCCTAGCATGGTGGTGGCCAGTGTATATGGTACTTTGCTCTAGAGAACCAGCCAATGGAGTGGAGGAGTCTGCTGAAGTCAGGTGGTGTGAGACCTTGTGAATGGGGCTGAGGAGTTGAGAAGTGCTAGACAGGAGGGTGTCTCCAAAGGACTGAAGCAAGGGCATGACATGATCAGCTCCCCATTTTAGGAAGATCATTTAGGAAGTGGGGGTGAAGATAGATGGGGTTTGAGGATGTCTATGCTCTCCCCTAGGCTGCTGTCATTCCAACAGAACAAGGGGCTACTGCGTGGTTTAAAATAGGAAAGGGTGTGCACCTGACTGGGATCCTTTCACCATACTCATTCAATCTGTACAGTGAGCAAATAATCTGAGAAGCTGGACTATATGAAGAACGGGGCATCAGGACTGGAGGAAGATTCATAAACAACCTGCAATATGCAGATGACACAACCTTGCTTGCCAAAAGTGAAGACAACTTGAAGCACTTACTGATGAAGATCAAACACTACAGCCTTCAGTATGGATTATACCTCAACATAAAGAAAATAAAAATCCTCACAACTGGACCAATAAGCAACATCATGATAAAGAGAGAAAAGGCTGAAGTCTTCAAGGATTCCATTTTACTTGGATCAACAATTAATGTCCATGGAAGCAGCAGTCAAGAAATGAAAAGATGTACTGCACTGGGCAAATCTGCTGCAAAAGACCTCTTTAAACTCTTAAAAAGCAAAGATATCACTTTGAGAACTAAGGTGTGTCTGACCCAAGACATGGTATTTTCAATCTCCTCATGTGCATGTGAAAGCTGGACAATAAAAAAGGAAGACCAGAGAACTGACATGTTTGAATTACGGTGTTGGCGAAGAATACTGAATATACCATGGGCTGCCAGAAGAACGAACAAATCTGTCTTGGAAGAAGTACAACTAGAATGTTCCTTTGACGTGAGGATGGTGAGACTTTGCATCTAGACTGAAACAGACCACAGGAAGTCTCAAAGACTGATGGCTGAATCTAAAAGAAAAAAGAAATCCATTTAGTTGTCACGATCATTGTCACCATCAGTCCCTAATATGCTGTACCTTAATGACTGCACTTAACTTTGCCATGCTGCTTTACGATTGGGAGAAGACAAGTCACTGATCAATTATGCACACTGATTAAAAATGCTACCTCTAGGAGGTGTTTTAATAACTTAGCAATAGGGGTGAAGTGTTTCCTATAACTGCCTTCTTTAAAACATTTTAGATTATATGTTAGCCAGGATGCACTGAACGTTCACAAACACTTCATGCTATAGTCTATATAAACTATCAAATTGCCCCCACAAAGTGGTGGTGAAATTCTGCAATTGGTTGAGGTCACATGGAAAATAGAATTATATGCTAATTTGTTCCTACATTAAGTTATCATAGAAGGTCAGACCGAACACAATAAAATGAATTCTGGAAAAAATATTAACTAAGTAGATTGGTATGTGCCGTATCAAAGTAAACTGTTTATCTTAATAGATACAAATACAAGAAAGAGTTTTCTTCTTTTTGAAAACAAATGTTTTAACCAACCCCAGGCAGGATATTTTTTTCTAAGGGAAGAAAGTAGTAAAGGGCAGAGTTAGTATTTAAAAAAAAAAAAAAGCTTTACTTTATGTCCATATTTTTAAAATTTAATTCACAAAACCAGTTCTACACATGTACTGTAAGATAAACATACAAGTTCAAATTACATGATGGGGTCAGAAGGTGCTGACTATAGCACATTCATTATTTTACTCCAAAATTAAGTAAATAATGATATAGGTATTTTTCTTAGTATAGATATGTCTGGAGAAAATATAATTTAAAACACCATTAAGGGAAAAATATCTATAACTATTTTTTTTTTCTGTAAGACATAAGTAATTTCAAGGATACTATATCAACTTAAAAACAAAACAAAACTATGAACTAAATTAATAGCTGGAGAATTTGGGCCACCAGTTTCATATAGGATGATGGTGCAGACTCATATTTCTACATTTCAAGGTCGTTTCATAGAAAAAAGGAAAGAATTAGGAGGGCAGCAATGGAGAAATGAAGTCTTCCAGTATATGAAATCATGGGTCCAGCATTTTATAAAGCACCAGTTTACTGAGAACACAACTAAGTGACAGAGGTCATCTGTACCACACCCTTTGGCAAACTCCTGGGAGAAAAGAAAACAATAACTGTGTTCTAGAGTCTATTCTTTTCCATTAAAAGACATGTTTATATTTTCCATTTTATTGCAACGTTTCCAATGCCACGCTACAAGAGAATGAGCATCCACAAAGAGCCATCTGAATGTTCTTTAAATCATAACTCATTTTTAATTTCTAAAAGGAATCCACATATTGCTTTTAATAAGCTTTTATTACTATTAGTGCCGTAAGTTGAGTTAGGTTCCCATGAAATATGAGTTTGACATCTTGCTCAAATAGTTATGTTTCTGCTATATATTACTGGCATTGTGTACTGTGTCTTCTCCTTACCATATTAGATATGGAGCTACTTCCTCAGGCATAAAATCTTCAGACCCCTTGATGGACTACGAACATGAAAGTATATACTTCTCTACTATCATTCCTGTCTGAAGAGCCTTATGAATTAGGATCTTAATCCATAAGAAGTTGAGAATTACATGAAAAAAGAGGGGGAAAAGTCTGACAAAAATGAAAACATGCACTGATGCCTAAAAAAAGATCAGGACTTTAAGTAAATTAATCTTCATTCCCAGTGAAAGCAGTCTGATGTCCAGAGACTGAGAATCATTCTGCCATAAAATATGGCACATTAAATACTATAATTAAATTTGAAATGCCTTAAGATAATTATTATGTCACCTACAAATGATTGTATACTTTTATTTTAATATTCATTACTGGTGGTTCCAGTACAAAATGTATGGAAATTGTGGAAACATGAAGCTGATTAAAGATGACATCAAACACATCAATAGCTGCCCTAGGACTAAAAGTAAGACTCAAAACAAGATTTGAAAAAGAATTGCTAAAAGCAAGGACAAAATATTTGGACCCTGGTTATCACAAACAGAACGCTATCATTCCTGACCGTCTGCTTATAAAACCCTGTATTTCTACTAGCTAGCTAGCTGAAAAGAATGAAGAGCATCTTGCAACCAGCTAAAAAGAAAGTCTTTACCATGCCCCTTGAAAAAGCTCATTTTCACATTACTCTGCCTTCATTATGCTAAATCAATATTCGTTTAGTCACTGGGGTTATTGACATATTTTAAAATAAAAGTATACCCTTCAGCTACTGCACTCATTACAGGTAATTTGTCTTGTCAGAGAGCAGGGAATATTATCCTAGTCTTTCAGGGGCTGACAGCCCATGGAAATACCTCCCCATGGTTACAACTGTAAATAATTTTAAGGTAAAATATTGAAAAATCAATGACTGTTTCCTGCAATCTGTCACAAACAAATCAATCATAATCTGTACTGCCAGAGAGTATGATCTGAAGGAGATGGGAGCAGATGTAATTCTTGGCTGGAATCTCTCATTTCAAAATCACTTCACATAATGGTGTCATCATTTAAACACTTAACAGTCGGTGCAACTGCCGCTGGAGCATCTAGTTGGACAAAACCACGAGCAGGAGGAGGAGAAAATGCCATCCCTATTATGTTAACACACGCTTAATTTAGATGGTTGCTGCATTGGTAAATTTCAGCTGAAAACAGTGTTACCTGTCCCCTTTCACAGTTCTGAATTAATCAATGCTGCTTTCCTGTGTACTGATGCTTAGAAAATTAGCCCATGACTCAAAATTTTACTCTCAAAAGCACGTATATCCTTTATTTTAAAAGTCCATTGTAGAGAATAAAATCTTAGAATTTAAAAAAAAAGACATTTGGATCATAGAATATCCATAATTCTGTCTGTATGACAAAGACAAAAAATAGTGCCATAGACATCAAGATTATACTTTTTAGAGTAGGCTTAAAGGTCTCAGTTGCCCAGGTATTAAATTTTATACTTTCCTGCTATTAAAAAATATTATATTTCAACTTTGTAATATCAGAGCAGATTTTAAGATGACTAGCAAATATATTCTTGCATTCCACACACAAGCTGTACAAAAACTGACCCTTTAAAAGCCGGAGGAGTAATACGCCACCAAGCATATGAAGAATAAAGCTCATCAAGGCCATAATATTGAACTGTTGTGCAAATGTAAACTGCTTTCCAAGTAATCACTTTGATATCAACAGTTTTTTCTAGATTATATTTTAATGGCTTTCTCAGGTGCTTACTACCTCTATCTAGGCATAAATTAAGGACTCTGAGATTAGAATATTTCTCCTCCCTATCATGTTAACCAAAAACACTATTTAAAGATTAGCATCTTTTTCCTGAAGTTTTTGTTTTAAATGTACACTGTTCCTTTAATGGAAGAAATCAATTTTAGCTACCACATTTCTTACCTATTCCTAATTATATAAGTAGACACCATGAAGCCCTTTATAGTTCTGTTAATATTCCTCCATAGTTCAAGAAACAGACATTTTTGATGATTAGAAAAGTATTTAATTTTCATTAAAAAGAAAAAAAATAGATATAAATACCACTGCACACTTTAAGCCTATATAAACATTCTTACATGCAATAATTGGCCTTTTTTTTTTTAAAAAAAAAAAAGAGTTTTACTCTGTTTTTAACTTAACCTGCATTATCAATGTGGCTACATAGCACCAGAAAACAGAAGATTTCCTTACAGATACAAATTGAATGGAATTTTTGTTCTTCAAGAATCTTAAATTGATTCTCTAACACCAAAGCCAGGTTTTTGAAAATGGAAAAGCACATGAGTAAATTATCAAAGCCATCATCCAGAATAAAACAGTTAGAGATTCCATTCCATGTGAATCCCTGCAACAGCTGCAGAGTAAGCAGTAAGCCAACCCAGCCGGAGGAAAAGGAAAACAGTACCCATGGCCTAGGATTAAGAGGGAAATGGAAAGGGACCTAAAGCTCTAACCCAGGAAAAGAACTCATGTGTGTGAGCTCCTGGCCTCCAGTACACTCGAGTGCCCCAGGGAGGGCCCAACTAGCTCCTTGGCTGAGCTCTGGGACCAGTTGTCAACCACCAAGCCTTCCACTCAGACTTTGGTTGTGGCTGGTATTAAATCACCCTGCAGAGAACATACTCCCCAAATGAAGGCAACAAAGAACTGGGAGGTAAATGAGGATAATTAAGCAGCATGCTAAATGCAAACACATCCTAGCCACAAACTAAAATGACATCTACTGGAACTGTGCAGGACACCATCACAGATCTAATTCTCAGAAAGAAGCTATTTTAAGGATGCTGAGTATGCCTAAATGACATTTCTCAGCCTCCCCAATGCTGCCCATAGCCCTAGGAGAAGCAGGCTCAAAAGCTTAGCAGAGGAAATCTAAGTTTCCATATTCAAAATTTAAAGAAACTGCTATCTACTGGATAAAGTTCTTATATGTAATAGTCTCAGGATTACAGAGGAAAGCATTCTTTTAAAAGAGATAATATTACCTCCCTGTCTTCAGAATCTTCTCTCCAATAGCCAGTACAGTAGCTCCATTATGGATTGTAGACTCTTAAAGAGAAAAACAGCCATAGTTAGCTTCATCTTCTGCACACTTCCTTCCTTCATGGAATTACAATTTAATTACCAATACTTCAATTGATTTTATTCCTGGATGATATATATCTCAAAAAGCATACTCTTTAGCCATTTCCACTAGAGAACATTTAGTACAACCTTCTCAATTAATCAACCATGACCTATTACTGCTGAAAAGATATGTTTTTCATATAGCCAAAAGAGCGGGGGAAACCCCTAATACCTAGCACATATAAAAGGAGTATTAGTTTTAATACGTTTGCAAACCTTTAATATATATGAAACATACATCTTAATAATAAATTTTGGCTGACAACAGATATAGAACTCAACCAATATTGACAACAGGTATAAAACTCAACCAATCTACATGGATGTCTAGATTCTTCCTATATTTATCCTTAGGAGGGGAAGGAAAACAAATGACCCTCTTATCTTTTCAACTCAACAACTTTTCACAGGGTTAAAAACAAACAAACAAAAAACACCTAAGCTTAAAAGGTAAACAAAGAGGAATCAGACTGCTCACCGCTTAACATTTTCTTTATATTTGTGCTGTGTTTTAACTTGCTGTAATGGTCATACATGAAAGCCCATCTCCATAGGATCCAATCAGTCATAGGGAATACAAATGTGTTATTTAAAAGCAATTATGTATACATTAATTATGTTAAATATCACTTTAATGCCTTTGAAAGTATTCAGAGAGAAGAATTTGTTCTAGAGGAAGTAAGAATAACTATCGCAGCCTTTTGTAAAATTAGCTTATTGTTACTTTTTGTCATACAACCATCTCTTTTTACTTAAATGTTATCACCGAGTCCAGTTCCTTTCACTGCGCACCAAACAACACAAATATTCTGCAAAATAATTCCTCCTCAGAGCTTTTCTGATTTGCATGTATTCGTTAGCCCCTATTTTGATTAGAAATGACAAGCTGTAGAACACACCTGTCCACTCTTTGTCATTAAGAGTTTGGCATCCGTGGCTGGAGCTGATCTCGCACTGAATTTTTTCTTAAAAGAAGTGGGTAATTAAAATAATCAAAAGCTGTGATTCTGTGTAAATCAGATTACTTCCTTTAAAATAATTCTCTCTCTATAAAATATCAGAATGGTAGTCTTGATTTTTATTAAAAGTAATGAGTATAAATTTCATTATCCAATGATATCAGTAAAAATAAATTAGTGTAATTTCATGAATCAAAATTTTGTTTACTGTACCCTTGTTTAATGCATTAATGAAATTTTAATAATCGAATGCCTCATGCGACATTCTCCACATTCTGTACTTAGCCCCTATTGCTAATATAAGTACTTTGGTCAAACCAGCGCTGATGCTATTTTTGGTTTACTCCACACACAAGCAGACGGTGTGCAGGCAGACACTTCCGGATGTGGCTGGGGGTGTGCAAGGACAAATTTCAGCCAACCTTTGGAGGAACCCCACAGTTCAGAAGTGAACTTGGCTGAAAACATCCAAGTGTATTATGGAAGCATCATACTCATCACCTGCACAGAAAATGAAAATGATTCTGGTTAAGGAAACACCGAAGACTAGTTAAATACTTTGGGGATATTAGACATGAATATCTCATCTAATTTTCTCCAAGGTATCATTCCATATCATGGCAAATAAACAAAGAAAAACTGTATCAAGGTGTGGCATATCATTAGCCTGAGAAAAGGTTAGAAAAATGGATTACATAAATGACAAATGCAAGAGAAAATTATATTCTCTTCTCCCGAACAAATGTTAGGTGCCTCCTTACTAATAAAGACTTAAACTCAAACTACATTAGAATAGACTGGTTTTCAATTTTGAAGCTTCTAAGTTGATTTGCCAAGTAAATTGGTGCTTAGGTATGATACAGCCATCAAAATACTGCAGATTTGTGCAGAAATAAGTCATCAGTATCACACTTCAGAGTAACGCTGTGAAAGCAAACCAGTCATTACTGAACAAGAAAAAATAATTCCTAGCTTTTCCGTGTTCTTAGAGTTGCATCAGCTGCTATTTTATTAAGAAAAAGTCTTCTCTATAAATACCGAACAAATATACCAAAAAGATGTTAAAGGTACAGGAGTCAACACAATGTAGAAACTGAAGTAAAAAATGCAAAGGTATTGAGATATTAACACCCAGAACAGGCTGTGCTATCTGAGTTAAAACATTATTCAAAAGTATGATACTGTTTTCCTAATCTATTTTAAAGAACATATTAGTTCACTCAGGATTACATGATATCATTGACTTCCACAGCATCAACTGAAGAACCTTTAAAATTTTCCTAAGACTTCTATAATGTAAAAATATATTAATAATTTTTGGTGTTGTTCATCAAAATGGATGCTAGGTAATTAGTTAATGTTCCTATTTCATCTCTTTTAACACAACATATCAAATTTGAAAATAATACATGGATAACAGCATAGGGGTGCTGCTCTTAGCTGCTAGAAAAAAAAATTGATGGGGGAGCTGCGGGCTGACTAAAGCAATTACCTCAAAATTAATGCTCTTGTTTTAGCTTCAGCAAACAAATCCAAATAAATCTTTCTTTGATTCTAGTTTACCATGTCATTCTAACCAGCTAACTATCCTCGGACTCACGAAGGAGCTGTGACTCCATGCCCGGCTTCTCCGATCATATGCCTATTGCCTCTTCCACTTTCATTTCCTTTTTCTACAACGAATTTTAATATGAACACACACACACACTTTACATACATACTGATGGACAGCTAGCTTCCGGGAAATAATGAGCTACACAAAGGGGGGATCTTAATGCAATACTTATGTGAAAGGGTATTTACGTGCTGGGTAAACCAAAGGAACTATAACAAACAGCAGCCGTCTTGCTATTGTTTTTGCATTCAACGATTTGGAGTAAAGGATAGTAATATCATTTCAGCAGTCATTCAGATTAAGATTTTTATCTATAATGAGATCCTTAAACTAATAAAACTAAATGCATCATCTTCACTTGCTCAGTGTTTTGAAAGAAAGAAAACAGTTTTCTTTTTTTTCTGGAAATAAAAACAAGGCATTCCACCAACACTGTAGCTAGCTATTTGATGGTATGAAAAAGAAATTGTGTTAGACCATTAAAACATTCTAGGAGGCTGTTTCTCTTCCAAAAGAAAAAAGAAAAAAAATGAAGTGGTATAAATTTCTCACATTTACCTTGTTATTATATTCCTCTTTTTGCACATTAAGCATGCCTTCCTCTACAGATTTATTCTGAAAACACTAATAAATGTTTGCATAATAATATACTGCTCTATTCCATGCTATTCTTTCTAAATTAGCAATCATTATTCCATAAAGGTAAGGCCCCAAAAAAGCTGACACAAGGCATGGCCAAAAAGCCACAAGTAGCATTAACACATGCCAGAACACTTAACATTAAACTATCATTTCTCTGTAAAAGTTCTGTTGCCAAAGTTCTCACAAAATCTGGAAGCTCAGAGACAGGTTTCAAGTGCAATTAAATTCTCCAAAAGCAAAAACCGTACAAAAATACGCCGCCCTTCTTATGTCACCATTTTATAGACAACATTTTCTCAGGATCTTAATTAAGATAACGATGCACACACCTGTGTCAACATTCGCTGGCAAGACAGCCTTATCAATCATAATCCTTTAAGTACACTCCAAAACAGCAAAGCGATATGAAGCAATCTGTTGCCTTTCCTGGTGCTGTGTCTCTCCCACAAGAATGATGAGATCTTTAAAATACAGCAGACCTACTTTTATGAGTCTTTAAAGTTTCACCTGTAAACAGCTACTACACTAAACAAACTGAAATAACCTCTTTTGCACTTGATTTAAACAATGACAACCGTACAGCCAAAACTCGAAAAGCAAGCTCTGCGGCCACATCTTAGCAATGCAGCTGTGGATCTTATTTTGAAGCTTTAAATTTGAGGCGTTATGCATAATTGGATTCCTGCAGACAGGACAAATCAATAAACCCTGAAGAATCTTTAAAATTTGAATTTAAGAAAGTCGTAAGTTAAAAGCAATCAGAGCAAACCTATCCCTCGTATAAGTTAAAATGTTCAGAAAGATACAAATCCAATAGCAAACAAAGGGGGGGGGGGAGTAGTCTTAGTAACTTGGGACAGGAAGGAGGGGAATAGCTTCTACCTCTGATGGAGGAGAGAGAGCTTCAGTGACAAGAGACCTGAAACTACCGCTAACAAGTAGCTTCCCAAAAGCAAAAGCTGATGAACAGATAGGGGAAAAAGGATGGGGGAGAGGGGGCAATGGATCGCCAGCATTACCAAGATAAAAAGTTAAAACCTCGTATTTATCAGCAGAAATGTGAAAGCTTTCAAAGAAAAACGGAGAAAATCGGCCAGATGCTATCTGAATTCCATCTGCCTGCTCATGAATGATCAGCCTTTCCTTTCCACAGATTAACACAATTCTATCTCAGACGCCGGGCAGCGGTGGCCAGCCGAGCAACAGAGCCATCAATGTGCAAATAAAGCAGAAAATAGAGACATCCTTAAGAAATGAGTCTTAAATTTGACATAGAGCGGAGGTGACAACCACAGCAACAGAAGCATAAATTCTAAATGCTTTATTAATATCTTGCAGGATTCTCTCCCGTCCTTAACACCAAAAAGAAGAGAGTAAAAGAAAAAGAGAGAGAGAAAACAAAAAGACTAAAATAGCCATCAGGCCCAGAGTGGCAGGAAGATGTAATGAGGACGTCTGTGTGACAGACTCAGATTCTCGGTGGCACAAACCTCCATGGCTCCATTTCAGAAATCAACATCCTGGAGAGAGCCGGCAGGGCAAAGCCGCAGCGCCTGGATGGAGGGGATGGTGATACCTGGGAGGCGCGGTGGGCACTCAAGCAGTTCACGCCCACGGGACGTCAGGCCGCTTGCGGGCACCGTCGTGTCCAACGGACCCACGAGGGGACACGGCCTTCGTTAGTAGGGCGGGAAGCCCGGCCGCTTGGGGCCGGTACCCGGGGGGTGCGGGACCCGGTCCAGGTGGGGCCAGCGGTCGGTGGGACCCCGGGCTCACCTCTCCTCCGTGGCGCAGACGCGCGGGCCGCGGACGCTCCCTCGTGGCTGGCGCGAGCCTCCGGCGGGCGGCGCGCGCGGGCCGTCACCAACCCTTAGCGTGAGGGGCTGCGGCGGCGGTGGTGGCGGTGGCGGCGGCCGCGGGGCGGCGGCGGGTGGACCCGGGGGCGGGCCCTGAGGAGCTGCTGGGCCGGGAGAGGCTGGAGCCAAGAGGGCAAGGCGGGGACCGCCCGGGGCGCGCTCGACCCGCCCAGTCCGGGGCGCTCCCCGCAACCAGGCGGGTCTAGACCGAAAGGAGGGTGGGACACGGCCCCCTCAGCCCCCTGAGAGGCCGCCACTGGCCTGCTCGGCACTCCCTCAAGCTCGGGCCGTCTGCGCCGCTCGCCTCGCCTGGCTTGCAGTTGCCTGGTCCCACAGTCCCCGCCACCGCAGACACCGGCTTCCCGTCTCCATGACAATAGCGCAGCCCGTGCCCCGCCTAGTCCCGCCCCTTCGGCGCCGGGACTCAGAGGGAAGCGCGCTCACGTCGTCGGGGGGCGGAGCCAATAGAGGAGAGTGTCCAATCAGAGGTAAAGAGAGTGTAAAGGAAAGGGTTGGGCGGACCGAGAGGGTCTCGGAGATTGTAGTCTGGGTGGATCAGTCGGTTTTGGAGACGGAGCGTAGAGGAGCTGGGCGGGGAGGATTCAGTGCGCATGCGTGAAGGCTCGCCACAGAGGGTGTGCGATGGTACGCGTAGATGTGTGGCTTGGTGTGTACCGGGGATAGAGCTCAGGAAATGAAGTGTATCTCGCCCTTCTGAGTCAATGAGAGAAATTTTGAGTATGGTCATGCTTCGGCTTGCGTGTGGCCCCATTATAAAAGGCCACAAAGTTCCAAATACGTTGAGTTCCAGCAGCGTGCCCAACACTGTGCCAGCCTATGTCCTGGTTCACCAGCGCCCCTGTCTGTCCCAGAGTTCTAGTGCGTCTGTGGCTTGTGGTGGCGTGGGTGGAGAGACGGGCAGAAGGTCTGTTTTGTATTCTAACCGTGTGGCAGTCGTGGGCAAGGACTCTGCCTGTGACTCAGTTGTGTGTGTTTGCCTCGCCAGCGCCTCGCTGAACAGTGGTTGGGTCGGGCACTGCTCGGCGGAGTATTTGCAGTGAAGGATGGGCGGGTGCGAGAGTGCGTGCGAAGGGGAAGGAGACTTAGTTGAACAAAAGGGAAGGAGACCCCCATCCCTCCCCACCGGCCTGGCAGGGCGAGCTACCCATGGAAACAGCCAAGAAAGAGGCTGCGAGGCATGGGGCAAGAGTGTTCCAGATACCTACTCCGGTGTAGCTGCTTCACGGTCAGGCAGCTTTGCCCACTACCTCGCCTCTAAAGAAAGGCCACCCCGTAGTCCTGGCCCCCCGAGGTATCGAGGAATCCTCCCTCGACGTCCGGCGGGGGGTTGTGGGAGGGAGGCCCGGCCAAAGACGTGCAGACGTCCGAGGCCTGTCTCTCGCCCACCTGCTGCTGCTGCTGGCGGAGAGGGGCAGTCCTCCCGGACTCGCTGCGCCCTGGGCGCAGGCATCCATCTGGCTGTCCCAGGGACCTTAATTCCGGGCCTCCAACACGCTCTGGAGCCCCTGGGGTGGGGAGAAGCTGAAGGTGGGGGTGGGCGGCGACCCGCCTCGGAACTCAGCCTGCAGGCGAACTAGAAATCCGCTAGCCCCCAGGTTTCCTCTGGTGTGGAGAGCGCAGAGCGTTCGCCGGCGCACAGTCGGTGGCCTCATTCATTTCCTTTGTGCTTCGAAGCCGCCCGACTGTGGACCAGGGCCCATGGTGCGCCCGGCCTGCCACTCCGCCCGGAGTTAGCATGGGAGGAAAGTTGGAAGCAATCGGCTCGCCTGGGATTTGATTGTCATCCTGGAGCCGGCGCTCGAGAGTCTGAGCGAGAGAGAGAGAGAGAGAGAGAGAGAGAGAGAGAGAAAGAGAGAGAGAGAGATCGGAAAGAGGAGAGGGGGGAGACAAGGAGGAGGGGGAAGGGAGGAGGCCGCCGAGGAGAGGCGGGCGAGAGGGAGGGGCGAGGGGAGCGCCAGCGAGCGGGAGAGGGAGCCGGGGAGGAAGAGGGAGAGGGCGAGGCGCGCCTGGCGGCCGGGTTGGCTGCGGCGGCCCAGAGGCTCCTGCCAGTCCTCCCACCGACTACACCCCGGGAAGGAGGAGCTTCGGGCGCGCACAAGGCGTCAGAATCCTCAATTTCCAACTTAGCATCTTGGCAGGACCTTTGCGAAGCCAAAAGCAGAGCCCCCCGGTGCAAAGAGCGAGGGGGAAAAAGAGAAATCAGCAAGGGAAGGGAAAAAAAAAAAAAAAAAAAAGAAAGGCCAGCCGGGGCGAGCGAAGCTCGCAGAGGAGCGGGCGCAGCGGTCGCAGCCGGAGGCGCGAGGGAAGTCAGTGAGGAGGCGCCGCGGGCCGGAGCCCGGTAGCCGGGGCCCGAGGAACGGCGGCCCGGGGCAGCCGGAGGCTAGGTGCCCTCCCGCCCGCCCTCGCTGGGCGCCGCCCGGCTCGTTGGCGGCCGCGGCGCGGCGCGCCCCATGCCCGTGTGTGGCCATGTCCTACCCGCAGGGCTACTTGTACCAGCCGTCCGCCTCGCTGGCGCTCTACTCGTGCCCAGCATACAGCACCAGCGTCATCTCGGGGCCCCGCACGGATGAGCTCGGCCGCTCGTCGTCGGGCTCCGCTTTCTCGCCCTATGCCGGCTCCACTGCCTTCACGGCGCCCTCGCCGGGCTACAACTCGCACCTCCAGTACGGGGCCGACCCCGCGGCGGCCGCCGCCGCCGCCTTCTCCTCGTACGTGGTGAGTGAACCGGATCCGCGGCGGGCGAGGGCAGCTGAGGCCCCGCGGGGCGGGCTCGGACTGCGGGGGACACCGGCCTCCGTGCCACCGCGAACTGCCCCTGCCGGGCTTCGCGGCTCCTGCAAACTTGGGCAATTGTCTCGCTCGGCTTCGCCCGGGCCTTCTGCTCAGGAGTTGCTCAGGGAGAACCGCGTCTTCCTCGCATCACAGAGCTGGCGGGAAGGGGTTTTCGGGGAGCGGTTGCTGCAATTAAAGAGCAGCATTTGGTTCAAACAAGGGGCCGGGGCCGCCACGCGACTATTAATTTTGGTTTTGCCATTTTGGAAAAGTAGTTCAAAAGAAATAGACCCGAAATCTTAGCAGAAGCGTGCTAAGTCTATGTAATGTGTTCGGCCTCGCCTTTAATTAGTTCTCCAAAATGTTGCAAATCCTTAATCCTATTTTTGCAATCCGATTTGAAAGTATTAAATTTCTGAAAAGTCGGCGGAGTTGCGGTGCATCCGGGATTTTTCGGCCGGGTGCACGTTCTGGAAACGCACGATGGCTTCGGTTTGGGGTAGCATTTTTGGAGGGGAGTGGGTGCTGGGGTAAGGCTCAGCTTTTCGATTGCATTTCTCTCCGGAAAAAAAAAAATGCCCGGGCTGCCCCTACTCTCTCCTCTTGTTCTTAACGCGCAGCTGCTGGGGCGCGGGGCGCGCAGTTGCTGCCGCTCCCAGGCCTCTCTTCGGGTGGATGGCCGGGCCGCGGTGGCCGGTTCGCGTAGGGAACAGATGTGCCTGGGCAGACAGGGGCCTACAGGGTGGCACCATGGCCGGGAAGGCTTCAGGGCTCCCGAAGGACCAGACTCAGAATTTGGTGTCCTCGCTGCCTTTTGGGGAAGGAGGTTGTCCTTGGGTCTGAGCCTGCCAGCCCTACCCCAGAGGAAGCCAGAGTGCGGGGCCCGCAGACACCGGAGCGCAGGGGAAGTGTGCTAAGGTCACCCAAGTGAGAGCTGGGACAGCGGCCACCTCTCACCTTCTCTCTACCTGTCCCCCGCAGGGCTCTCCCTACGACCACACACCGGGCATGGCGGGCTCCTTGGGCTACCACCCGTACGCGGCACCCCTGGGCTCATACCCGTACGGGGACCCCGCGTACCGGAAGAACGCCACGCGGGACGCTACGGCCACGCTCAAGGCCTGGCTCAATGAGCACCGCAAGAACCCCTACCCCACCAAGGGCGAAAAGATCATGCTGGCCATCATCACCAAGATGACCCTCACCCAGGTGTCCACCTGGTTCGCCAACGCGCGCCGGCGCCTCAAGAAGGAGAACAAGATGACGTGGACGCCGCGGAACCGCAGCGAGGACGAGGAGGAGGAGGAGAACATTGACCTGGAGAAGAACGATGAGGACGAGCCCCAGAAGCCCGAGGACAAGGGCGACCCCGAGGGCACCGAAGCAGGTTGGTGGACGCGGGCAGGAGTGTTCAGCGGGAGGAAGAAGGGAAAAGAGGGGTTGGAGGGGCCACGTGGGGCCTGGGGTTGAAAGCAGAGGTCTCTGCCTTTGCGGGCGAGGACTTAGGTCCCGCCTTGCGGCCTCCGCGCCTCTGACGGCCTGGATTTCGTCTGCAGGAGGAGCGGAGCAGAAGGCGTCTTCGGGCTGCGAACGGCTGCAGGGACCGCCCACCCCCGCCGGCAAGGAGACCGAGGGCAGCCTCAGCGACTCGGATTTTAAGGCGCCGTCGTCGGAGGGCCGTCTTGACGCGCTTCCCGGGCCCCCCCGCCCCGGCAGATCCTCCCCAGCCGGGCCAGCGGCGGCACGGCTGGCCGAGGACCCGGCCCCTCACTACCCCTCGGCGGCGCCGGCGCCGGCGCCCGGCCCACACCCGGCCGCGGGAGAGTTGCCCCCTGGCCCCGGCGGGCCCTCGGTCATCCACTCACCGCCGCCGCCGCCACCACAGGCGGTGCTTGCCAAGCCCAAACTATGGTCTCTGGCAGAGATTGCCACATCTTCGGACAAGGTCAAGGACGGGGGCGGTGGGAGCGAGGGCTCCCCATGTCCTCCGTGCCCCGGGCCCGTAGCCGGGCAAGCCCTAGGAGGCAGTCGCGGGTCGCCGGTCCCGGCGCCGTCGCGCTCGCCCTCTGCTCAGTGCCCCTTTCCCGGCGGGACCGTGCTGTCCAGGCCTCTCTACTACACGGCGCCCTTCTATCCCGGCTACACGAACTATGGCTCCTTCGGACACCTTCACGGCCATCCGGGGCACGGGCCTGGCCCCACTACTGGTCCGGGCTCGCATTTCAATGGATTAAACCAGACCGTGTTGAACCGTGCGGACGCTTTGGCTAAAGATCCGAAAATGTTGCGGAGCCAGTCCCAGCTAGACCTGTGCAAAGACTCTCCCTATGAATTGAAGAAAGGTATGTCCGACATTTAACGCGGGCTGCGTCGGTCCTGGACTTTTCTAATTTATTAAAAACATGGCCTTGGCAGTTATTTTCCATCACCAAAAAGAGAAACACAACAACAGAACTAAAACACTACCCCACCTATTCAGAAGTTTATAGTTTAAGGAGATGGATTACATAAAAATGTAAACATCTCCACACAAAAATGTCTTAACCAACCGAAAAGAAAAATTTTAAAAAAGGATTTGTATTAAATCGTATTCTGTATATTTAATGTAGCATTTTTGTATTTAAATTGATAATTCAGTATCTTTGAAGTAAATTATGAAATCAAGACACCTGTACAGGCATTTAATGTTTTTTTTTGTAATATAAATATATATGTTTGTGTTTTCCCCAAAACTGTTTCATAGTTTAAAAATACAAGTTTAATTTAATTTTTTACACCGATTGATTTTTCTGGGTATGAGCTAAAGTTATTACAGAAAGGAAACAGGCTATACTCTTAGATTTAAAAAGTAAAAGAAACTGCAGCCGCCTTTGTAAAATGCAAAATATTTAATTAAAAGAGATTTTAACATAATCAGAGCCATCATTACTTTTTAGAAGCCTCAATAAACTGTCCATCGCCTTGGACAAAAGGTGCAAACTGAACTTCTTTCGAAGTGGGGAATGAAAGGTTTCACAGACCCTGGAGCGCTAGAGGGAAACCGTAATTAGGCAGTGAGCCCCGGGGAACCTGGCCCTGCCCGGAATGCAGATTTGGATCACGGATGCGGGCTGCTTGGGGGAGGTTGGACACTGGAGGAAGGAGGAGGGGACCCAAGTGTGTGCCCAGAAGGGAAAAAAGATGGCAAAGCCAGCTAGAGACACGCACCACCCGAGCACCATCGCTTAACCTAATTACTTCCAATCAGTGTAGTGTTTTATGCAAAGCAATCAGCTGGTGAACTTTGCTAATGAGTTCGATTTTATGCCGGATTTAGCCCTTATTACTATTTCAAAGGTGCTGTGAGCTATGCAGGCGGGGATCGCTAGGGGATGCGAAGGGGGAATGCTTTTCCAAGTCACTGTCTTCTCTACCCCTTCAAAATTGGGCATTGATCTCGTCGTTGGATTTGATTAAATTAGTCAGGGTGCGGTCCCCGACGGTGCGGATGGCAGGCGGCCCCGTAGATCCCCAAGCAGCCGTGGGGCCGGGGCAGCGGGATAAGCGAGGGGACGGTTCCCCGCTTTCACAGGTAGGTGTCACACTTGTCCTGAATTTCAAGCTTGCACTTTGCAGAGTCGGAGATTCAAGAGAGTGGGCGGAAGGATCGCGTGGGGGGAACGTGGCACAGCGGCTTGTGGGGATGTGAGGGGAGTCCGGAGGACTCCCCTATCCACTATGGGCCTCTTCTTGGACCAGTGGTCTTCAAAAGTTCAGGCCTAGATAACGAGGCCGTTGCGGACTCAACCAGGCGTGTCTTCGCTTTAGCACTTTTCCCAGTTCTGATTCAAGAGTCCGAGTAGCTACAAAAGAACTTTTTAGGGCTTATTTTCTGGTTTTATTCCCGCGTATTTCACCTCAAAATGAAAAAGTCTGGTCGCGTCTCAATCCCAAATGGTACAGAGACACCGCCCTGCACCGGAGCCGGCCAACACTGTTGGTTCGGGCTTCTCCGCGGTGTCTCCATTTTGCGCCCGAGATTTTGAGTCTGCGACTTGTTTCACTTCGTGGGAAATTTTCGGTGGCCCGGGCGGGGCGGAGGGAATGGTACAGCAAAAACACACTCCAGCAAGGGGAATTAATTTGCTCCATTAAACCCAAGCCTGAGTGTAGAGAGAATGTGTTTGTACCTAACACCGGTTTACTAGGCTAAGTCAAAATGGCACATATTTGCATTTGTCCTGGAGATTTCTTTAACGCTACTCGGTTTTTTAAACACACCCCAAACTTTCACCGGAGTTTTTACTTTCACTACTTTTTTTTTTGCTTGTTCGAATTTAAACAAGTTTGAAAGCTGCGTTGTCCAGATGTTTTAGCGAACTGAAGTAGACTTCAAGGTTTAAATTAGTGAGAAAATTCACGCAGGGAAAATGGTTTCAAAGCTGGAAGTGTGAATGATTAAATATGCATGAGACGATCGTATTTTATTTTGTCCCTTTAATTATAAATGATTTTTTTAAACAATTGAATTCCACAAATGATTTGCCCTACCTCCCCACCCCCCACTTCCTTGCCCCCTTCATCCACACGGATAGCCTAGTTCACAATCAACTTCCCTCCTCCCCCTCGTTGAATATGCAGCCCCAGGAGTCACCTTCTCTTCTAAAAAAGTCAGAAGAATGGGCCAGTCCCTTTCTCTTAAGAGAGAGTTTAAGGGCGACATCTACTCCGCAGGGTTTTGGAACCATTGGCCCTAAACCCTGCCCAACGATTTTAAAAAGAAAATCACAAGCCTCCTTGTGTTGCCGGGGGTATGCAAATGGCGCGGCGCGGGCCTCCCAACTCAGACTGCCGAGGGATTGGGCTGGGAGCCGAACGCCCGCGGGGCTGCCTGGGAACGCGAACCGCGCGCCGGGAGCGCGCGGCTCTTCACCCCAGCGAGAGTTGTGCGAGGAGCCTCCGGCTGGGCACCGAAACCGCCAGAGGCTCGACGGCTGATGCCGGAGTCGCTGCCCCTGTCTGCCTCCCTCCCGCCGGTGGCCTCTACAGAGTCTAAGGTTCTTTGCTTCCTGCGTCTTGAGTCCTAGACAGCAACGAAGTCTGGGGTTTTCTCGTTTGCTGAGCAAGGTTTCGATCGCCAGCGGTTTTTCCGGTTTGGAAGCGGCCTGCCGGGCAGATCGAGGTTGGGGCATTTAGAAGCTGTCTCCCGCGTTGAATCCCAGAAATAGCTGCGTGTCTTTGTACTCTCTCAGTTCCCTCCTCAAGCCTCGGCTGTGCCGCGTCGCGGGCTGTCTCGGAGGCGGTGCGTCTTCGAGGCACTGGAGGAAAACTTCCGGCATGTGCGGGGGACCGGGTTTGTTCGCAGGCTTGGAAGAAGGCGCAGAAGTTGCGCCCGAAAACGCCGGGGACACCTCGCCCTGGGTCTCTGCCGGCGTTCGTCACCTGCGCTTGGCAGGCGGGCTCCAGTCCCCGAGGGGCGTCTAGCTTGGCTCTTAAGGACTAGGAGGCGCTGGATCCTAGGCATACAGGTCGCTGGATCACTAAGTGAGGTCTATGCAGGCAATCCCCTGAAACAGCCAAACCAGGGACGGCTTGGGTCTCTTCCCTTATCCCTCTGTGCGGTGCAGAACACGTTCGGTGGTATATAGGGGGTGAGGAGAGAAGAGCACAGTTAACCTTCCCCCAACTCCCCACCGAGGGCGCATTCGCTGGCATGCAGAAGAGGCTGAGGAAGGTGGCCTTTTCCCTTCCCACACTCTGGCTCGGGGTGTCAGGGCCCGAAATCTCGTTCCCTCGGCCAGGGTGCGAGGCCTGCAGCCAGGCCTCCTAGTTGGCAAACTCCTCGGGACTACTCATTCCCGTGAAGTGCTCTGCTCTTGGGGCCTGTAAGGATGCGGGCGGGAGGCGTGCGTGCAGTTTCGGCACAGGACATGCCTCGCGGCTCACCTGTTCCCCACAATTAGCTGCTAACTCGGGCGGGGGCAATGGGCAGCGCTTTGCAAAAAGCCTAAAGTGAAAGGAATGTGATTGCGCTCCCAGGAGGGAGCCGGACTCGGATGCAGTTTAGGAAGGGCGCCGCCTACTGGTCGGTTCCCAGAGACGGGGCGTTAGGCAAGACCCAGCTATGCCCCCACCCACTGCAGGGCCTTAGCGCTGAACCTGAAGCTGGTGGGACTTAAACTGCTCCACCACCCTAACTCGCCGCGCCCCCACCGAGAGAGGCGTGGGAACTGGAGGCCAGAGTCCAGCCCCGCCCACGAAGTTCCAGGATCTGGACCCTGCGTGTGCCGCCTGGGACCCGGGACCCAGTTAGCACTGGGGATTTGGGGCTTCAGCGTCTCAGACCAGAAGAGTCTTAACCTATGGATTTCTGCCATGACTTTGCCACAGTCTTCGCCACAGGGTACAGGCATTTGAGAAATATGCCGGAGGCTGAAAGAGCCTGCGGGTAGGGGGCTTCAACCGTGCGCAGCCCGGGCGGTGCGCCCCTGCTCCGGCTCGGTTTCTGGTCCTTGCATTTCCGCTTCTGCTGTCCAGTCCACGTCCGGGCTCAGGGCCCCGCGCAGTTTTGTTTAATTTGCGATTTGGCATATCCGCGGCTACCATGCATCAGTGCCCCCAAAGACGGTTTCCGTCTGAAGAGCTTTTGGCCTGTGGGGTGGACATCTATAGGAAAAGAGAGGAAAAAAAAAAAAAAAGACCCTACTGTCCCATTGCTCCAAACCCTCCTGTTTCGAAAGCCACATTAAATGAAGTCCGCGTTGCAAAGCAGGCCGAGCTCACCAGGGCGTCCCCCTAACCGAGTTCTCTCCGGCGCTCGCCAGAAGCGCTAACGGGTGATGCCAATGGGTTTCCCCCAGATACCCGAAAGCTCGACTTCCTGGTATTTTGGTGGAAAGCGGGGTGCGACTTCGGCCTGGCTTTCCGCATCCCTTGCCGCTTGGCCTGGAACAGGAGGGAAATCGGGCCCACTGGGGCCTTGGTGGCCCTCCAAAACTGGCCAAAACTGCGAGACCGTTTCTACTTCCACCCCGCGGGTCTCCGTTTGTGACCAGGCCGGAGCCGTTCTCCTTTTCGTTTTCGTGCTAAATGTAACTTGGGTCCCGGCACAAGGCGGGCCAGGTTGTGACCTAACAGGGGAACGTCTCAGGGGCCCAGCTACAACTCTGGCAGGGCCCCCCTCGCCAGCCCGCCCCTCGGGGCCGCTGGGTGTCTCTGGCCTCGTGCAGGCCCCAGCACTAGGTCCCCAAGGCCGCTCGCCCGGCAGTGCTCGTTTCCGGCGCCCGGACGAGCCCGGCGTGCCCAGACGCCACTTTCCCAGTGAAATCTGCTTTTATTTGCTCCGAGCAAACCCCGGGCTCTCAGAGCTCCCGCCTGATGGATGCAAATGTAAATGTGCACTTATTTAATTGGATCAGGCCCCAAGATAAAAGAGATAAACGGCTCCCCGTTTGCTAACTTATTTTAGAGGCATGCAGCGCCGCGTGGAGGGGAAGCTAATGAAGGAGCCGCGCTGGAGCTCTCGGCGGCCGGAACGCTCTGGCCCGCCGGCGCCGCGTGGCTGCGGCTCCCTGTCGACCGCCTTTGCGTGGGCCTTGCCTGCCCAGTAGGGTCCCCGCGAGACCTTCTGGGCGCCAGGCTGGGAAAGTGCGAAGGCGCGACGTCGGCTTCGCGCTTGCAAATACCCCATCCCCTACCCATAATTTTCTCCACGCAGGCTTGTCCCCCTCTCCTTTCCTGCCCAACTCCACAAGCTTAGGTCACACCGGTCGGGCCCATTCGATAGAAAACCCTTTCGCACCTCGGTTCCCCAAGCATGGTCTTCTGCCCCAGGTGTCAGTTTCAGAAAGAAAATCTTGAGGGCCATGAAAAAGACCAGGCACGCTCCCCTGGCTACCAGGGTCCCCTGGCGCAGTCCTTTAGGTGGAAAGACTCCATTCCTGGTTCCGAGATGGCCCTCTTTAGGGACCTGGGATTCCTGTCAGAGTCAGCTGGAAGCCATGGGTAGCCCCCCCCCCCCCAATATATACACGCAATATACACACGCCTTCAATAATTCCAAGGGGCCGCGAACCCGGACATTCACGCATTAAAAGGAGACAGGGCTGCCCAGCTCTTCCCTTTAAGGCCTGAGTTCAGAACCTCGGCGCCCGCGCGTTCTCCTCCCCGACCCTCAACAAGTTCGTTCCCCATATCTGGGCCTTGGCTTTTCCAGTAAAGTTTCTCTTCTGTTCAGGTCTGGGGAAGAGGTCCGGGTGGGCGAAGGCGAGAGGCTGGACGAGACAGCCTGCCGAGGAAGAAAGAAAAGGAGCCGGGAGGGGGTGCGCCCTAGGCGGTGATCTTCCCTCGCCAAGAATCCCCCAGGGGCTGGACTGGGCTGGGCAGGGTTGGGCCGGGCGAGGCCCGGCTGGACAGAGCGCCTCGGCCGCGCCTCATTCTCAGCGCGCTGATGGATTGGCTTGTCGGGAGAGCCCTGTGCGCGGAGCCCATCAGAAAGCGCTTACCTCGCTAAACTGAAATTACTGTCTTTTCAGGGGCTAATTTGTGTAACTCCCGTGGAGGGGCTTGGAGGGGGTTTGATGAGGCATAAAATGATGATTAATGAATTTATTGGCCGCTGCACATCAAGCAAGGGCTGCGGAGCTTGCGTCTGCAACAGCGGCCTGACGGCGGCGCTCAACACAGCTGGGTTTAGGCGTCCGGGGGCCCAGCGTCTGCAAGGTGCCCCCAAGCGCCTGGCCTTGGGTGCTCTTCTTGGCCCGCACCTTGGCTACTTCCTGCTATACGCTAAGGATTTGGGGCGCTGGCTCCAGCCGGGCCACCATCGCCCCCTGAGGGCTGGCTGTTCAGGCCTGGGGGAGGCCGGGGCTCCAGCAGCTGCAGGCCCTGGCGGTGGAGGCGAGGTGGAAGGGAGGGAGAAGCAGCCTCTCCAGAGTCATAGAATAGGGGCTGGAGTGTGGCCAGGGCGCCTGAGGCGGCATAGAGCTGGGGACGCGGGCTGCCCTCCGGAACCGTACAGCTTAGTGGCTTACTGGCTGTGTGCTTAGGCCTTTGGTGGTTCAGTCCAGCCTGTGCAACTTCCTAGCCATGTGAGCTCCGACAGATCGAATGGTCTCTCTGAACCTGGCTGTCCTCATAAGTGGGGCTGTACCAGCCATGGTTACATGAGGATGATAGTACGTGGCACATGGTTATCCTTCAATGTAATTATTAGATCCACACTCCACTAAGATTTCAATTCACAGGCGACACCAACCAAGATCTGGGAGTGGGAGTCAGAGGCTTTGGGATTCTAGCTTAAGGGGGCAGATTCTGCCAGAATGGCTGAGGTTCCTTAGCACTCTCCTCCCCTCACCCCTGCGTCTGCCTCTGGCTTTGCCTCCCTCTCTAGGGCTTGAGGAGCCCTGATGGTGCAGTGGTTAAGAGCTCAGGCTGCTAACCAAAAGGTCGGCAGTTCGAACCCACCAGCCACCCTTGGAAACCCTATGGGGCAGTTCTACTGTCCTACAGGGTGAGCTGACTCAGGGCAAGGGGTTTGGTTTTCTAAGGCTTAATCCACAGTGTAAGGGGAGCCTTGGGAGGCAGTTAGACCGGGAGTGACTGGATCAGAGCTGAGGTGTAGGGAGCAGACCAGGGCTCCTTGCGTCTTGTCTATTTGGGCAGAATTGAGTTTCAGGTTAGTTGGTGGTATGGTGCACTCATAACTGCTCTTTGTCTGCAGGCTCCTGTTTTGAGAATCTGTCCACTAGGGCCTTTTGGCTACTTCCCCTGGTCTCGATCAAGAACCCACACCCCATTAACGTATACATTCAACTTGAATTATTTTCTCTGGACGTGATGCACCACCTTATCTGCCTACCTTGCACCCGTTCACTCTGCCCCTGCCAGATCTCCCAATAATCTGCATTACCTGTGCCTCCCCAGGACATGCCCACTCTGCTGAAACAGAGGGCAGGAAACACCTTGGTATTTATCTCTCCAGCAGAATGCTTAGGCTGGTCTCCATATTAGTGAAATGCCACTTAAACCCTCCTTTCCTTTTCTCCAACAGATATTAACTGAGCACCTATAATATGTCAGATGCACCCTTCTAGGTATCTATGGTGCAGCAATGAACAAAACAAAGTGCCTGCCCTTACAGAGCGTACATTTTAGAGGGGGAGACAGCATGGGAATAAATGAGTGTGGTAACGACTCATTTCAACATGCAGGTGATGAGTGGTATGAGAAAAATTAAGTAGGGTAAGGGAATGGAAAGGTGTCTCTGGCTAGCACAAATGGTGAAGCGCTGGACTACTAACAGAAAGGTTGGCGGTTCAAAGCCACTCAGAGATGCCTCGGAAGACAGGCCTGGTGATCTGCTTCTACAAAGTCACAGCCTTGAAAACCCTATGGAACAGTTCTGCTCTGCACACTTGGAGTCTCCACGAGTCGGAATCGACTCAATAGTAGCTAACAGCAACAACAACAAGAAAATGGAAGAGGGTGTGCTTATTTAGAAAGGGCATCGGGAAAGCCCTCCTCTACGAGGTGGCATTTGAGCAGAGACCTAAAAGAAGCTAGAGAATAGGCCATGCAGATAATTTGGGGGAAGAGAGTTTGAGCGGAAGGAATAGCGAATGCAAGGCCCTTTTGTTGTTGTTGTTAGGTGCCATTGAGTCGGTTCCAACTCATAGCGACCCTAGGCACAACAGAACGAAAAGCTGCCCGGTCCTGTGCCATCCTCACAATTGTTGTTATGCTTGAGCCCATTGTTGCAGCCACTGTGTTAGTCCATCTCGTTGAGGGTCTTCCTCTTTTTTGCTGACCCTCTACTTTACCAAGCATGATGTCCTTCTCCATGGACTGGTCCCTCCTGATAACATGTCCAAAGTATGTGAGACGAAGTCTTGCCATCCTCACTTCCAAGGAGCCTTCCAGCTGTACTTCTTCCAAGACAGATTTGATTGTTCTTCTGGAAGTCCATGGCATATTCAATATTCTTTGCCAATACCGTAATTCAAAGATGTCACTTCTTCTTCAGTCTTGCTTATTCATTGTCCAGCTTTCACATGCAGCAAAGGCCTTGAGGTAGGGGCAAGTTTGAGTGACAGTCTGGAGACCTTTGTGGGGCGAGCGAGAGGGGATGAGGCCCAAGCCAGGTTATATGGGGCCTTGTAGGTCCTGGTGATACATACCTTGGGTTTTATGATGATAGGGGGTGGGGAGGGGGGCATGGGAAGGTTCAGAGGGGAGCTACAGGATCTATTTTATGTTTCAAAGGCATCCCCAGGTGTGAAGAGCATAGCCTGGGATGGGAAGAGTGAAAGCAGGGCCAGCAAGGAGGCTGATGCAGAATCCATAGGGAGGTGATGGTGTCTTGGACCAGGGTGGAGCCAGAGAGGTGGGGATCAGGTTTAGACTATATTTTGAAGGTAGGGTCAATAGACCTTGCTGATGGATTGGATGTGCGGGTGGGGGAGGAGAGAAGGCAGGAAGTTCTGGATGCCTCCAAGGATTTGGTCCTGAGCACCCACATGAATGGAGGTGCCATTTGCAGAGATGTCAAACATTCGAGGTGGAGCAGGGATTTTTTGTTCTGCAGGGGTGGGTGGAGAAGATACTCTCTGACCTGACCCCCAGCCCTTTGGCCCAGAGGAGCTGTTCTAGTGGACATGCTGAGCTTCCAGGGACAAAGTGCACAATGTCCAGGGCTGGTGCACTTACCCAGGGAAGATTCTAAAGTGGACAGATCCTCCTTCTTGAAACTCAAGATCCTGGCGCTCTTTCTGACCACTTCTTCCCTTTTATTTCTGTCTTTTTCACCAGTGGAGAAACTGAGGTTCAGGAAGTGCAAATGACTTGCTCAAGCTTGCACAGTGAGTTTTTGGGAGGAATGGAGCCGAAAGCCCAGGTCTCCTACCTCCTCGGCCTGCTCTCCCCCACCTCATCCAAGCTGAGTTCTCTGGGATATCTGTATTTTAACAGAGAACTCCTGGAAACAAAATGCCTTAACATAGAGGAATGAATTTATAATGGTGGAGTCTCAGACACTGTGACAGGCTGTCAAGGGAGATATTTTTAGGCTTGGCTGGGAAACATCTTAGCCTTCCTCACACGCCTCCTCAGGACTCTGCGTGTGAAGTACACATGAGGGAAAGCTCAGGATGCGCTGTCTCTCCCGGAGCCTCAACAACAAGGAGAACTGGGGCCACTTCCTTTGCCAGGGACTGTTTTCTTCCCTAAATAATTGCCATCTGAAAGGATTTGCTCCTTTCTCCCGTCGGAAGTGACTGATTGCCTGCCTGCATGATTTCAAATAATGCAAGCAACAATGCATGTTCCCTTGCCCATCATTTTCTGGAACAACTCCTATAAAACAAAGATTTGAGTTGGGGACGAGATCCCAAATCATGGGTGTTTCATGCATTTATTTTGGAAAAACAAAATTTTTTTTTGATGTCTCATCTTGACTATTGTTTTTTCTCAATCCTTTTCTTGACTCTTTGTGTTGTATACATTGTCAGCTTGGCTTTTTTTTTTTGAAAAACTATCAGTAGCTTTGTCCCCAAGGGAACCCAGAGGCCCTTAGGAACAGCATCTCTACATCTTTCAAGCCAATCAAGACATCTGTTAGCCCTAGATTTCGAATACACTTACACTTCCAGAGCGTTCCAGACGCCTTCCCAGCCAGCATGGTCTGACATCACATTCAGCACACACACAGTTGTTATTTCTGAGACTTTTTTTTTTTAGATCGAAACCACAAGGTTTTTGTTTTGTTTGTTTGTTGGTTTTGTTCACTCTCTGTTTGTATCCAGTGTCTAAATCCAAACCCTGTGGTAATAGGTGGCTATTTTTCAAAATACTCATATGCGTAAAGACATTCATTGGTAGTTGAAGACTGATTTTCCTGGATCACAGAAAAGAGTAGATTGGTGGCAACTTGAAAAAAGGGGCTTATTTGGGATAAACACCACCTCTTCACTCTCATGAAGAGCGTGGCAGAAAAATCCTTGACTTGGTTCATTTTGGTTGGTGGAGTTTTTTTTCTCCCCCTCTAGATTCTTTTCTTTTCTCTTTCTTTCTTTCTCTTTCTCTCTCTCTCTCTTTGTCTCTGTCCTCCCTTCCTTCCTTTCTCTCTGAGTAGTGCAAATAGTTAATGTGCTTGGCTGCTAACCGAAAGTTTGGAGGATTGAGTTCACCCAGAGGTGACTCAGGAGAAAGGCCTGGTAATCTACTTCAAAAAAAAAAATCAGCCATTGAAAACCCTATGGAGCACAGTTCTGCTCAGACACACATGAGGCCACCATGAGTCAGAATATACTTGACAGCAACTGGTTTTAAGCCCATGTATTTGAATTTCCTGTAGAAATATGAATTTTGAAACCACTCTGGGGTCAGAGAGATATGGGTGCAAATCCTGGCTGTGCTCTATTATTTTGGGTGAATTAGTGAGCCAGATTAGATGACCTGAGGCATCTAAGTAGAGAGGCCCAGGACCTGTGGTGACTGAAAGGTGGGCCCTAGAGTTAGACTGCCTGGATTCCAGCCCCATCTGTGCCATTTGCTAGCTGTGCCACCCTGGACAAGTTACTTCACCTCTCTGAGCTTCAGTGTCCTCATCTGTAAAATGGGCATAATAACAGTATCTACCTCAGAGGGTAGTGGTAAGGATCAAATGAGATAATGTGTGGAAAGCCCAGCAAAACCCATGGTTGACTTTCAATAAATGTAAGCTTTTACTATTATTTCTACTCAATAAATGTTGCTGTTATTAGGTGCTGTTGAGTGGGTTTTTGACTCACAGTGATCCCATGTGACAGAGTAGAACTGCCCCATAGGGTTCTCTAGGCTGTAATCTTTACAGAAGCAGATCAACAGGTCTTTCTCCCATGGAGCCGCCAGATGGGTTCAAACTGCTAACTTTTCAGTTAGCAGCTGAGTGCTTAACCTTCACGCCACCAGGGCTCCTTACTGAATAAGAATGGTTTCATAGTATTGATAATGACTTCACCTAAGAATTTCTAAAATTGTGCGGAGTGTTTTCCCTGGTTCTTGAAGACTTCACATCTTTTTGCTGACCAGCCATACTGAAGATGTCTAGAGTGGTTTTTTTGGTTTTTTTTTAAGCTTATTTTAAGAGTCACTCCTTGGAACATTATTGCATTACTTAAACTTGGTGCTGACTCATATGTCCCTTGATAACTGAGTCTTTCTTTACCAATAACTTTAATTACATCCATCACTCATTTCAGAAACTGCTGAATAATGAAACCTCGAGATGACTCTGTGGACTTCTGGTACACAAGTAGGCCTTGTGGCAGGAGAACAGTTTTTTCTTTCCTTTTCTTCCTCTTTTTATAAAAGAGCATTCAGTACTTCAGACAGGGAAAAGATGTTTAGTTTTCATGATTGGCTATCTGTCCGTCCATCTTTCTAACCTGCCTATAATCAGCTATCTTTGTAGCAGGAGGAAACGACAATCCAGAACTTCTTGAATTAAATTGGTTTCACTTTCTGACATTTCTAAGTCATGAGGCCCAACTCTCTGCCTCTGGAGACAAAGAAATGATGTTTGCGAATTCCAACGCCAATTCGTTCCCTAAAAGCTCTTAATGGCATACATTAAGAGTTAACATATTACCTGTTGTTGTTAGGTGCCGTCGAGTCGATTTCAACTCATAGTGACCCTATATGACAGAGTAGAACTGCCCCATATGGTTTCCTAGGCTGTAATCTTTATGGGAGCAGATTGCCAGGTCTTTTCTCCTGTGGAACCGCCGGGTGGTTTAAACTGCCAACCTTTTGGGTAGCAGCAGAGTGCTTAACCATGGTACCATCAACATATGACCTAAATAATTATTTTATCATTAATATTAATAGCTACCATAATGAGCTCTTAGTACATGATCTCAGTAGACCCTCAACAAACCTTATGGAATGGCACTATGATCATCCCCATTTTATAGACGAAGAAACTAAGGCGCCCAGGGGTTAACAGCCTAAGTAAGGGTCAAAGTGATATATGAGTACGGGCATGTCTGACTCTCATTTTCTTTGTTTAGGCAAGAGCCAGGACGGAGTTGCTGACTGTTCTTTGCTGCTTTAGGCATTAGCTGCTTTTCTGGCTATTTATGGCTCTGTTAGAATCCACCAACCTCACTTTGGAAACCCTGTGGGGCAGTTCTACTCTGTCCTATAGGGTCACTATGAGTCGGAATCGACTTGAGAGCAACAAGTTTGGTTTGTTTTTTTGTTTTTTCTACAGTGGGTAGAATAAGGTACCTGCTACTTGCTAAGGTTAAAATGTTGTCTGACTCTGCAGGGAAGCAGTGCCCTCAACTTGTCTAGAGGAGCAGAAGGAGGCCGGGGTGGGCATCACACAAAACCCTGCCCAAAAGTGTACTCTATTCCTTCCTCCTGTCCCCTCCAGGCCCTTGTCTTCTCCCTCCTGGACTGCGACATCAGTCTCCTAATAGGCCTGTCTGTCTCCAGGCTCTCCCCCGTCTTTCCATTCTACATACCAGTTGCCGTCAAGTTGATTCCAACTCATGGTGATTCCATGTGTGTCAGGGTAAAACTGTGTTCTATAGGGCTTCAATGGCTGATGTTTTAGAAGTAGATCGCCAGGCCTTTCTTCCAAGGCACCCCTGGGTAGACTTGAACCTCCAACCTTTTAGTTAGCCGCCAAGCACAGTCAACCGTTTGCACCACCCAGGAACTCCCCATTTTACATCCTCTTACCTGATTAGCCAGGACACAGTGTCCAAGGGAGCTATTGAAGGTTGTACAGCAGCAGCGACAAAATCAAAACTACCTTTCAAAAAGATTCAAGCCTCCCACCCCCCCCAAAAAAGATTCAAATTCCAACTCTGTCATCTGAAGCTCTTTCTTCACATCTGACCTCACTTCCCTAAGTAACCCCATCTCCCAAGACTCTTCATGGGATCTTGTGTTATGGTCACACTCGTCAGACAGACACTCCCCAAACCCTTTCCCTAGGCTGGTTCCTCTGCCTTAGTGCCTTCCATCCTAGTCACCTGTCTAAATCTGCCCGCTCTTCATAGATTCAGCTCAAGTGCTTCTAGAGGCCTTTCTCAATGGCTCTAGCCCTCACTGTTTCCTTTTCATGTGGGGCTGCTGCTGGCTGGAGGAAGTATAGTGCACAGGCTCTGGGTTCAGGGAAATCTGGGTTGAATCCCATCTCTGCCAAGTACCAGCTGTGTGACTTTGGGCAAGTGGCTTAACCTTTCAGAGCCTCAGTTTTACAACAGTAAAGTAATAATGATAATATCTGTGTCCCGGGGCTATTGCTAGGATAAGTGTGAGCATGTTTGTGGAGCGTTTTAGGAATGCGTTCACTCTAGCTCTGCCCACAAAGCTGGATATGTTCACTGGTCATGTGTTGAATGCCTGTGTGTGACGCTGGAAACAAGATGATTCTAAAAGGTATACACATCTGTGAACTCTGGACTGGCTTTTCTCATCTTTGCTGTATGTTCCCATAAATGCATAGATCTTATTCTGAGCTCTCTCAGGGTCTATTTGTTTTGGGCCAGTACATACTATACTGTTTGTATTACTAGGACTTTGTAGTATGTCTTAATATCTAGTAGGGAAGTCCTTACTTTTTTGCTTTTCTTTTTCAAAATTATTCGACTTTGCTATCTGAAAGTATTTATTCTTCCACACAAGGCACCTGGTGGTGTAGTGGTTAAGTGCTTCGCTGCTAACTGAGAGGCCTGTGGTTTGAACCCACCAGCCGCTCCACAGGAGAAAGATGTGGCAGTCTGCTTCCATAAAGATTACAGCCTTGGAACCCCTGTGGGGCAGTTCTATTCTGTCCTGTAGGGTCACTATGAGTTGGAATCGACTCGACAGCAATGGGTTAATGGATTATTCTTCCACACAGATTTTAAGATAAGTTTATCAAGGGCTTTAATTATTCATCTTTGTAAATCTCCCCCCAACGCCATGCCAGGCATACAGAGTTGTAGCTTTAGGGTTATGGGGGTGAGAGCACCCAGGCCATTCTGAGGACACAGGTTGGGAAAGCAGTTACGCGTACGCCACCATTCTGTCAGGGTCTATCTTGGGCACCCCAGCAGTCAGTTCTGCGATGAACCTGAGGGCCCAGGTGTCTTTCCTTGGGTGGTGGGGAGGAGCGAAGGCCCATCATGGCTTCGAGCCAAGGTGAGGGAGAAGCCCATGCCCTGCTCATGGAGGACGACACTCACCTATGACCGGAGCCCAGGGCAGGATGTGGAGCTGGCTGTGTGAGGACTTGGGCTTCTAGTCCACCCATGCTCAGTAAGGGAGGTTTCCTCACCTCCATCAGGTTAAATACCCTGGGCCCGGTCCTGAGTCCTTACCCTTCCCTGTTGAAGGATAAGCACCAGGGATCCAGAACATACTGTGACTAAGAATGTGGGCTTAAGAGTTTGACTGCCAGGGTTCCTGATTCTCCATGCTTCCCTCCCACGTGCTCCATTTCAGCAAGGGCATTGCCATCTGGAAACCTGGGAGTCAGCCTCAGCTTTTCCCATTTTCTCCAAATTGTCACACACAGTTTCCAAGTCTGGTTGATTCAATGTCCTTGATTTTTTCCCACAAATCTACTTCTTCCCACTGCCACTGCCACCACTTTAACCGAGCCAGTCCTCGATGAAGTCCCGGCCTCTAGTAGTCCTGCTCCCCCATAAGCTGATTTTCCTCACTGAGGATAGACTGTATATGTAATGATACAATCCTTCTGCCTATCAATGGTTCTCCATCGCCCTTGTGCAAGGCCCAAACTCCTAAGTATGATGTTCCCTCAAACTTTTTTCTCTAAACCTGTAAAACTGTTGTCCCTTTCTATGCATTATTTTGCCTCTGGGCCTTTGCACACACTGTTCTTTCTGCCTGACAAGCTCCCTCTCCCAGTCTCCCCAACCCACTGCCTTGCTATAGTCAATCCCTGCATAGTCCTAGTTCTTGCTGAAAGCTCCCTGCTCCCCTTTTTAGTGTTCTGCCCCTCTCTGTACTAAATGTATAAAGGTTAAAGTAAGGGGTTAGCATGATTTAAAACCCAACTCTATGTCCTGTAGTGGACTTTTTTTTTTTGGACACCCAGATTCCATGCTAGCATCCTGAAGTTTCCCTCCCCTCACCTCCACTGGCTTCCGGTGAAGTTAATTCCAATCTTGTTCCAGGGCTAGGCATATGACTTAGGCCTGACCCACATTCCACTCCCCGGACACAATGATTGATTCAAGAATGTACACGTGACCCTATCTGGTCCAGTAAGATTGGGGCCTAGGATTTCCATTAATATTAAAGAGAGGCAAAGACTTTCCTTTCCCAATTGAACTTGAACCCTGGGACTATGACACATGAGAAAGAAGCTCACATGGAAGGGAGTGGGGCTGAAAGAAAGACCGGATCCTGGGGGCTCTGAGCCCTTGGTTTAAGCTTTGCCTGAAGACAGATAGACTTACTACCAGACTTTTCATTTTGTGAGCCCCAAAATTCCCATTTCTGTTTAAGGAGTTTGAGTTTCACCTTCTATTATTTGCCACCCAAAGAGCTCCAACTAGTACAGACCCCTTCCAGAACGCTGGATCCTCAGAAAGGCGGGCATTAGGTCTGTTTACAGACATTGCTATTTTTCTTCTCCTGGACACATGGTAGGACTGCCCTTCCCTACTCATTCTAAGGGAGACACAGCGTGTGACTTCCTTTGCCAATGAGCTGTGACAGGTGCTATGTGTCACTTCCAGGTGGATGATTTAACGGTCAGTGCCTGGTTCCCCACTCTCTCTCTTTCCTTCCCTCCCATCATGATGTTCCAGATGGTGGAGGCTGCATCAGCCTGGGTCCTAGGTTGAGGACAACGTGGAGCAGAGACCCCTGCTGACCCTCGATGGACATGCAGCGTGAGCGAGAAATAAACCACGGTTGTTTTAAGCCACTGAGATTTGGGGCTATTTGTCGCAGCAGCATGCCTCACTCTGTTGTGAACGATACACTCAGAATTCTTCTTCTCCTCCTCTTCCTCCTCTATTTCCTCCCCTCTCTTCCTCCCTTTCCTCCTTCTCCTCCTCTCTCTCCTCCATTTCTTCCTTCTCCTCCTTCTTCTGTCTCTTTCTCTCTCTTTTGATCTTTCTTTCTCTCTCTCCCTCCCGCCCCCCCCCCCCACATTCTCTCTCTTCCACCCTTATTGCTGTCTATTTCTGCCCAGCAGTCTTACAGCTCTATTACTTAATTTATCTTCTGTCAACAGACCTGTTAAAAGGCTTCTATGAGGGTTCATCTCCTGCCTTCCCAGTGATACTCAAGTGGACATTGGCAGGAGACAAGCAGCCTGCCTCCACAAAGTCATGCCCGTGGCATCGCCACCTATGCCAATCAATTACAGCTGTCTGTCATTCTCCCCAGCACTGGCCACAGCAGGCCAGCTTCCTAGTCATATTACTGGACTCACGAGGCTCTGAGTTCTGGAACCAAATCTGCCCCAGGAATTCCCATTCATTATCTTATGAAAAATCAACAAGATCCTGAAGTTGGTACTATATTATTCCTAACGTAATGCTCTGCAAATTAAAAAAAAAAAAAATTACTGTATACATCTGCTTTAGTTTTTTCTAAGCAATTTCTAGAGCTGATCAGCTAATTAAGCTACTGCACAAGATTCCACAGCTGTGATGGAGGTCTGACAATGACCGAGTTCTTTTGAAAGCAGAAAAGTAGAAGTGAAGCTTTCCTGATGTTTGAGACTGATGATGATCAGTAAGGGATCTGACACTTGTAATAGTTCAGGGACCTCAAACTCACCTGCCTACAGGGGCCAGACAGATCAGGTAAATTGGTAAAGCAGGTCATATGTGAGTGGTGGGGATTGTAGGGAACATCACAGTGATATCTCTTCGAGCTGACTGTCACCATGCAAGAATGTAGGCCCAATGTTGTGGTTCTCCCAATTTTTTTTTTTTTCAGGAAAACTAGAGATTCAGATAAATCATCAACTATATCACATTTTCCCTAAAACGTTGTAAGGTCCAAACTTGGGTGGCAACCATAGGTAGAATGTTTGATAGTATATTACATACGGTCACTCTTATTATCTCTTCTCATTCTACAATGGACATTACCTCAATGTTACAAATGAGGAAACTGAGACTCCTTAAAGGCAAAATGGCTGCCGAAATGGACATAGCCAGATTCTGAAACTCAAATCTCTACCTTGTGACTCCACGTCAACTGTTTTCTCTTCCTCTTCTGTCACAGCTATCTTTTCATAGCTCAAATATGTGGCAGAGAAACTAAGTGTCCCCCAAAGATTCATGCTTCTTCTTCTATAGTATAGGTTGTCTGTGGGCAGCAGTTAAAAGCCAAGGACTACATTTCCCGGCCTGTATGCTTGATGAAGTCGTGTGACTAGTTCTTGCCAATGAAATGTGAGAGGAGGTACTCACTGAAAAAATCCATTGCCATCCGGTTGATTCCAACTCATAGCAACCCTACAAGGCAAAGTAGAACTGCCCCATAGGGTTTCCAAGCCTGTAAATCTTTATGGAAGCAGACTGTCACATCTTTCTCCCGTGGAGTGGCTGGTGGGTTTGAACCACTGACCTTTCAGTTAGCAGCCGAGTGCTTTAACCACCGCACCACCAGGGCTCCTCTCACGAGGAAGTGATAGGTGTTATTTCCAGACAACAGCATTTAAGAAACGGGTGTGCCTTCTCCACCTTCTCTTTCCCCTTCCACAGCTGGTTGCAGATGAACATAGCAAGCCTTGAAACCGTGTGTTGAAGATGGCAGAACCACAAGGTGGGATGAACCTGGGTTCCTGAATCATCGTCAGGAAGAAAGCTACCTCCAATCAGGAATCACTTTGGACTTGACATTGTTGTTGTTGTTAGGTACTGTCAAGTCGGTTCCAACTCTTAGCAACCCTAGGTACAACAGAATGAAACTCTGCCCAGTCCTGTGCCATCCTCACGATCACTGTTATGCTTGAGCCCATTGTTGCAGCTACTGTGCCAATCCATCTCACTGAGGGTCTTCCTTTTTTTCACTGACTCTCAACTTTACCAAGCATGATGTCCTTCTCCAGGGACTGGTCCCTCCTGATAACATGCTCAAAGTATATGAGACATAGTCTCGCCATCCTTGTTTCTAAGGAGCATTCTGGCTGTACTTCTTCCAAGACAGATTTTCTTGTTCTTTTGGCAGTCCATGGTATATTTAAAAGGCATCAATTCTTCTTCAGTCTTCCTTATTCATTGTCCAGCTTTCTTGTGCAGATGATGTGATTGAAAACACCACGGCTTGGCTCAGGAGCACTTAGTCTTCAAGGTGACATCTTTGCTTGACTTTAGGGATAAATAAATTTCCATTGTATTTAGAGTCATTAGATACTCTTGATTTATTTAATACAGTGACTAGCATTACCTTAACCAATGCAAGTATGAACAAGTTTAAAAAAAAGATCAACTTTCCTGTTTTTTGTTTTTTCCTCCTTCTGTATCGGCAGGCCACTACCCAACTGTCGGTTTGTTGTACTGTGATGGCTTGAGTATTGCTATGCCACCAGTATTTCAAATACTGGCAGGTCACCCATGTTGGGCAGGTTTCAGCAGCACTTCCAGACTAAGACAGACTAGGAAGAAAGACCTGGTCATCCAGTTCTGAAAATCAGCCAATGAAAACCCTATGGATCACAACAGAATATTATCTGATATAGTGTTGGAGCATAAGCTCCCACATTGGAAGGCATTCCAAATACACACTGGCCACAAAAATGGACTTGAGCATACCAACAATTGTGAAGACGATGCAGGGCTGGACAGTGTTTCATTCTGTTGTATGTGGGGTCAGCATGATTCAGAGCCAACTCAATGGCAACTAACAACAACAACATATCAACAGGAAGAGTTTGTAAGGGACAGGGCCATCCATTTGAATCCAACAGGTCTTGCGTGAGAAACTGACTTAGGTTTGATTTCTGGGGATAGGGGCATAGTGGCCCTGAGGGTCCCTGCATCTTTGCTTTCCTCCTCTCCCCCAAAATTGGCTTTAAAGAGGGGCTTGTTCATGTTTCAGCTGGAGGTGAACATATTATCACTGAGGGCTCCTGGAGGAAGACAACAGACAAAACAAGCATTTGGCCTGTCTGGGCCACACACCCTCAACCAAGATAGGAGTCAACATGTTTGGGAACATCAAAGACCGTGTGATATCTTAAGTATAAGGAGATTAACATTTACAAAGGTTTGCCCCTCGGCCTGTTCCTAGGAATCCAGCAGACAGAGCCAGAAGGGTCAATTAACATCACCATCCACCTTGGGGTCTTCTGGCATCTCATATTAGAAGATTTGCTTTTGAGCATTCTGCTGGATTTAGGATGGTGGAGGAAAAGTCTAGTCTCATATCTGAGCGAGGCCCCCCTTCCCCCTCCCACACACACAGGGAGATGTTAAAACACTCTGGAAAATGCCAGGGCGGGCTTAAAGTTCTGGGGGAGAATTCTGTCCGCACAAGTGCCCTGGCCACTCTCTCAGAGAGGGAGACAGGCTACCCATCTCCTTCTAGTCGGAAATAGCCAGCACCCTCCTAAGCCAGACAACCAGTGTAAATGTAGGGCTGAGACAGTGTGTGTGAATGGGCGGGGGCGGGGTGGGAGTGGGGTGGGTGAGGCACTGATTCGTCTCTTTGAAGCAAGAGGCCAAGAATATCTCAACACACTCCAAGTACTAGCAACAGTAGGCAATGGATGGGGGCCTAAAATCCCTTACAGCTGTTGGAAACCATACCCTATTCAGAGATAATTGGCAATTAGTTAAACAACTCCTGTTTAAAACACTCCTCCTCCCCACCCTCAGAGACAGCTGTGTTTAAAAAGGGGGAGGGGAGAGACTTCTCAAGAAACGTGGAAACCTAATCATCAAGTCAATAAAACATAACAGGACTCCAGAAGTACGTGAATTAGAGAATTTAAAAATATGCAGAGACAATGGAATGCCTTTTTAAAACCTATTGCTCCATTTTTTCTCTTGCAATATGACGTAGTGGTCACGAGCCCAACCTTTGGGGTCACAAAGACCTCGGTCTGAGTGCCTGCTCTGCCATTTACTAGCTACGTGAACTTGGGCAATTTGCTTAAACTCCCTAAGCCTCAGTTTCCTCATCTGTAAAATGGAGATGATAGCAATTGTACCATGAAGATTGAATGAGATTGTGTGTGGGGCCTGCACATAGTAAGCCCTCAGAAATGTTAGCTCTTAGGCATACACACTTATTCGAGTCTAAATTCTTTATCCTGGCATTCAAGGCCTTCTAGACTTTGTATCTAACTTATACTTCCAAACTCTTCCTCACTTCATATCCCTTATTCTCTAGGGGCCAAAAGAACTAGTATCTGTCCTCAGATTTTCCTAATCTGTGAAAAGAGAGATGAACTGGGTTCTCTGTAAGTTCTAAATCAATTCTTCTATTCCGAGCCCTGGTGGTGCAATGGTTGAGCACTTGGCTGCCAATCGAAAGGCTGGCAGCTTGAACTCACCCAGTGGCTCTGCAGGAGAAAGGCCTGGCGATCTGCTCCCATAGAGATTACAGCCTAGAAAACCTTATGGGGCCGTTCTACTCTGTCACATGGGGTCTCTATGAGTCAAAATCGACTTGACAGCACCCAACAACCACAAGCCTTGGAAATTTTCCCCTTCCAGTGCCTTTGATCTTGGTCCTGCGGTGGTGTAAATGGTTTGCACACAACTGCTAATCTAAAGGATGGAGGTTCAAACTCACTCAGCGGCTCTGAGGAAGAAAGTTTTGGTGATCTGCTTCTGCAAAGATTACAGCCAAGAAAACTCTGTGGAGTAGCTCTACTCTGTAACACATGGGGTCACTGCAAGTCGGAATCAACCCCAGGGCGATGGGTCTGATTTTGATCACACTGTTCCTTCCATCTAGAATGTCTTTCTTTCTGTCCCTGCATGTCCAGTCTTACCAAGCCTTCCAGGTCAGGCTCAGTGCCACCAAGAAGCCTTCCCTGGGAAAGGATTTATTTCCTCTTATAAAGCTCAAACCAGGGTTTCAAAGTGGTGGTCTTTTTTGTTTGATCTGCATTATATTTTTAAAACTCGGAAAAATTACCCCCAAATTTTTGGATTTCCAGCTTTTTTTAAAAAGTCGTAAGACCTCTTTCACAGAAAATACAACTGAAAAAAAAAAAAAAATTTAGAAGACCTAGCAATCTTGGCCTGGCGTTTCCGGATGAAAAGTATGTCTGGAGATGGGTAACTGCTGCCCCCTGCAGGTGGGGCAGGCGATTCCAACTATTTGCGCCTCCCAAGCTTCGCTGGTTGACTTTGCCTACCTGAGCCCTGAAATCAAATGAGATTGGGCTTCTCACAGCCTCCTCCCCTTTGTCTCCTCCTCCTCCTCCTTTTTTTCTGGGTGAGGGGTATTTCTTACTTCCTACCTTACTCAGTGGCAGCTAACAACAACGACCTTATGTTGGGATGATTGCTGTTTACAGGCATCTTAGGAGCCCTGGTGGTGCAGTGGTTAAGAACTTAGCTGCTGACCAGAAGGTCGGCAGTTTGAATCCACTGGCCACTCCATGGTAACCCTATGGGGGCAGTTCTATTCTACCCTATTGGGTCACTATGAGTCGTAATCAACTTGACTGCAATGAGTTTGGTTTCTTTTGGTATAGGCATCTTAAGGAGCACTGGAGGTGCAGTGGTTAAGCAGCTCAGCTGCTAACCCAAAAGGTCGAAAGTTTGAACCCACCCAGTAGCTCTTCGGGAGAAAAGACCTGTTGATTTGCTCCCGTAAAGATTGCAGCCTAGGAAACCTTTAGGGGATAATTCTACTCTGTCACATAGGGTCGCTATGAGTTGGATGGACTCAAGATGGCACACAACAACACAGACGTCTTAATCTCCCCTCCCAGACTATGAGATCCTTGGGGCTGGGACCCTGTTTTACTCATCTGTGAAGCCTAGGGACCTGGCCCAGTGTCTGGCTGTACAGAGGGGATGAACAGGGCTTCTGCATGTAAGTGAATGGTGCTGCTGGAGTTGTGAAGCCCAGCCCCATGAGTGGGCAAGTGAGCGAGTGAATGAATGAGTGATGAAGACGTGCACCTATATTGCACTACTATGTGCCAGGCACTGTACAAAATACCTCACATACGTTACCTCGTTTATAAGATAAATGAACATATGCCTCAGTATGGAATGAGTCAGCCCCTCTGCTTGGCTCCTTGCTCAGCACTTGCATACCCACTTTTCGGGGAGATGTGAACATACGTTTCCAGTTCTGAGCCCCAGTTGTGTTGGAGCTCTAAGCGCTAAGTCTTGGTCTAAGCAAGGTCCACTCGTATTAGTGGAATGGGGGCAGAAGGTCATTTGGGAAGAAAAATAGCAAACCTTGCCAATGTCCCTCAACTTGTATTAGTTGTTGGTATTCCAAAGAGCCACCCCAGATCTCAAGCGAACCCCAGGACCACTAGATAGAGGTCACTGAAGCTGCAGAGCTAGACTGACAACTTATTCTCCAAAGTCACGCAGAGCATCTTCCTGCTGTTATTAGAGTCTCACTTCCTGGGTGACAGTAAAAGATTCTGTATTTACACAGATAGTTAACCATCTGTTTCACCTATATGATGCTTAAAAAAAAAAGCCCACTGCCGTCAAGTCACTTCTTACGCATAGCAGCCACATAGGGTTTCCAAAGCTGTAAATCTTTACAGAAGCAGAACGCCACATCTTTCTCCCACAAGACCTCTTCTGGTTTTGAAGCACTGCCTTTTGGGATAGCAGTCGATTGCTTTACCCACTGTGCCACCAGGGCTCCTTATGGTGCTTTGGAGTTTAAAAGTAATTCTTCATTCACTATCTGCTTTCATCTTGAAAAATTACCCCATTTCTCCCGTCTCCTTCCCTACCTCCATTATGAGGTCCATAGAGCATGTATGACCTTATACTCATTTTACAGATGAGTAAAGCAAGGTCCAAACAGTGGAAGGGATTTTCTCCTGGTCATATTGCAAGGCAGAGGTTATAACTTTGGACTTCTGGCTCCAATCCTTTTCTACATTTCATTGCAGAAAGTGACTGAGGTAGGAAAACATACCAACCCATTGACCACCACTGTCGTAGCGGCAGAGAGGATGGCACAGTGGCCGTGTAGACTGAGAGCTGGGGGAAAGTGCGGGGAGGAGAGGCCTGGGTAGGGTGTAGCTGGGGTTTGAAGGGGCTTGGGGGTGGGGACAAGGGAGGTGAGAGGGACAGCAAGGAAGCAGGAGTGCAAGGGCCAAGGGGACAGATTCTAAGAGAATCAAAGAGGGAGAGGGCAGGAAGGGGCCTTGGGGACCGCAAGAGGCAGCAGGACAGGCCTGCGTTCCAATCTTCCCCATTTTAGCTCTGTGACCATGGGCAAGTGATTTAACCTCTCTGGTCTCAGCTTGTTCATTTGTCAATAGGGATCTCGATGGTCTCCACCTGATAGAAGTTGCTGTAAAGATGAAATGAGAAAATACAAAGCAAGCGCTTAGAGCTGGTAGCTATTGTCAGTATCAGCTACTTTGATCCCTTCCTTACACATTTGAGAGACGAGAACAGGCTCATTTCTAGTCACACAGTAAACAAGGGACAGTCTCGGCTCCTGCCTTCCAGCCACTGCATTTTTAACATCTGCTTTCCGGGTGGGTGGTGTCGAGGTCCCTGAGAGAAGAAAGCCCACCCCCAGCAAGCCGATGCTGTGTCCACTGTCTTCACTACCCTCTGCTCTTCCCCACCTTAGCGAGCTTCCCTGTCTGCTGAAAGGCCAAGGCAGGACACCCCGCAGGAGGTGGCTTTTCATGCCACCTTCAATCTCTTCCTTCTGCCCCAGAAATCGGCTTCTTTATCCTAGGCTGGGAGGGTAGGTTCTGATCCACCGCCATCCCACTGAGAAGCACCCACGGTCACAGAAGCAGCTCAGGCCTCCTGGGCCCCTCCTCACCACCACCACCACCAAATAGCCCTGAGTAGCCTCTGACTCATGGTGACCTCATGTCTGTCAGAGTAGAGCTGTGCTCTACAGAGTTTTCAATGGCTGATTTTTCAGAAGTAGTTTGCTAGGCCTTTCTTCCGAGGTGCCTCTGGGTAGATTCAAACCGCCATCCTTTCATTAACGGTTGTGTCACCCAGGAACGCCTTCCTGAGCCCCAGACCCAAGCAAAGGCTGGCAGGCCCAGATCCCCTCCGCCATTCAGGGCCAGCAGCTGCTGCTCCCTCCTCCCTCGGTTGTGGCCCCTCTTCCTAAGCCTGCTGCCCTGGTCGGTGTCCTCACGAAGTTCAACTGCACACCTGCCTCTGAGGCTGAGAAAAGTCAGCCATCGAAGAGCCATCAGCGAATGCAATAGACATTAGAGTCAGAGGGAGAGAGGCGGATACATAATTTAAGGCCTGGCGGAGAGTGAGTGACAGGCAGCTGCGGGGGGCCTCGGCACCTTATGGATCCTTTCAAAAATCCTGAGAAAGGGCCCCCGTGCTGCAGGCCAGGGGAGGCCTGGAAGGTGCGGGAGGGGGGCAAGACCATTAAGGACGCAGTGCGACCAGGGTGGGCGGGGGCTTCGGCAGGTGGGGCATACACACGCGCCTTGATCGATGACACCATGTCAAAACACAAAATGCCTGCTTTGGCTCTTAAGCCAAATGCGTGTGAGATTTTTTAAAAGCATTGATTCAGGATGGATCAATGGAAATCAAGGCATATTTCTTTTTTTTCCCTGTGCAAAAAGGGGGTAATAACACTTTGCAGAGAGGCAGCCGGCAGGGTTGGCAACAATAAAAGCTCCAGAAGAGCACCTTCTCCTCCCTGGCTGCCAGGGAGCCCCAGGAAGAAGGTCAAGGTGTTTGCCTTCCCTTCGGCAGCTGACGACGACGGAAGGGAGGGGCTGGACCCCGCGGCCGGCAGTCAGTGCTCACCTGTTGTCAGTCAAGTATGTTCCCTCTTTCTGAGACTCCACATCCAATCCCTAAGCAAATCCCGCCAGCTCTACTTTCAATATACACCCAGGAGCCCACCATTTTCTCTGTCTCTGGGTGGCGCAAAAGATTGAGCACTCGACCATTAGTCCAAAGGTTGGCAATTCAAACTCACCCAGAGGCGCCTCGGAAGACAGGCCTGGTGATCTGCTTCCATAAGGTCACAGCCTTGAAAACCCTATGGAGCAGTTCTACTCTGCACACGTGGTGTCGCCATGAGTCAGAACGGACTCAAAGGCAACTGATAACAACCACCGTTTTCACTGTCTCCTCTGCCTGCACCCTGGGTCATCTCCCGCCTGGCCTGCCGGTCCGTCTTGGCCCCTTGATAACCCATTTCCCACTCAGCAGCCAGAAGGATGCTCCCCTGCCATAGTCCATCTCACCAGAGGTAAAACCCACCTGCATGGCCTGACCCACAGCCTCTTGCCTTGACTCCACCTTCTACCCCTCCTTAGCTTGCTCCTGAGATGCAGCCCCAGACCCCCTGAGACACCCCTTCCTGACTCTCTCTCTGATCTAGTATGGCCCCTACTCACTCATTCAACCCTACCCGACTCCACGCTCCTTGTAATTTTTTTCCCCCTTTAGTGCTTAACACTATTTAGAATTTTGTTGTTTGTGGGTTGGTTTGCTTATTTATTGTCTGCAATTTCTTTATAGAATGTAAGTTACATGAGGGTATGTCTGTCTTGTTCCCTTCTGTATTCCCATGATTTAGAACAGGAGTTGGCACAGAGTAGTTGCTTAGTAAATATTTGTTGAAGGAAGGAAGAGAGAAAGGGAGGGAGGGAAGGGAGGAAGGAAAGGAGGGAGGGAGGGAGAGAGGAAGGAAGGGAGGAAGAAAAGAAAGAAAGATCAGAGGGAGAGAGGGAGGAAAGGGGGAAGGAAGAAATGGAAGAAGGAAGGAAGGAAGGGATGGAGGGAGGGAGGAAGGAAAGAGTCACACCCAAGTAGGAAACGGTGACACATTGTGAAGCACTATGACCATAAACTGTAAGAAACAGAAAAGGCACCAGTTATGATTTGCAAAAAGTTTTCACAGGGACTGCTCGTCTTTAGCTGGGAGCTCTGAATTTAGGATTTAGAATCATTGAGGAAAGCACATTATCACAGCTGCTCTCCCTGGGGACGAGGTTTTCTTTTCACCGGAGTCAAATGAAACTCCAGGAGCGTCAGAGCCTTGTCCCCTGCTCCCCTAGCTCTGGTTCAGCTGTGGGAATGATGAGGGGTTCTGAACCTCCATCTCCCTGAGGTTCAGGAGGGTAGCAGAGTCTCTTGCCCTGAAACCATGGGCAAAGGGCAGCAGATTTTGCTGAAGGCTCAGGGTGACTCCTGGTCCCTGTGTCATCCCAGGACCCTGGAGTTGGCTGCTACTTGGGATGGAGGATGGAGACCTGATTTTATTTCTCTGGTGCCTTCCCTTGAGCCACACATCATTTTTCACTGTCTTGAGCACTTACCTGGTCAGGCTGGCCAGACAGGACGATGAAATGAATCTTCACCAGCCATGAAAAAGAGAGAGGGAGAGAGACTGAGAGGCAATTCCACAGCAGGCCTGTGACTGGTACCCTCCTTCCCCCACCCTGGCCCCATCTTGGAAACAAAAGGGACCAGAACCATTTTATTTGGCCAGTGCTCTTGCAGGCAATTATTTCATTATTCCCTAAATCGTCTTTCAAGAAGCCAGCCTCATTCTATTTGTTACTTATAACTCAATAATCAACTTTGAGAAGCAGAAAAATAGGGATGGGGCAAGGGGTTTGGGGGAAGGGGAGATTAAAAAGTGCTCTCTCAAAATTATTCTCTCTCCTTTTACTATTTTTTTTTTTAATCCAATTGCTTCAATATGTCCCTCTTCTCTCTGCCCCTTCTCGCTCAATCTCATGCCCTCCCCCACCCCTCTCCCCTCCTCTCCTTTGCTTCTCTTTCTGCTGTAATATCCCTCCTCTCATCCTCCCCCCAGCCTGCCTGGCCCCCAGCCTGGCTGCCTGATAAACTTGGCCCCTAATAGTCTGTGACAGAGACATTGTCCTGTGCAGAACAAGGTGCCCACCTTCCCGATCATCTGTTATTGGGCAAATCCTGGGAGATTCCATCCATGAGAACCCATCTGACCCCCCAGGCAGCCATCTCCAGTCCCCATCCCCTCGGGGAGCCTCAAAGATGGCCTGTCTTTCTGGCAATGTCTTGCTCTCTGGCTTGGATTCCCAGCCAAGGCTCCCTCTCAGCCCCTGGTCCAGGCTGATTCAGGGAGCATTCAGCTCTTCATCTGATGCTATTTGGAGTCAGGGAGGCCAGTGTTTCCCCGGACGCCCTCCTCCGATACCTAACAACGAAACAACCAAGCCTGTTGCAGCCAAGTAAATTCCAATTCCTAGTAACTCCATATATATCAGTATAACTGTACTCCGTAGGATTTTCAACGGCTGTTAGCTTATGGAACCCTGGTGGTGCAAATGGTTACTTGCCTGGCTGCTATCTGCAAATTTGGCAGCTTGAACCCACCCAGCCGCTCTGTGGGAGAAAGACCTGGCCGTCGGTGTCCACAAAGATTGCAGCCAAGAAAACCCCATGGGGCAGTTCTACTCTGTCACATGGGGTGGCTATGAGTAAAAAATGACTTGACGGCACACGACAACAACAATCTTATGGAAGGAGATTGCCAGGACTTTCTTCCACAACACTGTTGGGTGGACTCCAACAGCCAGGCTTTCGGATTGCAAACCCTCTGTGCCCCCCAGGGACCTCCCCCATAACTAGATGCTATTTTTGCATAGTTGTCTGAGAGACAAGGTAGAGATGCACAAAGACCCTGGAGCTAGGCTGCACCACTTATCAGCTGTGTGATCTTAGGCAAATTACCTAAGTTCTCTGGGCCTCAGTTTCCTCATCTGTATAATTAGGGTAATAATGGTACCTACCTCATAGAGTTCATGTACGGATTGAATGTGCTAATACTTGTAAAACACTTAGAACAGGGGCTGACGCATTCCAAGTGCACATTTAATGTCAGCTAGTGTCAGTATCTACCATCTTGGGGTTCTACCCATCCCTGGGGGGATGGGTGTGGGGTTTGGGAGGTGCCGTCTGACTTACTGGAAATCATTTATTCTCGTTGAATCGCAGTTCCATTATCTCTACTATGGAGGTACTGATAGCACCCCAGTCACAGGAGTTTTGGGATGGTAAAATGAGCTAATGCATGTAAGGAACAAAGATTCTAAAGCCAGGCCTGTGGGTTCAAGTCCCACCCTCTACCACTTCTCAGCTGTGTGGGCTTGGACAAGTCACTTAACCTCTCTGTGCTTCAGATCCCTCATCTGCCTGTAATACCCCCCACCTCATAGGGTTGTTTGGAGGATGAAATGAGTTAATTCGTGTAAAGCACTCAGCAGTGTCCAGTGCAGAGAAATTCCTGGGCAACTTTCGGTTATTACTGTCATCCAAGTATCATAGACATGCCCTGAAAAATGTTTTCTCACCTGCCTTTTGTCTCTGAAAAATTTCTTCTCCTCTCCTTACTCTTCCCTTTGGGTGGCTTGGGGCAGAAGTCCCCTGAAATCCAAATCATTCTGACAGACTCAGTCTAGCGAGCCTAACCTTTAGAGGCAGAAGGGGGAGCTGAGCCCTCAGGAGGGGGCCCCATGTCAGTGGCAAACTGCAGAAAGTGACGAGGAGCTGAAACTCCTAGAATTAGGCCTCGGGTGCTGGTCTTCCAGGCCACCAACTCACAGTGTGACTCCTTTAACTCCTGTTGGCCTCAGTTTTCTCTTCTGTCTAATGGGGTTGACTCCTTGCCTGCTACCAATGTCCCCACTCGAGATAACTGACAAGAAGATGTCCTGAGACTGAGAAAAGTGCCACAGAACCCAAAGCAGCCTGTTTCATTTGGGTTCTTAGGGTGGCAAGAAACAGACTCACTCAGGGGTTCTCACGTAATGGGGGGCACATACAGAAGATCAGAGCTGCCAGCCTCTGGGAGGGCAGGAACTGGAGGGTGGCTCTGGGACTAAGGCAGGAGTGGGCGGATTACCTGTCTCCAAGGGCTCCACCACCCTCAGAGGCTCTACGGGGCTCTGCTTTTCAGTTTCCCAGAAAGTACCTTGTTCTTCTACTCTCGTACCTTCTGCTTTCTGGGTGCTCTTGCTCCCTCAAAATGTTTACTTGCATATGGTCTTGCCTGGCTTCTGGGTCCTCTTTCAACATCATGGGCCCTAAAGGCACTTGACCATGGATCCAGGCAGCAACATAATGAGTCCAGCGGGTCAGGTGGCAAAGTGGTCAGCACCTGTGCCTTCTGGAGGAACGACCGGCCATCCACCTGTTTTTTCTCAGCTCCATCCCTCTCCCTTTTCTTGCTGTGCTCTGCGTTGCAGGGGATGGACCCCTATAAACTACATTTCCCAAGCTCCTTTAACAACTAGCTTCCGGCTAGTTTCAGCCAACAGGAAGTGCTGGACGGAGACTAGAGGGCAGGAAGAAGGGAGAAGCCAGGGTATTTCTCTCTCCCCTGCTCTCATGGGCTGTGTCTCTGGCAGCAGTTGTATCTGCTCTGTGACTTCTCCTCCCACTGATGGCCCCTCTCTCCAGGGCCTTAGCTGTCACAAGGTGGGCCCTCCACCTCTGGTTCCAGTCTCTGCAAGTGATCTCTGTTTCTGAGCTCTGGTAACACCAGCCCCAGTTGCTAATCTCCAGTCCCAGTTCCTAATCTTCGGATTGCCTCATCTTCTCCTCGTTGCTTGTTTTAGACTATTTGTAGATGATGCTCTGCAGTAAGTTCCCTCCATGGAATTCCTGAAAAGGATTTTGTCTTCCTGGATGGACTCTGAGTGACAGATACAAGGAGCAACTGCTGCTCAGTGTCAGCCAATTGTTGCCAAACAGGCATACGGGGCTGGCATTGCCTGCTCTTCTGATCTCTCAAGAAAAGCCAGATATTTGGAAATTTATATGATGTCTGATATTTATACGCTAGCAACTAATTCAAGTTTTAAAACGACATTCTGAAGGGTAAATAAAACAAGTCCACTGGTCCCAGTTTGCAGCTCTGCTCTTTATCATGACTCAGTGTTTCTGCTGCTGCTTTCTTCTCTTGGTATTTCCTGGGTCAGATCTTAAGGAAGGGAATAGGACTGGCCAGCTCATGTCTTTATACCAAGTGCGTCACTGACCTCTCAGTGGGTTGGCTACCTTTGGGTCAGGTGTCCTCCCTTGCCAAAGCAGCTGAGGTTGAGGAGTGATCACATGGACAAAGTCAAGTTGATTAAGGCTGTTGGTTTGGCAAGCTGGGATGACTCTCAATTCAGTGCTCTTTCCACCCTACCACTTAGGCTCCCTCTAGTTATTCAGTAAGGAGCCCTGGTAGTGCAGTGTTTAAGTGCTCAGCTGCCAACAAAAAGGTCGGCAGTTCAAACCTACCAGCAGCTCCACAGGAGAAAAGACCTGGCAATCTGCTCCTATAAAGATTACAGCCGAGGAAACCCTATGGAGCACTTCTACTCTATCCTATAGGGTCACCATGAGTCGCAATCAACTTGACAGCACCCAACAACAACAGTTATTCAGTACTTTTTTTTTTGCCAGAATCAGTGCCAGGACTAAAACCTAGATCTCCAGACTTGGGTGAGTCTACTCTAGTTTCTGGACCTCAGCTTATTTTTTTCTCAAAGATGAAAGACTTGAGACTTCTTTCTAAGGATCATTCCAGGCCTGGTGGCCTATGGATCTAGAGATTCTCTTTCTATGACATCCATCCATCCCCTCACTCACCCACCCACCCATCCATCCATCCATTCATCTATCCACCCACCCATTCAATATTTATCAAGCATCTACTATGTACCAGACACTACACCAGGTGCTGGATAAAGCAGAAAATATAACAGACGAGGACCGACTGCATGGAATTACATTCTAGTCAAGGGAGAGAAACAATAAATAAGCAAATAAATACATAATCAAGTAATTTAAGTGATAAGTGCTACGAGAAAAATAAAACAGGATAATACATGGATAGGACCAAGGGTGGGGTGATACTTTAGATTTCTGGTCAGGGTAAGTCTATGTGAGAGGCGACATATGAGCTGAGATTTGAAAGAGAATGGGGATAGGGTGAAGAATGTTCTAGATATAGGGCTCAGTAAGTGCAAAGGTGCTGAGAGGGGAGGGAGAAACAAAGAGAAGGCTGGAGTGGCTGGAGAATGTGAGGGCGAGAATGATAGGAGATAGTTTGAGATATAAGCTGGGGCCAGAGCTTCTAGAACCTTGTGGTCCATGGAAGGATCTTAAGATTCTATTCTGAGTACAGTAGGAAGCCATTTCTGACCAGCGGGGAGCACCATTGCCTATCATCTAGCTGTGGCCACTCCTGGGTGTTATAACCCCATAGAGACCAAGAGCAGTAAAGTAGTCAGGTCAGGTTCCAGAAGCGAGGCCATATTGGGAGCAAACAAGGCCGTCTTAGGAGGAAGGAAGGGCCTGGGCATGCTGCCATTGAATGCTGGCTGGGGCTGGACTGGCTTAGTCCAGTCTAGAGCTGAGGAGGGTTTTGGTGGGTCCACAAGGCTCTAGACAGGTCTGAACTGCAGCTCTAACTCCTGGCCTGGATGAGGCTCTGAAAACCTTCCCTTTCAGCAGACTCTGTGCTTTAGGGTTGGAGTGGGGAGAGGATTATGATGTTGGTTAATGGTCAGATAGGCTGAATCTGACCCTTGACTCTGCTACTTACTAGGTGACCTTGCACAAGGTACCTACCTCCTGGAGCCACAGTTTTCTCATCTGTAAAAAGGAAAACAATCAGAGTGCCCACCTATGGCCGTTGGAAGAGATAAATGAGATAATGCATGGAAGAACTGGGTGCATAGAGCTCAAAATATTTTAGCTATTTTTCTTATAATTACAGTCCTTGATGACAGGACTCTCTGGAGTGTAGGTTCTTGTAAAAGAGATGGGGGCAGGGGCTCCTGGGTGCCATTTTGTCTTAGCCCAGTGCTCTGTTATAGGCAGACTTTCTGTCTGAAACACCTATCCTCTGCCCCTGACTTACTGTGTGGACTCAGGATCCACATTGGTAACATGAGGGAAATGGACTAGGGGCTCTATTTGTTTCTTCCCCTCTGACATTCTGAAGCTCAAGTCTGGCCACCCCTAGAGGTTAGACTGAATTTGCCCTGAACTGTGGGAAATTTGCTTAGCCCTTGAGGCCCAAGATTAGGTCAGCAGTCTTGGGGAGATGCAGGTTAGTCTGCCAAGTCCTACTCAATCTAAGCCTAAAAGTCTCTGGTTTCCAACTGGGCAAAAACTAGCCAAGAGCAAATAATGGTTTTCATTGCTTAGAATATCATTTTAACCAACCAATCAATCAGGCATCCATCCATCCGTCCGTCTGTCCATCCATCCAATAACCAAACTTCCAGTACACACTGTCTTCCCAGCATAGTGCTGAATTACAGAGCTCTTTGAAATTACTTCCTTTTGCAGATGAGAAAACTAGTTCTGAGAGGTTAAGTGACTTGCCCCAGGTCACACAACTGATGAACATATGTATCTCAATTCTGTCTTCTCAATATCTTCACTGTGTCCCCCTGGTCAAAGCCACAACCAACTCTCACTTGGAAGACATCAACAGTCTCCCTCCTCTGGCTTTCCAGCTTCCACTCCTGCCTCCCTTCAGTCCATTTTCTACAGAGAAGCCAGAGTGGTCTTTAAAAAGATCATAGACTTCACACCTAGAATGTATCATATACTGTTCTAGGTGCTGGGGACACAGGGTACAAGCTATAGCTATGTTACTCTGGCTTCCCGTTGCTCGTAGGATAAAATTCAAAGTTTAAATTGTGATGGGGAGTGGGCAGTGGGAGAGGGCAGGCAATAAAAGATTCAGTGCCTGAATGTAAAAATAATAATGAAACTGACTTTTTTTTTTTTTTAATTATCACTATGTGCCAGCAATTCCAGACAATGTCAGTGATAAAATACTCCTCCCTGCCTTGGCCTATAAGTGGGTGGTCATATAATTTATCACCCACATGGGGGCATTTTGAACAGTGAAAGGGACACTATTGATAATTACTTTGGGGCAACAGGTATAAACTAAGATGTGTAAGACCCTACCTGTAAGGTCCTATGGGATCTGACCCCTACCTATCTTTCTAACCTAATCTTGACAAGTCCTACCTCATTTCAACCAATTGGTCCACTCTTTGCTCCACATGTGTTCCAACCTTCTTCCTACCTTGGGGCTCTGCCCAAGACTTTAAAGATGGGACTTATCCAAGGAATGGGATTGGTCACTGCAGCCAGTAAGGTCATGTGTGAAGGCTTTTTCATGATACTTTCCCTGGTCCTCATCCAGGGATTTGAAGGCCAAGGGAACTCTTCAAGCCTTGGCTTAAGTATCACATCCTCAGAGAGGCTATTCCTATCTCTAAGTGTTGAGTAGGAGGTGGCGTCTCTCACATAGCTCTTTTCCTTCACAACTCTTAGCACAGCAGTGGTGGTTTTGTTGTTTGTGTTCCTATTAAATGACCTCCCATACCCACACAGGCTCTAAGTTCCACAGTGTTAGAGATCATGTCTGGTTTGCTTATGATTGCACCCTAGCACCCAGCACAGTGTCCGGAACATAGTAGGCACCCACTACGTATTGAACAGGTAGATGGATGGATGCATGGTGGAGCGGGGTCCCAAACTTAGACCGACTGCAAAGCCCACGTTCTTTCCATCATTCCATCATTCCACATTCCAAGACTGCCAGCTTGGTTGGAAAAGCAGATCACATCCAGGCAAGAGACCTGCCTTATCAAGGTCAAGGCCAAGATCAGCGGGGAAAAGGAGCAAGTAAAATCAAGGAATCCAGATGTGCAAATTCCCTTCAGTGAAGCAGATGTGACCCAATGATTCCACACCAGGCATAACCATTGCTTCTGATTGCTCATTCCCATTAAAGGAATTGTAGCAGGTGCAAAAACTGGAGATTATCCCAAGAATTAAGATATGAAAAGCATGTTAGATCACTAAACTCCAATTAGGTAAATTAAATTGTGCACACTCCCCTCCTGACGCAATATTGGGAGCTTGCATTAGCTCTGGGCTCTGGTTCTAATAAAATTAGAGAATAACACTTTAATTGAATTGTGCTTAAAAGGATCATGCTGACAAATGTGATTGTATCTGGCTGGGATGCACACCTACTCCAGCAATCATTAAATCCAATGAAATGCCAGTCTCGGGATCTTGACAGTTTTCTGAAACAATCTGTGAAGCGTGCTGTATCTTGGAGTACCTAATCAATTTAGAGCCGCCTCATTAGGACTTGGCTGCTAACGGATACTTAAAAATCAAAGCAAATTACTGCACTCCATGGATAACTAGCTAATCATATCGATACAACATGGCTGGATTGTGTTGCAACAATTCATTTCCTCTGTAAGAAGCCACTGTCACTCGTCATTTAGGGATTGAGATTCATAAGCCTGACACAGACGGCTCCAGTGTCAAAGATTTTCTTTAGCTCAGCACCAAGGAGTACATGTTACCTCAGCTACTGGGAGTGAGCCAAATGCAGCCCCTCAAGTCCCATCATTCATGCCCTACCTACCCCTGAGCTCTTGTATCGATATTGAGGCCAAGACCCCTATTGTACAAAAGAGGAATTGCAGGCTCAGAGATGGGCAGCATCGTTCTTAAGATCACACAGCAAGTTAGTGGCAGAGTCAGTATTTGGCTCTCCTTGACATCACTGAAATGGTTAAGCACTTGACTACTAGCCAAAAGGGTGGTGGTTTGAACCCACCCAGAGGCACCTCGGAAGACAGGCCTGGCAATCTGCTTCCGAAAGGTCACAGCCTTGGAAATCCTATGGAGCAATTCTGCTCTGCACACATGGGGTCGCCATGAGTTGGAATTGACTTGATGGCAACCAACAACAACAACAAGATAATTTTTATAGCAATTTGGAACAGTGATTATTTCTTCATTGATAGTTTACTTGGGTCCTACTTTAATATTCTTACTAATGATGAACATCACCACCACCATCATGATACTAACAGCCCACACTTAAATAGAATTTGAAAAATATAATAGCCTACACTTATTTAGGGGTCCCCGGGTGGTTCAAATGGCTAAGTGCTGGGCTACTAGGTGAAAAGTTGGCAGTTTGAACCCAACCAGAGGTGCCTTGGAAGAAAGGCCTGGCGATCTGCTTCTGAAAGGTCACAGCATGAAAACCCTATGAAGTGCAGTTTACTATGCAACACAGTGGGTCGCTATGAGTCCAGATCAACTCAACATCAACCGGAAAAAACACTTATACAGATAGATGTGACTACAAATAGAATTTCTCTATTTTTATTTTTTATTGTGATTTCAGTGAAAGTTTACGGAGCAAATTAGTTTCTCATTTGCTAGTTTGTACATAAAGTGTTGCATGACATTGGTTGCTATAAAAATGATGTGGGAGCAGAGTCTGACCTCCTGTAACTTCACAAAAGGGAAAGGAGAATCAAGATCAACAGCCCAAGGCTGATTCCTATGAGGCAGAGGTCGAACATGCCTCCTCTCTCTGCCGTCTTTACCAATTCTGACACCAACTATCCCTCCCATGGCACTATCTACTTCTCTGCTGGGTACTACAATTCACTGAAATGACCACACAGAACTCGCAGAAAATACTCATGATTATGGGGTTTATTAGGGAAGTAACAGGTTACAGTTCAGATTGAGGAATGCTTAGGATACAGTTCTTCCATCAGGACAGCCTCTCCACAGCCAGGCTCGCAGGCAGGCCTCTCCCTGGCCCTTGGCCTCTGCCCTGCTAAGGCAAGTGTTACAAGGCTCTTTTAGCTCTGCTGATGAGTGCCTGGAGGCACCCCATTCCTCCAGTAAGCCTCGGCCCAAAGGTGCTCAGCAATAGCTCTGTTGGTTGGCAAACCTAGCTCCGCCAAGTGCCTGGAGGCACCTTACTCTGTCAGCAAGCCTCCTGACCAAAGGCACTCAGATTTCTGGCTCTGTGGGCCGGGAAGCCCACCATACTGTCTCCTGCCAGTCTCTGCTGCTGGTCTCTCCTGCCCTGTTGGTCTCTCCTTCCTTGGTGGTGGTGGGATCCTCTCCTTCCAGCCTCTGGAATAGCTCATTTCAAGCCCAGTGGAATGGCAAAACTGACCAATCCCCTTGGTGGGCCACAATTACTCTATATGCACAGTCCCACCCAATCATTTGGGTGGGAGTTACAAGACCATGGCGAGAAAGGCCACACAAAAGCTATCCATCACACCGCTGTTGCCTTCCCCACAATACGTTAGCACTCTCTCCATTTCTGCTCCATTTCAAGATATGTGAGTGAAGTGTTGGTCTTTAACAAGAGGTGGCACATGAGGGTTCTGAGGAATCAAATATATAGACCTTTATGTACAAACCTGTGTATAAACAACTTTTGTGTATACATATAGAATAGTTTTTTGAACTTATACAGCTGTACATAAAAGTGGCTGACATTGCACAACTGGACAAAACCAAAGCTAAGAAGTTTCCTGAATACAGTCAAACACTTTGAGGGACAGAGGAGCAGGGGTAGGGGTCTGGGGACAATGCTTTCAGGGGGCATCTAGGTCAACTGGCATAACAAAGTTTATTAAGAAAATGTTCTATGTCCTACTTTGGTGAGTGGCGTCTGGGGTCTTAAAAGCTTGCAAGCAGCCATCTAAGATGCATCAATTGGTCCCAACCACCTGGAGTAAAGGCGAATGAAGAACACCAAAGACACAAGGAAAGGAGTAGCCCAAGAGACAGAAAGGGCCACATAAACCAGAGACTTCATCAGGCTGAGACCAGAAGAACTAGATGGTGCCTGGCTACCACCAATGACCGCCCTGACAGGGAACACAACAGAGAGTCCCTGATGGAGCAGGAGAAAGGTGGGGTGCAGAACTCAAATTCTAGTAAGAAGACCAGACTTAATGGTCTGACTGAGACTGGAGGAACCCCGAAAGCATGGCCCCTGGATTCTCTATCAGCCCAGAACTAAAACAATTTCCGAGGCCAACTCTTCAGACAGTGATTGGACTGGACTATGAGACACAAAGTGATACTCGAGAGGATTGTGCCTCTTAGCTCAAGTAGATACAAGAGACTAAATGGGCAGCTTCTGTCCAGAGGTGAGATGAGAAGGCAGAGAGGGTTAGGAGCTGGTTGAATGGACATGGGGAATCAGGGGTGGAAAGGAGGAGTGTGCTGTCACAGTATGGGGAGAGCAATTAGGGTCACATAACAATGTATGTATAAATTTTTGTATGGGAGACTAACTTGAAATGTAAACTTCATTTAAACTACAACAATAAACAAAAAAAAAGCAACTGATATTGCTAGAATTTTGTTGAGAAGTTTTGTGTCTATATTCTTGAAGGATTTTTCTCTCTGATTTCTTTTTTTGTGGTGTCTTTGCCTGGCTTTGGTATCAGAGTTATGCTGGCTTCATAGAATGAAATTTGGGAGTATTCCTTCCTTTTCTATGCCATGAAATAGTTTGAGTAGTACTGGTGTGAGCTCTTCTCTGAATGTTTGTTAGAATTCTCCAGTGAAGCCATCTGGGCCAGGGCTTTTTTTTGCGAGTTTTTTTAATTACCTCTTCAGTTTCTTCTTTTGTTACGGGTCTGTTCCGTTTTTCTCCCTCAGTTTGTGTTAGTTTAGGTAGGTTGTGTGTTTCTCGAAATTTGTCCATTTCCTCTAGGTTTTCAAATTTATTGGAGTACAATTTTTCATAGTATTCTGTTATGATGCTTTTTATTTCAGTTTCTTCTGTTGTAATGTCACCCATCTCATTTCTTATTTGAATCATTTGTTTCTTTTCCTGCTTTTCTTATGTCAGTTTGGCCAGGGGTTTGTAAAATTTTATCGATCCTTTCAAAGAACCAGCTTCTGGTCCTGTTGATTCTTTCTATTGTTTTTCTGTTCTCTGTTTCATTTATTTGTGCTCTGTTCTTTATTATTTCCTTTCTTGTGGTGACTGTGGGCTTCTTTCACTGCTCTCTTTCTATTTGTTCGAGTTGTAGGGTTAATGTTTTGATTTCGACCTTTCTTCTTTTTTGGTGTGTGCATTTATTGCTATAAATTCACCTCTGAGCACTGCTTTTGCTGTGGCCCAAGGGTTTTGGTATGTTGTGTTTTCGTTCTTGTTTGATTCTAGGAATTTTTTGATTTCATCTTTGATTTCTTCTATTACCCAGTGGCTTTTAAGTAAGGTATTATTCAGTTTCCAGGTATTTGATTTTTTTCCCCCTTGTTCTTCCCATTATTGATTTCTACTTTTATAGCGTTGTGATAAGAGAAAATGCTTTGTATTATTTACATGTTTTGGATTTTATTGAGGCTTGCTTTGTGGCCTAAAATGTGGTTTATTCTAGAGAATGATCCATGTGTGTTGGAAAAGAATGTATACTTTGCTGCTGTTGGGTGGAGTGTTCTGTATACATCTATGAGGTCGAGTTGTTTGGTTGTGGCATTTGGATCTTCTGTATCTTTGTGGAGTTTCACTCTAGATGTTCTGTCCTTTACCGAGAGTGGTGTGTTGAAGTCTCCTACTATTATTGTGGAACTGTCAATTTCTCTTTTCAGTGCTGTTAGAGTTTGTTTTATGTATTTTGGAGCCCTGTTGTTGGCTGTGTAGATATTTATTATGGTTACATCCTTATAGTGGATTGTCCCTTTAATCATTATGTAATGTCCTTCCTTGTCTTTTTTGGTGGATTTTGCCTTAAAGTCTATTTTATCTGAGATTAGTATTGCCACTCCTGTCTTTTTTGGTTGCTGTTGGCTTGATATATATTTTTTCCACCCTTTGATTTTTAATATACTTATGTCTTTGTTTCTAAGGTAAGTCTCTTGTAGACAACATATTAATGGGTCATTTTTTTTTTAATCCATTCTGGCACTCTCTGTCTCTTTACTGGTACATTTAAACCATTTACATTCAATTGTGATTATTGATAGGTATAAATTTACTGCTGTCATTTTGTTGTGGTTTTTTTTTTTTTTTGTGGTGTTGATGCTTTCTTTATTCTGCTTAATTTTCTGTGCTGAGTTTTTTTATTTGTGGATTTTCTTTCATTGTTGATTTTGGGTTTGTAGAAGCTTTATGTTTTTCTTCTTTTTTATTTTGATGATTAGGTTTGTTAACTTTCTTTGTTGTTACCTTGAAATTTAGATTTATCTTCCTAAGTTTAAAGAAGTCTTTTATTTTTGATATCACCTTGATTTCTCCATGAGAAAGTTCTGTAACTACACCATTTATTCCTCCTTTTTGTTTTGACATTGTCATCATTTACAGATTGGCACCTCTGGTTCCCTGTTTTCAGTCTTTTAGCTTTGTGTTTTTTTGAGAATTCTTTTTCTGGATTGGCCTTTGGCTAAGGCTGTTCTATGTCCTAATCTCAATTTGTTGTCTGATGGTGTTGGTTCTCTGTAAAAAGGACTCCCTTTAATATTTCTTGTAAGGTAGTAGTCTGGTTTTTACCTAGTCCCTTAATTTCTGTTTATCTGGAAATGTCCTAATTTCACCACTGTATTGAGAGACAATTTTGCTAGATATATAATTCTTGGTCGGCAGTTTTTTCTTTCAAGGTTTTATGTATGTCATCCCATTGCCTTCTTGCCTGCATGGTTTCTGTTGAGTAATCAGCGATTAGTCTTATTGGTTTCCCTTTGTCGGAGACTTTCATTTTTCCTGGGCTGCTCTATGGATTCTTTCTTTGTCTTTGGTTTAGGCAAGTTTGATTATGATATGTCTTGGTGACTTTCTTTTGAGGTCTTTCCTGCGTGGGCTTTGTTGAGCTTCCTAGATGGATATCTTCTCATGTTTCATGATATTAGGGAAGTTTTCTCCAGTAAATCTTTGACAATTCTCCCTGTGGTTTTTGTTAGTTTGTCTTCTCCTGTTCTGGAATTCTGATCACACATAATTTTTCCTCTTGATAGTGTCCCACATAATTCTTAGGCTTTCTTCATTTTCTCTTTTCTGTCTTTTCCTCAAACAAATTTGTGGCAAGGATTTGTCCTCTATTTTGCTGATTCTGTCTTCCATTGATTCAATTCTTCTCCTATCTCCTTTTATGGAGTTGTCTCTTTCTGAAATTTTATTGTTAATCTTTTGGACTTCTAGGGTTTTTTTTGGTATGATTTCTAATTGTTTATTTATTTTGTCATTTTGCTCTTGTGTTGTTTTCCTGAATTCTTCTATTGCTTTGTCTGTGTTTTTCTTGTTTTTTTCTGTGTTTTCCTTGATCTTCTGGAGAACCCTATAAATTAGTCTTTTGAATTCCTTATCAGGTAGTTCCATTACTATTTATTCCCCCGTAAGGTCTTCTGCTTCTTTATTTTGGTCACTTTCTGGAGTGATCTTGTCCTATTTCTTTATGTGATTTGGTGTTGTCTCTTGTCTCTGAGGTATTAAGGTGTTATTATACTTATTTATTGTACCTTTGTTTGTTGCATCCTGATTTTTTGTTTTGATATATCCAAGTAGGTAGAGTGTACATGCAACTCTGGTTGCTAGTCTGGGTGTACTGGAGCTCTCACCACCTGTATCCAGGCGGGTGGGGCAGCAGCTGGGTATGTGAGAGCAGGTCTCTGTTTGCTAATATTGTGGGGTGGCTGAGAATGTAGCTGGCATTGCTGGTGAGGTGATGTGTCTGTCCACCTGGTCACCTGGGTGTGGGTTTAGAGAGTGTTCTCACTGGTCACTGAGCTGGGTTTTGTGTGTGCACACTGTCGGTTACCAGGCGGTTGGGGCAAGGGTGTCCAGGTCATCGGTCACCATGTGGGTGGTACTGAAACTCTCACTGATGGTCCTGGGTAGGCTGGGCTACACAGGGATAGTCAGAGCAGGCACAAGCCTCCAGCTGCAGGGGGAGGGCAGTGCAGTGGATGAGGCAGGGGGAATTCCTCCAGTTCACAGATGTCCACTAGGAGGAGGTGTTCCTGTCTGCTAGAATGTGGTGTGGGGGAGGGTGTGCCATCAGTCCTTGGGCCCCTGGCACAGGTGGCTTGAGGGAGTAGGAGGCATCACTGATCTGCAGGCCCCCAGCATAGATGGCTGGGCATAGGAGTGGGAGCCTCTGGTTTGTGGGCTCCCAGTGCCAGTTGCTGGGTGGAGCAGCAGGCACTGCCAGTCCCTGGGCCCCCAGTGTGGGCAGATGGGTATAGGAGATAGTGCTGCAATCGTCAGGCCCCCGGCACAGTTGCCTGGGCAGAAGAGGGTGTGCTGCTGGTCCCTGGGCTCCCAGCATCAATGGCCAGGCAGAGAAAGGGACATTAACTGTCCACAGGCCCAGGCTTGGGTAGCTGGGCTTAGAATCAGGTACCACTGGTCCATGGGACCCTGGTGCAGGTGGGTGTGTGGAAGAGGGAGTGCTGCTCACCCATGGGCTCCTGGCATGGGTGGCTGGGCAGAGAAGCAGACGCCGCCATTCCATGAGTTGCTGGTGCTGGTGGCCAGGCAGTGAGACAGTTGCCACTGGTCCACAGGTTCCCCAGTGCAAGTGGCTGAGCAAAGGGGCAGTTGCCACCAGTCTGTGTGCCCACTGTTCAGGGGTCACAGGGGTGGTGGTTGCTGTTAGACTGTGATTGCATGCAGGGTGGATAGATGATTGGGGTGAGGGGGGCACTGTAGGTCAGTGGGCCTCTGGCACAGGAAGCTGGGGAGTACTATGGATGAGGTGAGTGCGCTTAACTTTTGCAGGGCAGGAAGCACTCCTGCCTGGCTCTGGATGTGGGTGCAGAGTCACTCCTGCTTGGCTACACCAGGTGATGGGGGTTTCAGCCGAGAACACTTCTTGCTTTGTCTCAATATGGCTATACTGTGCAGGTTTGGCTGGCAGGGCACCAGCAATCCATAATTCTCCATGTCTGCTGTTTTTGTAGAGTCTCTCCTTCCACTTGGCACTTGGACTGATTCTTCAGCCTTGTCTTTGATGCTCAGGATTCCAAAGTTGTCTTCTATATCTGATTCACTTGTTTTCCTGGGTCTTTGTTGTAAGAGGGACATTATGAGTCATCTGACTACACTGCCATCTTGGACCACCTCCCAAGTATAAATTTCTTTAATCATCTCAACAACTTTACAGGCATGTTCTGTGATTACTGTGGTAGTCATTAATGCTGTTCACCAAGTATTTCCAGCTCTCCCCACCAGAACACAGTAAACTGCACTTCCTGGTCACCTTGTGGTTGGATGGGCTATAAGACTAGTTCTGGCCATGAGCTGTGAACAGAAGGGGGGAAACTCCATTGCTGTCCAGTAGATTCCAACTCATGATGACCCCATGTACTGCAGAGTAGAACTGCTCCATAAGATTTTCTTGCCTGCAAACTTCTTGGAAGCAGATCACTAGGGCTTTCTTCCGCAGTGCCACTGGGTGGGGTCGTACCACCAATCTTTAAGTTAGTAGTTGAATGCAAACTGCTTGTGCCACCAAGGGACTTTGAACAAAGGAATGTGGCATTTACAGGCCACAACATTCATTGCTGGTCCAAGATCATCATCTTTCTTTTCCCCTCTGGTTCATCAACCAGCAACATTTGAGTTGGTGGCTGATCTGAAATACAACCCGAACTTACCCATAATAGACATGTAGTGTGAGTGAGAAAGAAACCTGTGCTGCTGTAAGCCATGGAGATTTTGGTCATTTGTTACTGAAGCATAACTTAGCTTTTCCTGACACAATTCTCATCCTATTTTGCAAACAAGGAAACTGAAGCGCAGGGAGGTTAAATGGCTAATGCCAGGTCACATTTAGACACTGTCAGTGAATTTCTTTACAGCCTAGAAGTTTCTTTGGCTCCTGTTTTTTTTCCCTTTCTTTCCCTACTTCCCAGTCTCTTTCTTCATTCTGTGGCAGTTTTCTGGGCCTGCAGGATTCAGACTCCAGGTTGCTGGTGCCAAGAACTGCTTCTCACTCAGGTCAGGCCTGTTCAGAACACTCACCACCTCACTCAGCTCACACCTGGGCATATATACTTCTCTTTTTTTTTTTTTTAATTTCAGGGAAATATATATAACAAAACATTTGCCTTTTTAATCGTTTTTACGTATACAATTCAATAACATTAATTTTAATATGCTCGTTTCCAAGCTTCTATACAATTGATCTTCTCTAAAAAGTTCCTCTTGGTGTCAGAGATAAACATTGTCAAGTGGACACTTTATGAGAGCCAAGTTTTACCAGAAAGACTGGGTTTTTGATGGAGGAATTCCAGGAACAGTGAAGGGCTGGACAGGAAGCTACATTTAACAAGAACCATTCAGTCCCACTCGTCCCACCCTTTTGTTGTTGTTATTGGATGTTGTCAAGCTAGTTCTGACTCATAGCCACCTTGGGTGACAGAGTAGAACTGCCCTATATAGTTTTCTTGGCTGTAATCTCCCACCCATTAAACATAACTAAGTTGGCATTGGTGAATGTTGCTTATGGGTAAGTCTCTGTAGTTTATTCTCTTGGGTCACGCTGCACCATTGGCTTTGCAGAACTTCTGAAGCACTGGCTACTTCAGTCCCAGAAGAAGTTTGAGGGGTGTGGTGGAGGGAGGGAGGGAGCCTGAACCCCCAGCCCTAGAAGAGGGAGTGGAGGAGAAAGTTTTCAGAAATTGTATACAGCTTCAGGAAATGTCTGCCCTTTGCGAGCCATATCTGAGTTGGTTAAGACAATAATTGCAGGCCTTCCCGACACAGAGAGAGAGCAGGATGGCAGGACCTGCTATTATCATGTTCTCTCAGGAACAACAGCTTGTTTACAGGAGGGTTGTAGACTGCCGGGCGATTGTCTGGTGGCTCCAGGAGCAAAGGCTGCTTCTCCCCACCCTCATTTGCTCTTGGGCTCAAGCTCAGCCATCCATTCCAGTGCTGAGTCAAAATCTGTGTTAGTTTTCTAGGGCTGTCGTAATAAATGACCACAATCTTGGATGGCTTAGAACAACAGAATTCATTTTCTCACAGTTCTGGGGACCAAAAGTCCAAAATCAAGGTGTTGGCTGGGCCATGTTTCTTCTGAAGCCTCGGGGAGGATTTTTCCTTGCTTCTTCCAGATTCTGGTAGCCCCAGGCTTTCCTTGGCTTGTGGCAGCATCGCTCCAGTCTCTGCCTCTGTCTCCACGTGGCTGTCTTCCCAGTGTCTGTATCTCTGTTTTCTCTTCTTATAAGGACACCAGTCATATTGGATTAGGGCTTACCGTAATTGAGTATGACCGCATCTTAACTTGATTACATACGCAAAACTCACCTTCCAAATAAAGTTGCATTCACAGATCCGAGAGGTTAAGATTTCAACATGTCTTTTTGGGGGATATGACAACCCATCCCTTGGTCCTTCCCATGTACAAAATATATTCACCCCATCTCAACATCCCCCAAAGTCTTAACCCATCCAGCATCAACTGTAAGTCCCAAATCTCTTCTTCTAATCAGGTACTAGTGAGACTGGAGATGGTGCATCCTGGGGCAAAATTTCCTCTCCATCTGTGGATCTGTTGAAATGTAGGAAATAAGTTATATGCTTCCAAGATAGAATGGTGGGATAGGCATAGGATAGACATTCCCATTCCAAAAGGGAGAAATGAGAAGGAAAAAAGGGGTCGCCGGTCTAAAGCAAATTCATCATCTGGAAGGACAAATTCCCTTAGGTTCTAAGACCTGAGAATAATTCTCTGCGACTCAAGGCTCTGTCCTCTGGGCTGCAGATTTTTAACCAGGCTCCACCATCAGCCCTTATTCGTGCCTCATACCTCCCCACATGCCACAGGCCCACAGAAGGCCAGCACTCCCCTAGCTGGGCTGCTTCACTGGAATGCATTGGGGCCTGAAGGCAAGAAATCTAGTCCCTCACTGTGGGACTCCATCCCCTCTCAGGTCCTCAGGCTTCTCTTTTTAAATAAAAGAGCCTTGTTGGTGTTTCTCCAATTTAGATTGTGTAACCACTTCTTTTAAGGGTGGATGTACTTCTTGTGTGGTTAAGTGCTAGGCCACTAACCGAAAATTTGGTGTTTCAAACCCACCGAGAGACACCTCAGGAGAAAGGCCTGGCAATCTGCTTCTGAAAGGTCACAGCCATGAAAACCCTATGGAGCAAAGCTTTACTCTGCACACATGAGTTTGCCATGAGAATCGACTTAATGGCAGCCGGTTGGGTACTCCTTGTGGATGCTAAAGTTTGTCTCTGATTTTTTAAAATTTTAATGCTACTTCAATAGATATGTATATTGCAAGCAATGGATATCAATGGTGGCTAATTTAAGCAGAAAGCAAATTTATGAAAGGATATAGGGTGCTTATAGACCCTCCCTGAAAACTAGATAACAAGGATAGAGGCCTCATAAGATTGAATCTATGGACAGAACTGGTCTTACAAAGTCTGGTTTGGGGCCACTGTGGCAGACATGCCAGAAATGTCACTGCAAACACCACCCATGCTTGACCATAGATACTAACACCCAAACTAAGTGTAGTACCACCATAGCCACCAACTTCCCTGGAAGTGTCCCACGTAGTCTCTCCTCTTTTCCCTCCCAAACTTCTGATGGAAGTCTGGGGTAAATGCATCTGACAGGTGGGCCCAGGTCATGTGATTGTACTCAAGCTGCAAGGAAGGCTGGGAAAGTGAGTGATGACATTTTCAACTTGTCCACTAGGAAATGGATCCTGATTCGTAAGTTGGGCCATTCCATAATCATAGGAAAAGTATTCAAAGATGGTGACAAAAGGATCAATAAGGGTTCCCTACAAATTATAAACATAAAACTAGTTTCTAGCCCTTAAACAGCTATATAATTCAAACACTTTGGTGAATTAAACATAAATTTAGCTAAAAAAAGCAGTAACATTCAAATTTAAAATATTTACCTAAGGTGAAGAATAATATTATTTGACTGAAACCAAACCACCGCTTGAAATAATATGGTGCTGATTGCTACACCAATGCTCTTTAGAGTTCCAGAAACATTCCATAATACATTTGTCAATTGGTCCTCACTTAGAACTAATATATCTTTTCCATATTAAGTTTGCCTCTGTTATTTTCTCCTTATCCCTCAATAATTACAGTAGAGCTTCTTGACACCAGTGTGATTACAAATACAAAAGCAGACATGGACACTGGAATTGGGGAACTGTTCTGTTACAAGGTGGTCATCCCAGTGGCCCAGAATATACTGAGTATAGTGTTGAATGTGAAACTCTTTAGTCTCCAAAGTACTCTACTGATATGAGGAATTCCCTCACATGCTCCTCAGACTTTGGGGTGGTAGATATTAGTGTTGCTAGTTGGTATGTCCAGTTCTCCTCACCTTCTAGATACACAAGAGGATTGTACTTTTTCTTCCCTTAAAGTTAGGTTGCTATGATGCTGGAGGTTATGCTACCAGTATTTCAAATACCAACAGGGTCACCCATGATGGACAGATTTCAGCAAAGCTTCCAGACTAAGACAGACTAGGAAGAAAGGTCCAGTGATCTACTTCCAAAAATTAGCCAATCAAAGCAGGATCACAGAATATTGTCCAAGACTTTGACTTGCTTACTTTGAACGTGTCATCAGGAGAGACTGGTTGCTGGAGAAGGACATCATGTTTAGTAAAGTACCAATTATCATGAAGATGGCACAGGACTGGACAATGTTTTGTCCTGTTATATAGGGTCACCATGAGTTAGAGCTGACTTGATGGCACCTAACAACAAAGGTAGGTGTGGCCTTGTGATTTGCTCAGGCCAGTAATCTAAGCAGTGTAACACTTCTGGGTGGAAGCATATTAATTTGTGATTCTCCACTTTCTCTTCGTCTTGTCATGATGACCAGTGATGTTCCAGATGGTGAGGCCTCTGTCTCAGCCTTTGTGAATGAAGACAACGCGGAGCAGAGCCCCTACCAATGTGTGATGGACATGAGAGAAGAATAAATCGTTCTTGTTTTAAACCACTGAGATCGTGAAGTTGTTAGTTATACAGCATGACCTTGCCTTTCCTGGCTGATACACTTCATAAGGTTGCTGTTTTGCGTGCCGTCAAGTGGATTCCATCTCATAACGACCCTACAGGACAGAGGAGAGCTGCCCCATAAGGTTTCCTAGGCTGTAACCTTCACAAAGCAGACTGCCACATCTTCCTCCTGCGGAGGGGCTGGTGAGTTCGAACTGCCTACTTTTCGGCAGCAGCCCTGCACTTAACCGTTGCACCACCAGGGCTCCTTCTTCATAAGGTAGAGAATACAATTGCTGGTATTTTCTTTTTGAACAACAAAGAACTCTGGCACAGAGAGTTGGAGAATCTTGCTCAAAGTCACACAGCTAGAAAAATTCCGATCCAAGTGAGTCTCAATCCCATGCTACTCCCAGCAATTCACAAAGCTGAGAAGACAGAGCCTCTGCAACCAGCAAGTGTGGCTGATAAAAAGAAAAAAAAAAGTCATTTCTTGGTGGCTGGAGTACTACAAGTTTTCAGAGCCACCCACGTAAGAGATCTTTGTGAGTGCCAAGCAAATTTCCACTTCAGCTTTCCCAGCTTTAACAGGGAGGCACTTCGAATCTTTCAATTTAAAGCTCATAGTTCTCAAATTCCCTCCAACACCCCGGGAGGTCGACAATATGATAAATGCATTTGGAGCGGTTGAGTTTCCTTTCCAAGAAGCACTCTGAGGCCATAAACCTGTTCAGAAGAGTGACATGTGTCCCTGGGTCTGCGGGTGGCCAGGTGGTTTGCAAGAGAAGGACTCTACTTTCTGCTTTGAGGGCTCCACCCACCTTCACTTGAGAAAATAAGCATCTCATCTGGAGGCAGATACTGTGGCTTGTAAGACAGGTGGCTCAGAGAAAGCTCCAGAGATAGATAACTTCAAAGTTCCCAGTTGCTCCCCGCAGGATGATGTTAGGGGGTTGTGAATGGAAGCAGACGGAGGGTGCATATTTTAAGCAATAGCTCCAAATGAAGCAGCATTCACTGGAGCTCAGAGCTCAATTCTGGCCCCACATTTAAGAACCAAGTCCTTCCTGCAGGTCTCTGAGTATTTCCAACTTGGGGCTTTTTACCAATCCACCTGGGCTGAGGCAGGGTTAATCCCAAAAATGTGCACTGGGGAGAAGCCCTGTGGGACATGACCATACACAAAGGTGTCCACTTCTGCTGTCTCCTAGCTCCAACTGCAGTCTGCGGATCCTCAGATGAGTAATAACATTTAACATTAATAATCATAATAATGTTGTTGTTGCTGTTTGTTGCCATTGAGTTGGCTCCACCTCATGGCGAACCCATGTACAACAGAACAAGACGTTGCCCAGTCTTGCACCATCTTACAATTATTTGGTATGTTTGAGTCCATTTTTGTAACTACTGTGTATTTTGAGTGTCTTCTAACCTAAGGGACTCATTTTCCAGCACTATATCAAACAATATTCTCTTGAGATCCATAAGGTTTTCATTGGCTAAGTTTTGTAAGTAGATTGCCAGACTCTTCCTCCTAGTCTGTCTTAGTCTGGAAACTCCACTGAACTTGTCCACCATAGGTTATCCTGCTGGTATTTGAAATACTGGTGGCATAGCCTCCAGCATCATAGCAACACTTAAGCCACCACAGTATGGCAAACTAACAAGGTCACTATGAGTCGGAATTGACTACAAGGCAATGGGTTCAACAGGTTATGTTTTACATACATACCTTCATTTAACTCTTAGAACAGTCCTATAAAGTAGGTACTGTTACTACTCCATTTTACAGGTATGGAAACAGACATGGAGAGGTGAAGCTATAGCAAGTAAGGACCGGAACCCAGACTTCTCTGCTCCTCTATGCCATTCATGCTTCCTCATACACTTCCCCTAGGGTTCGTGGTGAAGGGAGTTGCCTTTTATTTTCTTCATCATGGAACCAGAAACATCAATGCTCTGGGACTTAAAGACCTTCCAAAGAAGTAAACTCACTCAGCATCCTCTTTCTGTCACTCTGTGGTAACTTGCAAGTAAAATTTTGCTGAAGATCATTCAAAAACATTTGCAGGAGAGGGGGCAAGATGGCGCTCTAGGCAGAAACACCACGCCGTCCCTCCACAGCAAAGATCCGAAAAACTAAGCCTAACAGAGAATCAACAATCCTGAAACCCTAGAACACCAAATGAAGAGATAAAGAACTCAGCCAAACACCAAACGGAGTGAGAATACTAAAAGAGAACGGAGAGCGAGGAGAGACTCAGGCAGAGATTCCTTACCAGCTAACGCAGCGCGGATCCACCATCTTGGATCCCTATCGGAGACCAGCGAACAGGAGAGCAGCCTTGCAGAGCATCTGGTCGGAGACAGAATGACCGGTAAACTGCGGTGCGCGCTCTCCCACCACCCACCCCTCTCCGCCTCAGCTGGGGATCCCCTGCTTTCCGTGGCCAGGGTCCCTGGGCTGGGGGGTGCTGGTGCTTGGATTCCGCGCACCTGGGCTGGCGGCTTTCTGGGAGCCATTTGCTGGCAGCTAGCGAACCTTTTTCTGCCGCTTCCCCCTCTTTTTGCCTGGGTGCCTGGTTCCGAGTGCCGTCTCTGCTCTCTCCTGCGGGGCTGGAGGGCTGCGTGCGGGCGTGTGGCTGTTTCTAGGTCTGGGGTCCCGCGTGGGTGGGATCCTGGGGCCTTTGTTCGTTCGCCCCTCTGCTTTCCGTGGCCGAAGTCCCTGAGCTGGGGGGTGCCGGTGCTTGGATTCCGCACGCCTGGGCTGGCAGCTTTCTGGGAGCCGTTTGCTGGCAGCTAGCGAATCTTTTTCTCCCGCCTCCCCCTCCTTTTGCCTGGGTGCCTGGTTCCGAGTGCCGTCTCTGCTCTTTCCTGCGGGGCTGTGGGGCTGCGTTCGGGCGTGTGGATGTTTCTAGGTCTGGGCTCCTGCGCGGGTGGGATCCTGGGGCCTTTGTTTGTTCACCCCTCTGCTTTCCGTGGCTGGAGTCCCTGGGCTGGGGGGCGCCGGTGCTTGGATTCCGCGCGCCCGGGCTGGCGGCTTTCTGGGAGCCGTTTGCTGGCAGCTAGTGAACCTTTTTCTGCCGCCTCCCCCTCCTTTTGCCTGGGTGCCTGGTTACGAGTGCCGTCTCTGCTCTCTCCTGCGGAGCTGTGGAGCTGCGTTCGGGGGTGTGGCTGTTTCTAGGTCTGGGCTCCCGTGCGGGTGGGATCCTGGGGCCTTTGTTCATTCGCCCCTCTGCTTTCCGTGGCCGGAGTCCCTGGGCTGGGGGGCGCCGGTGCTTGGATTCCGCACGCCTGGGCTGGTGGCTTTCTGGGAGCCGTTTGCTGGCGGCTAGTGAACCTTTTTCTGCCGCCTCCCCCTCCTTTTGCCTGGGTACCTGGTTCCGAGTGCCGTCTCTGCTCTCTCCTGCGGGGCTGTAGGGCTGCGTTCGGGCGTGTGGCTGTTTCTAGGTCTGGGCTCCTGCGTGGGTGGGATCCTGGGGCCTTTGTTCGTTGACCCCTCTGCTTCCCGTGGCCACGGTCTCTTAACCCCGAGACTACTGGCTTCTTGGAATTCGTGCCCCTGAGTGGGGGCTCTCTGGGTCCCATTTGTAGGCACTGACTGCTGGTGTTGCCCTTTTGTTTTTTTTTTTCAATTTTATTTTTCTTCCTTTTTTGATTAGTTTTGTCATCTTTTACCTCTTTTTCCCTTTTGTCTTTCTTCATTGCTTAATTTCTCATCTCCCTATCTCTTCCTTCTCTTTCTGATCCCTGAATACCAGGCGATGTATGCCTCTGTACCTTCTGGCCAGGCTGAGCTGTGAAAATTGAGACCGACACCCCCAGACCTCATAGCTGCATCGGTGGGATCCCTGGGAACTTTGCAGTTCTTTAACTTTTCTGATTTTCATTTGGTCATTCTTTCCTTTTCTTTCTCTTCCCCCTTCTGGTTTCCTCCATCACATAGTCTCTCATCTGTACATTCCAACGACAAGCTCCCCTAGCATTCTTTTATGTTTATATGCTTTTTGCTCCTCCTCCTCTCTCCTCTATCCCATATCCAGCTTAGCTTCACACATAACCATCTTCCCGCTGCACCCTACCTACCTACACCGTGCACTAGACATCACACCTCCAAGCGGTGCAGGCATACCCTATTGGAACCTGCCCAGCACTGACTACTGACCGTCCTGGTGGCTGCGGTGAGTGCCACAAGCAACCCGTCCCAGTGGCTCCTCCTCAGCTAGATCTGCCCAGCTGTACCACAAGAACGAAACAACAACAACAAAAAAACTACTATCAATAAAGGAGAGAAATATCTACTGAATGCCCCGAAAACAGCAAACAATATCAAAACATTTACAAAAACAAGACAAGATGGCTCCAATAGGCGTCCAAATTAAAACACCAGATAACTCTCCTGTGGAAGAAAATGCACTAGAAGTACCTGATACGGAACTCAAATCACTAATACTCGGAATTTTCCAAGAACTGAGGCAAAAAGCTGACAAACATGAGGAAAAAATAGACAAATTTATGGAAAATACAGACAAAAAATTGGAAGAATTCAGGAAGATGATGCAGGAACAAAATGCCAAAATAAATTCACAACTCGAAATTATACAAAAACAACAATTAGAAATCCAAAAGATAAACAACAAAATTTCAGAAATGGACGGTGTCATAGAAGGGCTGAGAAGTAGATTTGAAACCATGGAAGACAGGATCAGTGGAACTGAAGACAAACACTTGGATACAACTCTGTTTCAGGAAAACTCAGAAAAAAGAACAAAGAAAAATGAAGAGACCCTGAGAGTTATGTGGGACACAATTAAAAGCAAAAACTTACGAGTGATTGGCATACCAGAACAGGGGGAGAAAACAGAAAACACAGAGAGGATCATTGACGAACTGCTGACAGAAAACTTTCCCAATATCATGAAAGATGAAAAGCTGGCCATCCAAGAAGCTCAACGAACCCCATATAGAAGAGACCCCAAAAGAAAATCACCAAGACATATCATATTCACACTCGCTAAAACTAAAGACAAAGAATCCTGAGAGCAGCTCGTGAAAAACAAGAAGTCACATACAGAGGAGAAACAATAAGACTAAGCTCAGATTATTCAGCAGAAACCATGCACGCAAGAAGGCAATGGGATGACATATATAAAATCTTGAAAGAAAAAAATTGTCAGCCAAGAATAATATATCCTGCAAAACTCTCATTCAGATTTGATGGTGAAATTAGGTCATTTCCAGATAAACAGAAACTAAAGGAATATGCAAAAGTCAAACCAAACTTACAAGAATTATTAAAGGGAGTTCTTCGATCTGAGGACAAACAGCTTCAGCCCTCAGGCAGGACCTAGGACCTAGGATGCAGGTTCACATGAACCAGATACCATTCTAGGAACTGAACTACAGAGGACTTTCCAAAAACAAAAGATATACAACAGGGAATCAGAGAAATCAATCAAAGGATGACAACAACATCAAAACAATGAAAGAGGGAACAAACGGCATAGGTATAGAACCTTCTAAAGGAGAGGAAGGCAAGGCAATACCAAGTAACGGTAGACTGCTTCAAAATTATAAAGATAAGGGTAAAATTCATGGTAACCACAAAAAAAGTTAACACACCAACTCATAAAAATAAAGACGAAAAACGTAAAGTCTCAACAAAAACAAAACCTACAAAAACAAAAGAAATGAACACAAAATCCACAAACAAAAGTAACTCAGCACAAGAGAGTAAGAAGAACAAAGAAAACTTCAGCATCACAAAAAAAAGCACTACAAAATGACAGCAACAAACTCACATCTATCAATAATTACACTGAACGTAAATGGACTCAATGCACCCATAAAGAGATGGAGAGTGGCAGAATGGATAAGAAAACAGGATCCATCAATTTGCTGTCTACAAGAGACACACCTTAGAAACAAAGATGTGAATTTATTAAAAATCAAAGGTTGGAAAAAAATATATCAAGCTAACAACTATCAAAAACGAGCAGGAGTGGCAATTCTAATCTCAGATAAAATAGACTTTAAAACAAAATCTACCATAAAAGACAAAGAAGGACACTATATAATGATTAAGCGGATGATCCATCATGAAGACATAACCATAATAAATATCTATGCACCCAATGACAGAGCTCCAAAATACATAAAAAAAACTCTAACAGCACTGAAAAGAGAAATTGACAGTTCCACAATAATAGTAGGAGACTTCAACACACCACTCTCAGTAAAGGACAGAACAACTAACAAGAAACTCAGCAAAGATACAGAAGACCTAAAGGACACAATCAGCCAACTGGACCTCATAGACATATATAGAACAATCCATCCAACCGCTGCAAAGTACACATTCTTTTCCAATGCACATGGAACGTTCTCCAGAATAGACCACATCTTAGGCCACAGAGCAATCCTCAACAAGATCCAAAATGCTGAGATAATTCACAGTATCTTCTCTGACCACAATGCCATCAAGGTAGAAATTAACACTAGAAAGAGCAAGGGAAAAAAATCAAACACATGGAAACTGAATAATAATCTGCTTACACATCAATGGGTAATAGAAGAAATCAGAGATGGAATCAAAAAATTCCTAGAATCAAATGAAAATGAAAACACATCATACCAAAACCTTTGGGACACAGCAAAGGCAGTCCTCAGAGGACAATTTATAGCAATAGATGCACATATCAAAAAAGAAGAAAGGGACAAAATCAAAACATTAACTACAGAACTCAAACAAATAGAAAGAGAACAACAAAAAAAGCCTACAACCACCGGAAGAAAGGAAATAGTAAAGATCAGAGCAGAAATCAATGAAATAGAGAACAGAAAAACAATAGAAAGAATCAACAAAACCAAAAGTTGGTTCTTTGAAAGAATCAACAAAATCGACAAACCACTGGCCAGACTGACAAAAGAAAAACAGCAGAGGGCACAAATAACCCAAATAAGAAATGAAATGGGGGACATTACAACAGACCCAACTGAAATAAAAAGGATTGTAACAGAATATTATGAAAAACTATATTCCAACAAATTTGAAAACCTAGAGGAAATGGATAAATTTCTAGAAACGTACGGCCTACCCAAACTACAACAAAGTGATATTGAAAATCTGAACAGACCCATAACAAGAGAAGAGATTGAAAAGGTAATAAAAAAACTCCCAACCAAAAAAAGCCCTGGCCCAGATGGCTTCACTGGAGAATTCTACAAAACATTTACAGAAGAGCTCGTACCAGTTCTACTCAAGTTATTTCAGAGCATAGAAGAGGAAGCAACACTTCCAAATTCATTCTATCAAGCCAGCATAACGCTGATACCAAAACCAGGCAAAGACATCACAAAAAAAGAAAATTACAGACCAATATCTCTCATGAATATAGATGCAAAAATTCTGAACAAAATTCTAGCCAATAGAATTCAGTATCATATCAAAAAAATAATACACCACGACCAAGTAGGATTCATACCAGGTATGCAAGGATGGTTTAACATTAGTAAATCCATCAACGTAATCCACCACATAAATAAAAGGAAAGAAAAAAATCACATGATCATCTCAATTGATGCAGAAAAGGCATTTGACAAAGTCCAACACCCATTCCTGATAAAAGCTCTCAATAAAATAGGTATAGAAGGGAAATTTCTCAACATAATAAAGGGCATCTATGCAAAACCAACAGCCAACATCATTCTTAATGGAGAAAGGCTGAAAACATTCCCCTTGAAAACAGGAACAAGACAAGGATGCCCTTTATCACCACTCCTATTTAACATTGTGCTGGAAGTTCTAGCTAGAGCAGTAAGGCAAGAGAAAGAAATAAAGGGCATCCAAATTGGTAATGAAGAAGTTAAACTCTCCCTGTTTGCAGATGATATGATACTATACATAGAAAACCCTAAAGACTCCACGAGAAATTTACTGGAACTAATAGAAAGATTCAGCAGAGTAGCAGGATACAAGATAAACATTCAAAAATCAGTTGGATTCCTATACACCAGTAAAGAGAACGATGAAAAGGAGATCAGGAAATCAATGCCATTTTCAATAGCCCCTAAAAAGATAAAATACTTAGGAATATATCTGACCAGGAATATAAAAGACCTATACAAAGAAAACTACAAAACACTGCTGCATGAAATCCAAAGGGATCTACATAAATGGAAAAACATACCATGCTCATGGATAGGCAGACTCAACATTGTGAAAATGGCAATTCTACCTAAAGCAATCTACAAATACAATGCAATCCCGATACAAATACCAACAACATTCTTCAAAGAGATGGAAAAACTAATTATTAACTTTATATGGAAAGGAAAGAAACCCCGAATAAGTAAAGCACTACTGAAGAAGAAGAATAAAGTTGGAGGACTCACACTACCTGACTTGAGAACCTACTATACAGCTACAGTACTCAAAACAGCCTGGTACTGGTACAACAACAGAGACATTGACCAATGGAACAGAATTGAGAACTCAGATGTAAATCCATCCAACTACGGTCACCTGATTTTTGACAAGGGCCCAAAATACATCAAATGGGGAAAAGACAGTCTTTTTAACAAATGGTGCTGGCAAAACTGGATATCCATTTGTAGAAAAATGAAACAGGACCCATACCTCACACCATATACAAAAACTACTTCAAAATGGATCAAAGACCTGAATATAAAGCCTCAAACTATAAAATTCATAGAAGAAAAAATAGGACCAACACTTCAGGCCTTAATACATGGCATTAACAGGATACAAACCATAAACATCAACACAAAAAACCCAACAGATAAACTAGATAATTGGGATCTTCTAAAAATCAAACATCTATGCTCTTCAAAAGATTTCACCAAAAGAGTTAAAAGAGAACCTACAGACTGCGAAAAAATTTTTGGACAGTACAAGTCAGACAAAGGTCTAATCTCCATAATCTACAAGAAAATCCAACACCTCTACAACAAAAAGACAACCAATCCTATTAAAAAATGGGCAAAGGAAATGAACAGACACTTCACCAAGGAAGACATTCAAATGGCCAACAGACACATGAGGAAATGCTTGCGATCACTAGCCATTAGAGAAATACAAATTAAAACCACAATGAGATACCATCTCACCCCGGCATTACTGGCACGAATCAAAAACACTGGAAATAACAAATGTTGGAGGGGCTGCGGGGAGACGGGAACTCTTATACACTGCTGGTGGGAATGCAAAATGATACAACCATTTTGGAAAATGATATGGCGTTTCCTCAGAAAGCTAGAAATAGACGTACCATTCGATCCAGCAATCCCACTTCTAGGAATATATCCTAGAGAAATAAGAGTCATCACTCGAATAGACATATGCACACCTATGTTCATGGCAGCATTGTTCACAATAGCAAAACGATGGAAACAACCTCGATGTCCATCAACAGATGAATGGATACACAAACTATGGTACATACACACAATGGAGTACTATGCAACGAGAAAGAACAACAATGAATCGGTGAACCATCTCATAACATGGATGAAACTGGAGGACATCATGCTGAGTGAAATAAGTCAATCACAAAAGGACAAATATTGTATGAGACCTCTATTGCAAAAACCCATGAAAAAATTCACATGCAAAATGTAACAATCCTTGTTGGTTACCAGGGATGGGAGAGGGGGGGAAATACTAAACAGGTAATAGGTAAGTGGTAACTTGGGTGAGAGGTGAGATAGTACATAGTACAGGGGAAACTAACACAACCTGCACAAGGAAAGGTCATGGAGGCCCTACAGACACATCCAAACCCCCCGAGGGACTGAGTTGTTGGACGGAGGGCTCTGGGGACCATGATCTCAGGGAACATCTAGCTCAATTGGCATGACACTACTTATAAAGATAATGCTCTACATTCTACCTTGGTGAGTAGTGTCTGGGGTCTTAAAAGCCTATGAGCGGCCATCTAAGATACTCCACTGATCTCATCCCTTCGGGAACAAGGGAGAACGAAGAGAACAGGATACAAGGAAAAGATTAGTCCGAAGGACTAATGGTCCACAGCTACCAAGGCCTCCACGGGACTGAGCCCAGTATAGCTGGATGGTGCCCGGCTACCACCAATGACTCCTCTGACCAGGATCACAACAGAGGGTTCTGGGCAGAGCTGGAGTAGGATGTAGAGCATAATTTTAACTCCCAAAAAAAAAAAAAAAAAAAAAAGAAGACCAGATATACTGGCCTAAAGAATACTAGAGAAACCTCGAGAGTGGCCCCCAGACACCCTTTCAGCTCAGAGGGGAAGTTACCTTCAAGGTTCGATGTTAAGCCTGGGAATGGACACCCCAGTAAAACTAAATGGGACTAACGATGTACAGGAGTCCGGTGACAAGGGCCAGAAGGCAGAGGGAGAGTAGGAAACTGATGATAAGGAACACAAATTGAATAAGGACACTGTCGATGTATTGTGAGATTGTTGACCACTGCTATAGGGCAACATTTGTAGTAACTATTAAATGGGAGGCTGTTTTGTCCTGTAAGCCTTCATCTTGGGCGAGAATGGCAGCACAATTGGAAGAGCATAGTCAATATCACTTAAATGTGTAAGTAAAAAGTTTTGAAATGGTGTTTAAATAAAATAAAATAAAATAAAAAATAAATAAACAAATGAGACTAAAGAGGTACAATAGTCCACTGACAAGGTCCAGAAGACAGAAGGGGACAAGGAAGCCCCCTGGTGATAGGGAACACAAGGTGGAGTAAGGATATTCTTGATGTGCTGTGAGATTGTTAACCATTGTCATAGGGCAACACGTGTAGTAACTGTTAAATGAAAAACTATTTTGTTCTGTAAGCCTTCATCTTAAGTGAGAATAACAGCACAGTTGGAAGAGCGTAGTCAATGTCACTGAACTGTGAATGTAGAAATTTTTGAAACGGTGTATCTTTGGCCATCTGTAATTTTCATCAAAAAAAAAAAAGTTGAGAATTTAGAGGCTTAATACGTTGTGGGGTTGTTAACCAATGTCATAGAACAATATGTGTACTACTATTTCATGAGAAACTATTTGCTCTGTAAGCTTTCACCTGAAGTACAATAAAATATATTAAAAAAAAAACAAAAAACAAAACAAAACAAAACAAAAAAAAAACATTTGCAGCAGCACATCGACAGGGAACTGCTAGAAATTCAAGGCAGATTCAGAAGAGGATGTGGAACGAGGGATATCACTGACAATGTCAGTTGGGTCATGGCTGAAAGCAGAGAATACCAGAAAGATGTTTACCTGTGTTTTATTGACTATGCAAAGGCATTCGACTGTGTGGATCATAATAAATGATAGATAACATTGCAAAGAATGGCAATTCCAGAACACTTAAATGTGCTCACGTGGAACCTGTACCCAGACCAAGAGGGAGTCATTCGAACAGAGGAAAGGGATACTGCATGGATTAAAATCAAGAAAGGTGTACATCAGGGTTGCATCCTTTCACCAAACTTATACTTATTCAGTTTGTATGCTGAGCAAATAATCCAAGAAGCTGGACTATCTGAAGAAGAATGTGTCATCAGGATTGGTGGAAGACTCATTTAACAGCCTTCAATACGCAGAAGACACAACCTTGCTGCTGAAAGTGAGGAGGACTTAAAGCACTTACTGATGAAGATCAAAGACCACAGTCTTCAGTATGGATTACACCTCAACATCAAGAAAAAAATTCTCACAACTGGACCGATAAACAACATCATGATAAATGGAGAAAAGATTGAAGTTGTCAAGAATTTAATTTTACTTGAATTCACAATCAATGTCCATTGGAAGCAGCAGTTAAGAAATTAAAAGATGCATTGTGTTGGGCAAATCTGCTGCAAAAGACCTCTTTAAAGTGCCAAAAAGCAAAAATGTCACCTTGAAGACTAAGGTGCACTTGACCCAAGTCATGGTATTTTCAATCACCTCATATGCGTGCCAAAGCTGGACAATGAATAAGGAAGACTGAAGAAGAATCGATGCCTTTGAATTATGGTGTTGGCGAAGAATATTGAATATACCACGAACTGCCAGAAGAATGAACAAATTTGTCTTGGAAGAAGTACAGCCAGAATGCTCCTTAGAAGCAAGGATGGCTAGACTTCGTCTCACATACTTTGGACATGTTATCAGGAGGGACCGGTCCCTGGAGAAAGACATCATGGTTGGTAGAGAGTAAGCAAAAGAGAGGGAGACCCTCAATGAGATAGATTGACACAATGGCCACAATGGTGGGCTCAAGAATAACAATGATTGTGAGGATGGTACAGGACTGGGCAGTGTTTTGTTCTGTTGTAAATAGGGTCGCTACGAGTCAGAACCAACTCAATGGCACCTAACAACAACAAGAACATGGTATCAGAAGTGATTGGTCCCAGGGCCCTGTGCATCCAGGTTCATTTTAGTTCTTAGCTTGGAATAAGACACTTATGCGTATGCATCTGCCAGAGCCATTAGCTCTTCCCTTTTCTCATTTATGCAACCTCTCACTCATCCAATAACATTTGCTCAGTGTCCACTCTGTTCTAGATGCTAAGGAGCAATACTGAACAATAACGCTGATAATGGTGGTGATGATGATGAGGAAGGTGAAGGTGATAGTGATGGTGACAATACAGCAACCCAGATGGGGTCTGATCAATGCAAGATCATAAAACCTTTTGCATTGAGTTGATTCTGACTCATGGCAACCCTGTGTGTTACAGAGTAAAACTGCTCCATATGGTTTTCTTGGCTGTAATACTTATGGAAGCAGATCACCAGGCCTTTCTTCTGTGGCACTGCTGGGTGCTCTAGATAATATGCTTCTATAATACATCCTGTGCTCATATTCGGGAGAGCTAATTTCCTGCCACTGGTTAATATCATGGCTGTGGCCAGCCCTTGAGTATATACCACTGCAAACATGTGCCAGTCACCCACTACCATGTACCAGGCCCTTTCATGTCTGTGTAACTCAGAGGAAGGGGGATTCTAGGCCATGGAGGTTGGAGAGCAGGGAAACAGTCTTGCTCTCTCACACCTCGGCCTTGTCTGTCTGTTGCTGGGGCATGGATCTTGCTTGACTGCTGATCATGAGTGGTGACTCCATGTGTTCATCCAGTAAAGGCCAATTCTCCTCCAGCCTCATCTCTGCTAGAGTCTCTTGAAAGAAGAGACATATAGACATAGCCATCTCTTCTGGCAATGCCACCTCACTAGTCTCTGCCGAACCAAAGGCTCAGTGAATAGGGAGTTCCTTCGTAGAAGAGTTGGCCAGTTCTCAGAAAGGACAGGGTGGGACCCGCTCTCTTCTATGCTGAGTGGCCTCAGAAGCTTCTCAAGACAGCACTCTAGGCAGCCACTACTGACCAACTGAAGTTGATACTCAAGATGAAACTTCTCTGCCACTTGGTCCTAGTTGATATGAGTGGCTCAAGCAACTCATATCTCTTTGCTATTCTATTTTGGGGGCACCATAACTATGTCAAGAAAAATTGAGAAAGATTGAAATGAAGCAGAAAAAATTTCTGGGTGTCCTGTCTAGCACATCCTTCTGGATTATCTCCTTGTGTCTTGGTCTTTGGGCTATTTTTCAACTCTGAAAGTTGAAGAAAACTAATAATAATTCAAATGATTCTTGTCTTTAGGAATGCAAATGAATTTGTTTGGTCAGAACGCAATTGATTAACGCCCTATGGATAGATCATTTTTGCATCTATTTGTAAATTCATTTCAGGTTTCCTGCTTGCCTATGTATTTCAGTGCTTTGAATTCTCTTCTGAACTGGTTGTAACATCTTACTGGTTGCCTCATTAATTAACGAGTTAAATAAAATCTTCGACATGTGTTCATTTTATATTTGTATGAGTCGGGATTTTACCTTTTATAAAAAATAATCATTTAACCACTATGAATACTCAGAGAGAGGAGGAAAACCCTATTAACCGCCTCTTCTTCTCAGGAGTCTCACACTCAATCTGGAAGAGAAGCAAGGACATAGATTATTAATTCCATTTTGCAGCTAAGGAAACTGAGACCCAGAGAGGGTATATCAGACACCAGAGATATCCAAAACCAAACCCATTGCTGTCGAGTTGAATTCCAACTCATAGGGGATCCTATAGGGCAGAGTAGAACTGCCCCATAGGGTTTCCAAGGCTGTAAATCTTTTTTAAAATTCTTTTATTATTATTTTTTAATTGTACTTCAGACAAAGGTTTACAGAGCAAATTAATTTCCCGTTAGAATAGCAGCACAACTGGAAGAATGTAATCGATGTCGCTGAATTGTACATGTAGAAATGTTTGAAATAGTGTGTCTTTAGCCATGTATATTTTCACCAAGAAAAAAAAAAGAGGTCCTCCAAGGTCGAGAAGGGAGAGTGTTGACATGTCTTGGGGTTGTTAACCAATGTCATAAAACACTATGTGTACTGACTGTTTAATGAGAAACTATTTGTTCTGTAAACCTTCACCTAAAGTACAATAAAATAAACTAAAAGATTAATTTCTCATTAAACAATTAATCCACATATTGTTTTGTGACATTGGTTGCCAGATCTACGACATGTCAACACTCTCCCCTTCTTGACCTTGGGTTCTCCATTACCAGCTTTCCTGTCCCCTCCTGCCTTCTTGTCCTTACCTGTGGGCTGGTGTGCCTATTTAGTCTCATTTTGTTTTATGGGCCTATCTAAGCTTTGGCTGAAGGGTGAACCTTAGGAGTGACTTCAGTACTGAGTTACAAGGGTGTCCGGGGGCCATACTCTCGGGGTTTCTTCAGTCTCTGTCAGGTCAGTAAGTCTGTTCTTTTTTTGTGAGTTTGAATTTTGTTCTACATTTTTCTCCAGCTCTGTCCAGTACCCTCAGTTGTGATCCCTGTCAGAGCAGTCGGTGGTGGTAGCCGGGCACCGTCTAGTTGTGCTGGACTCAGTCTGGTGGAGGCTGTGGTAGTTGAGGTCCGTTAGTCCTTTGGACTAATCTTTCCTTGTGTCTTTGGTTTTCTTCATTCTCCCTTGCTCCAGATGCGGTGGGACCAGTGGAGAATCTTAGAAGGCCACTCACAAGCCTTTAAGCTCCCAGGCACTATTTGCCAAAGTAGAATATAGAACATTTTCTTTATAAACTATGTTACGTCAATTGAGCTAAATGTTCCCAGAGACTATGGTCCCCAGCCAAGGCTATAAATCTTTATGGAAGTAACAGCCACATCTGTCTGTCTATTGCTGGCGCATGGAGTGGCTGGTGGGTTCAAACCATCAACCTTTCAGTTAGTAGCTGAGTGCTTAACCACTGTGCTACCAAAGCTAGGTATGGTAGAGCTGAGAATTCCAACCCAGGTCTGTCTGATTCTAAAACCTGTGTTTTAAAAAGTTTAAAAATCTTGCCCTGTTTCCCATGCAACTATTCCTTGAGGCAAATAGGATTTCAACAGGGGAGGTATAAACACCTTTTCCACTTGATAAATGAGGAAACTAAGGCTCAGAGAAGTTAAATAGCTTAGAGATAAACCTGGGGCCAGAACACTGTACCTCTATTTCCTGGGACATCTTTATGTAATTTAAGAGAATGTAACAACCTACGATATGCTAATGACACAACCTTGCTTGCTGAAATTGAAGAGGACTTAAAGCACTTATTGAGAAACATCACAGACTTCAGTATGGATAACACTTCAACATAAAGAAAACAAAAATCTTCACGACTGGACCAGTAAGCAACATCATGATAATCTGAGAAAAGATTGAAGTTGTCAATGTTTTCATTTTTCTTGGATCCACAATCAATGCCCATAGAAGCAGCAATCAAGAAATCAAACAGCAGATTGCATTGGGCAAATCTGCTGCAAAAGATCTCCTTAAAGTGTTAAAAAGCAAAAATGTCACCTTGAAGACTAAGGTGCACTTGACCCAAGCCATAGTATTTTCAAATCACCTCATATGTATGCAAAAGCTGGACAATGAATAAGGAAGACCGAAGAAGAATTGATACCTTTGAATTATGGTGTTGGCGAAGAATATTGAATATACCACGAACTGCCAGAACGAACAAATCTGTCTTGGAAGAGGTACAGCCAGAATGTTCCTTAGAAGCGAAGATGGTGAGACTTCATCTCACATACTTTGAACATGATATCAGGAGGGACCAGTCCCTGGAGAAGGACATCATGCTTGCTAAAGTAGAGGGTCAGTGAAAGAGAGGAAGACCCTCAATAAGATAGATTGACACGGTGGCTGCAACAGTGGTGTCATGGATTGAATTATAGTCCCCCCAAAATATGTGTATCAGTTTGGCTGGGCCACGATTCCCAGTATTGTGTGGTCATCCTCCATTTTGTGATTGTCATTTTATGTTAAAGAGGATTAAGGTGGGATTGCAACACCCTTACTAAGGTCACATCCCTGATCCAATGTAAAGGGAGTTTCCCTAGGGTGTGGCCTGCACCACCTTTTATCTTACAAGAGATAAAAGAAAAGGGAAGCAAGCAGAGAATTGGGGACCTCAAATCACCAAGAGAGTAGCACTGGGAGCAGAGCACGTACCTGGGACGTGAGGTTCCTGTGCTGAGATGCTCCCAGACCAAGGGAAGGCTGATGACAAGGACCTTCCTCCAGAGCTGGCAGAGAGACAAAGCCTTCCCCTGGAGGTGACACCCTGAATTTGGACTTATATCCTACTAGACTGTGAGAAAATAAATTTCTTGTTGTTAAAGCCATCCACTTGTGGTATTTCTGTTACAGCAGCACTAGATGACCAAGACAAGTGGGCTCAAATATAGCAATGATTGTGAGGATGGTGCAGGACTGGGCAGTGTTTCGTGCTGTTGTGTGGGGGTCACTATGCATGGGAACCAACTTGACAGCACCTAACAGTAACAATTTTGTAGCTATGATGTTACTTGAACATCTGTTCTAGCTTTTTATGTTGTTGTCTGTGTGTGCGTGTTTAAAGCAGGGAAGATTGCTGGGAGGCTCTGGTTCTGAAAATACTCTCTGAACCTTTATTCATAGAAGCATCGCTGTTGTGGGAACCTGGGCCAAAGCAGGCAGCATCTGGCTTTGCTGGCTCTGGCCTGGGCCTTGCGAAGGGATGGTTGCTATTCCTCTGGGGTCAAGGGAAGGTCATGGCCTGCAGAGTTTCCATCTGTACCAAGGACTACTAAGGCGGAGCAGGGTCAGGACGGGGAAACCTCCAGAACTGTGGTGTCAGGCAGGCCTGCGTTTGAATCCTGCCTCTGCTACTTACTAATTTCATGACTCTGAGCAAGTTGGTACATCTCTATGGCCCTAACTGTATATGGAGGCACAATCCAGCCTGCTCTCTGCTCAACCTAGCCCCGTGCTTGTGTGCCCCTTCTGCTTGGAACAGGTGTTCTTTTCTCAATTTGCAAGGAGGTGTTACGTGGACTTACAGCAGCCCTGGACAGTCACTACTAGCTGGCATAAAGGGTGTGGAGGCCTTGGAACTCTCTGACCTTCTATACACTTTTTTTTTCTCTGGTGACTAAGCCTCCGTCACAGGAAATGGAATATGTGCCCAACTGCCTCCTTTGCCATGAGACCAGAAGAACTGGATGGTGCCTGGCTAGCAGTGCTTTATCAAATTTAGATCAAAGATTCTATAGATGAACCCTGATCAAAAGGGAGAAAACGTGTAACAGAATTTCAAATTACTATGGAACCAGACTTTCTGGAGCCATTGAGGTCAGGTGACACCCCTGCCCCACAATATTACCCTGAGGAAATCTTTAAACCTTGAACCAAAATCATTCCCAAAGTCATCTTTGAACCAAATAATAGTTCAGCCTAATTAGAAAAGAATGTTTGCGTTAAGCATTATACTCTTTTGAAGAATTATCTATGTGATCAAGTTGACAACAGCAACTAGAAAGAATAGATTGGGACAGACTTGGGAGGGGCAGTGGGTTTGTGTTAACGAGTTGAAATAGCCTGGAAAAGGTTGTTGAGAAAGGTGGCTCAGCTTGAAGAATGTAACCAATGTCACTGAATTGTACACGTAGAAATTGTTGAAGTGGTGTATCCATTATTGTGTATATTTTCACCAAAACAAATAAATTAAAACACACAAATAAACCTCCCTCACTTCTGCAGGATGACTACAACTTGTCATAGCCAACAAGGTAAGTATCATTGGCTCCGGCTTACAAAGGGAAAGCAGGCTCAACAGAGCCAGGCGTAGGACCCAGGCCCACTGACTCCCAACACGGGGTGCCTGAGCCTGAGCGGGGGCCTCTCTAGGATAAAACTGGCCAGGTTGCGACCCAACCATCTTACTTATTTCTACATCCCAAGGAAAATCCACCCTGAGAAAAGTCTGGGGGCTGTCCCTGTATTGGTGCGGGCTCTGCCAGGCGATTGTGTCACCCCAGGCCCTTGTTTTCCACTCCCGCAGACTCCATCCTGCGGGAACCCTCTGTAAACTTTACCTCTCGTCAATGGTCCCCGTTCAGGAAAATTGGCTCCTTTGACACCGTTTTAGACAAACCATAATGTGTGTGGAGCTGAAAGAGGTTCTATTTACAAGTCTGCAGGAAATAGCCCTGGGCAGAGGATGATAATTGTTGGGTGAAGGTTCACCAGGGGCTCAGTGGGTAGAGGAGACCGCCCTGGGACAGTGGCAGCCCCGCTGAAGGATGCCTAGGAAGCCCCTTCTCCAGGGCCTGGAGCAGGTGGGGAGAGTGAGAGTCGGGGGTGGGCAGTGTGGAGACAAGTCCTGGGTCAAGAGAAGGTACTATGGTGGGCCGGAGAGGTACAGGGTCTGCCTCTGCCACCAGAACCTGTGGGGATGGGGGAAGGGTCAAGGAGGGGTGAGGAGGTCTCTTCCTCCTCTCTTCTTTCAGCATGCTGTCTCTTTCACACTTTTGTACCTCATACCCTTTTCTAGAATGTTCTTCCCCCAGGTATTTGAATAGCTCCCACTATCACTTCCTTCAGGTTCTGGTACAAATATGACCTGTTAGCAAGGCCTTTCCTGATCACCATTCCCCTCCCCACCACACTCACAGTCCCTATCATCTTAACCCTGCTTTGTTCTTCATGGACCCATCACCATCACCTCCTGACATATCGATTCATTTATACTGTCTTTCTCTCCTTCTAGAATGTAAGTTCCTTGAGGGAATGGGGCTTTGTTTTGCTCACCATTGTATTACTAGTGCCTAGAACAATGCTTATGTGTAGATAGTGCTCACTCAACAAATACTTACGGAATGAATGAACAAAGTGAGTGAAGAAATGAATGAAAAACTAAATCTCAACATCAAGGACCCCTTAGGTTCCCTCCTCTGATGAGCCCCATCTTATTCATGCAGTAGACCTTGACCCCCCTAAACTGAATAGCTCACAGATCATGCTCAGTTGGAGCTCCCATCTGGTAGAAGTCATGGGGAGTCATCGGGATAGCTATTTACAAGGTAGACAGAGGCAAAGATCTGAGGGCAAGGATGTTGGGTGATGTGTCCAAGGTGACCCAATACCAATGTGTGTGTGAGCCAGGGCTTAGATTAGTCCTCTTCACTTCTGGTCCCCTGGGTCAAGCCCTGGTATTCCCTCTTCTGACTTTTCATGTACGGCAGATGTCAAGAACTGGCAGACAATTCCTCAAAAAGTTAAACATAAAATTACCATATGACCCAGCAGTTCCACTTAGCGGATTCTCGCTCAGCAGATGAGAAAATGGAGAGCAGAGAGAGATGGCGGCTGACTAGGATGCTCACTTTAGATCTCTGGATCTCACTTCCACCCTTGTGGGATTTAGATGTGTCTAGAAAGGGCACAGATGGTGAGGTGGCTGGGGCCCTCCTGCAGCAAGGGAAGGGCTTGCAGGGCCTGGGGATAGTGACATCATTGTGCGAATTTCTCTGAAGCTATATCCTCTTCTGGAAGTCACATTGACAGGGCTGCCCTTTGTTTCCTCTTACAGCTGCTTCTCAATGTCCCAGACATCTGTTCTCTGCCTATCAACTGAGAGACTTCAGCAGATCACTTAGCTACCCCCTCCCCTCTAGGACCTTTCGACTGCTGGTGTCCATGATTAACATTAGCCAGTACAAAAGGGCTCCAGAGTGGGTTTGAGCCCTCAGAACACCATCCCCAGGAGAGGCCAAGGGCCAGGCTGTCCTCACCCCAGAAGGGAGGCCCAGCCCCTGAGAGGGTAGAGGCCGGTTACCTCAGTCTGGCCTCAGTATTTTTAGTGTCTTCCCTTCTTCCATCCCTCCCACAAGCCACTAGCCCACTCCTTGCCCAAATAGCAGTTACCAAAATAGCCCTGGCAGTTGACTGAGGGGTACTGGGAGGGTCCGCTCCCTCCTGCTGGTCAGTCAGACATGAGCAGAGGCCCTGGGGCTGGACGAGGCCCAAGCGGAGGCTGTTAATTGTACCTTTAGCCCGAATAAAAAAAATAGCTCTCCTCAGGGCTGATTGTAGCACTGCTCTGAGGAGCCAGGTGCCTGCCTCTGCCAGCCGCTGGGCTTGCTGGGGCGCCTCAGGGTCTGGACTTGGCTCCCAGCAATAAGGCCGGAGTATCCCTGAAAGACAGCAGCGAAGTGGCAAACCTGAGCAGAGAGAACGTTTTCTCAGGTCTCCCAGTCGGAGGTCATACAGATCAGAGACTGAGGGCCAGACAGGAGCAGCGTGTGGCAGTCACCACCTCAGACAGGCCGTCCCTGGCCACTGTGGGTGAAACGGTACCCCAGTCACCAGCCCTTTCCCTGCTTTACTTTTCTTCCTGGCACATGATGTTACTTATCTACTAGCGTATTTGGTTTTGTCCCTTTCCCCACCGGAATGTCGCTCCCCAAGGCAGGGGGCTGGTCTCTTTTGTTCACTGCCATGTCCCCAGCGCCCAGACTAATGCCTCACTCAGAGTAGGAGCTCAATAAATGCAACGTTAGCAGATAATTCAATTAAGAGTAAAACCACTGTGTGCAGCAGATCTGACCAATTGGTTTTGTTTGTTTGTTTATTGTGGTAAAACATACATGACATAAATTTTGCCATTTGAACTATTTTTAACTGCACAATTCAGTGGCATTAATTACTTTCATAATGTTGCACAACAATCATCACATTTTCCAAAAGTTTTTCATCACCTCAAATAGAAACTCTGTTCTCATTAGGCAATAAGCCCCCATTCTCCCTTCTTCCCTGTCTTCTGTTGTTGCCTTGTGCTGTCCAGTCGATTCCAACTCACTGCGACGCCATGTGACAGAGTACACTGTCCCATAGGGTTTCCGAAGCTGTAACCTTTATGGGAGCAGAGCGCCAGGTCTTTTCTCCTGTGGAGCTGCTGGTGGGTTCAAACTGCTGACCTTTCAGTTACAGCCGGGCACTTACCCATTGTGCCACCAGGGCTCCTTCCTTGAGGTCTCTGCTAACCTCTAATCTGCTTTCTGTCTCTATGTATTTGCTTATTCTAAATATTTCATAGAAGTAGGATCAGGCAATACTTGTTCTTTTGTGTCTGGCTTAATTCACTCAACATAATGTTTTCAAGGTTCACCTATGTTACAGCATGTATCGGAATTTCTTTCCTTTTTATGGCTGAGAAATATTCCATTGTATGGACAGACCATATTCTGTTTATCCATTCATCTGTTGATAGACACTTGGGTAATTTCCACCTTTTGACGACTGTGCATAATTCTGCGATGAACGTTGGTGTGCAAGTATCTGTTTGAATTGAATCCCTGCTTTCAAGTCTTTTGGGTATATAACTTGGAGTGGAATTGCTAGGTCATGGTTAATTCTAAGGAGCCCTGGGTGTCAAATGGTTAAACACTCAGCTGCTAACTGAAAGCTTGGCAGTTGGAACCTACCCAGTGGCTCCATGGGAAAAAGACCGGGTGTTCTGCTTCCGTAAAGATTACAGCCTAGGAAACCCCATGCGGACAGTTCTACTCTGTCACATGGGGTCGCTATGAGTTGAAAATCAACTGGAAAGCACTTACCGACGACAACATGGCAATTCTATGTTTAACTTTTTGAGGAACTCTCTGTCAGTTCCTGACTTCTGCCATACATAGAAAGTCAGAAGAGGGAGAAACAAGCCCCCGCACCTGCCCCCAGCACCAAACTCTCCACACTAGCCCCCAACCACCAATAACAATAATCCTTCCCGTGCATTCAGCTGTCTACTAATCTCAGAATCCACCCTTTATCCTTAAGACAGCCCTAGCGGCAGAGACTGTCCCTATGTCCTGGACTTCCTTTATGGGGTCTGGCTAGGAGTCTGAATGATAGGACTTTAGGCTTTCAAGCTGTGTTTGCAGGGGGCATCCCCTCTCAGCCCAAATCTCGAAGTTTCTCAAGGTCATTATTCAATGTCCAATCTGCATCTCTCTAGGGTTCCCTGAGGCTTCTACCCAGTGACCTATGTGGGCCAACCTGCCCCAGCCTCATTCAAAGTCTGGATATGTTTCTACTCTTTCATTGTTTCATTCATTTATGCATATTCCTTCCTTCCTTCCGTCTCAACTGTCACCTCCTCAGAGCCCTTCCTTTTCTGCACTATCTAGAATCACACCCTTGACTCTCTCTAACCCCTTATTCTATTTTTCTTCCTTCTAATGTATGTAACCTGCCTTATAACCTTCCTTATAACCTGACATTAATACCTAATGTCTTTACCCTCTGTCTTTCCCATTAGAATGACAACTCCCTGAGGGTAGAAACCTGGTCTATTCCATTCACCCCAGTACCCCTAGAGCTTTGCACAGTGTCTGATACACAAGAGGAGCTCAAGGACTATTTGTAGAATGAATAAATTCATTTGCCCAGCACGTGTGGATTGAGAGCACGCGGCCATTAGAAAAGTATCCTTGCAATGCCCTCCTTCAGGTCCTGCCTGGGTGCCAGCTCCCCCACCGGGGATTGTAACTTAGGCGATATGCCCATGCACGTGTGGACGAGGGAGGCCTGCACAGGGGCCTCCAGGAGAATGAGGATTTCAGACACTGTCCCACCTACTGGGGAGTCCACAAAGTCCCTCAGGGTTCTCCCTCACTCTCCTCAACCCAACATCAGTGGAACCGAAAACACCCAATTGCTGTCAGGTTGAATGACTCATGGCGACGCCACGCGTGTCACAGTAGAACTGTGCTCCACAGGGTTTTTAATGGTTGATTTTTCAGAAGTAGATCGCCAGGCCTTTCTTCCCAGGTGACTTTGGGTGGACTTGAACCACCATCCTTTCGGTTAGAAGCCAAGCACGTTAACCAGTTGTACCACCCAAGGACTCCTTCAACAGAACAAGCCCCCTTTATTAGCCTTACAAACAGAGGGTCTCCATGATTTTGTCTGAAAAAAGGGTTTCACTGAATAAAAAACAAACGTTTGAAAAACAACAACTCTTCTTTGACCTCAATAGAGCAGCATATAACATACTAGAGCAGGGGTTAGCAAACTTCTTCTGTAAAGCGTTAGATAGTAAATATTTTAGCTTTGTAGGCCATCCAGTCTCTATGGCAACTACTCAGCTCTGCCGTGGTAGTGGGAAAACAGCCATAGACAATATGTAAATGAATGAGAGGCTGTGTTCTGATAAAACTTTCTCAATGGACACTGAAATTTGAATTGTATATAATTTTCTCATGGTGTGAAATGTTATTCATTTTTTGATTGTTTTTTTTCAACCATTTAAAAATATGAAAATTACTCCTAGCTTGCAGGCTGTAAAAACAAAAACAAACAAAAAAATCCACAAAAAACAGGTGGCAGGCTGGATTTGGCCCACGGGCCGTAGTTTGCTAATCTCTGACTAGAATAATCAGGAAACCTGGCTTCAGGTCCTGCTTGGCTATCAACTCGTGGAGTGACCTTGAGCACGTGAGCCACGTTAGCCTCTCTGGGACTCAGTTTCCCTGTCTGGCAAAGGAAGGTCTGGGCCAGATGGCTTCCAAAGCTCACCTCAGCTGAACACCTAATGGTGGAAATTTCAGGCATTTGGTCAAGTGGGTGGAAGAACATTTTTGCTGGGAGTGAAGGAGGAGGCCCTTCTGGGGGGCCCTCAAACCCCACGAGCTGGGAAGAGGAGAGAGGCATCTCCTTGGCTATACCTGGCTCCTCTGACCTTCCTGGGCGGCCAGGTGGGCCTTGGGGTCTTAGAGACAAATGATGACCTGTGGACAAAGAATTTTTGGCTGAAACATCAGAAGTGATCATCCCAACCCTTTCCCAGCTCCCAGCTGCCCCCCATCACCATTCATGCCCGCCTGCCCCTCTTACCCTCCCACCTTGCTTAACAAAGACAGAGACAGCAGTTGACACTGTAATGTTGAAAATTGCTTGTTTCAGAACATCCCAGTAAACAAGCCCGTCTTTGTTTTAATCCCAGCCTGGCTTACTGTAGTTAATTATAGGAATTTGTGGCTATTTATGTGAACCCAGGACAGGCGAAAACATTCATTTGTCGGCCGTGTAAGTGCTGGGTGGGGATGGGCTCCAAGTGCTGAGAGGACCTAGGTAGCATTTGTCCTGGGGGCTGGGCAAGGTAGCGAGGGGCCCAGGTGTGTAATTATCTCCTCTGCCCCCAAAGGGAGAGAAGGTCACTGTAGAAAGTGACACCTAATGATTGTTTTCAGCCTAGAGTGGGTAACGGGAAGGATCCCGTGCTTAAGGTGATTGCCTGAGAGGTGGGTCTTGCACCTGCCAGGTGAGCTGGGTTAGTTCTGGGCCTGTCAGCCGCTGCCCCACGTTCCAGTCCCCAGTGGGTCTGGGGAGAAGGAAGCAGGGCCAAAGTTTCCCAGAGGCTTGAGGAGGCGGCAGCAGGGCCAACGGCAGCTGGAGGGGATGGGTGCCGCCTTTCTCCCTCTCCTCCAGCCCCAGAGGAGCCACAGTTAGTGAGGAATGTTAACAAAGAGGAGACAGCCCTGGCTAAACAGAGGCCCCATGACAATTCCTGGCCCAAACAAAGCCACCCAGGCCCCCACCCGCCCGAGAAAACAAGCCAGGCCTTTGTGCACACTCAATAATTATCATTCGCAATTACCCGGCCGGGGCCGGGCTGGGCTGGGGCGGTAGGCATGGGGGGAGGCCCATCTGACAACTCCTGGCATTGGGGGCACGGAGCCTGCTGCTGGGGCAGATTCTCTAGGACACTGACTGCCTGAGGGGTGCTGGCCAGAGGAAACCCGAGGGGTCCAGGTCCTGCTCTGGACTTGTCTTCTCTGGACCTGCCCTCTGGCTGGGCAGTTGAGAGCCCCAGGAGGCTCTGCCCACATCCCAGCATGGACCACCCCCGCCCCCAGGCACCAGGAAACCCAGGCGGATGTTGTGCGGACCTGCCCTCTGTGCTGAACTCTCCTCCACCCCTATGACGAGCTCCATCTTTGAGTGCTCACGAGTTTCTTTCTCGGTGCCTTGGCCCCTAATCCTCTGCTCACTCACTCTTCTCCCACCTCCTCCAAATCACTTCCAAAACAGCATTTAAGAAGCCCAAGAAGTCTGGGTCCATTTTCAGCAGTCATTTGCACCTCCCTGCCTTTGCCCTCCTGTTCCTCCTGCTGTAAAATCCCTTCTTCCTCTCTCCCCAGCCCAATCATCCAAGCCCAGATCCAGAGCCCACCTCCTCCAGAGAGCTGCCCAGGATGGCTCCAGGTGATGCTTATCTCTCCTTGCCTCTTACAAGTAAGTTACTCACTGTCTCCCACCTGTCTCTAAGAGAGAGCGTGTATATGTATCTGTGTGTACACGTGAGTGTTATTCAACCAATTCAGTTATGAACTTCTTCATAATCATCATCACAGTAATAATAATTATACTCAACATTTATGGAGTGCTTACTATCTACCAGGCACAACGCTGTGTGTTTTCCAGGTACTTATCATTTAAATGGGACAACAATCTTAAGAGGTAGATACTATTATACCCATTTTACACCTGAGGAAATGGAAGCACAGAGAGGTTAAGTAACTTGTCCAAGGTCACAGAGCAGCAAATGGTAGAAGCGGAGCCAGTGGTGAGCTAGAGCTGGAGCTGGAGTGCACCGGCTTTTGAGAACTGATCGAGTGCATATTTTCCCAATTCTGTATCCATTCACGTTGGTGGCTTGATATGGCCATGGTGGCAATATTTACACCACGAGAATCAGCAAACTCCACAAATAAGGGCTTTCCTTCTCTCTCCCTTGAAAGTCAGTTGTTAAACATTTACCAGCACAACACAGGGCTGGATTCTGGTCATCCAACTTGCAAAGTGTGGGCCTTCTTGCATTATGGTTCTGAAAGCTCCCGACCCCATCCCTGCACCACCACCACAGGGCAAAGCTGGGTGCATAGGAAGTGAGCTGGTTCATCTGTCCACCCAGAAGAGCAGGTGTGTATTTTCTAGCTATTGGAGTCGGGGGAGGGAGTTTGGCTGGAGGACTTTAACTTGGGTGGGGACACAATATCCCCCTCTCTTTTGGCCTGAGTGTCTCTGGTGCACGGGGATCCCTATCATTCCTGCGTGATCCCAGAGCCCTGGGCCACCACAGCTCTGTGGGTGAGCATCCTCTAGCCCTGACCCAGCGACGGCCCCTCACCTCTGTCCAGTGGCCAGGCAGAACTGAGAACTGCAGACACGGCTCAATTAGAGACTAACTTCAGACAAGACAAGAAAAGCTGTGGATAATGTTAGAAAGAGTCAAAGTTAGCTCTTTTCCTGAGAGCCCCAGCAGGGCCGGGCCCGGAATGGCTGTCTCGTGAAGTTATTTTGGTTTCCAGCCTAGTGGCTTGTCGCAATTTGCTGGGCACCCATCGACCAGAGATGCCAAGAGGCCCCTGCCATAGGGAGCTGCCTTTTTACACCAGGGTAGTGATGGTTTCTGGGCAGGGGAGATCAATAGAGGATAAAAATACATTTCCGCACATCTGGACTCCGCTCTGTGGCCCTCGCTGACTCAGAGGTGCCCTGTGAGGAGGCCAGAGTGACCACCCCTCAACACAACAGGTCTTCAAAGCACCGTGGGAGAGAGGCTGTCTCCTCACTACCCCCTCAGGACCTCAGGTCTCTCAGACCCAAATGGGGAGAACACTTAGAGAGCTGGTGCAGGAGGCCCCCATGGCACCCACATTCTCACCCAGTTATGTGGAGAAGCCCCCTCTCAGATATCCACAGAGCAAGAGGAGCCAGAACGTGGGCCAGAGAGAGCTAGTAAGCATTCCTGGCACCTGTTCTGTAACCAGGCCCAGTGCCGGGCCCTGCAGATGCAAAGGGCAAGAAGACAGAGACTCGTCCGCCCTTACGGGGTCGCTGGGTGAGAAGACAGGCAGGGGAAGAGTCACGTACCTTATGGAGAGAAAGCCCCTGCAGGGGCCTTCAGACAAACAAACAAATATCAAACTACCCCACTTTACATAAGAGGAAACTCAGGCTTGGAGGCCCACAGTAACAAGCCCAAAGTCACCAAATTATGATCAGTGGAATTGGCATTCAAGCACTAATGTCTCTGACCCTCAGAGCTGCATTCTTAACCTTTATGCTCTAGAGCAGGGCCTGAGGACTTTTTTTTTTATAAAGAGCCAGGGAACAAATATTTCATGCTTTATAGGATGTGACGGTGTGAAGGCAGCCATCAACACATAAATGAATGGCCATGGTTCTGTTCTAATAAAACTTTATTTACAAAAACAGGTGGTGGGCAGGATTTGGCCCTCAGGCTGTAGATTGCTGACTCCTGCTCTAGTTCCCTAAGATACATTTTATTATTAAATCACATGGAGGGAATTCTGCTTCTGGGGCTTGGAAGCTTCTTCAGTAACTTTCAGTATTTTGAGCACTCCTTGGATCTGGACTTTCCATCTGTGTCATGCTGTAGGGCAGCGCTATCCAGTAGAAACATAAATGCAAGCCACCTGCATAATTTAATATTGTTAGTAACTACCCTGGTGGCGCAATGGTTAAGTGTTCAGCTACTAACCAAAAGCTTGGCAGTTCAAACCCACCCAGCGACTGTAAAAGAAAGACACAATAATCTACTCCTGTAAAGATTACAGCCTAGAAAACTATGGAGCAGTTCTATTCTGTAACACATGGGGTTGCTATGAGTCAGAATCAATTTGACAACACGTAACAACAACAACTTTAGAGAGGAAAAAAGAAACAGGTGAAATTAATTTTAATAATATATTTTATTTAACCCGAATATGTCAAAAATATTATGATTTCAACACGTAATCAATGCAATCACTAATTAGGATTTTTGACAGTGTATTTTGAGGTGTATTTTACTCTTACAACACATCTCAATTCATACTTGCCTCATTTCAAGTGCTCAGTAGCCACCCATGGCTAGTGGCTATCATATTGGATGTTATTTTAGAGTAAAAATAAATCCCTGGCATAAGATAAAAAAAATGAATAATAGCACTGAGAGAGAAAAATCCTTGGTGGGTCTGAATTGAAACCAGAAAGCAAAGAAGTTCACCACTACACTCAGAGGTGGTGGTTGGGGTTCCACGCAGAGGGAACACCATGTACAAAGTCCCAGAAGTGTCGGAGTATAAGAGTGTTCAGGCACTGCGAGCAGTTCAGGTGGCTGGTTTCTGGATGGCAAGTTGCCACATGCTTGGGCACGTGGATGATGAGTCAGGGAGGTGGGCAGGGCCTGGATGCTGCAGGGCTGTATTAAGTCCTGGGAAGGAGTTTGTACTTGATTCTGGGAAGCCAAGGGAAGTCGGTGATGGACTGTTGTTGTTATTGTTAGTTGCCGTTGAGTTGGCCTGACTCATGGTGACCCCATGGACAACAGGACAAAAAGTTGCCTGGTCTTGTACCATCTTTAAGATCATTGATATGCTTGAATCCATTCTTGTGGTCACTATGTATTTCGAGTGTCTTTCAACCGAGGGGGATCATTCTCCAGCACTGTATCAGACGATATTCTGTTGTGATCCTTAGGGTTTTCATTGGTTAACTTTTGGAAGTAGATTGCCAGGCCTTTCTTCCTAGTCTATCTTAGTCTGGAAGTTCTGCTGAAACCTGTTCACCATGGGTGACCCTGCTGGTATTTGAAATACCAGTGACATAACCTCCAGCATCATAGAACATGCAAGCCACCATATTATGACAAACTGACAGACTGGGTGATGGAGTGACAGACTGACTTATTGTAGCCCCTTGATAATCTCCATCAGGTACCCCAAATCCTCTCCAAATATGTGTACAATCTATGTAAAAACTGTGAGAATGCAGCTTCAAGACAAGTCCTCTAACCCTGGCTACTTAAAGTGGGGTCCCTGGGCCAGCAGCACCAGCATCACCCAGGAGCTTGTTGGAAATGAAGAAACTTGGGCCCGACCCCAGATCTAATAAATCAGAACCTTCATTATAACAAGATTCGCAGCATATGCACATTAGAGTTTGTGAACCAGTGACTAACACCACTTTGGTTTTCGTGTCCCATCCACAGGGGGGCAATGCTGATAGGAGGAGATCGTTCTAAACTGACTGGTCTTTTGTTGTTAGCTACCACTGAGTCAGTCCTCAACTCATGGTGACCCCAAGTACAATGGAATGAAACGCTACCTAATCCTGTGCCATCCCCACGATTGGTTGTGGATTGGACCATTGTGATCTATAGGGTTTTCAATGGCTGATTTTCAAAAGTAGATCACCAGGCCTCTCTTCCTAGTCCTTCTTAATCTGGAAACTCCACTGAAACCTGTTCAGCATCATAGCAACACGCAAGGCTCCACTGACAGATGGCTGGTGGCTACACATGAGGTGCATTGGCCAGAAATCAAACCGAAGTCTCCAGCATGCAAAGTAAGAATTCTGCCACTGAACCACCACTGCCCCTGACTGGTCTTTTATTGTTTTTGTCGTTGTTGTTAGTTGCCTTTGAGTTGATTCTGACTCGTGGCAACCCTATGTGTACAGAGTAGAACTGCTCCATAGGATTTTCAATGCTGTGACCTTTTGGAAACAGACTGCCAGGCCTGTCTTCTGAGGTGCCTCTGGGTGGGATCAAACCCCCAACCTTTTGTCTAGTAGTCGAGCACTCAACTGACTGGCCTTTTGCCACTTTCTAAATTCTGCTTCATGCCAGTGGCACCATTGCTTCCTGCAATATCCCTCCTTCCCCGGCCCTTCTGTCCAAAGAGCTCAGAAAACCCTTCTTCCTGTTGCTGCTGCCAAAGAAGCAAATTAAGGCCATGTCCCCGACCCCATTTCCTGCTCCTCTGGTATTGTAAACATTCCCTGTTGGGATCTCCTAGAGCCGTTTTAGATCTCTGCTCTTCTCTCCCAGGGCAAAAATGGTCATGTCTCATGCTGCTCCAGAGGCCACTGGCTGGACTTCAGAAGCACCTGCCATGGACCCATCGCTGGGAGCATGGGTGTGGCTGAGGGAAGAGGTATCATGCATTGGGTGATGGCATTTTCATCATGGAAGAAGGCGATTTGATTGGATTTGGCCCTTCCTGTGTTCCAAGGCTGCCGAACTGCATTTGTCATCTGTCCATTTTATTGCTGTCTGAGGTGGGCCATAAAGATGACTTCTCCGAGCGCTCTGGGCAGGGGACAAAGCTCGCTTTTGTTGCAAAATTCGAGATGTGTCCATCACGTTATAGCTGCGAAACAGGAGAGTGGATTCTGAGCACACTTTACACAACTTGACAGCACAGCTCCCACGCTTGCCAGGGATGTGAGCCTTTATTAATGGTTTATAGCTTGGACCTTTATTTTGTCCCCAACGTGATAGTCCCATAGTCTGCCCATAGCAGAAGGACATCCCAGGAGAATGTTTAAGGGAGGAGTGGACAGTGATTACGCTAGCAGGTTTTCTGACTCCTGATTCCTGCCCCCATACACAGCGTGATAATAATCATTGATTGGCTGGCCTTTATTTCATTGACATCAAAATTATTTTCCAAACTTAAGATTTATCCTCTCTTGGAATAATATTCTGGGTGACAAGAAAGAGATTGCTTTTGTGGTATTCTGCAGACAGAACTCCCCCCAGACCCAGGGGCATAAGTTTTAGCTGCTCCACAGAGCATAAAAAGATCTATTCATATAACAGGAGCTGTAGTAATAATAAGAACAACAATACACATTTATGGGGCACATATGATGTGGCATGCTAAGCACTTCACATGTGTTAGCCCACAGGATCCTCACAAGAACCCCTCAGGTGGACCTTTTATCATCCCCGTTTTACAGATGAGAAAAGTAAGGCATGGGAGGTGAAGGGATTTGTCTAGGTCGCTCAGCCAGGCCGTGGCAATTCCAGGGCTGAAACACAGCCAGGTTCTAGTTCCTGTGCTCTTTGTCCCCATGCTGTGCTGCCTCTCTGTGCTTCTGTGTGATCTCATTTGAGCCTCACAGTCACCCTTGAAGAAGCAGTTATTATGACCCACAATCTTCCGATGGAGACGCTGAGATTCTCAGAGGTTTTACGGGCCACAGGAAGGGCAGGATCGAGATACGAACCCTGGTCACTTCCCGTTCTTCAGGTATGGCACCCTCACGGCCAGGCAGGAATGTAAACAAGTGAAGTGGTCTGCAGAGGGACTGGGGGGAATGGAGGGCCCCCACCCATCTGGGGAGCAGCCCCCACCCTACTCCGGGCACTGCTAGGGTTGACACGGCCTACGGCTGATTTCATAAAAGAAACTGCAAGGTGAGACTTGCATGTGAAATTTCCCTACGTGCAAATGCTGGCAACATATTACAGTTTTTTTAGAAACTTTCTGTGATTCAAACAAATCTATCTGTGGGTCGTATCCAGCCTAAGGACAGCCCTTGTACCACCAGTGCCTGTACCACCCCTGACACGGCTTCTGATGTACAGAAATTTGCCTTTTTCCTGTTCTCAGAAGAAAGCTGGATCCCCAACACTCAGGATGGAATAGAATTTTCTATACTCAAGTATGGACCTGTGTTAAAGGTTTTTCTCCAAGACATTGCTACCTCTTTGCAATCAAGGTCCATGACTCTTTCTGCTGTTCTAGCCTAGGTTGTACTGGTTGTTAAAATATTAAAATATATTCAACCAGTTGGCAAATACATGCTCTCCTGAGCGCCCTGAGTATCTACCTACCCTGAGGCTCCAGGCTCTCCTTAGGATCCCCGGATTCCCCACAGTCAAACAAGAAAAAGGAAAGTCTGACCCAGCAAAGGTCATCCAGAGCAGACTCCAGGATGTCTACTGGGGCCTGTGCGGTGCCGTTGTTAAATATTTGGAATGTCATCCCTGTTCCTATTAATCAGAGTCCCTGAGTTGTGCAAACGGTTAAGCATTTGACTACGGACTGAAAGGTTGGTGGTTTGAATTCATCCAGAGGAACCTCAGAAGAAAGACCTGGCAATCTGCTTCCAAAAGGTCACAGGCCAGAAAACGCTATGGAGCACAGGTCAACTCTGACATACATGGGGTAGCCATGAGTTGGAGTCGACTTGACAGTGACAGGTTTGGTTTTTGGGGGTTTTTCCTATAAATCAAGGACCATTTCCCTTCAGCTGGCTCTTCCCCATGATATTTAAGCTCAGCCATTGGCTGGGCTTTGCTGACTTACTTGTACCACCTCACCAGCTCCTGACTTCCTCTTCCACCCAGACTGGGTCACAGCAAGGCCTGCCACTGCCTAGTTCAGCCCGTGTGCCCTATCTCCTTCCTGTGGGAGAGACAGGGGTAGAATTTCCGTCCTGCAGAGAGAACGTTCTCCAAGGCCTCTGCACATATGATGAGATTTTTCTCTGGGCAGAAAGCAGGGGCCCCCTAAGGCAAAGTGCTCATTTTCAGGGAAGTGGCAGCTATGTGGGGATGGGGAAACTGGTTCCTCCAAATCCACGGAACACGAGAGGAGGGGGCACCCTATCAGGAAAAAGTCCCCCTCTGTGCCATCAGGGAGGGGCAGCTGAGGCTTCGACCCCGTCTCATAAGCTGGGGGTGGGCGTATGGTTGGTTATTTATATTATTCTCTCTTTTGTGTGTCTGATATATTTTGTCCTCACCTGGACAAATTGCAAAAAATAATGTCAATGGGAAAATCTCTCCCGGCACCTTCATCCCTTAGGGAGACACTCTGACACTCACACTCCAGGGGAACAGGGTTCAGGAAAATCAGTTTTGAAGCCCCTTGTGGCCTGGCCTGACACAGACCAAGGGGGACTGGAGAAAGAAGACAACCGGGCAGCTGGCTGCCACTTATCTTCTAGCTGGGATGCATGCCTGGAATCATGGAATCACAGCTGGTTTATTCATTCTGTCTCATATTTATTGTTCGTTCCCTCCTGATCAAATGTAGAATTCAGGAGGATGAGAATTGGTGTCTATTTTATTTGCTGCTGTATCTCAAGAGCCTAGAACAGCGTCTGGCACATAGTAGGTGTTCAACAAATATTTGAAAAAATGAATGAATACCCTCAGGGCTCTAAGATATTATCTCATCCAACTCCCTTGAGCAGAAGGGGAAACTGAGGCCTGAAGAGAGGAAGGGTTTTATCTGTAGTCTTATAACCAGTTGGTGACAGAGCCTAGACCTCTGGGGACTATTCCAGATAGAATGTCATTGATGTTGTTGTTAGTTGCCACGGAGTCAGCTCTGACTCAGGGAGATCTTGTATATCACAGAATGAAATGTTGCCTGGCCCTGGACCATCTTCAAGATCATTGGCATGTTTACGTCTTCGAACACTGTATTAGACAATGTTCTGTTGCGACCCATAGCATTTTCATTGGCTGATTTTTGGAAGTAGATCACCAGGCCTTTCTTCCTAGTCTGTCTCAGAGTGCCACTGAAATATGTCTATATGGATGACCCTGCTGGTATTTGAAATACCAGCAGCATAGCTTCCAGTGGCATAGCAACACACAAGCCACCACCGTATAACAAACTGATGGACAAAATGACAATCAGGACTGTCATTATACCCCTCTTGACCTTGACTACCTATTCCATGTGCTGAGTATTTGTTGTAACATTGATTATCTAACATAAGCATTTTCCAGTGTTCCATTTATTCTAGCTTTGTCTTTCAGGAGCCCAACACTTCCTGGGAGGGGATCTTCTGAGGGGTTGATCATGTTCTCTCTCTTGATCAGGGCGCTGATTACACAGGTGTGTTCACTTGGTGAAAACTCTTGGAGCTGTGCACCTTTGCTATGTTCAGTTTTTTGTTCGTATATTTTACTTCAATAAAGACCATCAGTTGTAGAAGACAAACACACACATACGCAGTTGAAAGCATTTGTGGTGCTTTGAGAGGTGAAGTAATAATATTGACGCTATTACCATTAACCCGACGAAACACGGCTCTGCTTTGACACACGTGGGATTGCCAGGAGTCAGAATTCGCTTGACAGCCACTGGGGTTTTTAAATTGAGATTTGTTATGTGTGGGGCACTTTTCTAAACTTTACACATGAGTTTGCTCATTTAATTGGACGACTATGAAGGAGGAACTTGAAAAATAAATTTCCATTTTACAGATAAGAAACTGAAGTCCGAGAGGTTAAATAACTCTTCCAAGGTCACATCTGCGGATGTAGCAGAGCGAGGGCTTGGCCTGACCAGCTGACACTGGAGCCTGTTTGTTCCTGCACGCTGCAATGATGCATGCCGTTCAGCTAAGCTCTAAAGAAGGTAAAACTGTGGACGTTTTGGATCCAGTATCATCAGTCAGGAGTCCTGGTGGTGCAGTGGTTAAGAGCTTAGGCTGCTTACCAAAAGGTTGGCTGTTCAAATCCACCAGCTGCTGCTTGGAAACTGTATGCGGCAGTTCTGCTCTGTCTTATAGGGTTGCTATGAGTTGGAATCCACTCCAGGGCAATGAGGTTTTTTTTTTTTTTTGGGATATCATCAATCAAGGAAGGCTTCCTGGAAAAGGAGAGACTTTGGCCAGGCTCCGAGGTAAGGGATGAGCCGCAGAGAGGAACATTTGACAATGTTTATCACTTACCCTGGTGTAGACACGGGACCAGGCATTTCTTCACAGGTTATTTTCATTGTATGTGCACAGCGTTCATCCCCATTTCACAGGTAAGGAAACTGAGGGTGGCTCAGAGCACTGACATACCTTGCCCAAGGTGACCCGACAGGTGAGCAGCAGAGCTGAAATCCAAACCTCTGCATCCTGACCACTGGGCAAGCTCCTGCTGTAAACCTCACTCTCCTCTGTGGCATTTTCTTCTCCTTTAACCACTGCTGGTGGAATTTGTGTGACCTCAGACAGGTGGCCAACTTCTTTGGACCTGGGTCCTCTTCCCACTAAAGGGAGCCCATTGGACCAGGTAGTCTGCTGAGAAGTCCCCTCCTCGTCCAAGGAGCTGCGGCCCTCACTGGCCTGTCCAAGAGGCTTTAAGAGTTCTGGATTCTTCGCTGAGCACTGTGAGGCCAGCTCCCTGCCTCCCTACATCCCTTCCACCTCTCGGACACTCAGGCTATAGCTCTTTTCACAATTAATACCTTTGTTGAGCAACAAACCCCTTCTTAGCCCACACAAACTTGAGCCTCTTGAGCTGGGGAAGGCGTCTCCCTCTCTCCATGAACCCCCTGCCACCTTCAGCCGCCGAGACCGCCCTTGGCCTTGACTTGCTCAGGCTCCTGGGGAGTAAAAACCCTTGACTGCGTCTCTTTAAACTGAGAGTCAATCTCCCTTTTATGAAAATTAACGCTGGCTAGCAAATGCCTTAAAAAATACATCAAGGTGAGGCAAATGGCTTTTTGAGATCAGTCCCAGGCACACACATGTTTGGGAAGGACTTCATTTGCTTCCCTCTCCAAACCTGGGCAGGGGAGCTGAAGAATAGCAGGAGATAAGCAGCAGGCAGAAGAATTTCTCCTTCTCTGAGTAATCACATTCCCTGTGGCTGCCCAAGAAAGCCCCGTTCGGGGGTGTCTCCCCCCATCTCCCACCACGTGCCTCCTTCCCCTTCCACACTACTCTCCTCAAGGTATTTCAACTTAATTTTGTTTAGAAATTTGAAAAGCAAGTGAAAGTGCAGTATGATTATGGACTTTATTTAAAGGTTTGATTTAGGTTTCTCTCTGTTCTTATATCAAAGATAAAGTGGAAGTGGTGGTATCATGTTCAGGTAATGAGATTTTATATTAAAGAGAATAAATTAAGCTCATAAAACTGTAGGTGGAAGGGCCAGGCAGGGCTGACACACTCACAGAAGGACATTTATGTAACCTGGACCTGCCATGATTGGGAGTCCACGTGTGGGCCTGGACTTTTAAGTCAAGGGCAGACTTTCTCCTGTTTCTTTTTGGAAACTGTCCCCATAGGCACTCAGGGATGAGAATCCCAGCTCGCAGGAACCAGAAAAACTGTGGAATCCTTCCTTTTTCTACTTTCTAGCTGTGTGACTGTGGGCAAGTGGCTTGACCTCTCTGACCACCACTTTCCTCTTCTCTAAAATGCAAGTCGGAGCCCTGCTGGCGCAGTGGTTAAGAGTTTGACTGCTAACCGAAAGATTGGCAGTTCGAATCCACAGCTGGTCCTTGGAAACCCTATGGGGTAGTTTTACACTGTCCTATAGGGTCCCTATGAGTTGGAATTGACTGAATGGCAATGAGTTAAAATGCAAGTCATATCAGTACCTACCTCTTAGAGTTATTGTGATGATTATATAAGATGGTGCGTGGAGAGTATCGTTAGCACTCAAAGAAGGTTAACCATGCTAGCTTTTGAGTAGCAGTTTTCTTATGTGTCAAATGGGGATATTGGGGTCCCTCTAGTAGATCTACCCTGATGAGTAAATGAATGCAACACCTCAGAACAACAAAACTGTCACAGTGATATTTGTATAGTAATTACTGCTCACTCTAGCCAGGCCCTGGGAAGACTCTCTCTGCGTTTATCAGAAGGGGCTGAATCCCTTGTCAGACACTCCGCTGGGCCGGGGGCTGGGGAAAAGAGTCAGAGATTCCAACCTTCCTTCTGCCCTCTCCCCCGTCCGCCCCTCCTCTTCCTTCCTTTTGAGCAATAAAACAAAACACAAAGAACAGGAATCAAATAAAGACTCTGAAACCGAGCCATCTGTGGTCATTTTAAAACAGATCCTTTTTGAAAAGCCGGGTGACATTTTCCCTTAACGCCTGATTTTTTTTTAATGCCGGCTGCATTTTTTAAGCACCCAGCCGGCTTGTAACTAGCCGAGGCAGTACAGTAGCTGCGCCGACTGTACCATTTGATCATTAATTTATCACAGCTCTAGCAGTTTGTCTGACAGGTGATAGCACTTTCATCTAATGAGCCCACAGCCAGGATGGGGCACAGGGGCCCCGTCTGGCCAGGCAGCAGGGTAAAGGCCAAGCACACCATCTCTGTTGGCCTGTTTTCATTCCAGGGACCACTTAAGGCCCAGAAAATGGCTGCCCAATGGTGCTAGGGTCCTGCCACAGCGCATGAGCCTTGGAAGGCTCCCAGTGGGCCAAGGAAAGTGGAAACGTCGGGTGAAAACTCCAGGCTAGGCCAGGGAGGTGGCACTGAATCAGTGAGGATCAGCTTGGTTATGCTGCAGTAACAAATACTCCCTATGCCTCGATCTCAGAAGCTTCCACCAACAAAGTTGATTTCTCACTCATGTGGCACTTCCACTGTGGGCCAAGGGGTGGAGAGGGTAGTCCATTCAACATAGCCACCCTGGAGACCCACTGATGGAGGCTGCACTTCACCAAGGTAGGGAGGAGAGCATGGTCAACCACGGGCTCTCTCACAGCTTCTATTTAGAAGTGACACGTCACTTTAGCTCACATTTCATTAGCCAAAGCAACTCATATGGCCATACACAAGTTCAAATGGACAAAGATGTGTGATTCTACCATGTGCCCCTAGACAAGAAAACCAAATATTTCTCAATAGCCCTGATGACTGCCATCATCATGAATTCTGTTTATAAGAGCAGATCTACCTCTTCAATATATCCTGGATCTCTGGATTCATCCACCTCTCTCCATGGTCGGCCACTACCTTCACTTGGGCTGCCATCATCTCTCACCTTGATTGCACGTTTTCTCTTCCAGTACTATCCTTAGACCTGTTCTGATCCCTGGCTTCACTGGGCCCTATGCTTTGGAGTCACTTTTTGAAACTTTCTAAGACTAAATCATCTTTTGCAACCTGAAACTAGCTGGGGCCAGCAGTGCCACTGGGCACCTTAGTCCTGACACGGACTTATTTGGGCACCTCATTTCTCTCCTTTCAGGTACTCTTCAGCCCATTACCCTTCTCCTTCCCCCTCCACTCACGTATGGGGTAGACCAGATACCTCAAGGAGCTCTGCCTGTGGAGTCATCCTGGGGTCCATGACCTGGCCTCAGTTCCAGGAGGAGGGCCTTGCAAACAGATTACTCACTCAGCTTGATATTTCTTTCACAGGATCCTGTGAGATTGGGCCACCTGTATGGTCTGACTCGATTTTGGGTAGCTCAATGTGTTTATATAGACAGGAGCTCCATAAAAATTTTGCCCAGGGCTCCAAATACCTTAAGGTTGGCCCTGCTCCCTCCTTCTGCTCTGGCCCTACTTGTATCCATTCTCCACCTGGCTGCAGAGAAGACTTTAGAAATTCTCCTGTGGGTTCCCACCACACTGAGAAGAACCTAACATTTTATGATGCTCTACCAGGTCCTGAAGTCCCCAGGTGGTGCAAACAGTTAACACACTTGGCTGCTAACTGAAAGGTTGCAGGTTCCAGTCCATCCAGAGGCACCTTGGAAGAAAGACCAGGTAATATCTACTTCCAGAAAATCAGCCATTGAAAACTGTACAGAGCAAAGTTCTACTCTGATACATATGGGGTTGCCATGAGTTGGAGTTGACTCAACGGCAACTGGCCTACCAGGACCTACACACCACTGCTTCTTAACCTGGCTGCTCTGTAGAATCACCTGGGGAGCTTTTGAAACATAAGGAGGTCCAGGTCCTACCCTAGACCAATTAATTAGCATGGGGTCAGCTCTGTATGTTTTAAAGAGCTCCTCAGGGGTGACAACTTCTGCCCTCCATGATCTGTCCCTCTCATCTCATATCCATCCCCTTCTTCTTCATTTCTTAAACTTCACCACTCTTCTTTCATTTTCTTCAAAGTGTCAACTTCTTTACCTGCCTCAGGACATTTGCACTTGCTGTGTCCTCTGCCTGGAATATCATCTTTCTTCAAATGCTGGCAAGGCTTCTGTTTTCTTGCCATTCAGATCCCCATTCAAATGTTACTTTCACAAAGAGGTTTTCTTGACCTTCCAATGTAACATCGCCCCCAGTCATGGTTTTATTTCAGAGTTGCACTCATCTTTTCTTATTTATTTACTTGGTGCTATTTATTATAAATTGTATGTTTTCCTCCACTGGAATACGAGCTTCATGAGGGCAAGTACTTTGTTAGCTTTGTTCACCTCATAGCCCCAACATCTTGTTCAATGCCTGCCATCTTGCTCAATAAATAGTTACTGAGTAAATCAGTGGGGGGAAAAAAAAAAACTAATATTTATGGAGCATTTCCTGAAGTTGGGTTCCTTTGATGATTATTTTCTGAATCTAATTCTGGGAAAAGGTTTGTCTCTGTTGAGTAACTGGTAAGAGTGGATTTTCCTTAAACAGGTAATTGTCCAGATTGTGTAACTCCGGAATAATAAATTTAGCCCCGAGCTTCCTGGGATCCAAGGCAAAAAGGGTCAGATTAACCACAGAAACTATGTTAGTCCATGTGTCTGGTATATTTGTCTCTTCCTCCTCCTTCCCTATGGTCTTTGATTTTCCATGTCTATTTTCACAGCATCTGATTATAAGCTGTCTCAAATCCTTTTTGGAAGTTGGCAGAGTATAAATAGCTAGGAACACGAACAACTGATTCATGTGTGTAATGCCTATTTTACAGACGTGCAATACAAGTCTTAGGCAGGTGGGGTGGCTTGTCTGAGGTCACACAGCCTGGGCGAGAACCCACTTTGCTAGAATTCCAGGCCCGTTCACTCGCCTCTGAATCACACCCGAAGGACTATGTCCTGTGTTTTGTTTTTGCTCCTAAAAGTCCTACACAGAGCTGGGGGTCTCATATGATTAGTACTTCCCTAAGGAAACTGAAACCCAGAGAGGTTAAGTGACCGGCTCAGGGTCACCCAGCAAATTAGGGACTGAGCCATACCACTATTTCTGCAGCGTCTGACAAGGTTCCTGGAGAGAGGAGCTGGGAGCCTCTCGGTATTGATTAAAACCAGTTGCTTTCGAGTCGATTCTGACTCATGGTGACTTCATGTGCATTAGAGTAGAACTGTGCTCCATAGGGTTTTCAGTAGCTGATTTTTCGGAAGTAGATTCCCAGGTGTTTTTTCCAAGGTGCCTCTGGGTAGACTCGAACCGACAACCTTTCGGTTAGTAGCTGAGCATGTTAACAGTTCACACCACCCGGGGACTTCTTTGGTACTGATTAGAAGACATTATCCCTACCCAGCAAAGGGTTTGACTACCTGGTGGCAACACACCATGCTCAGGGATGAGATACCAGCTATGGCACTTGCGTAGCTGGAAGAGGAAAATGCAGCCATTCTTGAATTATCTGCTCATTGGCCGTAATTGCTTTCCATGGAAATTGTCACTGGATAGGTGAGTGCCGGGCAGAGGGTTGGAAGTGGCATCTGTCTCTGCGCTCACTTTCAGTGCTGAGCTGACAGACACACGTCTTATTGACAGACTTTTGTACTGAAAGGAGTGATTGTGAGCTGAACTCACCGCCCAGCTCCTATGATACTGAAAAGTGAGAGGAAACAACACAATTAGAAGGGAGAGGAGTTGGAAGCTGGGGGCATGGTTTTATCAGTAATTTAAAAATGTTGTGGTTGCTGGTGGTAGGTGTTGTCGTTGTTGGGTTCCATCAAGTCCATTCTCATACATGGCAACCCTATGTGACAGAATAGAACTGCCCCGTAGGGTTTTCTTGGCTGTAATCTTTATGGGAGCAGATTGCCAGGTCTTTCTCCTGCAGAGCCACTGGGTGGGTTCAAACTGCCAACCTTTCAGTTAGCAGCCGAGCACTTAACTGTTGTGCCACCAGGGCTCCTAATATAAAAATACCAAACCAAAACCAAACCAGCTGTTGTTGAGTCTATTCCAACTCATAGTGACCCTATAGGACAGAGTAGAACTGCCCCATAGGGTTTCTAAGGAGTGGCTGGTGGATTCAAACTGTCAACCTTTTGGTTAGCAGCTGAGCATTTAACCAGCAGGGCTCCCAATATAAAAACAACTCCTGCCAATTATTGAAACTCTGCTATGAGCCAGCCACTGTATCTGGCATGTCAGATATGCTTTTTTATTTCAGCTTCCCTCTTCAGAAGGCAATATTGTTTCCGTCCCACACAGAAGAGAGCTTCAAGTGACTTGCTAGGAGTTATGTTGCAAGAAGGACTTACAGGGAAAGCTGCTAGTGTTTCCACATGTAAACTCTATCACTCCTCACAAGGACCCTGTAAGATTGTTGTTGTTAGCTGCTGCTCAGTCGGCCCCCAACTCGTGGAGACCCCATGCACAACACAACAAAACGCTGCCCGGTCCTGCCTCATCCCCATAACGGGTTGCAGATTGGACCATTGTGATCCACAGGGTTTTCACTGGCTGATTTTTAGAAGTAGATCTCCAGGACTTTCTTCCCAGTCCATCTTAGTCTGGAAGCTCCACTGGAACTTGCAAGCAACTTGCAAGCATCCGCTGGCAAGTGGGTGGTGGCTGCTCATGAGGTGCATTGGCTGGGAATCGAACCTGGGTATCCCTCATGGAAGGTGAGAATTCTACCACTGAACCACCAATCTATCATTTACAGGTGAAGAATCTGAGGTGTGAAGAGTCACACAGCAGACATGCCAGGTATTGAACCCAGATACTCGGAGGCCAGAGGCTGCGCTCTGAAGCACCAGACCTTAACAACAGACCTCCTAGCAGTTCACCTCCAGCCTGTCCAGCTCCAATGCCCCTTACACTCTGCTCCAGGTCCCATGTGGGAGAGTGGCCGGCCTCCCCTGGGACTTTATACATAGAGGCCTGATGTGACCGGAAAGGAGCCCTGGTGGCCCTACAGTTAAGCACGTGGCTGCTACCCAAAAGGTTGGATGTTCGAAACCACCAGCAGGAGAAACACTTGGTGATCTGCTCCAGTAAAGACTGCAGCCTAGAAAACCCTATGGGGCAGTTCTACTCTGTCATATAAGGTCACTATGAGTCGGAATCCACTCCGCGGCACCTAACAACAATAATCTGACTGGGAACAGATTTCCGGCCCATCCAGTTGGCTTCTGAAGTGAATGTGAAAACCTGACTCCGCGTGCAGCCCCCTAGCTGGGATTACGCGGAAGGCCCAGGCGCTGTTGTATGACACACGCCTGAGGCAATATTACTGTCAGCCAGTGGCAGCCCAGCAGAGAGCGTGTGGCTGTGGCCACACAATAGTACCAGGAATCAGGGGAAGGGGCAGGCAGGCCACTGATCCCCACTGGGCTGACTGAGCTGGGCTTCCTGGCAAGCCTGGGACCAGATGAAGCTAGACCTGAGGTGATTCATTCGAACAGCTGTATAGATTTCTTAATGCTGAAAAACATATGCCAGCGGTGGGGATAGCCTGGCTTCTCTGAGGACTCTGCTCCTCTCCACTTAGCACAAGCGCTGGTTGGTGCAAGCAGGGTGGATCGATGGGAGAGTCAAGGGGGCTGCCTTCGCCCACCTCACCGGCAACCACACTCCCACTTGCTGCCCAGGTCTGCAGTCCAGCAGGCAGAAGCGATGCCATCCCTCCCTGCACCCCACCCCAAAACAGCCCCATTGCTGAGGCGTAATGAACTCCGCTTATAGGTATGAAAATGGATATCCTTCTTTAAAATGCCACCAACATACAGGCTTGTTCATCTCAAATCCCGTACAGAGCCACAGAGGCTGTTGGCTAAGAGCTACTTTAATGAGCATGGAGAATAACTTATAATCACTTATAATTAGCACAAAGGAGCCCTGGTTGTGCAGTGGTTAAAGTGCTTGGCTGCTAACCGAAAGGTTGGCGGTTTGAACCCACCAGTCACTCGGAGGGAGAAAGATGTGGCAGTCTGCTTCCTTAAAGATTTACAGCCTTGGAAACTATGGGGCAGTTCTACTCTGTCCTATAGGGTCACTATGAGTCAGAATTGACACCACGGCGGTGGGTTTTGGGTATAATTAGCATGTAGCAGTGGTGATTTGCATGCAAAGCCCTTGGAGAGCTGGTTTTGTTCTGAAGGCCGAATCTGCCCCCTGCAGTCTTGTGTACAGGCTTTGTCGGCACGTTCAAATGCAGCAGAACAGGAAACGTTAGCACAGTTCTCCCCGGGACTGATCTGTTCCTCTTTCAGCCCTTCCTTTTCAGTCCTTCCTTCTACACACGTTCCTGGCACTGTGAGCCCAAGCTGGCGTTAGCTCACATGCGTACAGTTTTACTGACATGTAGCCATCACGGTGGAGGTAATAGCCATAACTGCAGCCACTGATAAAAATGGTGCTCTGGCCACACCGTAGGTTCTCACCGGAGGGCGATTCTGTCCCCCAGGAGATATTTGGCAATGACTGGAGACACTTTTGTTGTCACAGCTGGGAGTTGCTACTGGCATGTAGTGGGCAGAGGCTAAACCTCCTACAAGGCACTGGGCAGCCCTCACAACAAAGAATCATCCAGCCCAACATGTCAGTCATGCTGAGGGTGAGAAATTCTGGGCTACACTGATCCTTGCTTTTTTAAAAAAATAATTTATTTTATTTTTGTTGTTGTTGTTGAGAATATACACAGCAGAACATACACCAATTAAACAATTTCTACACGTACAATTTAGTGACATAGATCACATTCTTCAAGTTGTACAACCATTCTCACCCTCTTTTTCCAAGTTGTTCCTCCTCCATTAACATAAACTCACTGCCCCCTAAGTGTCCTATCTAACCTTTCGAGTTACTCTGTCAGTTTGTTCCCATATAGATAGATCTTAAAAGAGCACAATGCTCAAGGCAGACTTTCTTCACTAGTTAAGCTAAACTGATTTTTGGTTGTAAGAAGACTTCAGGGGATATTTTTGGCTTAAGTTTAAAGATTATCTCAGGACAATAGTTTCAGGGGTTCATCCAGCCTCCATGGCTAGAGAAAGTCTGGAGTCCATGAGAACTTGAAAGTCTATTCTGCATTTCCCCCGTTTTGATCAGGATTCGTCTATGGGATCTTCGATTGAAATGTTCAGTAATGGTAGCTGGGCACCATCCATTTCTGGTTTCATGGCAAAGGAGACAGTTGTTCATGGAGGCAGTTAGCCACACATTCCATTTTCTCCTCCTATTCCTGACTCTTTCTTCCTCTGTTGCTCCAGGCGAATAGAGACCAATGGCTGGAACTTGGATGGCTGCTTGCAAGCTTTTAAGATCCCAGGCACTATGCAACAAACTGGGAGGTAGAATACAAACACTAAACACAATATTAGGCCAATTAACTGTAATGTTGCATGAAATCTTGACCCTAAAAACTTCCAAACCAAGGAACCAAATCCCATGAGGTGTTTGGTTATACATAAGCAGCTTCAGCAGCTACTTTTTTTTTTTTCCTAGTTGTTGTAAATATATCTATCACACAACTTTTACCAATTCAACTTTTTATAGGTATACAACTTATTGACAGCAATTACATTAATCACCTGTGTATCCCTACCCTTAATCATTTTGATTTTTCCATTATCATACACCGAAACTCAGTGCTCCATAAGCAATAATTGTCCTTCTCCTTCCTACCCCTGGTAACCAGTAATAAACTTTGGTCTCCATTCATTTGCCTGTTCTTGTCTTTTTATATAAGTGAGGCCATATAATATTTATCATTTTGTGATTGACTTATTTCACTCAATATAATGTCTTCACGCTCCATCCATACTGTAGCATGTATCAAGACTTCATTCCTTCTACTGGCTGAGTAGTTTCCATTGTATGTATGTAACACACTTTGTTTATTCATTCATCTGTTGATGAGCATTTAGGTTGTTTCCACCTTTTGGCTATTGTGAATAGCGCTGCAATGAACATTGGTGTACAAATACTAGTTTGAGTCCCTGCTTTCAAGTCTTTTATATATATATATCCAGGAGTAGAATTGCAAGGTTATATGGTAGTTCTATTTTTAGTTTTTTGAGGAACTGCCACACTGTTTCCCACAATGACTGTACCATTTTGCGTTCTCACCAGCAATGGATAAGCTTTCCAATTTCCCCACTTCCTTGCCAACATTTATTATCTTCTGTTTTTTGTTTGTTTTTTTTTTTAAATTTTAAGGACTACACTGATCTTGACAAGGTTTTAAACAACAATAACAACAACAAAAATAAGTTGCCATTGAGTGGATTCCAATTCATGGAGACTCCATGTGTGTTAGAGTAGAACTATGCTTCATAGGGTTGCAGTAGCTGATATAGTTTGGAAAGAGATTCCCGGGCCTTTCTTCTGAGGCACCTCTGGGTGGACTGGAACTTCCTACCTTTTGGTTAGCAGACAGTTAGCATGTTAACCATTTGCACTTTCCAGAGACTTCTGATAACATTAATCATGTGCTATTCAGGTCCCCATATCAGCTGCTCCTGGGGGTTTAGTCTAAAAAGCACAGACTCCTGGTATATGTTTGATATCCTCTTTGAATAGTCTTTGGGGAGAAGTAGATTTTTACCTTGTTGCATGTGCTTGGAGGTGGTACAGTGCCTGTGTTTTTATACTGATTAATTTGACTTAAGATGCTGGCAAATAAGAGCCGGGCAAAGACAAGCAAGGACCAAGCAGATTAGCAGGGAACCCGGGGGTATGGGAAAGGGATCAGGGTTTCTGTAAGCAGGCATAGGGGATCTACCTGCAGCTCAGAGCATCTTGGATCTGCCTATGTAGAGTGCAGCTGTTTCAGAGGCAGTATCTGTGATCCACAGAGCCACTTGGAGGCAGGAGTAGCTTGGGGAGAAGGAGCAGGGGAAGTGAGGAGAGAACTGAACTCTCTTGAGAGCCCCCCAGAAGTCCTTGGATAGTGCAAATGGTTAACACACTTGGGTGCTAACCAAAAGGCTGGTGGTTCAAATCCACTCAGAGGCACCTCAGAAGAAAGGCCTGGTGATCTACTTCTGAAAAATCAGTTCTTGAAAACCCTGTGGAGCACAGTTCTACTCTGACACACACGGCTCACCACGTGTTGGAATCAACTCAATGGCAACTGGTTGCTGGAGATCCCCCTTCCCCATCCTTGCAGCCATCCTAGTGGGAGGCATACTTTCCCTCTAGAGTGTAAACTCCACCAGGGCAAGGGCATTGCCAGTCTTTTCCACCATTCAATCCCCAGAGCTTGTCATGATGTCCTGAACATAGTAAGTGCCCAATATTTGTGCAATGAATGAATGAATCCTCATTACTGCAGCCCAAGTCATTTTCCTGAAGGTCGTCTCTGAATGTGTCACTCTCCTGTTCCACAGCTTTCCATGGCTCCTTACAGAATGAAGTCTAGATGCCTTAGCACAGCGTTCAGGCATTCAGCATTCTGAGCAGTTAGCTACCAGCCTCCAGACTTCTCCATTTCCTCAAAATGCCCTGGGCTTTCTTACCCACATGACTTTTTTTTCATGAAGTTTCTAACATCTGTAAAGAGCTAAAACTCTAAGCATTTTTCTAGGCATAGCAGATGGGGATGGGGTGGGTTGGGGAATATCTGTGGAAAAAATATGTATATTCCCCCAAATCTTGCCTGACACCTCTCCACCTAATGTGGAGGACAATTATGATGGGTCTGGCTAGCTTCCTGGCCTAAGGACAGGTACCAGAGTCTAATCCTTGTTCAGAGCAGTGGGATGGAGTGGGGGATGGGAGGCAGCTAGTGGAGGAAGTTGCGATGGTTAATTTTATTTGTCAACTTGACTAGGCTGTTGTGCCTAGTTATTTGGTCAAACACTAGCATAGACACTATTATGAAGTAGTCGCACATGATTAAATCAGTTGACCTTAAGTAAGGTAGATAATCTTTCATAATGTGGGTGGATCTTATCCAATCAGTTGAAGGCCTTAAGAGCAGAAAGGAAATTTTCCCTGGGATAGATTTGCCTTCCATGCTATAGACATCTTGCCAGAACTCCCTCACTCTTCATTTTTCCCATCATTTAATCTGTGGATTTGGGGATACAAGACTGCAGGATTCTCCAGCCTGTTGCTGGAACTACTGATTTTGGATTTGCCAGCCCCCCACAATCATTGGTTCCTTAGCTGGACTAGGTGGGTTCCAGCCAATTCCTTAAAATAAATCTCTCTCTACGAACATATGTCTCACTGGTTCTGTTGCTTTAGAAAGCCTGAACCAAGACAGAAAGGCTGATGAGAACCAGGATCAGAGTGACCTTCCCAGGACTGGCCCTCCTCGCCCTCTGCCAGTATCTCAGTGAACGGATCCTGAGATGGGCATCCTGGGAGGATAATGGATGGCACTCCTTTTGTGGATGGGCCCAGCTTCGTCCACTGTGGCCGCCCTGCAAAGTCTGGCACCGGGCTGGGTAGTGAGGCCCTCCATAAAAGACGCTGCACTCTTAATGGTCTGAATGAGACTGGAGGAATCCCAGAAAGCAGGGCCCCGGATTTTCTATCAGCCCAGAACTAAAACAATTTCTGAGGCCAACTCTTCAGACAAGGATTGGACTGGACTGGGGGACATAAAATGATGCTCGTGAAGAGTGTGTGCCTTAGCTCAAGTAGATACAAGAGACTAAACAGGCAGCTTCTCTCTGGAGGTGAGATGGGAAGGCAGAGAGGGTTAGGAGCTGGTTGAATGGACATGGGGAATCCGGGGTGGAAAGGGGGAGTGTGCTGTCACAGTATGGGGAGAGCAGTTAGGGTCACATAACAATGTATGTATAAATTTTTGTATGGGAGACTAACTTGAAATGTAAACTTCATCTAAACTACAACAATAAAAAAAAAAAAAAAGACGCTGCACTGCCAACGAAGGCAGCAGGGGGCAGTGGTCAAGAATGTAGGTTCTGGAGGGAGCGAGACTGTCATGGATTAAATTGTGTCCCCAAAAAATATGTATCGACTTGGTTAGGCCATGACTCCCAGTATTGTGTGGTTGTCCTACATTTTGTGATCTGATGCGGTTATCCTATGTGCTGTAAATCCTAACCTGTATGATGTTAATGAGGCAGGATTAGAGGCAGTTATGTTAATGAGGCGGGACTGAATCTACAGGATTAGGTTGCATCTTGAGTCAACCTCTTTTTAGATATAAAAGAGAGAAGCGAGCAGAGAAAGGGACCTCACTACTACCAAGCAAGCAGAGCCAGGAGCAGAGCACATCCTTTGGACTCAGGGTCCCTGTGCTGAGAAGCTCCTAGACCAAGGGAAGATTGATGACAAGGACTTTCCTCCAGAGCCGACAGAGAGACGGAGAGCCTTCCCTTGGTGTTGATGCCCTGAATTCAGACTTCTAGCCTTCTAAACTGTGAGAGAATAAACTTTTTTTTTTTGTTATAGCCATCCACATGTGGTATTTCTGTTATAACAGCACTAGATGACTAAGACACAGACCAACTTCAAATCTAGGCTGTTCCACCACTCTGTGATCCTGGACAGGTTCTTCAACCTGTCTACCCTCAGTTTACCCTTCTGTAAAATGGGGATGACAGTAGTACCCACCAGACTAAGGTGATGTGGGGATTCAGGTAGATAATGCAAGCAAAGTATTTAGCACAGTGCTAGACATGTCTTACAAGATGTTGGCTATTGGTATTAATGTCAGGTATTATCACTGAAGTTAATAACAAACACTTGCATAGTGTTCAAGGGCTAACAAAGAGCATGTACGCCCTTTGCTAAATTAGGGAGTTGGTTGGCTGTCTCTCTCTGGGGAGAGGGGTGGGGGTGAGGGCTAACATTTATTGAGCATCAATACTTGATAGACAACCGATGCATATCATCTCTTTTCATCCTCTCAGCCACCCCTGGCAGGGTGATATAATGATGCCCGCTTTGCAGATATGGAAACTAAGCTCAGGAAGGCTTAGGACTTGCCCCTAGTCAGTAAGTGGCAGAATTGGGATGGGGGCCCCAGACCATTCTGAGCCAAGCTGGTACCTGTGCCAAGAATGCCAGAGGTAGAAGGGGAAGCCAGAGGAAGAGGAAGGATTGCCCTGGGGAGGGGAAGAAAGGCTAGATTCCTTCTCCTCTACTTTCCCAGTATGTGGGGCTGGGAGGTGAGGCAGGGAGGCTGAAGTGGGGCTGCAGGCAGAAAGTGGGCTGCGGTTCCTGCAACAAGGTGGGGGTGGCCTAGATCCCCATGCTCCTGGATTGCTGGGAGGCTGGGACTTGGTGGGCATTTTGTGCCCTGCAGCTTCCTTTCCAGGCACTGAGAGGGCACTTGATCCCAATTACAGAAAGTGGCTGGGTCAGCAGTCACATTGCATGATCTGAGCGCCTCAGATGACAGCTGATTCAAACCCAGACAGCACTTGACTGGGCTCGGCCTTGACTCTGGGAGCTGGGGCCCACCTGGGCCTCAGAGCTAAGCTCGAATGGGCACCTCTCATCAGCCCTGGCACCACAGGCAGAGGGATCACTGGGGCGGCCAACGCACTCGGTGATCATGGGCATGTCCACAGAACTGGGACAAAGGCTCTACTGCCTTTGTATCAAGTGTTGGCCTTGTCTGGCAACCCCAGGGCCTGAGAGAGGCTGGGGTGTGGCTGTAGCAGGGAGCCTGGGCTGCGGGATCCCTGCCCTCAGCTCTGGCCAGGCTGCCTTTTCTCTCTGGTTCCAAGGCCTGTTCTTTGCCCCCTCAGCCAGGCCAGCCCCTAAACAGCAAGGACCAAGCCTCAGCCTTCTCAAACCACCAAGTGCAACTGGGCCCAAAGGAGGGAGCAGGACCTCAAGTTCAATTCCTTGGACTAATTGAAGGGTATGTTCAGGGCAGGCAAGTGTCCTACCCTCCCTGCCCCCTGGGTCTAGTCATCCTCACAGGTAGGCAACATGGCAGGGCTTCTGTGGAGGGAGAAGTTCCTGAGGGCAAAGAGCAGGGCGCTCTGTGTGTGCCAGGCCAGAGGACCAGAGCTGGTTGAGTCATCCATGAGGGCTGGAGCTGAGCTCCCTCCATGTCCCGGGTAATGGACCTCAGCTAGCCGTGGCTGCGTTCTGTGGCCCACCATGCACTTTCACATCCACCTCTTCAATGGGGCCTCATTAGGTCCCTGGGAGAATCACTCCCATTTGATAGATGAGGAAACTGAGACTCAGAAAGAAAGTGACTTGCTGAAAGCTACATGGTGAGCTGGTGGTGAAGTGGCTCCTGGACCATAAGGCTATCCAAGGCCAGTAATGGTCCCTCTGCTGCTGGCTGTCCCGGCCTGCTCTCTGGCTCCACTCACACCTGGAGTGTGCCCCTGGCTCCCAGCCCTACACCCTTGGCTCCCTTTAGCTCCAGGGGCTGATGCGCATGCTGTCTCTGGCCTCAGGCCCCAGGATGTGCCAATTCCTCAAGTAGGCACTAAATCAGGGTCATTTGGGTATTGATGAGAAAAGTGGGTGGAGTCATTTGGGGAGGAGTGTGCAGCGGGAGAGGAGTACCAGGTTCCCTCCCTTCATAGCTCATAAGATGTCTTTGTGCAAATTAGCAAAAGGCGCCCCCTTTCCTCAGGGCAAATCAGCTCTCATACTAGGTACCCAGCTAGGAGAGTGGAGCAAACACTGAATTTCCTCATCCGCTTGCCCTCTTAGGGGTGCTCTGGTGCAGTGAACAACCTGTACAACTGTGCACAGTGGCCCAGAGGAACATGGTGCCCCAGAGCGAGGAAACCTGAGCTTTGTCACCCACCCTGGTCCTGCTACCATACTCAGATCTGAACCTGTCAAGTGGTCCCTGGGTCATCCAGCTTTGAAGCGGTGGATTTTTTTGGGACTGGAGAGTTGGGAAGGGCTAGAAAAGCTGAGTAAAATCACCTCGACCCTCCTGATGGCAGATGTAGGGACACTTAGGCCCAGAGAGAGCCACCATCTTCCCATGGCCACCCAGGGCTTGTCCCCTGCAGCATCACCCATCATATGCAAACCCAGCCATGCCCCAGAGCCCTTCCAAGGGAAGTCTGAATCATGGAATAACGGGAGGTGGTTCTTTCTTTCCCTGTCCTGCAAGGTGGGGTTTTGATTACGGTTTGTTGCAAGACTGCATTCCATTTAGAGCTTTCCAGAAGAATATTTCTAATTCCTCAGTCCACCTTGGTCCTAAAGATAAGCACCAGCTAAGGGGTTTCTTCTTCCCCACCCACGTGGTGAAAGAGTACCAGACTCTGCCACTTTTACCTTTTGTGAACTTGGGCAAGTTACTTAGCCTTTAGAAGCCCCAGCTGGTCCAGCTGCAGGTTGGAGATAGTGGCCTGCCATCCTTCTTTGGGCTGTAAGCAGGTGGGACGAGATGTTGGAGGTTAGCACACACTTGGTGCTGGAACACAGAAGGTACTGTGGGTGGTACAAGGTGCAGTCCTCTGTGACTTTGACCTCAAAGGTTGTCTACCAGCTTGTCCCAACATCTTTATATCTCTTTAAGAAAATAAAATTGGACCAAGCGTCATGGATTTACCTAAACACTCTTGGATCTCTGCCTTCTCCAGGATAACATCCTAGATTTACGAAAACAAGTGCCCGCAGCTTGCTCCCATCTACCTGGTGGAGCACCTTTGATATGTTCTAAAACAATGCTGTCCAAGAGAAATATAATGTGAGCTATGTATGTAACTGCAAATTCTCTAGTTGCCACATTAAAAAAAAAGCTAAAATAAAACAGGTTAAATTAATTTAACAGCATATTTTATTTAACCCAATAAATCCAAAGTATTATCATTTCAACCTGTAATCAATATAAAAATAATAATGAGATATTTTACATTCTTTTCTTTTTCCAAAATCCAACGTGTATTTCACACTTATACATCTTAATTCAAACAACCATATTTCAAGGGCTCAATAGTCACATGTGGCTAGTGGCTACCATATTGGATAGCAGAGTTCTAAACAGTCTTCTTCCTTCTTACTCGGTGACTTCAGGCAAATCTCCCTCTTCTGTAGGCCTCCACCTGCCTGTCTAATAAGGGCATTGGACTAGAGCAAGGATAGTAGATCTGTGGCACACTAACTGCCTCTCTCTCCTTCTAAACTTGTGGCAGACATCAGTAATGGATAGACTTTCTCACTGAGCCTGGACCTGCCTCTGAATCTTCTCACTGCACAGAAATTAGCAAATTACTGCAGTTGGCAAATGAACTCTTTGCCACATTGAATCTTGATATTCTCAGTGGACTTGTGACTTTCTGACATTTGAAGATCTAAAGCCTGGTTTTCTGCCACTGGAGGCTTTTGAGGAGTCTCTTGGTGCAAACAGTTAAGTGCTCAACTATTAGCCAAAAGGTTGGCAGTTCGAACCCACCCAGAGATGCCTGGGAAGACAGGCCTGGAGATCTGCTTCTGAAAGGTCATGGCCCTGAAAACCTTATGGAGCAGTTCTACTCTGCACACATGGGGACACCATGAGTCAGAAATGACTCAGTGGCAACTAATAACAACACCTCCTCTCAGTCTTGGTTTAATTCAGACCACAGAGGCCTTCCACTCTGGCTCATCCTCACCTACTTCAGATGCTTTTTTTCAACTTTCTCTTGTCCTACCAGAGTAGTCTTAGGGCCAGAGCTGCATGCCAGGTTCAGGGATGGGCAAGAGCCAGGAGTGTGAGGCCAGTTATGAGCCATGGGCCCTGTGATCAGGTGACCACGGATCTCTGGACCCAGTGGATCTCTAACCAGAGAGGAAGCTCTTGCAGGACAGAAACTGAGGCCATCACTCATGAAACAATCATCTATCACCTGTCCCCCATCCCACTCCCCCATTACCTACTTTCTTGGGGCAACATGCTGCAATCAATGATCTGGTTTTCTGCTGAAACACCACCTCTCTCCCCAGTCTAATCTGTTGCTTCCTTAGATTTGGAAACCAGATCACTGTGACTGTTAGAATTGTTTGTCAAGTAAGAGTAATTAAGCCCTGAATAGGATCCCAAGGGACTCTTCCAGCTATAAAAATGTATGGACAAGGCAAGTATGTGTTAAAGTTGTATTTGGGATAGCTGAGGTTGCCAAATAATTAAATGTTGAGTAACTTGCTCTAAGTACCATACGGTTTAACACTTATATGTTTCCTAAGTGTTTCATATGTATTTTCTAGTTCAATTTGATGCCAGCAACACATACAAGGTACACAATAAATACCCCTGTGGATATATAGGGCTAGTTCTAGTTAGACTAGAAGAAGCAGAGGAATGAGAGGTGGGTTAGGTTGGGGCAGTCAGAGATGGCTTCCTGGAGGTGGTGAGATTGAGCTGTGCTGGGAGGGATGAAAACAAGTAGAGAAGTGAGGCAGGGATTTCAAGCAGATGCCATAGCAGAAGAAAGACACTCAGATGATCGTGATCATTTTTCATCAACTGAGGAGTGATGATAAAGAAAATGTGGGATACTTTTCCTTCCTCCATTAAAGAAATGAGATGTTTTCCTTACCTGACACTCTTTAATGTCTCTGGATACAGAGTCGCCCCTAGGAGGGGCTTGGAGGCTCTTGAGCAGTACCTGGGGTGAGTCTCTTTCTTCCTGTCTGTAAAATGGGCTATCTTGGCTCTGCTGACTTAAAAATTATGGCTAAGGAATGCTGTGGAAACTGCCAAGCGTTCTAAAGATGAAACGGTAGGGAGTGTGAGTAGATTCAAACTGAGTTTCTACTCTTTGTCACCCATTTTCTGAGGTTAGATTTTAATTATATCAGGATATATTGCAGATAAGAATTAAATTCCCTTTGACCACCATCCCCCAATCCTGGCCCCTACTCCATTCCCCAGAGAAAATCACTGTTAAGATTTTGTTGCAAAACTTTCCACATTTTTTTTTTCTGTGTAGTTACAGGCATGTATATGGATCTGTGGAAATACAGGGTCTTGTTCTGGTTTGATTTGATATAAATAGACTCAAAGTACTCATTTTTTTTCACCCAACAATGTGTTTTTATGATCGGCTCTTGTGAGAACATATTGTTGTTCTCACCTGAACATAAAGAAAATGAAAATCCTTACAACTGGACTGATAAAAAAAATCATGATTAGTGGTGAAGACATTGAAGTTGTCAAGGATTTCATTCTACTTGGATCAACAATCAATGCCCATGGAAGCAGCAGTCAAGCAGTGAGAACATATAGAACTACATTATTCTTTTTAATGGCCGCAAAGTATTTCATGGTATGGCTATGTTGTGGCTTAATTAGACATACCCCACCTGATGGACATTTAGGTTGTTTCCAAGTTTTCAACTAGTATAAATCACACTGTTGTGAACATCTCTGCAGCTATCTCTTTCAACATGGTGGCGAGTTTTTTGCTAGGGTAGCCATGAAGTAGGGTAATTTCTGGGTGGTAGGATCTCTGTGTGTCTTAAATTTCAGTAGCTATTGCCAAATTGCTATCCAAAATAGCTGTGCTGACTTCCACTCCCACCCGTAGTGGGTGTTGTTGCTGTTAGGTGTCAGCAAGTTGGCCCCCAACTCATGGTGACCCCAGGCATGACAAAACAAAAGGCTGCCCAGCCCTGTGCCATCCCCATGATTTGCTGCGGGCCATTGTGGTCCATAGGGTTTGCATTGGTTGATTTTTGTAAGTCAGTTGTCAGGCCTTTCTTCTTTAGTCTGCTTTAGTATGGAAGTTCTGCTGAAACTTAGTGACTGATAGTAACCGTTTATTCTCACCCTTACCAGCTCCTGATATTAGCACTGCATCTAGGCCTGGGCAAGGCCCTGAGCTCTTCACTTTAGGAGGTCTGTCTCTGTCCATCCTCCACTCACATCCACCCCACATGAAGAGGAGTCTTCAGGGCCAGTGGTAGGTGCCTCTCAGAGCCCTTGCCACCATTTTAGATGATGTTCTGTGTGCCTGGGACTCCTGAATTCTCACCCAAATGGTCCTTCCAGCGTCTACACGAGTCTCTTCTCTCAGCCTGTGCTCCAGAGATGAACCATACGTTGTGAAACCCTAGGCCCAAGAGGTAGCCAAGGGGCAGTATTGCGGCAGGAGGGGTAAGTGGACAGAGCTGGCCAGGTGGGCTGGCCAGTCCACACACAATCACGGGTAGCCCACACAGTGAACAATGGAGCTGGAGAAGCGGTGTCGAGAAAGGGGAGGGACTTTATTTGTACTCTTGCCTTGGACTCCGTAAGTGTTCTGGGTGGTCGTGGTATTATCAACCTTTGCAATTTGGGCTCAACATGTTCTTACACATTTAGTTCTCTGAACTCTTTTGTGTGTGTGTGTGTGTATGTGTGGTGTCAGGTAGGGGAGAACTCTGCTTTTTGTTTTTATAAACAGATTAAGAAACGTGCCTCTGATTACCAACCAGAATGTCACCATCTTGTGACCCAACCCAGGCCTGTCTTCCCCCAAAGTCCTGCTCTGTCCTTGTGCCAAGGTCAGGCTCACGTTTTTCTCCCCAACCATAATTTTCAACCAAATTGATTTTCCCATTAGAAAAGGCTTCCCTTTCTCTCCAGCCTTGGGAGGGGGGAGCCCACTGTCTGGGGTTGAGGGCTGCCTCCTGGGACTCATTTCCAGCCAACACGGAGCACTTCAAACAGAGTGCTTCCCCGGAGTCGCCATGATTTTCATGGAAATTAAACACACTGAGCAGGTGTCTCTCCTCCCCTGCCCTCTCTCTCAGGAGAGAGGGCAGGGGCTGCACGGGAGCAGAAATAAACAGTGGCGAATAAACCTCGGCACCCGTTAGCGACAGCTCCCACAATTTAAAGGGACACATAATCACTCCTAATACACATCCAGGGCAGAGAGCCAGATGTCACTGATGGCAAAGAGCTTGTTGGCAGGAAAAAGAGCACACAGCCCCTCAGCTCCCACTGGCAGAGGGAGGTCCCACTTACCAAACCATCTCTATACTAACATCTTCCTCTTCCTGCTCTTCCTTGTTGTCATCATCAGCATGAAGGCCTCCACTTGCTGAGTGCTTGGGCCACGCTCCAGGTTCTGTGCAAGGAGTCTTCCATGCATTGGCTTGTTTAAACCTCCTAACACACCTATGTGGTAGGTACTACTGTTATCCCCATTTCACAGATGAGGAAACTAAGGCTCAGAGAGGGGAACGCTGCCCAAAGCTGCACATGAAATTGGGGCAGAAATGGAGCGTATATGCAGGCCTCTCTGACTCCGAAACTGGGTGCATGATGCCTCCTGGGGCTGCTTGTCACACCAGGGCACATTGTCCTGGGAGGTAGCATGCACGGACAGAGGGACTATTCAGGCAGGACCAGAAGGTCCTGGGCCCACCCCAAGCAATCCCCTCAGCCCAGCATGACTTATTTTAAGAAAGGTGGGACTGGGGGGCCACCTGCATCCATAGCCCTGGATCCCATCTCTCCCGCAGCCAGGTGATAGGGACAGACAGGGTAGGGAGCCCTGAAGGATCTTACTAAGCAGGACTTAGTTAGGGGACATGGCTGTTAGCTCTGACCTATGACTCTAGGATCTCTGGGAAGGGGCTTCTGTCTCTGGACTTCTTCCCTGTGGGCTCAGAGACGCTACCACTGAGTCACTCTAGTAGGTTAAGCATTGCCCTTTCTAGCTCCTCTTTGAGAAAGCAATGGGTCCAGAGACCTGTTTCGTCAGCCACCTTGGAGTGGATTAATTTGCTTTGACAGAAGCCTGAGGGCAGCATGGAAGCTACTGGGCCCCTGGTAACAATGAGGATGTGTGCCAAGAGGAAGGGAAATGGCCGTCCCTGCGTCACTGAGGCCTGCGCTGGAAAGTGGACTGCCGGGTCCTCTTGTGGGGCCCAGGACAGGCGGGCTCTGGGGCAATTAGCCCATCTCACAGCGAAACGTGTTTTATGCAGATGTTAGAGACCACTGACTCAAGTGATCCTCACAAAAGCACTGGAAGGGCAGGACAGGACAGGACAGCTCAGAGCAATTAGGGTCAGAGGGGGAGACTGGCTTACCCAAAGACACACAGTTGATATGGAGTTCAGCCAGCACCTGACCTATACCAGGGGTGGACTGTCTGTAGTGAACAATTTTGCATGTTTTCACCACATCAAAGATTCTGCTTTTAGGTATGGCTGGCATCTGTCTCTTTGCAAACCCCACAGCGCGTTCCTACAGAATTAAAGCCTCTTTTCAATTTACAACCCCTGACAAGGGCAGATTACCTAATAAGCAAGGTAAGCACGGGGCTACTTGTGCTTACTTACTAATCCGTAGTGCACGGTTTCACGTTTTCCACTGAAATTGTGAACTACAGATTAGTAAGTCAACACAGGTAAGTCCGTGCTTATCTTGCTTCTAGAGTAATCTGTCCCTGACCTACCCACACCCACAGCTCTTCTTCTATGCCCCACAACTGTTCTTGCCTCAGCCAAGTCCCTCTTGGGTCTCTCACCAGCTCTCAGGCCCAACAGAGCCCAAAGGTGGAGAGGGGTGTCCGTTCCAGACTCTCAGTCCCAGGAGCAGGCCCTGCTTCTTAGGAATGGACAGGACATCGGTTATTCTCATTTTGCCAATGGGAAAAAGGAGGCTGAGAGGGTGGGGAGATTGGCCCAGTATCATACACTGGCAGGGGCAGGTTGGAACCCAGGTCCTTGGACTCTAAAGGTCATGCTGCAGATGTTCCTCTCTGGTCAAGAGGCCTCAGGCCACTGTGCCACTCCCTCCCTTCTCCTGGGCACAGCCCTCACTCTCAGCCTTTTTGAAGGTGGCTATAAGTGGCTGCCGTTGGCGTGTGGGTCTCTCTGGGTGGATAAGTAAGTGGCTTTGGTGACGAATGGGATGTTAGCTCTTCCCCATGCTATGTTTAGAAAGGTGTCAGTGTCTCGGCGGTCACCCAGAAGGTAATCACGAGTGTCTCTAAAACCCCATCTCTGGCCTTCCTGCCCTCAGACATTGGGCAGGGTGGGATGCGGGCACGGTTGGCCGATTGGCTCGTCAGGGAGTGTGCCATCCTCCTGCTGAGCACAGGAGGGCCCCAGGCACAGAGAAGAGGCTCTGGAAAATGGGGCTGTTATCTCCCCTGCCCCCTTCAGATATTAGTGAGAACCTCTGAGGTGATGCTTGTGAAATGGCTCTGGTAATTTTAGGATCCGTGTGTTCACACATAACATACACACAAAAAGAGCCATGGTGGTGCAGTGGTTAAGTGCTCGACTGCTGACAAAAAGGTTGGTGGTTTGAACCCACTAGCTGTTCCGAAGGAAAAAAATGTGGCAGTCTGCTTATATAAAGATTACAGCCTTGGAATCCCTATGGGGCAGTTCTACTCTGTCCTATAGAGTTACTATGAGTTGGAATTGACTTGAGGGCAATTATTTTTTTTTACAGGTGTTCACACACTACACACACAAACACACACACACAAAACACGTGCACACTCAGATATTTTCCATTTCTGGTGCTCTTCAATTTTTGTGAATATCTATGTTTACATCTGGTGTCATTTTCTTTGGTGCCCTGATGGTACAGTGGCTAAAAGCTTGGTTGCTAACCAAAAGATCAGCAGTTTGAATCCACCAGGCACTCCTTGGAAGCCCTATGAGGCAGCTCTGCTCTGTCCTATAGGGTAGCTATGAGTCAAAATTGACTCCATGGCAATGGATTTTTTATGGGTCACTTTCTTTCAGCCTGAAGAATTGCCTTTAGCATTTTTTGTAGTAAAGACACATTCTCTTAATTTTCTTTTATTTGAAAATGTCTCTATTTTACCTCCATTCTTAAAGATATTGTTTACTGGCTATAGAATTCTGGGTCAACTTTTTTTTTTCTTTCAGCACTTTGAAGATGTGATTCCATCATCTTCTGGCCTTTATAATCTCTGATGAGAAGTCAGTGGATTCAGATTGTAATTTCCTTGCATGTAACATGAGGATTTGAACTTCCAACTTTTCAATTAGCAGATGGGTATTGGTATTATTATCATCCCCATTTTACAGATAAGAAATCCAAGGTACAGTGAGGTTTGGTAACTTGGCTGAGACATGTAGCCAGAGCTTGGCAAAAAATCTGAATCCAGAGCCCATGCTCCTGAACATGACTATACATGAACCCAGTGCTGGCTGGGTGAAGATGCAAGAGAAGATAAGGGTTAAGAGCACTGACCCTGGTGATCACTGCTCACAAGCTGTGTGACCTGTGTGAGTAACTCACCCTCTCTCACTTTCTTCATCTGTAAAATGGAGATGCCAGCAGTACCTACCTCACAGTGCTGTTGAGCATACTTAATGAGCTAAAGTATGTTATGCACTTAGCCCGGGGCTTGACTCCTTGCAAGTGGTTATGAATGCTCATTATTGTCATTATTACTAGGAATGGGAGGGGAGAGTTTGGGGATGAGGAAACATCCTGTAGGGAAGCCCAGGAGTGAGAGATTGAGCCTGGGGCTGAGAGAATTCTGTCTGTCTGCCTCAGAGGGCTGGGGAAACAGAGGTGAGTGCTGGGGTCAGAGTTGGTTTTAATTCTCCATATCTGGTTTGCCAAAGCGGGAATAGGGTGAGGTAAGGGAGGCATTAGCCTCAAGTGCAAAATTTAAGGAGCCTCCAAAACACACCAGTGAATTAAGAGAAATAATACTTCAATACCATATTAAAAAAATAAATAAAAATGAATGGAAAAAGAATCCATGATGAACAAAACATCAAAACTGTACCTAAAGGAACATGGTCTGATCCTGCATTGGTGTCACTCATACGTGCTTTCCTCCCCTCATCCTGGCCCTATCAGATGCTGCCTTTATTTAAAATTGTGATATTCTATTCATCATTCAGTTTTTGCATTCCTTTTTATATTTTAAAAACATATTGCATTCAAATATTATTTGTCTTGATTACTGAGTATTTTGTTATTAGGTGCTGTCGAGCTGATTTCAAATCATAGTGACCCCATGTGACAGAGGAGAACTGCCCCATAGGGTCTTCTAGGCTGTAACCTTTATGAGAGTGGATGGCCAGGTCTTTCTCCCACAGAGCAGTTGAGTGGGTTCAAAGTGACAACCTTTCAGTTGGCAGACGAGCACTTAACTGTTGCACCACCAGGGCCCCTTTCAGTATTTTTGACTTGCTCTTCAATTTTGCATCCAGGGTGAGTGCCTTACTCATTTCACCCTAGTCTGGCCCTGGATAGTCCTGAAGGAACTGTTATCAGGACCTCCTTTGACTTGCTGCAGCATCCTGGTTGGTATGACAAATCATATGGTCACCCCACAGCACTAACACCGACCTGGCACCTGGGGGTGTGCAGGAAATATTGTAGCCCCATAGGTGGGACATGGGTACCCCTTGCTTCTCAGGCATCTAGAAGCCCCAGCTGCAGGTCTCTGTCCTTCCCCTCCCTCCCATAGTTCCACCACTCACACCCTGGGACGTGGGGGTGTCGGCGGGGAGAGGTGGCCTCAGACATGGCACTGCTATTTCGGGGCAGACAATGGCTTCCTTCTGTAGCCCAAATGAAACCTTTCTTCTCCCAAATTCCTCAGCCCTCTCATTAGCGGTTGTGTTTGTGGATAATAGCTATAATGAGGAGGCAATAAAAAACTCCAGAGTGGGCTGCCCGGCCTCTCCTTAACCCTTCCACAGGGAGCTCCTGCCAGCTCTGGCTGAAGTCTTAATGATTCCGGTGCGTACCTAGTGGCCAGGAGTGGGCATTTGTATTACAGCTGTATTATTTAATCTCCATTAGTTAAAAATGCTGGGCCACAGGCCAGGAGCCCAGGAAAATAAGTGGTGACAGGTGAGAGAAAAATAGCCTCCCGGCAGCCCCTGCAGCCACTTCAAAGGCCGCGGCCCTGCCAGGTAATTGAGGCCTAATGGACACCATGTCCGGGAAATGGCTTGGCCAGAGATGCCCCCTGCACTCAGGAAAGCCAATGGGCAGGGGAGTGAGGAGCGGCAGCCCTGGCCAGGCCCGGCCCAGAATGGTCCCTGTAATTAGGCCAGCACAGAGCAAATACCTTTTCTGTCAGACGCGGTGTGGAGTTGCTTATGACTTCCATTTTGGGAGGTGGGAGGAGCACCTTGGACCAGAGGTGAGCATGCCTGGGAAGAGCTGGTCTCTTCACTCTACCGGCTGCAGGAGGATCTGGTCCTTAAAAGAAGAAAGCAGTTGTAGGGGTGTGTGTGTGTATGTGTGTGTGTATGTGTGTGTGCACGTGTGTATGTATTTGTATACATATATACGAAAATGTGTGTGTATATGTGTGTGTGTATGTGAATATGTATGTGTGTGTAGGGGCCCCTCTCTCTCCCTATCTCCCTTTCTCTTTCTTCCCACATTTGGTATCCACTTTAGGAAAGTACCACAGAGTCTTGTGTCCATTTGGGCCCTTAAAACAGTCCTCCCTTCCAGCTAGCTTGTCCTATTGAATTTTTAGAATTCCAGCTCAGGGCTAGAGGCAGGGTTGGCTGTTTAGACAGAGACCTCAACCAGGAGGGTGCAGGGAAGGAGCCCCTGCCACCCTACAAGGGCACTGGGCAGGTCTAGGCCCCTCCTGACCCTCCTGGCAAAATCTGTCTCGTGGGCTACCCTCGGCACTCAGACCCCCACAGAGAGGGCCTGGAGGATCAGGCTGCCCCGGCCTGGAGAAGCAGCACAGCAAAGTGCAGCTTTTCCTGGATTGAAGTGATGGGAGAAGCTCCTTCACTCCACCCCCTATATCCACAGACTGGTTTTACCATTCCATGTTACAATATTTTTCTTTAAATGAACTCACTTTTTAACCTAAATTTACTCTAAAAATAAACCTTTTTATTGCGCCCAGAGTGGAAAATCAATTATCATTTGGTATAAATAGCAGATAACGATAGAAATGAGCACAATGAAACTAGAATGAGGTTTTAAATTCTAGCTTACTACTGTGGCCTGTTCAAGGTTCTGAGTTCGAGGCCGGCTCTCCCTCTGTTGAAAAGAAATGACGTTAGCAAGTGTTGGGGGAAGTATTAATACATTCCGTCACTGACAGCCTTCTCTCTGATGTCATCTGGAAAGACTAAAACAGAAATGAAAGCGAGTAGATGGTCGCTGCCTGGTGCCTGAGATTTAATGTCCTGTCCATGCGCAGATGTAAATAATCGCAAAGCCCACAGGTCGCACTGATGCTAAGTACCGAGCTTTGAAATCAGCCTGCCCAGCGGCATTGGGAAAGTCACTCGGTCTCTCAACCTTGATTTCCTCCTCTCAAAAATGGAGGTGGGGGCAGTGGTACTTCAGTGGTAAAATTCTCGCCTTCCACATTGGAGACCCCGGTTTGATTCCCAGCCAATGTACCACGTGCGAAGCCACCACCTGTCAGTGGAGGCTTGAGTGTTGCTGTGATATTGAACAGGTTTCAGCAGAGCTTCCAGACTAAGATGGACTAGGAAGAAGGAAGAAAGGCCCAGGGATCTACTTCCAAATAATCAGCCACTGAAAACCTTATGGAGCACAGATCTACTCTGACGTTCTTGGGGGCTCCATGAGTTGGAGTTGACTCAATGGCAACTGGTTGGCTGTCCTCACAGTGGTTAAGTATGATGGTAGTTAAGTCCTATGAGTTAAGTCCTATTGGTCACCTCATTTTGTAGACTAGGCTGAGTAACTTGGCCAAGGTCCTTCAGCTCGTTAGGTGATGAAGATGGGATTCGAACCTGCCAGGAAGGTGGGCTGCAGGGTCTGAGATCTCCCTCACTGTGCCAGAACCGCCTCTCTTCAGATGCACACATGCGTGGCCATGCTGTGAGTGGTGTGGGTGTGAGAATGTGTGAGTGTGTGTCAGTGCCCGTCTGAGTCAGAATGGGGTGTCTGAAGCCTTGGCCACCACTAGGCAGCTTGGACCAAGAGGAGTTTATTTTACAAAACCAAACCCTGCTCATTTCAGTTTGTTAACATGAAAGCTGCCTCTAATTCCATCTACAGATACCACATTCTCCCAGTCGAAATTGGCAGGGGTGGCCAGCATCGCCCCATTTCACATTCCTTCAAGTCACCAAGTGCAGCAGCCAGAGCGTGGCCATAATTCAGGATTCAGCACTCGGGTTTCAGGAGACAACATCAGAAATGCCACTGTAACCACCCTGACTCCTCTGTGGCATGGGGAGGGGGCAAGGGTGCAACTGAAGCTTCACGCTGCTGCCCGGTGCCTGCCCGAGACTGGGCCAAGTTGGCGGTCCTCCGCCAGCTCAGACAAGCATCTGCTCTGTTGGCGCTGAGGTTGGGGCGCATTGCCCACATGGTCACTGCCTCACTGCCCACCAGAGGACAGGGAGGCTGGTTTATAAATACGCACCCAGCCAGGCTCTCCCCTCCCATGGGGATTGGGCATTTCTGCAGCCATGGGACAGGAACCATCGGGCTGAATGCTGCCATTGACAGCAGCCAGAACTGACTGTGTGCTGGGGGCGGGGAGGGCAGAGCTGGCTGTGGGCTCTGAGCCCACGTGCTGGGGGCCCCACTGGCCACTGTGGTCCTTTAGGCTCCAGAAGGACCAGGACAGAGGAGGCAGGGCCTGGGAGCTCCGAGAAGTGTGTTTCCCTCTCCACTGCCCATCCCCTGCCTCCACTAATGCTCCATGGTCTGTCTCTTGGACCATCACAACCCTGTCTCCTCCAATCCACCCTCACCCTGAGTGTCCCCGGGGCAGTTGTCCCCAAGCCCAGCTCTGATCCTCAAGCTTCTGAAGCCTGTCACTCCCTCCCTCACAAATCTTCTCTGGCTCTCCATTGCCCACACAGCCAAGTCTAAAAACTCCGTACCATAGCTGTCAAGAACTCTCCCATCCTGGTAGGTAAATTAGATGCCGTAGCTGCTGCTTCCGGATCCCCTTTACTGGGTAGCTGCACCCACCCTGGTTGCTGTGAGTGTTGGCAGCTAATGGCTTACAGCTGCTCCCTTCTTCAGAGATTGCCTTGACCGATAAATCACTTACACAAGTATCCCCCTGCCCAAGAATCTGCTTCTGGGCCACCCATCTTAAGACAGTAAAGAAATGCAGAATAAAACAAGGGGAGGATAAATGGGTAAGTTAAAAGTTTGCTAGTTAGTTTTCTTAGATTGAACGGAGTTTGTTGTTCAATTTAATGGGGATATACATGCTAAAAATTATTTACTGTATATGTTTACACATATAACATCACACATAGGCACATACGTTTATATATACACCATGTGCCATTTGTACACACACAAGGTCATGCCACATATACATCCCATGTAAAGCTTAACTAAGATGTTTGTGCATCCACATGATCTTATACCCTATAGTCATAAATTCTGAAACTCCACATATATTTTTTATGCCTTATATACATTCACATACCATCATATACCATATACTTTTATCTATACACAAGATCATGTCATGTATACATTTTCACACACATGGCTATGCTCCATATACATTTATGTATTCACAGACCTACTCCATATGTATTTACACACTTAGAGTCACATGGTATATTCATTTCCACACACCGAATGTAAATCTTCAGATTCCTGGGTAAAGCGTTGGCTTATTTCCTTAAAAAGAAACACACAGTTGTCAAATGGGAGGGAAAAGTTGTTGTTTTTGTGTATCAGGCCCATTAGCCTAGATAAACTGTTGGCCTCCTGTAATGATTAATGACAGAATAGTGCAGTTGTTGCAAAAATAAGTCCTGCAGTGAGGAGAACTGCAGATTGTATCTAACGCCAGGGGATGGCTTATTCATCTCACTTCTGGAGGAATTCCTGAGAAAATCAGTCTCCTTTATTAATGATATTTCACTCTGCACTGCGAGACATCTTTTATCGAGCCAGAAGGGCGATTATCTATTTAGGCCCGGAAACAATATTACTTATTGCTTCAGCTGCAGGGCAAGGAGACAAGCTAAGAGGAGAGAGACACAGAGCAGGGGGCTCCTGTCCCCAGATGGACAGGGTGCCAGGGACCCCGAAACCTCCAGGCAACTTCCTCCCTCCATGCCGAAGGGGTGTGTGTATGTGTGAATGAACATATGGGTGGACATATATGAGTGTATATGTGTGTGTACGAGTGTATGTCTGAGTGTGTGTGAGTGTACGCAGATGAGTGTCTATGTGAGTGTATGTATGTGTGTGTGTATGTAAATGAGTGTATGTGTGTGTGTGAGTGTATGTGTGAGTATGTGTGTGTGACTGAAGCAGAGGGGCCTGGACATAGCTGTCCTGCCCTTTGCTTGAAATTAACCAATGCTGTCTCTCATTCATTCAATGAACATCTACGAGAACCAGCTGGGCCTACTGGGTGTAAGGCCTTTGCCAGGGCACTGAGGGTCTCCTGGCATAAAGAAGGCAGGTCTTGGTCCTCCAGCCTGAGTCATTTCTGCTTTGAAATTCTGTTTTCATCCAATCCTTCTCTGACTGCACTTTGGGAAGAACAAGGGATTAGGTAGCGGGCTATGATAGAAAAAGGAAGTAGTGTCTAGATTTATACCACCATTTATTGATTTACAGATTGCCTACCATATGGCAGTCCCTGTACGGATACAGCAAGAAGAATGTGGGGACTTATTTTGCCAGTTTCCTGGAGAAAGTGACCAAACCGCTGGCTATCCCAAAGGATATTTGGTAAATTTGCCTGTTTCTTGTCTTAGTCATTTATTCATTCAACGTGCATTTATGAAGCACTTAGTGTATGCCAGCACCTGTGCTAGGCTCTGGGGAGTCAACGATGAGTAAGACGGGATTCTTGCCTGCCAGGAATTTATAGCTAATGAGAGAATTTGGACATGAAAACAAAATAAAACTCTGCAGGGTAATAAAAGAAAATAGAGCTTTATGTGTCCAGCATGGGGTCAGGCACAGAGTGTGCATGTGTGTGTGTGGGAGGGGGTAGATGGGGGAAGTCAGCGATGGCAGATGGTATACTACAGCAGAAAACACTTGAGTCTGACATCAGTCTCAACTGACTTCCATCCAAGCTTACCCATTTATTAGTTCTGAGACCTTGCACACAACCCCATGTCTCCTTGAGCTTCAGTTTTCTCACCCATACAATGGGGCCAATGATAGCCATTTCTTGTGAGAATTTAGCCAACACTTTATTATCCTTGCGTTTTTTTTTTTTTTTTTTTAAGGCTCAAATATGCAGTGATGGTGCTCAGTATGTAGAAGCTTTTATTGATACAATGCCCTGTCTGTCTAGACAGAGGATCCAATAGAATAACAATTTCAATGATTGCTTTTTGAGCACTTCCTATAATCCAGGGCTTGGAAGACAGGACTGGCCATCTGTTTCCAGAAGGTCACAGCCTTGAAAACTGTACTCCACATACATTAGGTTGCCATAAGTCGGAATCAACTCCTCGGCACCTAACAGTAACATTCTAAATGCTTTCCGAGTGTTGTCTCTCTGGATGGGGCCAAGTCCTGGAAAATGGGACCAACTGGGAATTATTCTGGATTAAGCATCCCTGAGTAACCGAGGCAGGAAGTGCTTCTCACCTTTGGGGAAAGACAAGATGGGGAAGCCCAGGGGTTATGGAGGCCCTCAACACTTCAAGAATAGACTGCAGGACAGCAGCATCAGCATCACCGGGGCTCATTAGGAGTGCAGAATCTCCCCGCCCTGACCTTCGGAGTCAGGATCTAAATAAAGAAGTTCCACGCATTGAGGTACGAGAAGCCCTGTTACCGTCCATTCTCCTTTGCAGCTCCTCTTGCACTTCTCCAGTGATGGAACACTTGCTACCTGCCCCCCACTTCATGAGCAGCCCCTCCCACAAGTCTGCTTATCCAAAGTCCTGCATGGCAAGACCAGCGGAGGTGGGAGAGAGAAGGGATGGGAGCTGGGGACAGACTCTAGAGCAGTCAAGAGAGGGTCCTTAACAGCACAGGCTCTCTGCACCAGGCCAAGAGAATGGCCTTGGGCATGGGGTCTGTGGAAGGGCACTTAGGTGAGCTGGGCCCCAGGACAACCAGGATTACTCCTTACCATGTGCCAGGCACTATGCCAGGCCCTTGTCTTGCATTACTGCATATAATCTGCTTACCCACAACACTAGGAGGTAGACATTGTTTATGCTTCCATTTTACAAACGGGAAAACTGAGGTCTCTAGCCCAACATGACTCGGTGGCAGAGCCTCCATTCAAACCCAGGCCTGACTGTTAAAAGCACTAACCATATCCACTTGCTCCATCCTTGACCCAGTGCCTCTTCCGATGCCTCACACTAAAGTGCAAGAAGTAGCCTCCCTCCTTGGCCTTAGCCTTGACCTTGGCTTTTCCTGATGTTCCTCCTCTGGCAGGGGCTGCTGGAGAGAGTCAGGGCTTAAGCCCCTCATTCAGGGTGCTGGCAGTGCCCAGCGTGCCCTGGTGGGCAGCAGGAACTCTGAGGTCCAGCCCATCTCTCTCAGCACTTTTGCTGCCTCTCTCCCCCCAGCTCTCCCCACCCCAGTAATTAAGTAAGTCTCTGGAAGAGGAGCCTGTACTGTATGTCATAAAATCTCTCTGAACTACCTATATTTACCCCTGAAAGTGAATTCTTTATAAGACCCGGGATATCAAAGCAGCCGGGGATCAAAGTAGTTTTAATAAGCCAGCCGAGTGCGCCTGCCCAGCCTGGCCTCCTCCCGCTGCCCACTGCCCTCCTTGGAAGGCACTTAGGACACCCCTTGGGTCCTATTGTCACTCTGACTGCCGACTACTCATGCCTTGAGGGGAATAAAAGCATCCGCCCTTCTCACTCTGGGCCCTGCCCACCCTGGCCTGCACAGGTCTGTGTCTGCACCTCGTCATTTATTGGGGACACAAGGCTTTGGTTGAATATGCCTGGAAGCGTCATTGATGACAAGTCACAGAGAGCTGGGAGGGTCAGAAACAGGGGTTGCAAAGTGGCCCACCATGCAGTTAGTCTACACAGAGGTAAAAAAAAAAGAAGAAAAAAGGGAGAGAGAGAGATCTAGTTGCATAACTAAAAATTGGGCCAAAGTCAGGAAAGTGGCTCCCTTGGGGTTGCTTACTGGAAAGCGGTAAGAAAAAGACTTCTGGTGTGTGGACCACCTTCTGTTCTTGCTTTGGGTGTGATTACATGGGTGGGTTCCCTTTCAGAAAATTTATCAAGCTGGATAAATTGTATGCCCTTTTCTGTATGTGTGTTTTACGCCCATAAAAAGTTTTTAAACGTCAGAGCACTTCACATACAATTCTGGTTGCCCTGATTCTTGGGCAATCAGGCCACTGGGCCACATTTGCAAGTGGCTGCCATCAGTGGGCACTGAGTACTGGCTGCCCCCAATACCACGTGGTCTCTACACAGACCCATGTCGAACTTGCCTGCTCTTGTAGAAATTTCCATTTTGATCCCTGTTCTAGTGAAACCCTCTTAGTCTACACATGGGGAAATGAGACCCAAAATTGAAGCTAGGATGTTGAAACCAGACCTAATTTTTAACTGTTGCTTCAGGTTTGTTCTCTTACACCAAGAGTAGGCCAACTATGGCCCATGGGCCAAATTCAGCCTACCATCTACTTTTGTAAATAAAGTATTATTGGAAACAGGCACAACCATTCATTTATGTATTGTCTATGGCTGCTTTTGTGATACAATGGCAGAGTTGAGTGGTTAAGACAGACACCATATGTGGCCTGCAGAGCCCAGAATATTTTATATATGGACCTCTGCCAATCTCTGCCTTACACCATAGTGCTTTGTATATCATGACCCAACAGTAAATTAAATGAGGGAGCATTCAACCAATAGTCATCCAGTTCATCATTCAATCAAGGATTCCACTGGATGACTCCTCTATTCAACACTGGGCAGGGCTCAGGTATGAGTCAAGGTACCCCTTTATGAATGGTAGCTAGGATGTGGTAGGGTAGTCAGTGAACTAGGTTGCTCTGCCACTAATGAGTAGTGTGCCCTTGGGAAAGAGTCTTAATCTCTCTGGACTTCAATGTAACATGCCTGCCATCCTCAAAGGGTTGTTGCGAAAATCCTGAAAAGTCACATGAGCGAAAGTTCTTTGGAGATTCTGAAGGGTGAGGGTGGTGGCGATGGCAATTGCAATGACAACAATAATACTATACCATATTTATTGAGTAACTACTATGCTCCATGAACTGGGGGTCAGCATTTTTAATGGATTATTCAACAACAAACCTTTGAGGTAGATCCCATTATTCTGCACATTTTGCAGACAAGGGAACTAAGGCATTTAAGACTTCAAAAGATTCAATTAGTCCACAGATATTTATTGAGCATCTTCTAGGGATTTGTTGTTAGTTGCTGTTGAGTTGGCTCCAACTCATGGCGACATTATAGCTTCGTCCTATACCAATTCCATGATCTTTGATGTGTTTGAGCCCATCGTTGAGGCTATTATGTCAATCCATCTCATTGAGGGTTTTCCTTGTTTCCATTGCGCTCTACTTTACCAAACTCTTCTAGGGACTGGTCTTTCCTAATGACGTGACCAAAGTAAGCAAAGTAAAGCTCTAGGGATAGAATAGTGAACAAAACAAAGAATCTACCTTCATAAAGCCTCTATCTAATAAATTCATAAACTTTCATACGGCTAGAAAATATGCAGCCAAGATTTGTGGAGCCAACTCAACAGCAACTAACAACAAATCCCTAGAAGATGCTCAATAAATATCTGTGAACTAATTGAATCTTTTAAAGTCTTAAATGCCTTAGTTTCCTTGTCTGCAAAATGGGCAGAATAATGGGATCTACCTCAAAGGTTTGTTGTAGACTAGCTTTCTCTATTAATCACCACTGGTTACAATGATGACAGAGAAGGAGGGAAAAGGCGTAAAGGCCAGAGCCCACGACCCAAGCTACCTCTCCAGATGTCTCCCCATTCAAACCAAACACCCAGACCTAGAGTTTGGCAACGGCATGCTGCTGTCAGGAGACCCCTGGAGGGCTCCAGAGCTGAGCAGCACTGTTAGGGCAGCTTGTTGCTTGGGGAGCTGGAAATATATCAATCGGACCTCTGTTGAGGCTGAGTCCTGCTCTACATACACCACAGTCCAGAGGTTACCTGAGGTCTTCTCCAAGGTGGTCATGTCAAAAACCACACGCTACTTGCATTCTGGTGATCCTAAAGAGTCCCTGAACTGCCTTGATGTTTCTTTGGGACTTGAGCTGCTTGCGGGTGTCAACAATGGCGGGGTGATGGAGAATCCTGTCACTGGACCCTGAAAATGGCTTCTCCACCAGGAAGGGCAGGAGAGACGGAGCGTGGATCCAACCAGTCTGCATTCCAGGGCTGGGGATGAACAGACCCCACACCACAAAGGCCATGCCTCAACCCTGACAATTCAGCCTGCAACCTTGGCCCTGACCTTCCCCTAACCTGGCTCTGCAGGATCTTTCTGGAACACGCCCTCCCACCCTATCCCAGGACTCTACTCCTGACGCATTGAACTGCTCAGCCATTTCCCAGTCTCTTTCCATTCCCACACCTTGGTGCAGGTGATCCCTCTGCCAGGAGCACCCTTCCCTATGCCTGACAAAGTCCTCTCCAGTCAAGACTCCTCTCCCCTTCCAAGGCCCTGCTCCAATGCCACCACCCTGGCAAGCTGTCCCCAGTGCTGCTGCTTCTGTATCAACCACCACACCACGAGGCTCATGGCCCATCCCGGGTGTCATCAAGAGAGGTCTGGGAGTCTCCTCCCTCCCTAGACTGGGAGTTCCTGGAGGGTAGGGCTGGGCCGGACTCATCACTGGGTCCCAGGCCCAGCCCAGAGCTTAGCCTAGATGACAAGCAAATTAGTTGAATAAACAAAGCTTGGTTTTCGTGTCCTGGGTCTCCAGCCAGCTCTTGACTGTGGGGAAGGAAAAGGGAAGGTAGTGTGTGGTGGTGGGGGCTGGAGACAGTAGCCTAGGCAGGGTGAAAGGCAGGCACAACACCACTTATAACACCCAGAGGGAGTGGGAAAAGGGGGCTGGGGAGGTTGGGGGGAGGGGCGGGCAGGGCAGGAGCTCCTTCCTGTGGCAGGAAGAGAGGAGGGTGAGAGGAAGAATGAAGGCCCCAGCAGCCATCACCAAGGAGGCAAAGGGCATTAACAATAGTTAGCATTTACAGCGTCCTCACTATGTAGAGCAATGGTCAAGCGCTCGGCTGTTAACTGAAAATTTGGTGGTTTGAATCCACCCAGCCGCTCTGAGGAAGGAAGACCTGGCAATCTGTTCCCATAAAGATTACAGCCTAGGAAACACTGTGGGGCAGTTCTACTATGTCACATGGGGTCGCTATGAGTCAGAATCGAATAGACTTCACCCAACAACAACAACACTATGTAGCAGGCACTGACTTAGGCACTTCACCTGTATTAGCTTATCTAAACCTCACAGCAAACCTGCAAATAAGGTACCAATCAATAATAGGTCTTTTTCAGGAACAAAGAAATGGAGGATCAGAGATGTTAAGTAACTTGCCCAAGTTGCACAGCTAGAAATTGGTAGGTCCAGGATATGACCCCAGGCAATCTGGCTCCAGAGCCTGTATGCTCCCCTTCTCCAACACACACACACACACACACACACACACACACACACACACACACACACACATACACACAGCTAATAATTGACCTATCAGATCTTCACAAAACTCAGGAGCTCGGCCAAATTAATGTGTATTTCCATTCCGGGCCAAGACTAAGGTTAGGCAAGTGAAAGGCAAAGGTGCAAAATTTAAGGAGGCGCTCACTCTTAGGTGCCGACTCTGCACTTGCATGAGCCTGCAAATGAATGCCTCCTTAAATTTTATATTCTGGGTTGTGGTTTGATTGCCTCATCCCAGTTCCAACCCTGTTACCGCTTCATAGATGAAGAAACTGAGGCCCTGGCACAATATATGAAGTGCTCAGGGGCATAAAGCACAAGACCGGCAGAACTGGGAATCGAACTCAGGGTTGCTGGGAAGTAGGACAGGGCTCAGGTCCCCACGAGACTACAGAGAGCTAAGACTGGCTTGGCAACAGTGACCAAGAGAGGCCCAAACAGGCCTCTCCTCCGTCTCTCCACTCAGGGCACCTCGCTTTTCCCCTGTTCTGGAGACCAGCCCAGGCTCCTCCCACCGTCCCTGTTCAGCCTCCTTCTTGCCAGATTCTAGCTGCAGGCTCAAGGCAGGGAGGCACAGCTGGCTGAGGCTGGAAACAAAGCACAGAGGCCTCAGCCTGAATTCCTGTCCCCTCTCGCACCCCAGTTCCCAGACAAGCAGTGAGGACCGGCAGCCCGAGAGGACGCTGGCGATTAGCGGAGAAGCCCGAGTAGGAGGCAGCAACTCCAGAGAGTGCATTCTTGACAAGGTTTCATTGGAGACTCACAAATTCTTGGAGACCAAGGTCAGTTAGGGATCATTATGCCCATTCCACAGATGAAGAAACCGAGGCTCCTGAAGAAACAGAGAGTTGCCCAAGGACAGCAGCCTGATGGCTTCTACTCCGGGAGCTCGAATCCAGCCCACTGGATCCCTCCCTCAGCTCGGGAAGGGAGGGAAAGCGGAAAAATTTCCACATGCTTCTATGATAAGCGTGTGTGGATCTCATTTGAACCCCATCTAGATCAAAGTGCAAGTTTTTCCCGGTTAGGCTCTTAAAAAAAAAATGACTTTTGATTTTCAAAAGAAAATGCTCTGCTGACTTAGACATCAATAACTCACTTAAAACTTGGGGAATTGTACTATTAACTTCTTTTTTTTTTTCTTTTTACTGGCCCTCCTCCCAATCCTTATTGCTCTGGGTCTCAGAGGGCAGAGCCCAGGTACCTCCAGGCCCTCTGTTCTGCTGGGGAAGGTATTCTTCCCAGGGGGACCCCCTGAGTTCCTCACCAGGGCCGTGACACAGGCTGTGATTGTCCTCCTTTCTCAGTGTATCCGAGGGGACTGCCTGCTGAAGGTTTGCAAGGGCTGGGTAAAAGCTGGAGAGCAACTCCACAACCTGGACCGTAATGAGATGGCAAGATGGAGGCAGACACCCGCGACATAAATAGGCCAACACGTTTGCTCATTTCTCCTTGTTTAAATTTCTTGGCAATACCCGCCCCCCGCCCCCCAACCCCTCAAAATGGGAAAAATTGTAAAAAAAAGAAAAAAAAGATAAATTGGGCTTTTGTGTATGTGTCTTGTTTGAAACCAATCTGATCTCAATTCTTTTGTGGGCTTTGAAAGTCTGTGCGGGAATTCCCCCCTCGCTGTAAATACCCAGCGTCCGGGCCGTATGGCATGTGATCTGTAATAAACTTCAAAAGAACACCTTTGACATTTTAGATAACTTGCAAATGATGATGCAGAGAAATCTTTTGCCACTACAAAGAAAGAACAAAAGAACCGACATGAAAGAGAAATCAATAAACATATGGCAATTAATAAAACATTTTCTATGAATACCCTACAAAGAGTTTTACAACGGTATAAAAACCCAACAGTTGTTTCAATGTGGATTTAAGAAGTCTCAGCTGGCGTATTAAGACATCCACGCCGTGCAGCACACGGGAAGGCACAGAAAAACCGGGGCCAGGGCTGGGCTTGTAAATCCATCAGAGGCAAAGGTACAGAACAGACGGGGAGATGGTCTGGAAAGAGGCTGAGGCATCAAGCAGTGCATTCATTTTTCGGGGACTAAAAAGGCTGAGGTGGAGGGGAGCACGCCTTTTCAACTGGCAGGAGCCAGCGGTGAACAAGCCCCTTTGGAAGCTGGGCCGATGTCTCCCAACCTCATCAGCTAAGCCCGGCCCCAAGGAACATTCTCTGAGATGGGTTCTGTAGCAACCCTGGGACCTCCAGCTTCTCCCTGTCCCATATCTGCCATCCCCCACCCGTGTGGTGCCCAGCCTGGGGCCAGGGTAGGATTCCATAAGGGGAGGGGTTTCTGGGCACTGACGGATTGAAATGAAGCTGCATATTCATACCCATGGTTTGTGAGCCCTGCCTGAGCACTGGTGCTGTCTCCACTGAATTCTTAGTGCCACTACTTCAAAGACACTTCTTCCTCAACCCGCATCCCGAATTTGAATCCTTGCTCTGCCACTGCCAGCTCACTCGGCTTCTTTGGCCTCAGCTTCCCCTTCTGTGCAATGGGGATGGTGTGGTCTGTCCAGGCTTGTGGGCTGCTCATAGACATTAGTGTGAACCTCAGAGCCTTGTGCCCACGGACGTGGGTGGGAGAAGATGGCCTCTACCTCGGCATACTGGGGCCCTGCAGTTGATCTACCTGCCTCTTCCCTGGGGTGTTGGCATGGCTCCATCAGCAATTAGAAAATATGGTCTCCCCTGGAAACCCAACTGGGTGAACAATGAACTCAAATTCCTTCCAGGCTGGCGCTGGTGGTACCTCCAGCACATCTCCCTGGAAATTATGAGGCTTAGACAAGTAAATGCAGCTTCTTTGGAAATCTAGAAACCCTAGTGGCATAGTGGTTAAGTGCTATGGCTGCTAACCAGAAGGTCGGCAGTTTGAATCTACCAGGTGCTCCTTGGAAACTATATGGGGGCAGTTCTATTCCGTCCTATTGGGTGGTTTTGGTTTTTTGGAAATCTTGGAGGAGATTGGAGATGGATCGCCAGAAAGACAGACCAGAGGACAAGAGGCGGGCAGAGACAGAACAAAGCAGCTATACAGGGACATGGGGCTGAGATTCCTCTCTCAACACCGAGTGTGTTCTCGTACATGGAATAGCACGTATGTGCACATGTTACTTGTGTATGCATGCATGTGTATGTGCACATGCATGGAAGCCTGTGTGCATGTAAGTGTGTTGCCTGAGGGAAGGGAAGCAGCCTGTTGAGCAGAAGGTATCTGACTGGCCTGGGTTCAAATCCACTGTGACCTTGGTTAAGTTCTTTAACATCTGACACTCACTTTTCCCATCTGTAAAATGGAGGTTATGTCGCAAACACCATAGGCTTCTCATAACGATTAAATCATGTGATCATGAACTGAAGGCTCTGGGACAGGCTGGTGTGTGGTAGGAGCTCAGTGCATTACTATAAGTGATATAATCATAACAGTGATGGTGTTGGTGGGTTGTCCTTCCTTTGAATGGGAAAGTGGCTGGGCCTGGACTCCTTTTGACTTCCTGCTCCCTTATGGTAGCATAAGCTCTCCAAGCTAGAGGTTGTAGCTCTCCATCTACCCCCCAATGCTGACCTCCACCCCCTCCTCCCACCACTCAGATTTGCGTGCCTCTCAAGACCTCCATAACAAGTAGTAACCATCAGTTTCTGCCTTTCATGCTTCTAAGCGCACCACTTCCCAATGTGACCTTCCCTGTCAGTCATTCTCCTTCAGCTCAGTGGAGCTCAGTCCTGGCTGTGCTCTAGAATCAGTTGGATGAATCAGAACCCCTGGGGAGGGGCCCAGGCATTGGCATTTGAGAAGCTTCCCAGGTGATTGTATTGTGCAGCCAGAGCTCAGAACCACAGCTATGGTTGCTGGCCACTTATAGGAAGCCCCAGGGCCCTTGTAGAGGGCTTCATCCTCTGGGATGGACAGGGTCCCCAGCAGACTCAGGAGCAGGTTCAGAATCAGATCATGGCTCTTGAATGCAGCAGGCCAGGTCTTACATGAGGGGCACGACAGCTGGGCACTTCTTTGCACGGTTTTAGTGTCACCTGGGGCACTTTTTAGAAAGGCACATGCCCAGGCCTCACTCAGGCCCTACTGAATCAGAATCAGTGGGGTGGGGCCCCAGGAAGTGGCACTACCCCCATGGTATTCTTTGCACATTCAAGTTCAAGAACTCATTCTGTGGAATTAAAAGCTTTGAGATCAAACGGACCTTGGTTCAAATCCTAGTTTCACCATTTCTTGTTTTTTTTTTTTTTTTTTTTATCACCTGGGCAGATGATTTAACCCCTCTGTGCCTTAGTTTCTTCATCTGTAGTACACAATTAATCATAACTACCTTATAGGATAAATGCAAAGATTACAGGAGTTGATGAGTACAAGGTACACAGCCCAATATGTTGTTGTTGTTAGGTGCCATCGAGTCGGTTCTGACTCATAGCTACCCTACGTACAACTGAAAGAAACACTGCCTGGTCCTGCACCATCTTCACAATCATTGTTATGCTTGAGCCCATTGTTGCAGCCACTGTGTCAATCCATCTCATTGAGGGTCTTCCTCTTTTTCGCTGACCCTCTACTTTACCAAGTGTGATGTCCTTCTCCAGGGACTGATCCCTCCTGATAATATGTCCAAAGTATATGAGACATAGTCTTGCCATCCTTCTCATTCTGGTTGTACTTCTTCCAAGACAGATTTGTTCATTCTTGTGGCAGTCTGTGGTATATTCAATACTCCTCAGCAGCACCACAATTCAGAGGCATCATTTTTTCTTCCGTCTTCCTTATTCATCGTCCAGCTTTCACACGCATATGATCCGATTGAAAACACCATGGCTTCGGTCAGCCCACCTTAGTCTTCAAGGTGACGTCTTTCCTTTCTAACACTTTAAAGAGGTCTTTTGTAGATTTGCCCAATGCAATGAGTCTTTTGATTTCTTGACTGCTGCTTCCATGGGTGTCGATTGTGGATCCAAGTGAAATGAAATCCTTGACAACGTCAATCTTTTCTCCCTTTATCATGATGCTGCTTACTGGTCCAGTTGTGAGGATTTTTGTTTTCTTTATGTTGAGGTGTAATCCATACTGAAGGCTGTGGTCTTAGACCTTCATCAGTAAGTGCTTCAAGTCCTCTTCACTTTCAGCAAGCAAGGTTGTGTCATCTGCATAATGCAGGTTATTAATGAGTCTTTCTCCAATCCTGATGCCTGGTTCTTCTTCATATAATACAGCTTCTCAGAGTATTTGCTCAGCATACAGATTGAATACGTATGGTGAAAGGATACAACCCTGACTCACACTTTTCCTGACTTTATCCCCTTGTTCTGTTCGAACAACTGCCTTTTGATCTATGTACAGGTTCTTCAATATGTGGATCATATTAAATGCTCAATATAAGGGAACACGTAATAATAATATTGATTGTTGTTGTTGTCACTGATGGTGGTGGTGCTGGGCTCCTCCCTTTCCTTGCTTTGCCACAGAGCAGCCAGACCTCCTTTGGGTAGTTCAGGGGTGCTGAAGGCTACTTGGAATTTGAAGATGGGAACAAGAAACTAAGGATTTCCCCTCTCCCTATGGATCTGGGCAGAGTAACTGGCTGCTATTTGCTGGGTTAGGGACTCAGCTCTGGATCTTATCCCCAAGTAACTTCCCCTACAACCCCCCACAGGGGCAAAGACGATGCTCATCAGAGGAAGCCTGGACTGGTTTGAGTCCGCAGAGCCCTCCACTCCCATTGCTGAGAAGATGGGTATCTCCATCCTTGGCAGGCCTCACCCTACCCCAGTGACATCCAGCAGGAGGCCTGCCCTAAAGGCAATCAAATTAATAAGAGGTATCACGGGTTCAGCAGGGCCAGCCCCCGAAGTTCTTCAGACTCATACCAAACTTCTTACTTGCCAAAGCATCTCCCATTTTTTGAGTTTGGTAGAAGCTCTTCTAGCCAAACTTCTTTTAACTAATTTGCCAGATTAGCCAACATTTTCAGGGCTTCTGCAAATAGACTGGCTGCTGCCCACAGAGGCCACATCTTCCCAGAAGGCACACTGCTCTCTGGTGCACTCACGCACCTGCACTCCTTGGTGGAGAGGGGCAGATTCATCCCAAGTCAGTTGAGTCTATTCCCAAGCCTGTTTATATGCCAGTTGTGCTTCTTATTGTAATTACATAATTACATTAAAGACTGCACAAACCGATGAAATGTGAGTGCAAAACCAAGGAGGTAAGTGCTTTGAGAAATCTCAGAGACAGCAATTTTCTCAAGAAAATATGTTGTCAAATTAAGAGCGAACAAAGTAAGTACAAAAGGCTGTGAAAGTTGCAAATATCTAGACAGATTCTGCATTCACATTGCTTTGCTCAAGCTCTGGATCTTCTTTGAAGAGAACTACAACTTGTAGGTAGAACATTATGGTTTTCATTGATGTAAGAACTCCAGTTGGGACTGTAAAATGGTACAACCACTGTGGAAAACAGTTCGGGGCTTCCTCAAAAAACTAGAAATGGAGCTACCTTAACCTATTGCCGTTGAGTCGATTCTGACTCATAGCAACACTACAGGACAGAGTAGAACTGCCCCATAGGGTTTCTAAGAAGGGACTGGTGGATTTGAGCTGCCGACCTTTTGGTTAGCAGCCGTAGCTCTTAACCACCGTGTCACTACAATTCAGCAATCCCACTCCTAGGAATATACCCTAGAGACCTAAAACTACTAGGATGACCAGCTTTTTGCACTCCTATGTTCACTGCAGCTTTATTCACAATAGGAAAACAACAGAAACAACCGAAGTGCCCGTCAACAGATGAATGGTACATACACACAATGGAATAATAGGCAACCACAAAGAATAATGATAAGTCTGCAAAACATGTTATAACACGGATGGACCTGGAGGGTATAATGCTAAGTGAAAGAAGTCAAACACGTAAGGACAAACATTGTATGTTCCCTCTTTTATAAGAAGACAAGAACAGATAAATATAGAGAGACCAGTGTTCATTGGTGGTTACCAGGGAGGGGTGGGGAGGGGTAAGTACACTTTATAACTTGCAGAATTTTTGCTTTTGGTGATGGGAATGGTGGGTGCGAGTGTGGAAGTAGTGAGCACAGCACAACCAGAGTAAAGATGAGTGTTTGAGCACAAACAGAAGGGTACAGACACAGTTAAAAAGAACGCCGACAAACTGTGATAAATGTAACTAATGTCAATGAACAATTTATGTGGAAACTTATAAAAAAAATTCACTGGGGGATATGCAATTTTGCGACGATAGTGATAACAGCTAAAGTATGTATTTGGTTGCATACATACATAAGTATGCATAAATATGTTCAGGAAAGCACACATGAATAACTGTAGGCATATGTGTATACAAGTTTATGTGTGCTGCATATATTTTCAAGTATAAAATAAAGCACTAGGGGGCACAGTTATGAATACTTCCTAGATAGAAACAAACACCTCACAGGAGTGTTCTCCTGGGTTGGAAGGCTTAGGATCACAGCCTCGTGGGGCACAACTCAGTCAATTGGCATAATATAGTCCAATGTTCTGCGTCCTAGTTTGGTGAGTAGCGTCTGGGATCTTAAAAGCTTGCAAGCATCTATCTAAGATACAACTATTGGTATCGACTCATGCAGCGCTAAAGAGAAAGAAGGAAACCAAAGACTCAAAGAAGAAACTAGTCTACAGAACCAATAGTCTAGGTGAACAATGACATCACCTACCTTGAGATCAGAAGAATTAGGTGGTGCCTGGCTACCACTACTGACTGTTCTGACCAGAGTCTCAATAGATGGTTCCAGATAGAATGGGAGAAAAATGTAGAACAAAACTCAAATCCCTAAAAAAGGCCAGACTTACTAGATCAGTAGAGACTGGATGAACCCACAAGACTATCACCCTGAGATACTCTTTAAACTTGAAACTCAGACCACTCCCAGTGTTCAGTTACCTTTCAGCCAAATGATGAATTGGCCCATAAAATAAATAATATCACCCATGAGTACTGTTCTCCTCACAATAGTCTAGATGAAACCAAATGGTAAACATTTACCCTAGACCAAAGGTGAGAAGGCAAGGGGGGACAGGAAAGCTAGATTAATGGAAACAAAAACAACCCAAATAGAAATAACAGGAGTGCTGATATATTGTGAAGAATATAACCCATGTTACTGAACAATATGTATAGAAATTGTTAAATGAGAACCTAATTGTTAAGTGAGAAGAACTTAAACTTTCACCAAAAACACAGTTAAAACAAAAAACTCCAGTTGGGGTCATGCTCAAAGAAATTGCCTTGATCCTACAGGAAAAAAATCAGTGAATTCTCATTCATTTCTCGTATTTAAGTTAAAATAAAATGCTTGCAATAGCTAGGTATATGTTGTTTCCAACGATTTCACGCTGTTAGTCTGATTAGTCTAATCACTACCCATAGAAGACACTTCTACTATTCTTCTTCAGGTCAGCAGGACCAGGATGGTTAACCTGTTTTAAAGATGAGAACACTGAGGTCAAGTAGCATGAAATAGCACGTCCACAGTCTCAGAGCTGTCGAGTGGTTCAGCTGGATCCAGGTAGAATTCTAAAATAGCCCCTAAGTTTCCCACCCCCTTGTGTACATATCCTATACAATTCTCCCCCATGTCCCGTGTGTGGCAAAATCCTGTGATGTCACTCCTGCGATCAGGTTGCTAATTAGTTGATTCTGGCTTAATCAAAAGGATGTTATCTTGGGTGGGTCTGATCTAATCAGGTCGATCCTTTAAAAGAAGGTGAAGTGTCAGAGAGACACTTTTGCTGGTCTCAAAGAAGATGAAAGCTGTCAATGGTTCTACAGCTGCAAGGAACCGAATTCTGCCAACAACCTGAATGAGCTTGTATGTAAAAGGACCCTGAATGAGCTTGTATGTAAAAGGACCCCAGAAATCAGATGGGATCCAGCCCTGGCTGACACCGTGATAGCACTCCTGTGAGACCTGAGCTGAGGTTCCAGCTAACCCATCCCTGGTCTCCTGACCCAAGGAAACTGTGAGATAATAAATTTGTCTTTTTTTAAGCTGCTCAATTTGTGGCCGTTTGTTACACAGCAATAATAATAACAGTAATAAACTAATATATCCCCCAGAGACCCCAAAATACCACAGCGCTTTACCTCATCCTACCCACCAGATAAGGAGCCTTGGCGGCACAATGGTTAAGTAGTTGGCTGCTAACTGAAAGGTTGGCAGTTCAACCCACTCAGCAGCTCCACAGCAAAAAGACCTGTCGATCTGCTTCTGTAAAGATTATAGCCTAGGAAACCCTCTAGGGCAGTTCTACTCTGTCGTATGGGGTCCCTATGAGTCAAAAACTGAGTCGATGCTCCTAGCAACAACACCCACCATATGGAATTTCCCAGCCTTGGAAGACCCAGCCGAGGTGACATCTGACTTTTGCAATGATGTCTTGCTTTTATTCCAGGCAAATTAATTTCCCATATGAAATTCAGTGTAAGTAAATTATCAGGAAGAAAGTCTCTCGCCTCCTTCCCTCTCCCAGGGAAGGGTACTTGCATGAGTGTCTGTTTTTGAATTAAACATCAATAAAGTGGCCTGTCATTAGTGTCACTGCGGATGGAGCTTCTGTAAATTTCATACTCTGTAAGCTCATTCTCCACCTAATAAGTTTACTTTTTCCAAGGTATTCGGATTCCTCACACCCCGTTCGCTCAAATACAGAGCCTTAGCCTCTAATTGCCAGTCCCTGCTCAGCCCCTAGGCCCTGCTTTTAAAAATGAACGCGCCTGAAAAGGAACCACTTGAAACCGTTTATTGGCTGCTTTGGATGTCTTTTTCCCCTCTAGGGAGATAGGACGTCTCTGCTGTTTCCAGCACACTGAACAGCTAAGGGCAGAGGAGAGCTTTTATTTATTTTGTTACCCCCGGGTCCTAGCATAAGGCCTGACAAGTAACAGAGGTGCAGAAAATGTCTCCAGAAAGAAGGCAGGAAGGAAAAAATGGAAATGAAGAAAAAGGAGAGAAGGAAGGAACAAAGCAAAGGGAAGAAGGGGAGACCAGGAGGAGGGAAGGCAGGTACAGTGTCTCTGGTGACAGTGTGTGGTGACCCATGAAGGCACTCATGTCCTCGAAACAGGGCCCCAGCCATGTCTCCAGACCTTCCTGGACTCTATTCCAGGTGATGGAATCTTCTGGCTTGAGGGCAATTTCCTGACTGTGGGAGCATGCTCAGACCACATCCAGGACAGGCTGCAGGTGCCTGGCAGTTAACACCTGAGGAACGACTCTCCACAAACGAGGAAGCAGAATTGATCGATAAATCCCCCAGCACCCTGAGCCGAATGAGGCTATTCTGAGGTGTGTGCTACAGTCCCCAGAGGGTCCCCGGAGGAATAGAGCCCCAGCAGGAACACTCTTGGTACTGCCCCTTTCGCTGGCTTTTCACCTTCCCTGCCTCACTTCTCCACTTGCTCATCAGGCTTCCTGGCATCGCCTTCCAAATAGACTCCTCATACCCATCTTCTCTTGTTCTCCTGTTGAGGGAAGTCAAACTAAGCTGCCCCTTCTGACCTAGCTCATGCCTGTGGCAGACATCACTAAACAATCATACCACTTGTTCCTTCTGGGCTCAAACAAGGCTTCAAAATCCTACCCTTCCCACAGTATTCTGGGCAGCCATGACTAATCGCTCCATGGAACAATATGCTCTAACTCCAAACATTCGGTGCCAGGACTGCTTCTCATAGAATCCGTGGCAACCACTGCCCAGACATGGTACTAAAACGGACTCCTCAACCCCCAGAGGGAAATAGAAACGGTCACTACACAAGTGGTTCTTGATCATCCAGTGTGTCATGTGGGATAACCACAAAGTAATAACAACTCCTAGGTATCGAGTATTTGTTTACTCTGCATCAAGCACTGGTTTAGGTACTTCACATGGAACAGTATCTCCTGTCCTTGAGAACCCTCTGAGATAGGTGTTATTATCATCACCATTTTATAAATTAGAAAAACTGAGGCACAGAGAGGTCAAGTCACTTGTGGAAGGTCACACAGCATGTCAGTGGCAGAGCCTGGATTCAAAGCCAGAGTGTTCATGAACCACACTGCCTCCAACAGTTACCTACAAAATGCCAGAACATTCTGAATTAGGAGATGACACAGAAACCTAATGCAGCCCATTAGGGCCCGGGTGATGGAATGCACTTGCCTCTCTGATTGAGCTGGGAAGAGCTCAGAAGGGCACGACCACACAGCGCACCCTCTAACCACTGGGGCACTCTGCATCCAGCCAGGGCCACAGTTTGCCGTCCTACCCAAAGCTCACTGCATCCAGGTGGCACTCACAGGCCAGAGCTGGGGGATTAGGAGCTTTCCCCAACAGGTCCCAAGTGCCTGGCGGCAAATGAGTCATTTCTAGCACCGCCGCACAGCGCGGAGATCTTCCTCCAGAGAAAAGCCCACCTGGTCACTCGCCGCTTTAACTACAAGCAGGAGGGAGAAAACGTGTTTCTGCACCTCAGATCTCTCCTCCAACTCTCACCAAAGCCGCTTATGGGGAGCCCATTCTTGCCTGAGACAGAGAGGGGCCGATAATGCCCTCACCACGCTCAGCACGTGATTGAACTAATTAAGTGTCTGTCAACCACAGACCTGCAGCCGCCGCTGAGGAGGGGGGGCGGGGCCCGGCCCCGGGGTCTGAGAGCCGGGCAGGGCATCGGGGCCAGGAGTCCCTGGAGACCTGGGGCCTGGTAGAATGGGAGGCTGAGCCCTGCCTGCAGACTGCTGATAGAGCCACTTCCAGACCAAGCGGACCCATTGTAATATGAAAGATGTAATAATAGCTACAGTTATTGAGGAAATCCTGGTGGTGTAGTGGTTAAGCGCTACAGCTGCTAACCAAAAGGTCGGCAGTTTGAATCCACCAGGCACTCCTTGGAAACTCTGTGGGCCAGTTCTACTCTGTCCTATAGGGTCGCTACAAGTCAGAATCGACTCGATGGCAATGGTTTGGTTTTTTGGTTTACAGTTATTGAGAGTCTCTTGTGGCACATACAGTTATGTGCTTGACTAATAGCTGGAAGTTTGGCGATTTGAACTCACCCAAAGGACCCTCAGAAGACAGGCCTGGTGAACTGCTTCCAAAAGGTCACAGCCATTGAAAATTCTGTGGAGCAGTTTTCTGCACACATGGGGTAGCCATGAGTCGGGATTGGCTTGACAGCAACTAACAACAACAGTTATTGCGGGTTTGCCATGTGCCAGGCACTATGCTAGAAACTCTCCTTGTGTTCTTTCACACGGGAGAGGCAGTATTGCACAGTGGTTAGGGCTTGCTGGGGTTCATATCCTAGCCCCTTATATCTGTGACCTTGAGTAATTTGCTCAACCTCCCTGAGCCTCAGATTTCTCATGTCTAGAATGGGGTTACTGACAATTCCTGGTTCAAAGGATTCTTGTTGAAATTAATGCATATGAAGCACTTGGAATAGTTCACGTATAAGTGGATCAATAAATGGTAGCTGTTTTTATTATCATGTTATTTAATCCTCACAGGGGTTCTAGGAAGTAGGTGCTATTATTATCCCTATTTTACAGAGGTGGAAACTGAGACACAGAGAAGTTAGGCCATTTGCCCAAAGTCACACAGTGGTGGCTAGGCTTGACCACTAGTCCTAGCTGCAGCCTGTGGAGCCCAAGGTCACCTGGGGTCAGGGGGAGTGGGAATAAGTCCTGACTTGGGGCTGGTCTCAGCTCTGCCTCTAGGTCCCTGAGGCCTGAGGGTCACCCTTCTTATTTCCAGGCCTCTGTGGCCTCGTTGCTGCTATGGGCAGGTAGATGGACGGGGTGTTGAGCTAAGTAAGAGCTGTGAATTGTTTCTGCTCAGAGAGCATCTAGGGGGTGAGGGCTGCTCAGCCCCTGGGAGGCTGAATCGCTCTGGTGACCTCCTTTGCTCAGGAGTACCCCAGTACTCCGCCCACCGTTAGCCTGTATAGCACCTTTATGTGAATTAGATAAGGGTTCCCTTACCTTTAGGGGGACACAGCCCCAAGCCAGGGCACAGGCTGGATTTCAACCTCCACTTTCCCCCTTGGCCCGCAGCCCCTGGGAAGGGTACAGCCTGCACAGCTGTACATGGCAGCCGTGCTAATGCCTGACATCCTACCCTTAGCACGTCTTCCTTGGAAAGCTTGGCAGCCCCCTGGAGTGTCTACAAGAAAGCAATGTTCCTGAGGGTGGGAGTGGGCACAGACAGCTCTGACCTTGCACCACGAGGGGCTTCAATAGAGTGAGGCAGGGACAGGGGAGGCCACTTCCGCTCATGTGGGCCTGGCCTGTGTCTGTGCCGCAACTCTGAGGATACCAGCAGGAGCCCCTCCCAACTCAGGGAAAGAGATTGGGGTCTCTACGCCTCCCTTCTGTGAGGCCTGGGTGGGTCTGGCTGGCTGTGGAGGTACCCCTCCTGGCTCAGGGCCCCAATAAGCTGGGTCTACACCACACAGTGGGACCCATGGGCACAGCTTCTCAAGTCCTTTTCCAAGCCAGAGCCATTGTGGTCAGAGCATGGGTCATCCAAGGTGGCAGAGTGGGCAGGTGGTCTAGCCTGAAAATTGACCATCAAGTGGATCTTTCAGGCCAGCGCCTCCTCTGGGCTCCCACTGCAGGCTGGCAGTCTATTTGACAAAAGAGAAAGCAGAGGCCCAGAGTGGAGAGATGGTTTGACAAAACTTGTGGGACTCAGAATATTTGCCACCTTTGGGGTCCATGAAGCTGGCTCCAAAGGGCAGAGGTCAGGGGCTTCAGCCTTCCGTTCCAGTAGGAGGGTCTGACCTCACTCTGAGCCATCTGCTGACCGCTCCACAGGACCAGCTTGGACCTGGGCACTCTGTCCCTGCAAGACTCTGATCAGGAAGGCCAGCCTGGACTTCTCATTGTTGCTGTGATGATCCCTGGCTAATTCCACTTCCCACTCCATGACTATCTCCTAGAGATAGATGCAATGTCAGTTAAGACTTTGTGTCTCCTCATTTTGCAGAGAAGGTGATAATGTTTTTATTTCTACAAAGGATAGATGTCACTTGTTAGGAATACAGAGTGGTTTTTTTTATTGTATGGAAGTTCAAGCATCTATAAAGGGAGCATACGGATCGTAGGTAGCTAAAGGGGTGGACGGTGCTGTTTACTAAGTTACTGTCTCTCAGATCCAAATCTGCTCTTCTATCCTCTGCTTTGTGATGCAGGGGCTGGGACTCTCAAAACCACCACATTTCTGGCTCCATAGTAGGGTCTGCCAATGGGGCTGATAGAGGAGACTGACTGTAAGGCTGGAGGAGGAAGAAGGAACGTGCCCTTTGCTGTTTACATCCTGTCTGCTGTGGCCCCCATGAGCATCACCCCAGCAGGGCTTCTGCACCCCGGAAGCAGCAGTTTTCTCCTGTAGCAGCAGCTGAACCCAGTTTGCACTTTCTCCAGTTCCTATAGAACCAGCCTGGTTGCACCCTCTCAGAGACACCAGCACCAGCTGATAGTACCCCCTTCCCAGCAGTCAGATTCCTGACCTAGAGAGCCCCTCCTTCAAGCCCACAGGCCTCAGCACCAGCCACCTGGTGCCCATCCTCAGAGGTCTGGATCTAGGCCCAAGGGGGTCCACCTCCAAGCTTATAAGTTTTCATAATTCCCACCTCCTCCTTTTGTTTTCCTAGCCCTAGGGTTGGTAGTCACTTCCTGCAGCTGCAAACTCCATGAAGACATAGAGGTTTCTTTTCTACCTTTTCAGTCCTCTAATACCTGGCTAACAATTCTTTCTATTAAATTCTCTCTGTTTAAATATCTGGAGTGGTTTCTGTCTCTTGACTGAACCCAGCTGAGACACACCCCTAGGACTTCACTTCCCCTGTTTCCTCCACTGGAAATTCAATTCCCTTGTCTTGGCATGGCCAAATTCTCTCCACTCTCCAGTGCCACTTCCTCCAGGAAGCCTTCTAGGCTCTCCAGCTCTTAGGCGTTTCTCCCCACTCTGAGATTTCTGACACTCTCCTTGTCTTAGGGCACCAGCCACTTCCTGAGCATGCCCTGTACCTGGCTGGTGTACAGGTCTCAGTTACACCATCCTCCTGGGTTCCTCAAGTCTGAGATTCTGTGTCTTACTGCCTTGGCATCTCCCAGGGATTGGCACAGTACCAAGCTCAGAGTGGGTGCTCAGTAAACGTTTGTTGAATACACGACGAGCAATTTTAAACTCTGCCAAATTTAGTCCCTAAATAACATGGTTTGAGAACATGAAAGCGACCCTCCAAACTTCACTCCTCCGGCCCCAGGCACCAGGACACTGGTTCTTTGCTTCCTCCTTTGCTCCATCACCTGCTAGGTAGAGGTGGAGGAGATTCTGCACCCACACGATCATGCAAGGTGAATATGCATGCATCTACAGCTACATGCAAACATACAACAGAAAAACTTACATACTCATTTACATTTGCTAATCTCTCCATTCTTACTTTAAAAAAAATTTTTTTTATTGTATTTTAGGTGAAGGTTTACAGAACAAATAGTTTTCTCATTACACAGTCAGTACACATATTGTTTGATGACATTGGTTAACAACCCCACAACATGTACACCATTTCAAAAATTTCTACATGTACAATTCAGTGACTTTGATTACATTCTTCCAGTTGTGCTGCTATTCTCACTATCCTTTTCCAAACTATTCCATCACCATTATCTTCAACTCACTGCCCCCAGGCTTCCCATCAAATCTTTTGAGTCGCTCTTGTCAATTTGATCTCACATAGATAATTCTTTTTTTTTTTTTTTTTTTTTTGTACTTTAGATGGAGGCTTACAGAACAGAATAGTTGTTTCTCATTAAACAGTTAGTACACATATTGGTCTATGACAATGGTTAACAACGCCATGACATGTCAACATTGTCCTTTCTCAACCTTGGGTTCCCTATCACCAGGTTTCCTGTCCCCTCCTGCCTTCTAGTCCTTGTCCCTGGCCTGCTGTGCCTCATTAGTCCCATTTTGTTTTATGGGGCTGTCCAATCCCTGGCTGAATGGTGAACCTCAGGAGTGACTTCACCACTAAACTAAAAGGGTGTGTGGGGGGGCCACACTCTTGGGGTTTCTCCAGTCTCTGTCAGGCCAGTAAATCTGGTCTTTTTTTTGTGTGTTAGAATTTTGTTCTACATCCTTCTCCAGCTCTGTTCAGGACCATCTGTTGTGATCCCAGTCAGAGCAGTCAGTGGTGGTAGCCGGGCACCATCTAGTTGTACTGGACTCAGTCTGGTGGAGGCCTTGGTAGCTGTGGTCCATTAGTCCTTTGGACTAATCTTTTCCTTGTATCCTTCTCCCTTGTTCCCGAAGGGGTGAGATCAGTGGAGTATCTTAGATGGCTGCTCGCAGGCTTTTAAGACCTCAGACGCTACTCACCAAGGTAGAAAGCAAAACACTGTCTTTATAAACTGTGTTATGCCAATTGTTATGCCCTCCACCCAGCAATTCAGTCCCTCAGGGAGTTTGCTTGTGTCTATGGAGCTTCCATGACCTTTCCTTGTACAAGTTGTGCTGGTTTCCCCTGTATTGTGTACTGTCTTACCCTTCACCAAAGTTATCACTTATGAAGCAATCTATTATTACTTGGTATCACCTTGCCTTCCTCTCCATTAGAAGGTTCTATGCCTACACAGTTTATTCCCTGTTTTATTGTTCTGATGTTGTTGTCATTTAAAGATTAATTGCTCTGATTCCCTGTTGTATTTCTTTTGGTTTTGGATAGTCCTTGAGAGTTCATTTCCTAGATTAGTATCTGGCTGGTATGATCCTGCATCCTAGATTCAGCCTGTGAGCCGATGTTGTTTGTTCTCGGATTGAAGGGCTCCCTTTAATAATTCTTGTAAGTTTGGTTTGGTTTTTACATAGTCCCTTAATTTTTGTTTATCTGGAAATGACCTAATTTCACTATCATATTTGAATGAGAGTTTTGTGAGATATATTATTCTTGGCTGGCAATTTTTTTCTTTCAAGGTTTTATATATGTCATCCCATTGCCTTCTTGCCTGAATGGTTTCTGCCGAATAATCTGAGCTTAGTCTTATTGTTTCTCCTCTGTATGTGACTTTTTGTTTTTCTCAAGCTGCTCTCAGGATTCTTTGTTTGTCTTTGGTTTTGGTGAATGTAATTATGATATGCCTTGGTGATTTTCTTTTGGGGTCTATCCTATATGGGGTTTGTTGAGCTTCTTAGATGGCCAGCTTTTCGTCTTTCATGATATTGGGGAAGTTTTCTGTCAGCAGTTCTTCAATGATTCTCTCTGTGTTTTCCATTTTATCCCCCTGTTCTGGAACTCTGATCACTTGAAAATTTTTGCTTTTGACTGTATCCTACATAATTCTCAGGGTCTCTTCATTTTTCTTCATTCTATTTTCTGATTTTTCCTCAGAGTTGTATCCATGTGTTTGTCTTCAATTTCACTGATCTTGTCTTCCACTGTTTCAAACCTGCTCCTCAGCCCTTCTATGACTCTGTTCATTTCTGAAATCTTGTTGTTTATCTTTTGGATTTCTAATTGTTGTTTTTGTATGATTTCTAGCTGTGAATTTATTTTGGCATTTTGTTCCTCCATTATTTTCCTGAGTTCTTTCACTTCTTTGTCTGTATTTTCCATGAATTTATCTGCTTTTTCCATGAATTTGTCTATTTTTTCCTCATTTTTGTCTGCTTTTTGCTTCAACTCTTGGATGGATCTGAATATTAGAGATTTGAATTCCCTTTTAGGTAGTTTTCATGCCTTTTCTTCTACTGGAAAGTCATCTGGTGTTTTACTTTGGACTCCTACTGGAACCATCCTGTCCTGTTTTTGTAAATGTTTTGATATTGTCTGCTGTCTTTGGGGCATTTGGTAGTTATTTTCCTCATTTATTGATTGTAGATTAGTTTGTTTTGTCCTGCTTTTTTGTTTTATTTGGCTATGTCTGAGCAGGCAGGCTGTGTGTTCTTTGGTGTTTGCTCATCTTTGGGTATGATACTTTTTGCCTCCTTCTCCAATTGGCAGGGTCAGTCACTCAGATGTGGTACAGCAGGGCAGGTTTAGCTGAAGAGGAGTTGCTGGGATGGGTTGTTTGTGGCACTTAGTATGGCCACCTGGGCAGGCTGGTAATCAGTGCAGGGCAGGTTCTAGTAGGCAGTGCCTGGGCTGCTTGGTGGTGTGATGTCCAATGCGTGGTGCAGGTAGGCGGGATGGAAGGGGGAGGTTGTGATGTGTGGAGCTAAGATGGGTGTGGGAGAGAGGAGAGAGGAGCAGGAGCCAAAAATATACAAACAAACAAAAAAGAGTGCTAGGGGAGCTTTCCATTGGAGTGGAGAGATGAGAGACTATGAAATGGAGAAAAACAAAAAGGAAAAGAAGAAAAGAAAAGAAAAAATGAATAAATGAAAATTAGAAAGAAAGAAGAAAAGCAGAGCTCCCAAGGATCCCTCCAGTGCTGCGAGGTCTGGGGAAGTTGCTTCCAGGCCTTGAAGTACAGCCTGGCTAGAAGAGGTAGAGGTGTCACTCAGCACCAGGTATTCAGGGGATAGGAAGAGAAGGAAAGTAAAGAGAGATGAAAAAACTCAGTATTGAAGAAAGACAAAAAGGGAAAAAGAGGGAAAAGAAAACAAAACAAAAAAATTAAAAAAAAAAGAACAAGAAACCCCCCCGCAAAGAGAAACAGAAAAAAAAGCCCCCAAAAAACAAGAAAAAAAATGCCTTTGGGGATCTCTCTGCATGTCTGTGCAAACTGAGGGGGTAGGTCCCAAGCTGCTCAGTACCGCCAGAAAGGGCTCCCAATTCAAGAAAAGAAAAAGAAAACAAAACAAACAGACAATCCAAAGAAACAAACAAAAAATCCCTGGGATCCCACCAGTGTGGCAGCATGGGCCGGGAAGCAGTTTCACATTCGAGCAGAAGAAGCAACGATGGCACACAGAGCCAGGTATTTGATAGAAAGGAGGGGGAGGTGGTGAGCAGTAAGGAAGAAATCTAAAGAAGCAGAAAAAAGCAACACCAGCAGCCAACAAATGGCACTTAAGGAGCTGGCCAGTGCGGGTGGGTGGAATCCAAGCAACACCGGGGTGAAGGTGGTGCTTCCCGGCCAAGAGACTGTGGCTGCAGGAAGCAGAGGAGGCTGAGTGGGGGTGAAGAAGGGTGGGGGATGGGAAAGCCCATATCGCTGGTTACCAGTTGTTCTGTCTGTTGCTGGAAGCTCCATGAAGCGGCTTTCTTGTACCCCCCATTCGCTGATGTCTGATAGGAGGCCGAGATGACAGATCTGTACTGCGTTAGCTGATAGGGGACCTCTGCATGTATCTCTCCTCGCTCTCTGTTCTCAGTCAGTTGCTTATTCCGTTCGGTGCTTGGCTGAGTTCTTATCTCTTCTTTTGATGCTTACGGTTTCAGGATTGCCATTTTCTCTGTTTGGCTTAGTTTTTCGGATCTTTGCTGTGGAGGGACAGCGGGTGCTTCTGCCTAGAGCACCATGTTGCCTCATCTCCCCATTCTCACTTTTTAGTGACAGACGATGTTGCGGAAAAGCCTTTGTTTTGCTGATGGAATGGGTGAGAACACAGGTTGAGGAAACCCAGAGAGGGATACAATCTGCTTCAGAAAAGGATGATGAACTTTGGTGTAGGAGGAGAGTTCCAGGTGAAGGTAAGGTAAGGTAAGGAAGACATGGAGGGAGGTCTTGTTGATAGGACAGGGGAGCAAGGGGGAAGAGAAAACTGAGACAGCCTGTGAGGAATGGCAGACACTTTGAGGAATGGCAGAAAGACACAAGTGTTTAATATGGCTTTTGAAGAATTTCTGGGGTGTGGTACAGTGTGTAAAACTCCTTTCCATCTCCTCAGGAAACCTTCAGTAAAATCCACATTATTCGTCAGAGCTTTAGAGAAACATTTGTGTTAGGCATTGTTTCGTGGATACAACACCACGTAGGACTTACTTTTAGATGAGCACTGAGGGGAGAACATGGCGGGTCCCAAAATGCCTAGATACAATGAGATGTATATGTGCACAAACATGGGCCCATCTGCACACGTGCAGACACACATAACTACGTGCACAGTCACGTGCATTTGAAAACAGCCATGAACGACTGCGTGCAAGTAAGCGCTCACAGTGCATGTCAGCACCTCCAGAAACATGCTGCCACACACCTGTGCATGCATCCATAACTACCCACACGCACACATACTGTGTACGCACGCTACAAGTCTTTAAAACTTCACAAGCCTTTAAAACATCACAAACTATGAATGCGCCTACACACACCATGCTGACACACAAATGCACTGTTCATACACACATGCATAACTGCACAATTCACATATGCACACACAAGCCACACATGTATAATCATGCACTTCATACGCCCACTATACACAGTGTATGCATGCACTCCACCATGCATGCATGTGTTTGCATAACCCTACACATGTAGGTATCCGTATACACACACATATACTGCATATGCTGATTCACATGCCCACACTTGCTGCATGAGCACATGCAACCATAAATGTTTGCACACGCACATACACCACACGTACACACACATGCACTGCATATGCATGCCTGCATGAATGCATAACCACACACATGCCCATACATGCACGATGGATGCATGCAAAATTTCACTAGGTATGCATGCTTATATGCAGGAATAACCATGCCCATGAATGCATGCATATCCGCATACTGCATATACACACAATCACACAATACATACATACCACATGTGCACGCATACCACACCACAGATGCACACACAAATGTGTCACACACATACTAATACATACATGCTTAACCAGCCAGAGAATACACACACACACACACACACACACACATCCCTCTCAGGCTCTAGCCGCCAGCCCTGCCGGCCCCGGCTGTAATTGTTCCCAGCCCTGGAGTCTGGCAAAACGCTCTTGCGGGGCGTCGGCTGCGGCCCCTGATTAATCCCAGCTTTTCCCACGCCCCAAGCGCCGACACCCCCGAACTGCGGACAGGCCGGGCCCGGCCCCAGCCCGGGCTCGTAATCAAAAGGCAGATTTCTGCGCAGGGCACCTGTTTGCCGGGCTGCGCCTCCTCCCGCTGCCGTGTTTTATCTCAGCGCGGCGGTGAATAATTCATGGCCCGGGGTCTGCTTTGCAGTCAAACGCGCTGCGTTCTGTCCGGCGCCGCGGCCGCCGCCCGCCGGCCGCTGTGATTTATTATTTACTACTGCGCGCGGCCGCCGCGTGTAAGGTGAGCATTGTGGCTGCTCGCAGAACTGTTACAATCTGGCCTCCTTAGTGGCCTTTCTTGCTGCCTCTCCAAACTGCGGCCCCGCTTATTGATTTTGCCGCGGAACCTCTGCCATGAAATCCCACCGCTGCTGCTCTCAAAGCTGTTGCTATAAAGTCAGACTTGGCCCTTCTTCTCGAGAGCAAGAACTCGTGTTTGGATGCGCCTTCTTCTTTTATCCATTGTGCCTTGTCCTCTGCCGCGACGTCCCCCATTAGTGCGTCCCGCTCGACTCCCCCCTTTGCTGGCGGCGACGCTCGACGCTCGACGCTCGCTCGCCCAGCAGAGGAGACAAGGGTTTTTCTTCAGACAGCGGCAGGCCCGTGGGAGAGGCAGAGGGGCTTTTATGGTGGCAGCAGCGACGGAGACGGCCTGGAGAAAAAAAAAAAAAAAGAGTTTTCCTGCCTTGGAAGTTTTCAAACGCGGAGAGGCTGAGCTGAGCAGGGGCTGGGCTGGCTGTTCTGCTTACTGTGTCTGCTCTAGTGAAGACGGCTCTCAGGGAGTACGCTGAGGAGAAGCCAGAGAAAAGGCGAGGGACTGACTACTGTGTCCGGGCACTTTATTCAGTCCTCAGAACAGTCTCATCAACAAGGTGTGAGACCCAATTCATGAACAAGGCGAGGTCACCGAGCTAGCAAGAGGCTCTGGGATTTGAACTCAAGTTCCACAGACTCCACAGCTTGCTGGCTTTCTCCTAACTCACTCTGCGTTTGTGCTGGGTAATATGGGGCCAAACTCTGGTGTGGGCTGGGCATGACCCCAGTGTTCCAGGTCCTCAGCCGGAGCATCTGCTTCTCTGCCCTGGGTGCAGGGCCCAGGGAAGCCCCTCTGTCCTGAGGGAGCGGCCTTCTTCCTCTTGGCTGCCACTAGGCTTGAAATTCCACAGGACAGCCACCCTCTGAACCAGGGGCCACAGCTCTAAGCATGCTTATATCTCTATGAGTGGGGAACCTGGGTGACCCATGTGGGTGGATCTACAGGAGACTCCTGGCAATCTGCTCCCATAAAGATTACAGCCTTGAAAACCCTACAGAGCAGTTCTACTCTGTCTCATGGGGTCGCTATGAATTGAAATTGACTCAACAAGTACCCAAAAACAACATAGGGGGCTCAGGAGCCCTGGGTGATGCAGGCAGTTAACGTATCAAACTGTTGACTGAAAGATTGGCTGTTCCAGACCACCCAGAAGAAAGACCTGACAATCTACCTCTGAAAAACCAGCCATTAAAAACCCTACGGAGCACAGTTCTACTCTGACACACCTGGGGCCACCATGAGTCTGAGTTGACTCTATGCCAACTGATTTTTATAGGGAGTTCAGAGCAAGTCTGAAGGTTTCTTAAATAAGCATTTCATATCTTGCAGCTTGGCTGGCACCCCAAGGATATGACCCCTGGGGTCCCTGGGTAGATCCCACCCACGCACTGGGCTCCGCGGCCCCTTTTACCAAGACAAGGAAAGGGTACCTGAACTTTTCCTTCCTTCCCCTCAATCTGCTCTCTGCAACATGTGGTAAGGTAGGTCTTCTGACATCTTTTCTGAAATAGGGTACAGATGGGGATCAGTCACAAATCCAAGGAGGGGAGGGCCTGTTCTGATCAGGGAGCTTACCCACTGTGCTCTGGGGTGGGGGAATCCTCCTTAAGCCCTGTGGGGTGATTCTCCCCTACATGGCCCTGGGCAGGCACGGACTGCTCTGGACTCAGAGCGCCAGCTTGTGGGAACCGTCAGGCAATCCGAGAAGCCCTGCCTGGCACTGTTGTTCATTCCCCCACGTGTACTGATTGCCTGCTCGGTGCCAGACCCTGTGCTGCGTGCTGGGCTGGACCGGGGCTTCTCAACCTCGGCATGATTGAAGTATTGGGCCGGATTCTTTGTTGGGGGGCCACTCCTATGCACTGCAGGATGATTGGTAGTATCCCTAGCGTCTATGCACTAGATGTCAGGAGCAACACCCCTCCCAGTCATGACAATCAAAAATGTCTCTAGTCGTTGCCAAAAGTCCCTGCAGGGGCAAACCCACCCCTGGCTGACAACCACGGGGCTAGATAGTCAGGGTGCAAGCCCTTATGAGGCTTGTCCAGTTGGGGAGACAATGCAGGAAATAGCCAATAATTTTAATGATTATAATAGGGGGACGCAGAACTTCATCTCTGGCTGGTCCAGCTCTGCTCACACACCTCCAGTGATGGGGAGCTCATTACCTCTAGGGGTTTTATCTTTCTTCAATTCATTATCATCTTGTTCTGAAACCTGCCCCCTGTGGCTCCCGTCCATTGGATCTGTTGATGGCCCCAAGGGACCATGTCTTTTCCTTCTTATCTGCAAAGGGAGCCGTGTTGGTGGGGATTGCCTGGCTTGGCTGAATTCAGGCAGGGGCCTGGGGCATTTTTCAGGTTCCAAATATCTCTGTGCCACCCCATCTCTGTATGACCTTGGAGACTTTCTCAATCATCTATGCTCATTCCCATGCCACAGATAAATAACTGGGGGCTCAGAGGGAAGGGACTTGTTTGAATTGAGGTCACACAGGACATTAGCAACACAGACAAGACTAGAATAGGGTGTCCACTTTTGTGTTCCCAGTTCTTATTTTCTCTTTTTTACCCCAGTTCACAGGTTTTTGTTCCTTCCCAGAAAATGCCAGGGAAGTGTGGGGTGCGTGCAGAGGGCCTAGGGCTGTGTATCAAAATCAGAGTCCCTGCCCCACCCTTCTCCTGTGTTAGGGACCCAGGAAAGGTCTCAGTTCATGTAGGCCGGATCCCTCAGTAACCCCCCTCCTCCAGACATTGCTGACTTTCTAGTTATGTGAGGTGAAACTCTAAATCAAAACAGTAAACCATTAGAATGATAAAACCAAACTTTTTTTTTTTTTTTTTTAAAAGGCAAATATTAACCCTAGGAACCACTAAAAAAATGTAAAAGGAAGACTCAGCTGTGAGTAATATTTTCAAAGTCATAATAATATGAGTATTTAACAGTATTTTAATCAGTTCTATATTGGGAGGATGGGGGAAAGGAAAGGTATAGGGGTGGAAGTTTTCTGTAAAAAAGCTAAGCCCCCAGCTTTTGCAGCCAGAGGTCAACACAGAGACCTAAAAATAAACAAATTAAAAAAAAAAAAAAAAGCTGAATACTTTTGCTTCCATTCAAGATGGAAAACCGGAATCAGTTTTATGCTCCACCTAAAATAATGATAAAACCAGACAAATATAGATGGTAACAAGAGTTTTTAAGACGTTGCTGATCAGAGAATGAAGAATAGTGATTCCTGAGAAATGGGAAATAAATAAGGTGAGCCCTACAATCGTCCCAGCCTACAGCTCTGAGAGTTTCTAGACCATGGCACAGAGGGTGGGAAGCCTGATGTCCAGTGGATACCCTGAGTTGAGGAAATGGAGCTAAGAGTCCAGGGAGACCAAGGCAGCTAGAGAGCACAGGGAGAGTATGGGAGAGGAGAGAGGTGCATGTAGGGAAAAACTCCAGAGATCTGCACAAGATCCCCCTTAAGCATTCAGCAGAATACTGATCAGTGTATACATATGAGGAAACTTCTTGAGGCTGGGAAAAGAATCCCCTAAAAAGGATTAAAGATAATAGTATCTGGAGCTCACACAGGGCCTGGAACAATGCTTATTCCCACTAGCCAGAGTGGAAAACCCTCATAATTCATGGGGTGTTGAGTATAATCATTTAAAAGGTTTTGACTCAGCAAACCAAAAAAACCAAACCCATTGCCGTTGAGTCGATTTCAACTCATAGCGACCCTATAGGACAGAGTAGAACTGCCCCATAGGGTTTCCAAGGAGTGGCTGGTGTGTTCGAACTGCTGATCTTTGGTTAGCAGCCGTAGTTCTTAACCACCATGCCACGAGGGTTTCCTTTGACTCAGTAGTGGGGAATAATTAGCCCTGGACTAAACGCTGCTCTGATTCTGCCAGAGACAAAGAAGTTCATTTCATAATCATAAAGGGATCAATTTATCAAGAGGATATAGCACTTCTAAGCATTAATGCACCTAATAACAGAGTTTCAAAATGTATGAAGGAAAAACTGGTAGAACTTGAAAGAGAAACAGACAAATATATCACTATAGTTGGAGATTTCAATGAGTCACTCTCAATAATTGACATAAGTTGACAGAAAATCAGTAAGGCTGTATAAAATTTGTACAACAATATCACTCAACCAAATTGACATTTATGGAACACTGTACCTTAAAACAGCAGAATATAAATTTTTCACAAGTACACATGGAACATTAAAAAAGATAGACCATATTCTGGGCCATAAAACAAGTTTCAACAAAATTTAAAAGATTCAGAGTATATTCTCTGACCACATGGAATTATGTTAGAACTCAGTAACAGAAAAATATCTGGAAAATTTCCAAATATTTGGAAAGTAAGTAATGTAGTTCTAAATAAATCATGGATGAAAGAAGAAATCAAAGGAAACTTAGAAGAGTTTTTGAAATGAATGTAAATGAAAACATAAAATATAAAAATGGATGCAATGCAGCTAAACAGTATAGAGAAAAATCATAGCACTAAATATGTATATTACAAAAGAATAAAGGTCTCAGATCAATGACCTCAGCTTCCACCTTAAGAAACCAGAAAAAGAAGAATTAAACTCAAAGTAAGTAGACAAAGGAAACAATAACAAAACAATAGAGGCAATCATTGAAATTATTGAAACCATAAGGTGGTACTTCAAAAAGACCAATCAAATTGATAGACCCTTAGCCATACTAGTCAGGAAAAAAAGAGAGAAGACACATATTGCCAATATTCAGATTAAGAGAGGTGACATTATTACAGACCCTACAGATATTAAAAAAATAATATGGGGATATTATGAATAACTTTGTCAATAAATTCAATAACTTAGATGGAAGAGACAAATTCCTTGAAAACACAAATTACCAAAGCCACTCAAGAGGAAATAGATGAAAGAGTAAAAAGACAACCTACAGACTGGGAAAAAACATCTTCAGAAAGGACATATTGGGTAAGGGTCTAATTTCTAAAATATATAGAAAACTTCAACAACCGGACAACAAAAAGACAACCCAATAACAAAATGGACAAAGGACATGAGCAGAAACTTCACTGAAGAGAACACCCAAGTGGCCAACAAACACATGAAAAAATGTTCACAATCATTAGCCATTAAAAAAAAAAAAACAAAACCAATCTGATTGCCATTGAGTTCATTCTGACTCATAGCGACTGTATATCCATTAGAGAGATGTCAATCAAAACTACAAGGAGATACCATCTGACCCCGGCTAAAATGGCACTGATAAAAAAACAGATAACAACAAATGTTGATGAGGATGTGGGCAGATTGGAACCCTCATCCATAGCTGCTGGGATGGTAAAACGCTACAACCATTATAGAAAATGGTATGGCACTTCCTCAGAAAACTAGAACTAGAACTACCTTATGATCCAGCAACCCCACTCGTAGGTATGTACCCTAGAGATTTAATAAAAAGAGACATGGACAGACACATGCACACCTATGTTCATAGCAGCGCTATTCACAACAGCAAAAAAAAAAAAAAAGGAAACAGCCTAAATACCCTTCAACGGGTGAATGGGTAAGCAAAGCATAGTACATACATATAATGGAATACTATGCAACCATGAAGAACAATGATGAGTCCATGAAACATATTATAACATGAATGGATCTGGAGGGCATAATGCTAAGTGAGTAAGTCAGTCACATACAAATATTGTATGATCCCACTTTTATAAGAAGACAAGAATATGTATATATATATTACACCCACATTCAGTGCTACTTTTCCCATCAACAAAAATAATAAGTATCTACTATCTAGAGAGTGATTCCCTCTCCCCCTCAACCCATGCCTGGTAACCACCAATGAATATTGGTTTCTGTATGTATGTACATATGTGTGTGTGTATGTGTGTGTGTATACATATGTATGGGCATTCCCATACATACATACATATATATGTGAATATTTCTCTCTCTCTTGTGTATAAATATATATATATATATACAGACTCTGAGAAAATACAGTAGTCCCTCAGTATCCTTGAGAGATTGGTTCCAGGACCCCTGCAGATACAAAATCCTCAGATGCTCAAGTCCCTTATATATATATGCATATAACCTGTGCATATCCCTCCATATACTTTAAATCATTTCTAAATTACTTATAATACCTAGTGCAATGTAAATGCTATGTAAATGGTTGTTTCATCACAACTGAAGACTTGCTCTGGAAGGTAGCCTTTCTCTTCTGTGAGTTTCTGGAGCTCTTTGGAAACGCTGATGCTGCCTGGGCATCAGGTGACGTGATTGTCCCATGATCTTGAAGTTCTTGAGGCTGTAGCGCTTTACAGAGTTAGCCAACCATCCCTTACTAGCCTTACTTCCTCTCACGAGAGCAGAGAATGGAGGGATCCCAGGCAGCGGGTGTGTGGTTGGTCCCATGCACCCTAACCTGACCCATGGGAAAGCCTCTGCCCCCCTGTAGGGGTGCTTGCCCTGGTCTACAGGCCAATGCCTAACATCAAGGTGCTTAACAGAGAGGCGGTACATCACAGGGATTAAACACACTGGCTCTGGTCCCCAAACCGCCTGAACTTAAGTCCCAGCTCTGTCCTCCCTGGCCACATGATGAACTTAACTTCTCTGTGGTTTAGTTTCTCCACCTATAAAACAGGGTTCCTGACAGTATCTGGCTCATAGGGGTGCTTGTGAGGCTATGATGAGTCAATACAGGTAAAGCCCCCTGAGCAGCGTCTGGGCCAGTGTCAGGGCACAGTAAACGTCTGCTGTTACCGTTTCTGAGATGCATGTGGAGCAGAAAGGCCTGGGTTCAAATCCCAGCTCAGCCACTTTGTACTCCGTGAGCTTGGGCAATTTGTTTCCCCTCCCTGAGTCCTCCTTTTCTCATCCATAAAATGGAGATTATAATAGCTACCCCATAGGGTATAGGGTCTGTATGCTGAGCAAATTATCTGAGAAGCTGGGCTATACAAAGAACGTGGCATCAGGATTGGACGAAGACTCATTAACAACCTGCAATATGCAGATGACACAGCCTTGCTTGCTGAAAGAGAAGAGGACTCGAAACACTTACCGATGAAGATCAAAGACCACAGCCTTAAGTATGGATTACACCTCAACATAAAGAAAACAAAAATCCTCACAGCTGGACCAATAAATAACATCATAATAAACAGAGAAGAGATTGAAGTTGTCAAGGACTTCATTTTATTTGGATCCACAATCCATGCCCATGGAAGCAGCAGTCAAGAAATCAAATGACACATTGAATTGGGCAAATCTGCTGCAAAAGACCTCTTTAAAGTGTTTAAAAGCAACGAAGTCACTTTGAGGACAAAGACACACCTGAACCAAGTCATGGTATTTTCAATCACCTCATATGCATCCGAAGGCTGGATAATGAATAAGGAAGACTGGAAAAGAAACGATGCCTTTGAATTATGGTGTTGATGAAGAATATTGAATATACCATGGACTACCAGAAGAACGGACAAGTCTGTCTTGGAAGAAGTATAGCCAGAATGCTCCTTAGAAGCAAGGATGGTGAGACTTTGTCTCAGGTGCTTTGGACATGTTATCAGGAGGGACCAGTGCCTGGAGAAGGAAGTCATGCTTAATAAAGTAGAAGGTCAGCAAAGAAGAGGAAGACCCTCAACAAGATGGACTGACACAGGGGCTGCAACAATGGGTTCAAACATAGCAATAATTGTGAGGATGGTGCAGGACCAGGCAGTGTTTCATTCTGTTGTCCATAGGGTACCTGTGAGTCGCAACTGACTCAATGGCACCTAACAACAACAGAGTTGTCAGAAAGATTGTACTAGCCAATATTTGCAAAGTGCTGGAGACAGGGCTTGGCTCAGAGTAAGGGCTTCATGCATGAGGTCTACAATGATTTTTTTTCCATCATTAGCTTCTCTGGCTGGGGTTAAGCTCCCCTATCTTCTCCCTGTTCTCCACCCCAAGCATGCTGCCTATCCTTACACATCCAAACTTACTTCCATTATTGGAATTTATAAAGACCTCTCAGTTCAAGTCTGAGGAAGCATGGCTTGGTGGGAAGGCCATCGTCTTTAGAGTAAAACAGACTGTGTGACCTTTGGCAAGTTACTTAACCTCTCTGGGCCTCACTTTCTTCATCTGTACAGTGAGCGTGATTGTGTTACCAATATCACAGGAATGCTGTGAGAATTAAATGAGATAATATGTGTAAAGGACTAGTACATAACAGGTGCTAAATTAATATTGCCCCCTCCTATCTGCCACCCCCTCTGAAGGGTGAGGATCAAATCTGATTTCCTAGCACACTACCTAGTCTGCAGTAGGTGCAGAGGCTTTCCAGGTGAGTTATGCACTCAGTGAGTATAGTGATGCCCAGGAGAGAGGCCACCCAGATGTCTCCCCTGGCAGGCCTGCCCGACTGGCTGACATATCTGTTATACATGCCTTATATCTCGATAAATATTTCAATGCAAATAAATAAAGGATGCTGTGGGTCTCTCAGTGAGTGACTCTTCACAGCTCACTGCACACACATCTATCCCTGATTTCTACCCAAAGTCATGGTGTCCCCTGGGATCCTTCACTGGCTCTGGCCGGACACAATGTGTGCCAAATCGTTAGGCATAAAGACACAACTAAGCTGGCTTCTTGCAAGGGAGAGGTAACTTCTCACTTTGGGGTGGTATGGGGTATACTGGGGAACCCAAGCTTCTGATTGTTGGGGGGGTACCCTTAAATGATATCCACTCCACTCATCACACCACATAACCTCTGATGAGTGACAGGGCTGTGTTCTCCAGATGTTCAGCCTCGTCTGTGCCAGGAAAAGTGACATCTGAAGGTGCCTTCAAAGAAGGAGTTGCTTAGATGGTGAGTCCAGGGATCACCTTCCAGAATAATCCGTAATCCAACCCCACCCCTCCTCCTCAAGTAGGATGGTATGAGCCAGGCAGCCATTTGACTCATTTATTCATTCATTCACTTATTCATTCATGTATTAAATAAAAGATTACTGAATATCTTCCATGAGCTCTTTTTGTGTGTCAGATGCCATCGAGTTGGTTCTGACTCCTAGTGACCCTATAGGACAGAAGTCTCTCACTTTAAAGTTTTCAACCTGATTAGGTCAGGCCCACCCAGGGTGATCTCCCTTTTGATTAACTCAAAATCAGCTGAATTGGGAACTTATTTACATCTGCAAAATCTTTCAACTTTGCCTTGTAATGTAACCTAATCACAGAATGAAACCCCACAATATTCACAGGTTCTTCACATACTCAAGGAGAGGTAATTATACAAAGAATGTACATCAGGCAGCAGGAATCTTGGGGGCCATTGTGGAATTCTGCTTACCACACCTGGTGGCAGAGTGGTTAAGAGCTCGGCTGCTAATCAAAGGTCAGCAGTTCAAATCTACCAACCACTCTACTCTGTCCTATAGGGTCACTAGGAGTCAGAACCAACTCGATGGCATCTGACACACAAAAAGAGCTCATGGAAGGTATTCAGTAATCTTTTATTTAATACATGAATGAATAAGTGAATGAATGAATAAATGAGTCAAATGGCTGCCTGGCTCATACCATCCTACTTGAGGAGGAGGGGTGGGGTTGGATTACGGATTATTCTGGAAGGTGATCCCTGGACTCACCATCTAAGCAACTCCTTCTTTGAAGGCACCTTCAGATGTCACTTTTCCTGGCACAGATGACTTTGGGCAGGTCATTTCACCTCACTGTGACTCAGTTTCCTTACCAATACAATGGAGATAATAAGAGTTCCATGTCACACAGGTGTTGTGAATATCAAGTGAGATGATATAAAGCTCTTTATGGGTTGAATTATGTCCCCCCAGATATATGGCAACTAGGCCCTGATTCCCAGTATTGTGTGGTTGTCCTCCATTTTGTGATCTGATGTGATTATCCTATGTGTTGTAAATCCTAACCTCTATGATGTTAATGAAGCAGGATTAGAGACAGTTATGTCAATGAGGCAGGAGACAATCTATAGGATTAGGCTGTATCTTGAGTCAATCACTTTTGAGATAAGAAAGAGAGAATCCAGCAGAGAGGAGAAGGACCTCATTATCACCAAGCAAGAAGCACCAGAAGCAGAGCACATCCTTTGGACCTGGGGTCCCTGTGCTGAGAACTCCTAGACCTGGGAAAGATTGATGGTAAGGGCCTTTCCCTAGAGCTGACACAGACGGAAAGCCTTCTCCTGGAGCTGGCACCCTGAATTCAGACTTTTAGCCTCCTAAATTGTGAGAGAATGAATTTCTATTTGTTAAAGTCATCTACCTGTGGTATTTCTGTTACAGCAGCACTAGCTAACTAAGACAAAAGCACTTCAGTAGCCTGGCATCACAGTGAGTGCTCAATCGGTGTCAGATCATGGTCATTCCAGTTGTGCAGAAATGCCACGGTGGGAGGTTTAGAGAGACACCTGGGGCCCCTTCTAGAGGCTGGCCCAGCAGGCCCCAGATGCTCTGTTCCTGGACAGGAAGGACTCACTGGTCAGTGGGGACCTGCCTGGATCAGCCTTTCTGAGTACCCAGGTCCTGCCAGCCAGGTGATGGCTGTGGACAATTAATGCCCCAGATCTCGGTTTCCCTTCTGCACAAATTGGAGGTGGTGCTTGACACTTGGTGAGCCCAAGAGGAACAGAAGCTTTAGAGCTCAACAGCCCTAAGCTGAGGCCTCCTCTGGCCTGCCCTGGGAGTCAGGAAGAGGAATGCATTTCCCACCACACCGTGAGTGAAACGAAGCTCAGAGAAGCCCCAAGTCACCTAGCAAGTTCAATGACAGAGTTGGTGGGGAGCCCAGCCACTATGTTTGTGGGCCAGTGAGGATGAGATTTCTATTCCAGATCAACCCTAGAGCCTACGGAGGTGAATGGGCAGAGGGATGGACTCCATGATCTGTGGTGTCCCTTCCAGCCTCATAATTTTTTCAAAGTCACTTCTGATTTGGAGTCCTAAAACAATCAGCAGAAACAGGAAAATAACCCCACCCATGAGTCCCTGGGTGGTGCAAATGGTTAAGGTGCTCAGCTGCAAACTGAAAGGTAGGAGGTTTGAGTCTACCCAGAGGTGCCTCGGAAGAAAGACTTGGCAATTTACTTCTGAAAAGTCAGCCATTGAAAACCCTCTGGAGCACAGTTCTACTCTGATACACATGGGGTCACCATGAGTTGGAGTTGACTTGATGGCAACTGGCTTTTGTGTGTCTTTCAGAGGCCAGGGGAACAAAATGAGACAAGGAAGATTAAAAAAAAAAAAAAAAACTGTTGCCACTGAGTCAATTCTGACTCCTAGTGATCTTATAGGACAGAGTAGAACTGCCCCATGGGGTTTCCAAGGAGCAGTCAGTGAATTCAAACTGCCAACCTTTTGGTTAGCAGTCTAACCTTTAACCACTGCACAACTTGGGCTGTCTCACAGAGTGGTTAATAACTCTGGGGCATCAGGGGATCCACAGGGAACAGAGAAAAGTGCTTCTCCCCAGATTTCCAGGTTGGGAGAGGAGATAGACAAGACAGCTGTGGACAAATAACCCCAAGGTGGGAGATCTAAGTGCCCCAGGAAAAGGACAAACCGGAAGAGCTACAGAAGTTCAGAGAGGGACAGCTCCACAAGGGTGTGTCAGAGAAGGGTTCCTGGAGGAAGAGGCCTCTCAGTAGGACCTTAAACAATGGAGAGGGTTTCATAGGCAAGGATAACTGAGGTAGAGGAGAGAGAATGCTCCTGCCTGGAAACACAGCACGGGCAAAGGCCCAGGGGTGGAACCATGAGTGTGTCAGTCCCACTAACTAGGCTAGTGTATATCTCAAGAACAGAAACCACACTTGTCCTCTATCTTCCATGCTTGGCCCAGAAGTTGGATGTTTGCTGAATGGACATTGCAAGGGGCTGGGTTCCTGGAAGCTAGTCAGTGGTGTTCCACTTCAGTAGACAATTTCCAAGTGAATGGGGTCTCGGCTGGGCTCTGGTGAGGCTGACTGGTGAGCTGGCAGAGGGATTGGGGAGCCCTATGAAGGAAACTCATGGACTGCTGAGAAATGGTATGGGGGTAGATCTAGTCTCAGCAGAGTATGTGGCTGCCCAGGGCCTGAGCAGCCAGTGGGAAGGATAGTGGGTCCATCGTCTAGGTCTCTTTGATTGTAAGGCAGAGAAACCCTGCTTAGGCAGTTTCATGTAACTGAAGAGACCAGTGGTAGAGTGAGCTTTGAGGTCGTGGAATATGTTTAAGAAAGGTGCCTCCCCCTCCATCTCTCAGCCATGTTTTCCTCAGCCTCTGGCAGGGTCTCCCCTTGGGTGACAAGATGGATGCCATGCTTATTCTTTGAGAGTTTCAAAACCCAGGGCCCAGAGAAAGCCTTTTCTCCTTTAGTTCCCATATGGGGTCGTGTGGCCTGGTGTGAGACATGTATCCATCCCTGAACGACTCCTAGTGGCCTGGATGATAGGTTGCTCTGATTGGCCAGGTCAATCACAAGGTCACCTGGACTTCTGGTGATGTTAGCCTGGCGAGGTGGTGGTGTTCCTCACCTCCTCATGGAGCATTTCTTCAAAGGAAAATGAAGGTGGAGTTAGCAGAAGTAGAGGGAATGGGTGCAGAGCCACCAAAAGAATGGCTGTCCATAAAGCAGGCCATCCCTGAATCTTCCTAGCATCTCAGAGAGCTTTGCTAAATATGTCTTTAGCCAAATAACTGGCAGCCTTGACCCCCTCTCTAGTACTGTTCCTTGAAGGACTCCAGTGTTTGGGTGTCCTCTGTTCTATGCCTTAAAGCTATCCTTTTTTCTCAACAACCAGAGAGCTTACCTTCCAATGGGAGATTGGGCCATTCAAAGGACAGATCCCAAGATTTAAAACCGTCAGGCAGAGCCACGGGCCCTGGAGGTCAGAGGGCTCTGTGGATGTGACTGTGACCCTAATGTCAGGGCAGCAGCTATGATAGACTGTGACAGGCAGTAAACAAGGCAAAAACTGGAATACAGAGTTCTGAGGTCCCAGGCCCCTCTACTTCATCGGCAGTAAACATGAGGCCAGTAATTCCTGTCTTCACGGCAGTGAGTCTGAACAACAACAATAGGGACAGTAACTTATATTCCTTCCTTAAGTACCAGGCATAGTTCTCAGTGATTTACCGATCATTATCCTCATTCTGAGAAGCCCTGATGGTGTAGTGGTTAAGAGCTACGGCTGCTAACAAAAAGGTAGGCAGTTTGAATTCACCAGATGCTCCTTGGAAACCCTATGGGACAGTTCTACTCTGTCCTATAGGGTTGCTATGAGTTGGAATCAACTCAATGGCAACTTTTTTTTTTTTTACCCTCATTTTACAGATGAGAAAACTGAGGCAGAGCGAGGCCAAGTAACTTGCTCAAGGTCACGCAGCTAGTAAGTGGCAGAACTGAGATTGAAATTCAAGTAGTCTGGCCCAGAATTCACCCTCTTAGCCACCAACACCACAACTCTTCCTGTTGCTGTTTATAGAACAACGTACCTTGATATACACGTAGGGATCTGTGGTTATTAATATTTTTCTTGACTCTCATTATCTACCCTGTTTTAATTTTCCCACCTAGGAGGAAATAAATCACCATGAGCCCAAAGGACAAACTCATCCATCCATCCATCCACCCATCCATCCATCCACCCATCCATCCACCCATCCATCCATCCATCCATCCATCCATCCATCCATCCACCCATCCATCCATCCATCCATCCATCCATCCATCCATCCATCCATCCACCCATCCATCCATCCATCCATCCACCCATCCATCCATCCACCCATCCATCCATCCATCCATCCATCCACCCATCCATCCATCCATCCATCCATCCATCCATCCATCCACCCATCCACCCATCCATCCATCCATCCACCCATCCATCCATCCACCCATCCACCCATCCACCCATCCACCCATCCATCCACCCATCCATCCATCCACCCATCCATCCATCCATCCACCCATCCATCCATCCATCCATCCACCCATCCATCCATCTACCCTTCTTTTCTCCCTTCCTCCTACCCTCCCTTCTTCCTTCTCTCCCTCCCGCCTTCCATCCATCCATCTATTTAAAAACTATTTATTATGCCCTTCTGCATACCAGGCATCTAGAGAATGGTCCCAGAAGAGAGTCAGAGGCCTGGGGGTGGCCTGGCCCCTGACCTAGGCTGGAAAAAGTACAGAGCTCACCTCCTGTGAGTGGGCCCCAAGTTAACACACCTTCTCAGACTCAAGCCTCCAACTCAAAGCAAAATAACACCTAAAACCTCAGGATGCAGACAATTTCTGATTACTGGGACTGGTCTTTCCCTCAGCCCCTGCCTGCCAAGCTGGACAGACAAGTCAGACAGACAGACAGGGAGAGGCCGTGACCGTGAACAGATGCAATTACAAGCCAAACCAATAATCCATCCAGCACACTTCCGGAAACATAGCTCGATCTGGGGCGTCAATTATTTAAACCTTAATTAACATAGCTCTGCATGTCTTTTTTGGGGGCGCGCACAGAACACACAGCATTGTTATCGTGGAAGAAAAGAGAGAATGAAATATTGATGGGGGCCGGCTTTGTTCTCTGCTCAGCGAGAACGGGCTGGTTGTAGGAAGCGGATTCCCGCCGTTGCTGCAGCTTTAATTAGGGAGGTCGGTGGCTTCTCCAGCGTCTTGGATTCCTTTAATTTCCACAGAGGGAAGCGGCTTCTGAATTTTATTGAACATAGTTGAATTTTTATTTTCAAAAATCAAAACAGAAACAGTTCTTGGCATCTGTTATGAGCGCTGGGTGTTATTTGCTCTTTAGAGATAAAGTTGTTTTTATATGGGGAGAGAGAGCCAGGGAAAACGGGGCTGGAGATGTGTCCTGGGAAAGATACTCAACTGGGAGATGGTAGTCAGCAGAAAAATAAACCTCCGCTCAACCCAGCTTGGCCTGGGCTCCCCGCACTCTGGCAGGCCCAAGAAATCCATTTGATCGTGAGTTGTCGGAGCTGAGGTTGAGGCGGTTAACTCATGGGGCACCAGAGCCTGACCTGGCTCCAGAAAAGTCTGTGGTGGCAAATGATGTGGAGATGTCATTGAGGCGCTGGGGACTGAAGGAAGGCTATGGCTGACCACAGGGAGGAAAAGAAGGGGGTGGGGAGGAGAGAGTTGGCAGGAGGGAACCTGGGGGAACAGAGCAGAAAAGGGGCGTGGCAAAGGAGGTTCTAGGGAAAGGGGGTTCCCTAGTAGCAACCTCAAAGGTCAGAACAGTCTCCCGATGAACAACCCTGGGCCTACGTGGGATGAGAGAAGGTGTCACCGAAAAGGACTCAGGTTTAAGTGGCATCTCTCCTCCCCCTTGCCCTTTTGATTGGTGGTTGATGAATCCGTTTATTAAGCATATGCCTCACATGTACTAGAAGCCAGGCACTGAGCAGGCACTGGGGGTACCAGGAAGACAGAAACACAGTTCCTACCTAGTTGGGAAGACTGACAAGGACAGGCCGGGATGATAAAGGCTTGAGGAGTCTTTTTCTAATGTTGCAACAGTCCAGAGAAAAAGGCAGTTGGCGGAGTCCCTGGGTAGTGCAAAATGTTTGCACTTGACTATTAACCAAAATGTTGGAGGCTCAAACCCATCCAGCGGCACTGCAGAAGAAAGGCCATAAAGATTATAGCCGAGAAAACCCTGCTCTGTAGAGTATGGGGTCGCCATGAGTTGGAATTGACTTCATAGCAACAGGTTTACCAGCCTTCTAAGACTTGGCCTCTGCCTACTTCTCTAAAAGGCAGTTGGAACAGTTTTGCTCACTTCAGAAGCAATATTTGGGCTGGCCCATGAAGGAAGAACCACAGATTTCAAGGCCAGAGAAGGAGGGTGTTCCGAGTAGAGGGTGAAGTCTGTGCAAGGACATGGCGGGGTGAGGGGCAAGTCAAGAATTCGCTCAAGTTACAACAGAGGAGGCAGATGAAATGAGATCTGCCCAGGGGTCAGGGTCTTTGTGGGCTCAGTCTCAGGGTGCAAAGCAGATGAACCAGGGAAGGCACCCAGCCTTGAACTGGGGCAACTCTACCTGAGGCTCAGGGCATGGGGATGTGGGTGCTTGGCACATGCCCGTTCACTTAATCCTTGCTGAGCCCTGGGGGCAGGTCCTAGTATCCTCATTAGTGAGAAGACTGAGTTGGAGGGGTGGGGGGCATTTGTGATAGCATGGAATGTGGTCACTTTAGTTGTAAGAAAGTTCCAGTTGCAATCAAGCCTCCAGTTGCAGGGCCAACTGAACAAACATGGAGAGTGGCAACTCTAGCAGATGCTGTCAGAGCTCCACCCACACCTCCTGGGATCCTTCCTGTACACTGGCTTCTGGTTCCAGGTGGGCCATCTCTCCCAGCTGCCAGCACACATGTCTCAGGTTGCTGGGACAAGGTTTGCCTGCACATGCGTGGAGAGCCGAAGTGCCTGGATAGGTAAATCCCCCTGGAGCAGCCCTTAAACAATGACTGATGGGTATGGGTGTAAATACTTCACCTCCCCTGGCCAGAGGTATGAACCATGCTGTCTCTGGCCCGAGTTACCCTCAGTGGGACTTTGCTTGACATTGTACTCTCCCTTGGCCTCCTTCTCTTCTCTACCCCACTTCCCCACCCCTAAGGGTTGTTCCAGGAAACACTTCCTAGTAAATCACTTTCACCTGACTCTTGGTCTCAAGGTGTGCCTTGGGAAACCCAATCTAAACAACTACCATGTGCCAGACTTTGTATTGGGCCTTCGTGTTACAGGGATAATAAGACACACACACCACCACCACCACCACCACCACCACCATCAAAGATGTGTCAAGCAAAAAATCTAGATGCTGGGGACAGAGCGGAGAACAAAACCATCAAAAGCTCCCAAGCTCCTGCCCTCAAGGAGCTGACATTCTCATGGGGGAGCTAGACAAAACAAACATTAAATAAATCAAACATGTACAATGTCAGATAGTAATAAATGCTAAGGAGAGACTAAAGGGTGGGAGATGGATTGGGCGTGCTGGAGACAGGGGTTGGTGCAGTGTTAAATGCGCTGGTCAGGAAAGGCCTCCCTGAGAAGATAACTTTTGAATAGACACCTAGGGGAGGTAGGGAGGATACAAGCCATAAAACTAATTGGTGAAGGAGCGTTTCAGGGAGAGACAACAGCAAGTGCAAAGGCCCTGAGGCAGGATTTGCTCGGAGTGTTCAAAGAAAATCAAGGAGGCCATTGCGGCAGGGGCTGAGTGGGTGAGAGGGAGAACAGACAGAGACAATAAGGGCCAGAGAAGTATGGGGTGCAGGTCATGCAGGGCCTCTATACGCCTTTGTATACAAGGCCACCTGGACCTTGGGGTGTTGTCATCTCGGCAAGATAGTGGTGTTCTCTGTCTTCTCTGTGGAGATGGGGAAGGGTGGCGTAGTTCTTCAAAGCTTTTACTCTGAGTGGGAACCAGCAGGGAGTTCTGTGTCTTTGTCTCATGCAGAACAGTTTCAACTCCATTCAGAAGCCCCAGAGAGAGCTGGTCCTCACAGGGACGCCCTGCTCAAGGTGAACTTGTGAGGAACAGTACTCTCCAGGCTGCAGCCAGCCTTTCCCTATGAGGCATTTGCACCAGCTGCCCCAGGAACACATTTCTCTGCATCTCGTTACACACATGTGCACCGGGATTGCACGGCACACTGCCTCTGAAGCAGCTGCTTTCTCCTCACTCCCTGGTTTATTCAGCAAGCATCCATTGAGCTCCCTGACATGCCAGGTGCTGCTCTGGGCCGGGGGCACCCTGCGAGCCAGGCAGACAGGGCCCCTGCCCCTGCAGAGCTCACTTTCCAGAGAGGGGGACGGAAGATACACAAGTGATCTGAAAAACACACAAAATATTATATTTCAGGTACTGCTGAGTCTGTAAAGAAAAAGGGAAAAGCTAGAGCAGTGACTCTCAAAGAAGGCAATTTGCCCCCTCCCCCCAGGGCATTTGCTCAGAGGTAGAATTCTTGTTTTCCATGCGGGAGACCCGAACTCGATTCCCAGCGGAGCCACTACCCTTCTGTTAGTGGCGGCTTGCGTGTTGCTATGATGCTGAACAGGTTTCAGCAGAGCTTTCAGACTAAGACTAGGAAGAAAGGCCTGGTAATCTACTTCAGAAAAAATAAAAGCCCAGCAGGTGGTTCACATCAGGGGATTTTCATGAGTTGGGGACCAACTCAATGGCAGCTAACAATGACAACAGAGACATTTTTTATTGTTATAACCTGGGGGAGAATGTTGCTGGCATCTACTGGGTAGAGGGCAGAGATGCTGCTGAACATCCTACAATGCGCAGAACGGCCTCTACCACAAAGAATGATCAAGTTGAAAATGTTTGTACTGCCGGGGCTGAGTAGCCCTGGTTAAAGGAAAGAGAGGGTGGTATAGAAGCCAGGCTAGTCAGGAAAGGCTGTTCCAAGGATGTGGCATTTCAGCAAAGACATGAATGAAAGTGGAAAGTAAATTATGGGGGAAGAGCATGCCAAGCAGAGGGAACAGCCAGTGCAAAGCCTCTGAGGTGGCGAAGTACTTAATGTGCTCTGGGAATACATGGAGACCTAGCTTACCCTTCTTGGTGACTTCAGGGTGTTCTGCTTTATGAATTAGATATCCAAAGGGCACAGGCTTTACTCTGAAATAATTTCTAAGCATGCCCTTCCAATAAAATCAGGGTGTCCACCACTCCCTAGAAGGGCTGTGGAAGAGACTCCACCCTACAACTGCCTCCAAGCTAGGCGCTGGATGGGAAAAGCGTACTTCCCTCTAGCACAGACCCCTTGGACTTGGATCTGCAGCCTCTTCTACAGGAACAGGGGCCCAGGGGTAGGGAAGGCAGGGCCTCCTGCTCACATCCTCATTGGCAGAAAATGCCTCCCACATGCATCATTAAGGCAGGATATTTACAAAGCATTTCAAGTCCATGATGTACATTTTTTTGTCTTTCACTTTCAGTAACCTAGAAAAGTCAGCAGGTGAGGTGGTATCACCCCAACCCTTCATTTCATAGATGAAGAGACTCAGCCTCAGGGAGAAGACAGGGCTTGTCCAGTGTTTTATAGCTTCCGGTTCCTGTTGCCATTGAGTTGATTCCCATTCATGGCAACTCTGTGTGTGTCAGAACTGTGCTCCAGAGGGTTTTCAGTGGCTGATTTTTTTGGAAGTAGATCACCAGGCCTTTCTTCTGAGGTGCATTTGGGTGGACTTGAACCTCCGATCTTTTAGTTAGCCCCCACTCGCATTAACTGTTTGCACCACCAGGGACTCCATAGATAGTGCAGGGGTTGGGGCAGGTCCCCTGACTTGCAAGCCTGCCTCCATCTTCAGCGCTGTCTCCCAGCCACAGAGCCCCGCCAACCCTGCTCCAATTTTACAAATAAGGCTCAGCTCTGAGAGTTTCTGTCTCCCAGGCCCACACCCTCTTTGCTGTGACATTTCCTCTCCCCACCTCGAGTCGGCCTCCCAGGGCCCAGCCTCGCTGAAGGCTTTGATTAAAAATGCACCTCCTAATCTCATCAGAGGCCAGGAACATGCATATATGCAAATCAACATCTGCTCCTCTACTCAGGGAAGGATCTTCCAAGAGTGCTTTGGGAAAAGGGGCCCGGCCCAGTGAACTCTGAAGGGAAGACTCCAGAACATTCAAAAGTCACTGCAAAATCCCTGAGTCCCTGATGAAAATTGCTCTTAATGCAATTGGAGGTTATACTTGAGGGAGCAGTAAAGAAAACGTCCCAGTGTGGGCTGCCTCTGGCTGAGACTGTTTCTAATCAAGCCTCTTCCATGTTACAGGAGATGGAACCCTGCTTGTGGTCTGGGAAACTTGCCCCCCTAGCTGATAAGGGAAGAAGCAGCTAGTGACCATCTCTTGGTTCTGATGGAAATCTTGTCAATTTGGATGCATAGGGCCTCTTATTGGCAAAATTAGTGTATGAGTAGGGCCCACACTGCTGTAACAAACAAAACTTCAATGTATCAGTGGCTTAAGACAATGAAATTCCATTTCTCACTCATGTAAAGCTCAAAATGTACTGGGTTGAATTGTGTCTCCCCAAAACCCGTGTCCTTCCCAGAACCTCAGAATGTGACCTTATTTGGAAGTAGAGTCTTTGCAGATGCAATTAGCTAAGATGAGATCAACTGGAGTAATGTAGGCCCTAAATCCAATATAACGGGTGTCCTTATAAGAATAGGAAAAGAGACACAGAGACAGACACACATACAGAGCAAGGAGAACACCGTGTGATGACAGAGGGAGATTGGAGTGATGCCTCTCCAAGCCAAGGCACATCAAGAACTTCTGGCAACCAAAGAAAACCAAAGACACAAGGGAAAGATTAGTCCAAATGAGTGGTGGACCACAGGTACCACAGCCTCCACCAGACTGAGTCCAGCACAACTAGATGGTGCCCAGCTACCACCGCCGATGTTCTGACAGAGATCACAATAGAGGGTCCCGGACAGAGCTGGAGAAAAATGTAGAACAAAACTCTAACTCACAAAAACAGACCAGACTTAGTGGCCCGAAAGAGACTAGAGAAACCCTGAGAATATGGCCCCCGGACACCTTTTTAGTTCAGTACCGAAGTCTCTCCTGAGGTTCACCCTTCAGCCATAGATTAGACAGGCCCATTAAACAAAATGAGACTAAACGGGCACACTAGCCCAGGGGCAAGGACTAGATGGCAGGAGGGGGACAGGAAAGCTGGTAATGGGGAAACCAAGGTTGAAAAGGGGAGAGTGCTGACATGTTGTGGGGTTGATAACCAATGTCACAAAATAATATGTGTACTAATTGTTTAATGAGAAGCTAGTTTGTTCTGTAAACCTTCATCTAAAGTACAATAAAAAATAAAATAAAAAGAACTGCTGGCAACAACCAGAAGCTAGGAAGAGGCCAGGAAGGATTCTCCCTGGAGCCTTAGAGAGAGTATGGGCCTGCCAGCACCTTGGTTTTGGACTTCTTGCTTTCAGAACTGTGAGACAATAGATTTCTATTGTTTTGGGCCACCCAGTTTGTAGTACTTTGGCACAGCAGCCCTGGGAATTGAATACAATATCTATATTTATATCTTTATGTGTCTCCTTTTTATCACAAAAGAGGGAAGATTCCGCTAGCTCTAAGTCCTGGAGCACTGCCCTCCCCTGCCCCCCACAGGTGGATGAATACAGCCCCCTGGGAGCCTGACCACCCTGAGGTGGGAGGAAGCAAGCCTTCTAGACCGAGGGTCAAGGAGGCCAGTGGATCGTGGCCTCTCCAGGCCTCACAGAAACCGGCTCCTCCACCTCCCTCTGCTGACCAGGCGATGCTCTGATCAATTGGCCACTGCCCCCACCAGCAGAGGGGGAGAGATCAATGGGCCATTTGACACTGAGTTGCTGTTGACCAGGCAAGGCAGAGCAACTCACAGGGGACGGGCCCCAGGCCTGCATCTCCTGGGATGAGGCTGAGGCTGCAGGGCAGAGCCAGGCAGGAGGGAGAGAGGCCTACTCCAGCCCTGCTCTGGGCCAGTCCAGCCTTTTCCTTCCTCTCCTCCTCTTTCTACAAGGGGAGGGTGAGCTCGACATGACAGGCCTGCTTCCCCAGTCCCGCCTGCCCAGTGTGTCAATCCTCTCAAAGGCTGGGTCAGTCTGGCCTCCAGGCGCCCCCTCCTCAGCCCCTGTGGCCTCTGGCTGCCCGGCTCGGCCCCCGGCCGCCTGCTTTGGCCACAGCTGTTTGTGGAGCCATCCCAGGCAGCCCCAACCTCTGTCTTCCTATTTAGACAAACAAAAGCCGGTTCGGTTACCACGGGCAGGCTGTGAGGCGTCCAACACAAACCGAGGCCGCCCGCCTGGCGTCTGCAAATGCCCTGGGTTCGGTTCAGGCAGTCCCAGGACATTTGCCTCATTCCTGCTCTGGCCTTGTTACCCCTCTCCACACCACAGTGACATATGTTCCCGGGCCCTCTCAGACAGGCCACGTGAAGCTGGCCGGGCAACTGCTAGGCTGCAAAAGAATGGAACCCTGAACTCGCTGGGTCTTGGCCAAGGCTGGAGCCAACGTGCACACCTGAAGCCCTGGAGTGTCCTGTTTCCAAAGGACTTGGGAAGCCAATACCTATTTAACAGCTGGGAGAAGGGACTTCCCAAGGTTACACAGTGAATTTGGGACAGAACATGGTAAGATTGGAGGAGCACCTCTTGAAGGATCCCCGCACCCCCATGGATCTCTTCTCTAAGGCCTCTGTGTACTGAACTTCCACCATTAGAACTTTATTCCTTGAGTTGAGATGTGCTGGTAACAATCTCCTTAATATTGAGGTAAGAAAAGAAAGCAAGATACAGACAAGTGTCCAAAAGTATGTTGTTGTTGTGTGCCATCAAGTCAATTTTGACTCAACAACCCCTTGTGACAGAGTAAAATTGCCCCATAGGGTTTTCTAGACTGTAATCTTTACAGGAGCAGATTGCCAAGTCTTTCTCCTGTGGAGCTGCTGGGTGGGTTAGAACTGCCAACCTTTCAGTTAACGCCCAAATGCTTACCCTTTGTGCCACCAGGGCCCCTATCCAAAAGTATATTTCTATATCTATATCTGTATATGAATCTGTATTTTTTAATCACACACACACACATATACACACACACTCAGATGCACATTTCTGGTAGTGGATCTAAAAACTCCTAGCACAAGTTGCCTCTGGGGAGGAGGGCAGAGGATACACAATTGTAGGAAGAACTTTCCATGCATGTTCCCCTGTATAATTTTTTACTAAGTGCATTTTCGCTTTGTTACAATAAAAATAAGTAGGGTTCTCACCTCACTCTTACTCTCCCAAGGTACTGTTCTTGGTGCTTCATATTAACTCATTCCATCCTCATAACAGCTCTACTAGAGATGTATAATTATTATTATAATCCTCGTTTTACACAAAAGGAGACTGAGGCATCAAGATGTTAAACAACTTGCTCAAGGCCTCACAGCCAGTAAATGGCTGAACTAAAATTTAACCCTGCAAATCTAGCCCCAAGGTGAAGACATGTCACCTCTGCGTTAATCTGCCATTCCATAAAAAGCTCCTTGATAAATAAAATAAGACCTGGAAAGGAGTGTCCTGGGCAGGAGCAGGGAAAGGATGTGAAAGTGGGTCACAGCTAGCCTCATCTCAGCTGTGGAGGTTTTGGCAGTGAGCATACATCAGACTGATCCACTGCTGCTCTGGAAGCAGGGTTGGAGGTGGGCAGGAACCCCTCACTCATGAGGCACAATGAGGGGCATAGCTCTGAAGTTGTGGGCATCAGGAGGAGGCGGAGAAAGGAAACACGTCTTCAGGGACATAAGTCTTCCAAAAATCTGCTCATCGCCCTCCATCTGACCAGTCACAGAGGGGTGGACAGGAGTCGGGGCCCCTTCTCCAGACTAAGGAAGAACTGATTGTCAGGGTCTGCTCTTCTGTAAGTGTAGTGGGAGGGTCTTGGTTCCAGGGCTGCCTCCTCAAATTTCTAAACATGGGATGATGATGATGATGATGATAATGGTGATGGTGATGAAGGTGATGATGACGATGTATGACACATTAAAGATGGCCACAGACTCCTTGATGGTCCCCATGGAGAGGTGGGGTCTGTGTCCTCTCTTGGTGAGCCTGGGTACTCTTCGTGACTGCTTTAGAACACAGTGGCAGTGACTGTGCTAGTTCCTGGGCCCAGACCTTCAGAGCTCAGCCGCTTCCACTTCATGCCTCTGGGAACCTTCACTCTTGGAGGCAAAAAGAAATGCAAATACGTACTTCTCCAGTACCAGACAGATACTTGGAACCAGCTTTCACATCCTCCACGCCCAGCAGGGAGAAACAGCTGATACAGGCCCCTGGGCCCACTTCTCAAATGGCTGGGGGCCTGATCTGCCTCCCCCCTCCCCATTCCAACCCCAATCCCTCCCCCTCCCTTTACTCCCAGACTCCTGCATGCCTGCTCTACTGTGACCTCACCAGGCTACAGAGAGCCCAGGCAATCGCTCTGTGTAATTGGCTAATATTTTCTCATCTTAATTAAAAGTCCAAATGGGAATATTGGCAGCTTAGGCCCTCATTTGAAAATTGAGCCATATTCCCATTAAAAGGGACGTCTAATTAAAACATCCATTACAAGTCCATAACGCTAAGTTAATGGGGAGAACCAGGAGGAATTCAATTAGATTTTATTTCTGTAAAATTAATATTAGCAACTTCTTAAAAAATGTCCCCAACACTGATTGTTGTTCATAAAAGGATCTCTGAGCATTAGAAGGGGAGTCTCATTTAGATAGTCTTAGCCATCAGGCTGAACTCAAGTGGGATTCTAGCAGAAGACAGAGTTGACGCACCAAGTCCCGGGCTGAGAAGATGCATTCTCGGCTTCCCACTCAAAGCTTCCTAGTAGTCCTAACCCAAGAGGCTCCAGGCTAGAACTCTGGAGACCTGAGTTCTACCTGAGAGAGACTCCATTTTCCCATCTGTCAAATAGGAATACTAATTACAGCTCTGACCTGCTATTTCATAGGCGTGTCCTGAGGCCATGCAATAATGAAGATAAAAGATTTTAGAGGAGATAAACTTTGTCCAAAGTGAGGGAAAAAGAGAAGGAAAAGGACTGGATTGGATCCATGCAATCTTTAGTTTGCTTTGGGGGGATCTCACCTGGAGGAGCGTAGTAGGCACTCAGTAAAGGATAGCTAGTTCCTGGATGGAGCAAACAGTTTGCGCTCTACTACTAACCAAAAGGGAGCCCTGGTGGTGCAGTGGTTAAGCGCTCAAGTGCTAACTGGAAGGTCGGTGGTTCAAACCCACCAGCTGTTCTGCAGGAGAAAGATGTGGCAGTCTGCTTCAGTAAAGACCACAGCCTTGGAAACCCTATGGGGCAGCTCTACTCTGTCCTGACACTATGAGTTGGAATCAACTAGATGGCAATGGGTTTTTACTAACCAAAATGTTGGTGCTCTAGACCTACCCAGTAGCACAACAGAATAAAGGCCTGGTGATCTGCTTCTGTAAAGATCACAGCCAAGAATGCCCTATGGAGCTCAGTTCTACTCTGTAACACGTAGGGTGGCCATGAGTTGAATCGACTTGATGGCAATGATTTTTTTTTGTCATTATTTTATCAGCAGTTTAGGTTTTGTGAAGAAAATTCATAATAATAACTTTATTTTTTGGTTAAAAAAAGTCACCTGCCCATCTGAAAAATACAAGAAATTAAAAAATGTACAATGTCATTCCAATATCATTCTAAATCCTACTGTCAAGAAATAACTATCATTCACTTTGTTGCATGTTACTCCTGTGGTTCCTTTGGCATTTACAGACAGGAGGATAAGTAGGTAGATAAAAAGGTGGACAGACAGACTGATCAAAACAGAAGCAATTTATAAAAATGGGCCCATGCTTTGACTTTCAATAAAAGCTATTGAACATTTTAGCTTGAATTTAATGAAGGAAAATAAACCGATGTGAAACTGAAGACTGCTGAAAACTTCATCTCAAGAGATATTCTTTCCTACAGGAGTGAAGGTTTAAGAAAAAACGATTATGAAAACCCCACATGGCTGCAGTCTACATCAGAGGGGAAGCTTTAGGCTGCAAGTAATAGAAAAGTAATCCACACTGACTTAAGTAATAAGGAAACTTATGCACTTACAGAAGTCTAGTGTTTGGGGGCTTCCGGTCATTCTATTAGACAGTTCAACAATTTCATCAAGGGTCAGATTCCTTCTCTTCTCCACTCTGCTACCCTAGAGCTATCTCTGCCCCAGGAAGGGTCTCCTCATGTCTGTAGAACGCCCTGGTGCTGAAGTAACTAACCTTACAGAGCTACGATTGCCTACTTACTGTGGGCTAGGCACTTTCCCTGCATTAACTCATTGGATCCCTACAACCAGCCAAAACGATGGTACTATTATTACCTTTCTCTTTTATAGATGAAGAAACTGAGGCTCAGAGAGGTTGGATAACTTGTGCAAGGTCACACAGGTAGCAAATGACAGAACCAAAATTCCAAAGAGGCAGTTTGGGACAGATTGCATTGCGGGCCCTGAATTTTCAATCCTCCTTATCCAAATTCTTTGCCATGTGACTTTACAGTTTCTCTCACTAAAGGGATGGAGTATATTTCCACATCCCTTGACTTTGGGTTCAACCCTGGAACTTACCTTTGACCAACATCCTGAGTCAGAAATGACAGTCTGCCAGTTTTGAGCCTAGACCTTAGAAGGATTCATATGTTTTCTTTTCTTTCTTTCTTTTTTTCCCCTTGGGCCAGCACCATTGCTATGAGAGCATGCTGTTATTAACTCAAGGAATCAAGCAGAATAAGAAACAAGTGAAACAGACTTACAGATCTCCAGATAAAGCAGAGCTACCGCAGCTACCTAGTTCCTTAGAAGCAAGGATGATGTGACTTTGACTTATGTACTTTGGACACATCATCAGGAAAGAACAATCACTAGAAAAGGACATTGTCTTCATTATCTAGAGATGTCATAACAGAAATACCACAGGAGTGGATGGCTTTAACAAACAGAAATTTATTTTCTCACAGTTTAGGAGGCTAGAAGTTGGAAATTCAGAGCACCAGCTCTAGGGGAAGCCTTTCTCTCTCAGTCGGCTCTGGAGGAAGGTCCTTGTCTCTTCAGCTTCTGCTTCCTGGTTCCTTGGAGATCTCCATGTGTCTTGGCATCTATCTGGCTCCATCTCTGTTCTCCTCGCTTGCTTGTTTAATCTCTTTCATATCTCAAAAGAGATTGACTCAAGATATACCCTGTGCTAATCATGCCTCATGAACATAACAAAGACAACCCATTCCAAAATGGGATTATAGCCACAGGCATAGAGGTTAGGATTTACAACACATATTTTTGAGGGACACAATTCAGTCCATAACAGACATCAAGTTTGGTAGAGGGCCAACAAAAATGAGGGAATTGAGATAGATTGACACAACAATTGACTCAAACATACCAATGATCATGAAAATGGCACAGAACTGGGCAACGTTTTGTTCTCTTATACGTAAGGTTGCCATGAGTTGGAGCCAACTCGATGCCAACTAACAAAACAACAATCCCAGCTACCACAGCCAATGCCCAGCTGACCCACACACAAACACACACACACATATGTATGTGAACAAGCCCAGCTCATCAGGATCGGCAAAGCAGCTCCAGCCAACCCACTGATGCATTAGCTAAATGAATGCTTATTGCTAGAAACCACTGAGATTTTTGTGGCTGTTTGTTACACAACATTGTTGTGGCACTAGCTAACTGATACAGCCTGAGTCCAGAGCCCACCTGTGCTCTTAGCTACTACTTCACTCTGCTCATGTCTAGTGTGTGCCTGCCTCCACAATGTGGAGGTTGTTCTTCCTGAGGAGAGGGCTGGAGGCTGAGAGGGATGTCTTGAACCAAGGAGCAAGCCTCAGGAGGACTCCAGAGCTGGTGAGAGGCTGCATCTCTCAGGCACACAGCTAAGAAACCACCCAGTGCTGGGCCTCTCAGTTATGCATTGCTATTGATCCATGGAGTTGGTGAAGCACTTGGCAGATTATTGTCAGCCAGGCTTCCTTGGGCTTCCTCTGGATGCCGTTCTTCTGTCTCCCTCTCTCAAGGCTGGGCTTGCTTGTATCTCCAGCAACTAAGGTCGTGTGGAGGGAGCAGACATGCTCCAGCTGGTACCTCCCAAAGCCCGACTCAGCAGGGCAGCTGGGGTAGAAACTCTACGCCTTGCAGGCAGTATCAGTTGGTAGTTCCATGGCCCAGCACCCTGTCCCGCCCTCTGTGGCCCAGCCACCCTGAATCGTGGCTGGCAGCTCTCCCAGACTTCCCCCATTCTCTCTTGTCTCCAAGGGGCTTTACATAGGCTGCGCTTTCTGCTGGAACATTCCATCAACTAATGTCTTGGGACAGGTTCTCTAGAACCAGCTTGACACAGGGACTCTTGTGCAAGTGGCTTTTGGAGGAAGTATTCCCAGGAGAGTGAGGGAAGGAGGACAGGGCAGGAGAAGACGCTAAGCAAAGCTATGGGTTCAGCTGGAGTCTCACCTCTGCCTAATCCTACAGGGAGCTCTGGAGTGTGAATGGTACCAGTGTTATCCCACAACAAGGGGGAAGGGTTTTTGTACCCCACATCAATCAGTCATTAACTGAAGCTTGCTCCGCTCAGGTGGGGTGGGTGGTGGTGAAGCCTCAGGCATTTCAGGTGAGTGGGCTCCTAGAGCCAATGATTCCCTGGGGAAGGCAGCAGTGGTGAGCCCTTAGCTGACCACATTTACAGCAGCAGGAGTGGGTGAGCCAGCATTCAATACCCCTGGCTACTTCCTCCTTATCCTTCCATTTTCTTATCCCCTTATCCTTCCTCCTTATCTTTCCATTTTCTGCTTGAAAGCCACCTCCTCTAGGAAGCCTTCCTTCTATCCTTTCTCCTTGGCTCTGCTGGTTGGTCCTTGCCTGCCCTCCCCATAGTTCTTTCTACCTTCTCTTTTTGATCCTCAACATACAGACTATCACATGCTTGTATAATGCCTGTCTCCCCATTAATGTCAGCTCCAGGAAGCTAGGGATGGTGTCTGCCTTGTTCACTGTTGTATTTCCAGCACCTGGAACACCACACAATAGTTGCTTAATAAATTCTTAGGGAAGGAAGGGAGAAAGGGAGGAAGGGAGGGAGGGAGGAAAAAAGGGAGGGAGGGAGAAAGGGAGAAAAGGAAGAAAAGACCCTCTCAGACCCAGTGTAGAGTTGTAAAGCCCAGCACAGACCATCTTTCCAAGGCTCCTCCCTGAACAAATGGGGAAACTGAGGCACAGAGCAGGCCAGAGGCTGGTCCAAGGTCGCTCAGCAAGTCAGAACCATCCTTTGGACTAGAACCCAGTGATGCTGAGGCCCAAGCATGTGCTCCCTCCTCTTCCCCAAGCAACCCCTGCACACTCTTTTTTTTTCCAGCTCAGCTCTTTGAGATCAGCCACAACGACCCTGATCCTGAAAGGGGAAACCCAGGGCAGGTTAATCTGCCATTGCTAGGTAGTAGGAAGCACAAATCAAAGGGGCTTCTCCACTGAGACTTCCAGGGCTTCCTCTGCCAAGGATGCTACAGTTCAGCCACCACATCCAGATCACAGCCACGGAGCTACAGAGGCAGGAAGTGTCCTTGAGATCTCTAAGCTTGACTCGCTCCTGGTACAGAAGGGAAACTGAGGCCCAGAGAAGGCAGGGACAAAACCCAAAGATACACAGTGCACTTTCAGTGCAGAACCAGGCCTGGAACTCAGCTAGTCTCACCCCTTAGTCTGTAGTTCTGTGGCAGATGCTATCCATTGCCTACCCAACAGCCATTACTCACACCCTCTTCCTCCTGCTAATCCATTGCCAGCTAGTGAGATGTAAGGGGCAATCTGCAGGGCTGGATTTCCTTCCCAAATACAAAGGCAAAGCCTCATTAGGAGAAGACTGTTACCTTATTCCCTTCTTCCTGCCTTGGATACAGATATGAAGTTTAGAGGGGCAGCAACCATTTTGGAACCAAGAGGCAAAAGAATGAAGTCCAAAGTTAACATGTGAAGGATGGTAAAACTGAAAGATGAAAAAGACCTTAGACCTTGATCACATATTGAGCAGCTGAACCAATGCCCCAATTGCCACCCTCTAGCTATCTTGTTGGAGCCCTGGTAGTGCAATGGTTAAAAGCAACAGCTGCCAACCAAAAGGTCAGCGGTTCAAATCCACCAGCAGCTCCTTGGAAACTCTATGTGGCAGTTCTACTCTGCCCTGTAGGGTCACTAAGAGTCAGAATCGACTCGATGGCAATGGGTTTTTTTTTTTTGTTTGTTTGTTTGTTTGTTTTTTTGGTTTAGATATCTTGTTAAGGAAGAAAAATAATCTATTAATTTAGATCATAGTCTTTGACAGTTGGGAAAGCTTTTTTTTTTTCCTTGAAGCTGGAAGCATTCCTAACTGACAAAGACATTTTCCACACTATTGCTTAACTATCCTTTGAGATACCAGCATGTGTATTTCATCCCATTTCATGGATACTGAAACTGTAGAGAGTCTGTGGGTTTCAAGCTGTTTTCCCTGGAGCCCTTGCATACTCCAGGTTTGCAGAAAAGCCAGGCATTTCATTTGGTCCTGGCTTGCAGTACAAAGGGGGCGGAAATGTGTTCTCCAAACAAACACTGTTCCAGCACATCGTGTGGGTCTTTGGTTTGCAGGAATATCAAATATCACGGAATTAAGCCATGGTTTGGGAAGCGCTGGTGCCGCCCCCACTGGTTCTTCTGGCACTTGGTCCTGGAAAGACAGTGGAGGGGTCAGCATTGGAGGGGGAGGAACATGATGGGTCTCAATTACTCAACGGAAAATGGCTTCATTTTGGGGGAGGAAAGAGCCAAAACCTGCCACTGGGGACTTTTAGCTGAATAAGAGCTGCTTCAATCAATATGCAATAAGAAAATGAGAGCATTGGACATAAATTTCCTGCCAGCTGAGTTCTATAGACTCGCCTTGCACCTTGAAGCCTGTTGGTAAAACCAGACCCAGTTATGGTGTGCCACAGCCTCATCCACCTACAGGTCTCTGGAGAACAGGGGATCAATCGCAGAGCCCCCCTCAGTGAAGCTGATCTCCTGGGTGCCCCAGCCCTGGGGTATAGATGCCTTCCTGGCCTGGGATCTCCTCACTCTGGCTAGAGCCACACCTTCCTTAGGTGAAGATGCTCTTCTGTCTTGTTTAGAGGATCCACTCTTAGAAGCCAGGCGGTCCCTCCTAGGAGAAGGCTCCCTTATCCAAATTCTGAGCTTCCTGTCTTGCAGAGCCTTTCTACATACAGGATTTGATCCACACAGAAACCCTGTGTATTGGTGAGTTACTTCTAGCTGCTGTAACACACTAGCTCCCAAATGTCAATGGCTTGACATCATAAGGAGTTCCTGGATGGTACAAACAGTTATTGTGTTCAGCTGCTAACCAAAAGGTTGGAGGTTCAAGTCCCAGCCAGAGGTGCCTTGGAAGAAAAGCCTGGCAATCTACTTTTAAAGAAAATCAGCCATTGAAAACCCTATGGAGCATCGGTTTTACTGTGACAGACATGGGGTCACCATGAATCAAAGTAGCCTCAACAGCAACTGGTTTTTGACATTATAAAAGTTTATCTCTCGCTCACAATGATAATCTAAATGCAGGAGTTACTGGTAGTTGGATGGACTTCCACATGGTGACTGGGGACTCAGGCTTTTTCTACATTTTGGTTCCACCCTCTCTACCACCTTGATGTCCTCTATATTAATCCATAGATGAGCAAGAATAAGGGAAGGCAGCCCAGCTTCTTCAGTTCCTTAGAAAATAGATGTTAAATAACTTACTCAGTCTCCCCAAAGTCCAACAGCCACCTGAACACTTCCAGCTGCATATTGTACAGGCACCTCAAAAAGATATCCTCCACCTACTTCTCTCAACACAGGGCTCCAAGGCCCAGGGTCACCTGAGGCTGTCTGTCTCCTCATTCCCTGAGCCTTAAGTTTAACTCTATCTGCACAGTTCATCCCATCCATCCTGCATGCCTGTTTCCACAGCTATGCTTCCTGCCTGCATAGAGCTCACTATTAAGTCACAAGCTCCTTGAGGCCAGCACAGCAAATCTCCATGCACTGAACACGGGGCCTGGCGCTTGAAGATTGAACAATGCAGGAAGCATCAGTCTCGTGCTGTGACTCAGCATGATAATATAACAAACATCCCTCTCTTTCTCCTCAAGAGGCCACACAGCAACGTGTTCACTCGAGAGGAAAGGCTTTGGAATCTGGGGTCTTGGATTCAAATCCTGTCTCTACTGCTTATGAGTTCAGGCATCCTGGGCATGTCAGTTAGCCTGCCTAAGCCACGGTCTGCTCCTCTGTAAAATGGGGAAAATAGAGTCTCTACCTCCTAGGGCTGTGGGAGGGGTAAGCTAAACAGTGATACCAAGCATTGGCATGATATCTGGCCAGTTTAAAAAATACAGTGACTGGAAGCTGTTTGTTTCAGATGGTTCCAAATGTCTTTTACTTGCCTTTTCAGATCCATTCTCCACCTTTCTACACCCTGCTATATGGCTTGAGACTTGTTATGGATTGAATTGTGTCTCCCCAAGAAAGATATGTTGAAGTCCTAACCCTTGGTACTTGTGAACATGGCCTTGTTTGGAAACAGGGTCTTTGAAGATGTTATCAATTAGCATGAGGTCATACCGGAATAGGTGTTGCTTACTGTGTGCCGTCAAGTTGATTCTGACTCATAGTGACCCTATATAATAGAGTAGAACTGCCCCCATAGGGTATCCTAGGCTGTAGCCTTTACGAAAGCAGATCTCCAGGTCTTTTCTCCTGCAGAGCTGCTGGTGGGTTTGAACTGCCCACCTTTCAGTTAGCAGGCAAGAGCTTAACCGTTGTGCCACCAGGGATCCTTACACTGGAGTAGAGTGAATCCTAATCCAATCTGAGTGGTATCCTATCAAAGAGGGAAGAGACACGGAGGAAGGATGGTCATGTGAATATGCCAAGGAATGCTTGGGGATACCAGAAGCTGGGAGAGACAAGAAAGGGTCTTCTTCTAGAGACTCTGGTGGGAGCATGGCCTGGCCAACATGTTGATTTAGACTTTTCACCTCCAGAACTAAGAGACAAAAGATTTGTGTTGTTTAAAGCCACCCCTGTGTGGTGTTTTGCCTTAAGAGACTATACAAGACTGATGCCTATGGACAGCAGTGACAGGTTCCCTGGCTCTCTTGATCCTGGTTGGGTTTGGCCAATGGAAGGCCCCAGCAGGGTTGTGGAAGGTAGGAGGACATGCATAATGGAATCTGCATTCCTCTAGCTCCTCCCCCGAACCCAGGTCCCCATCGTTGACTGTGCCCCCTATGAAAGGCCAACACTCCTATCAGGTGGCCCTCTCTGGGTTCTCTAACAATTCCCCTTTACTCATAAACTAAAACCAAATCAGTTACCATTGAGTCAATTCCAACTCGTGGCAACCCCTCATGTTTCAGAGTAGAACTGTGCTCCACAGGGTTGTCAATGGCTGTGACCTTTTAGAAGTAGATTGTCTGGTCTTTCTTCCAAGGCACTTCTGGGTAGATTCAAACCACCAACTTTTTCTGTTAGCAGCCAAGCACTTAACTGTTTGCACCGCCCAGTGAGTCGTTTGCTTATACCTCCACAGATACCTGCCCTGGAGTATTGTACCATTCCTTTAGAGCGTCCTCAAAGCCTGCCCACACCTCTGTAAACTGTCCCTTCATTATCTTCCCTCCTGTTAACCTACTTGAATGTGCTATTTCCTGCTGGGGCCCTGACAAATTCACCCTTATTAATTATTTGTATATACCATTTTATATTTTTCAAGAATTCTCCTCGTCCACTACCTCAAAATATTGTCTCTAAGGTGTGGAATATCCCCACCTGACAGAAAACAATCAAAAGCCCAGAGAACTAAAGCGCTTTGCCCAAAATCACGCAGCTGAGGAGTTGGAGTCAAGATGGCCGACTCAGAATCCATTACCATCTCCTCGCTGTCTTCAGCGGCTGCGCAGCACTGTGGGGTAACAGGCTCATTTCCTGCTGAGACAAGAGAGGAAACTTTCTGACACAAATGATCAGAGGAGCTGGGCTGTGGGAGAGGCTTCAGGTAAGAGCCAAAAAATTGTAAAGGCTTCAGAACGAGAGACTGAGTTTTCGATAATAAATAAACGCCGAGACTGGGCCCTTCACATAGAAGCCTTGGGGTGCCTGCAGCCAGCATGGGGTACCCAGGAAGTGCCCACCCTCAGCCCACGGGATTCTCTGGTGATCCTCCAAATGGTCGGCGGGACAGGGTCTTGGGGGACAGTCTTCAAACCCCAGAGGGGAGGAGAAGTGAATATTTTGGGATGATCCCTTTTCTCATCCAAATAAAAAGGCCCTCAGAAGTCATATCGAGTGTCTGAATTTCCTGACTGTGTATTAATCCGCTTTCATGTGAATTATGCAATATTGTCACAGGGGGAAGGAGCAGCTGGATGTTGGACGGGCAGCCCTGGAATCAAAGAGGTCCCATGCTGTGCTCATTGCCTCTGCAGAGGCACTCATGGGGGCTGGGCTGCTCCGTGGCGCCCCCTCTTCATCAGGCCCATGGGGAAGACATGGACCCAGAGGGGGCAGGGAGATCCGGGGCCAGTGGTGGGGACTGGGGTGAGTGAGCAAGGGAATAATTCAAATGGCCCATCAGAAGGGGCTACTCCTCAACTCAAGCCAATGGTTGCTATGTTGACATGCAGCCCCAGTGAAGAGAGACCTTCTGATTTTCCAAGAGAAGCCAGAAACCTAGGTTTTTATGGGAAGTCGTCTGATTTTTAAATACTGGCAACAGATTCAAATTTGTAAAAGCTATTGTGCAGGCCCAGCAAGAGCCGTCACGGGTTGCTAGCGTATGACCTCTGCAGAGTCAATGAGTTAGGTGGCTGCTTCGAGGCTTGGGAAAATGCGTGACTTTTTGATTTAGGCTGAAATGAGGTGAAGACCCCACACCCTACTTCACCTCCATGTTTTCTTCTCTTTGTAACCTCATGAGGTATCCTCTCCCCACTACACATTCACTTTCCTAGTGTGATAGAAAGAGCACCAGGCTAGGAGTCCAAGCCCTTGTGGTTCCAGCTGCTTCATGTCCCAGAGACCCACTTTTCCAGAGGCATCACTAGGGGGATGCAAGCGGTACGGACCACACCAGGTGACACTGTCAGAGGGGGTGGCACCAAAATGACTGTCTATAAAATTTTTGTGCAGTGTTTCAGCAGAAATTTATAATTTTTTACAAAAATAGCCCTGTTGTAAGTTATAACAACAAAAACATTTTTCGGAAGTCCAGCTTACACGTATCTATCAATAGACCTACAAGGCTAAAACTCTATGCTAATTTACTTTTTTGAACCATCTAATGGGCTCCAGTCAGAGCTGTCATTATTATCCAATTATAATAATGATTCCAATCATGTGGTTTCATCTCCACCGGCTACAAGCGTGCGCTGTTGTTTTCCTTGATGCTGGTGGTTTTATAGTCCCTGGTTTTGTCAAATTTTCTGGTGTTTTAGCCACAGTATTATGGTAATTAGTATTTGTGAACCTGTATCAATAACTTTTTTGAGAATGAAGTAGTAATTAAAGGAAAAGAAGGCGTGATGTAGGGAAATTACGATTTATGAGTAGCGTTAGTACAAAAAACATTGATAAGACCGCGCAAGTCTGGTACATGAGTAGGTCCATTGAGGGGAATGACACCATGAGCTACTGCACTGTTCCAGTCTGTGAATGGGGTTCATACCCACCTGGCAGGAATTGATGATGGAATCAGTGATATGGCAGTGGCTATGAAAGTCCTTTTGTAAGGGTGGAGAGCTATGATCAGGTAGAAGGTGAAGACAACACCCGAGGCCCCCACTCCAGCTAACTCATAAATACGTAGCAGGTATGAATATCGTCCATATAGTCAGTGTGCAAAGGAGGTAGTTTTACTTTTCCAAAACTGAATTAAATTCCCATTCTTTTGGGTGGCAGATACTTTGTGGTTGTTGTTAGTGGCTGTCACCTTGGCCCCCAACTCATGGCAACCCAGTGGAACAGAACACTGCCTGGTCTTGTGCTATCCCCATGATTGGTTGAGGATTGGACGGTTGTGATCCACAGGGTTTTCATTCACTGATCTTCTTCTTAGACCGTCTTAGTCTGGAAGCTCCACTGAAATCTGTTCAGCATCACAGCAGCACACAAGCCTCCACTGACAGGCAGGTGGTGGCTGCACAGGAGGTGTATTGTCCAGGAATCAAACCTGGGTCTCCCACACGGAAGGTGAGAATTCTACCTCCAAGCCACCACTGCGTCCATACTTACTGTCAGTCAATTTAGGTTTTACCATCTGTCTCAATCAAGGTTCAGCCAGGAAAACAAGAGCCACTCTGGGTATTTTGAGTAGGAAAGATTTTAATTCAGGACATTGGAAAATTGTGCAATCCTTGGAAGGGTGATTGGGAGTGGTGGGAGCGAGGGTCAGGAAGGCTGCTGCTGACTTTCAGAAAATCCAGAAGTTTAGGAATGGTGAAGAAGCTGCTGGCAATGCCCTCAGCTGCTTGCAGCTCCAGTGTATGAGCTTCTCAGGAGGAAGTCTGGAAGTCCTGGGAGCCAGCCGCTGCTGGTTCTCACAACCCAGCTATTTCTTCTCTCTCCTCTTAGTCAGTGGATTGAAATGTCCCTCACGGTCTTTCCTTATTACCAAGCCCTGACGCTTTAACATGCCTCCGCGGGTAGCGCTGCACGGATAAAGCGCCACACTGTCAGATGTGGTCCCAGCTCCAGGTCCAGCCAGCCTGCCTGTCCTGGGATCAGGACTGTTTGCTGGCCCAACTTCACTCGGATAAAGGCTCTCTGCTCGGAGAGAGACAGCAGGTGTCTCTGGAGCATTACTGTCTTCTATGGAGCTGAGGAGACCTCTTGCTTTGCAATTTGCTGCCTGATAGTCTCTTGAATTTAGCTTCTAGCCTTCAGCCCTGAGCTCTCCAGCCAAGTGCCAGGTGGAGACTCTCACAGGGTCTTCATGGGTCCTCAGAGGGTCTTCTGCTTTCAACCTCCACCTGAGTGGGCTGTTTCCCTTTAAACACTCACCCTGCGTGCCTCTTTCTCTAGAACAGCAATCTGCAATGAATCCAGGTGCCTAAAGAAAATGACGCCAACACCCTCCCACCTTCGCTCTGTCCCTCTGTTTTTTCTTTATTCTTTCTATCTGTAAGTCAGTGTTTGTAGTAGAAGCTGCACAAGTCTGTGTGGTCTGCCAGACCTGGATTTGAATCCTAGCTCTGACTCTGGAGCCCACCAATCTGAGCTTCCATTTCTTCACCGATTCATTGGGGGCTGTAAGCCCCGAGGCTGAAGAGAGAGGAGACAGTGGCGGTAAAACTGCTCTTCTCACTGGCATCCTCCGGTGTTGGGTCCCCTTGGGCAGGCCCAGAGGGGAGTGGACACTGGGAAAGCGGGGCAGATACAGAGGACAACCTCTGCCCCTTTGAACAGCATTCTTTGCCAGCTCTTAGCCATCTTGGCTCGTGTAAGACCGGGAGGCTGATGGGCAGGGACTTGAAATACATTTGCCTGGTAGCATCTCCAACCTTTTTCGGGGGCATGAAGAGCCCTCGCAGAATAAGCCATGCAAATCCTGCAGCCTCTCAAAGCCTCTCTGCCTTACCTGGCAGGGGTCCCGGGGCTCTTGGAGTTAGATGCAAGGGCTGCCTTCCCTGGCTCTGAGCTTAAGCTCGTTGTTATTGGATGCTCGGGCTGGTGTCTGCATGATAACCCTGGAGCTAGAAGGCTCTGGCAAGGGGGAGATGGGAAAATCCCCAACATGTGTCTGTTGTCAGATGATGACTAACCTGCCCTCATCGCCACCAAGCCTTGTCACAGTGGAATCGTGTTTGTCAGACATGAGCTGTAACCCTAAGGTTATCACACAGGCTCAGAGATAGATGCAGGGTGTTTGCACTCTCACCTGGGATGGCTTCTCCTGGAGGCATGGAGATGCTCAGAGGCGGGGCTCAGAGGCAGACCTTTCCAGCTCCAGCTGAGGAAGAGGCCTATCTTGAGGAAACCCAATCTCTGCCACTGCCCCTCGCCAGAATGGGTGATGGATTGAGATGTATAATTAATATATGTCTATATATTTATATATAAAAACCCTTACAAATCACATCCCTCGAGCCAGGTCTTTAAATAATGGAAGACGGTAGATTATTGCTTTATTAGTCCCTTCCAAAAGCTTATAAAAATTATCTTTTGCCGCTGGGAAGACATTTGATCAGAATTTATGGCAACTCAGACAGTCTTGAGATATCAGCTACAGAAACTAAGAAGCTTTCTATGGCTCTTTCGGCTGCAGACAGACCTGGTCTCTGCTCTCTTTGTAAATTAAAATCTCTAACATTATCTACTTTATGAAATAAGATACTTGGCTCTCCTATCTTGAGCCTGCTCTTTAATTAATATAGACTTGTGCAAAAGCCATAAATACAAGTAACTGGCTCTGGAATGTGGGTGTGGGGCGGCAGAGGGAGAGACACGGAGTCCGGAGAGAAGAAAACCCAAAATACATGCCATCCAAAAGCAAGGCTCTGACTTCCAGTAAACATTTCATTAATGGCTTGGAGGGCAGTCCTTGAGTGGTGCAAATGGTTAAGCACTTGGCTGCTAACCATAAGGTTGGTGGTTCAAATTCACCCAGAGGTACCTCAGAAGAAAGGCCTGGTGATCTTCTTCCAAAAGGTCACAGCCATGAAAACCCTATGGAGCAGATCTACTCAGCGCACATGGGGTCGCCATGAGTTGGAATCAATGGCAACCGGTTATGAGAGATTTTCCTTGGCAGTTTTCCTGACCAAGACTGGAGATCTCCATTATTCATCAGCCAACCTCCTCCAGGGTCTTGTGTCTCCCTACTCTAAGGGCTGCTGGACTGGGCATTCAAATCCAATTTGAATCAAAAGCATTCTAATTGAATCATTTACTTGGTTGTTTCCCTGTTAGGGAGACTTAGGTTCTGCCCACTAAGAGGCTGTATCTAGAATAGTGTCACTCAAGTGTGGTCCATGGGCCCATGTGGACCGTACACCTTTGTTACTGGTCCTCCTCCAGGAGATAAGTACCGAAGTTGAGAGTAGCACTTAACCTCTATAGCAATTTGTTATTGCCACAACTTCCAAGTACCTATCAATGGACTCATCCGATTGAACAGGATTCAGACGAGTTCAGATGTTCTTCATTTCCTTTTCTAGTAATGCTTTTTAACTGTGTTTTGCCAAATTTTATGATAAATTATTCCCTTCGTTTAATCTCTAGATAGTTTTCTAGATGATTTTATTTTGATGTTATGATTTTCTAGAATATTTTCAAAATTATCTTATGTACTCAATTATTTTCTACATTATTTCATCTAGATTATTATTGTTGTCATTTTCTAGATTAAGTTGCAGGTTATTTACTTTTTCTAGAAATTTATTTTTATTGTATTTTACAAAGGTCCATGACAGGTTGGAAATTTAAAAAACAAAGCCACACTGGTCCCTTGCCACAGATAGTTGAGAACTAAGACATCCTGGCTGGCCTTGGAGGAGACCTGGGGTGGTAGTGAGGTCCTGAGCGCCCACTAACTCCACTGTTAGGAGGCAGTGGACCCTGTAGCTTGGTGCTGGGAAGGAGACAGTCACACCACAGGGCCAGATTAAATCTAGTAGAGAATGCATTCCAGGCAAGCCGCTGCCCCTCTCATCTATATCTGTCCGCTCGATAAGGTTTTCTTTGGCCCTTTGCCTTCTGCCCTGGGCATTCGGGACCCTCACCTTGTGCCACACGCAATGTCACAGCTCCACAATTACCCCTCCCCTGCCCCAATCAAGGAGCCCTGGTAGCGCAGTAATTAAGAGCTTAGCTGCTAACCAAAAGGTCAGCAGTTTGAATCCACCAGCTTCTCCTTGGAAACTCTAGGGGGCAGTCCTACTCTGTCCTATAGGGTCACTATGAGTTGGAATTGACTTGATGGCAATGGGTTTGGTTTGGTTTTGGTTTGGTCCCAATGAAAATGAGAAAGAGTCAGAGACAATCGCTATTGCTATTGTCATTACAAATAATAGTAAAGCAAATAATAACAATTCCTCTGAATTGTAGAACACTTTTGTGCCAGAGACATGTACGACTAATCAAAAATGTATGTGGCCCCCAACATTCCCCAGCCTCTTGATGGTTATGCTGTGAGCCAAAGTGATGAGTGCTATCTCAGAGCAAAGGCATTTAAAGGGTTGTATAGACCAGTTTGCACTTGACTGCTAACCTAAAGATTGGTGGTTCTAACCCATCCAGCAGTGCCACAGAAGAAAGTCCTGGTGACCTGCTTCTATAAAGATTACAGCCCAAGAAAACCCTAGGGAGCAGTTCAACTCTGTAACAAATGGTATTACCAGGAGTTGGAATCGACTTGATGGCAACATGTTTTGTTTTGTTTTTTTATGGACCCTACTGAGTCCCTAAGGAGTCCTGGTGGCGCATTGGCTAAGCACTCAGCTGCTAAACAAAAGGTCGGCGGTTCAACATGAGTGAATCTGGAAGGCATTGTGCTGAGTGAATTTAGTCAGTCACAGAAGGACAAATATTGTACAAGACCACTATTATAAGAACTCAAGAAAAGGTTTAAACACAGAAGAAAATGTTCTTTGATGGTTAAGAGTGTGGGGAGGGAGGGAGAGGGGTGTTCACTGACTAGATAGTAGACAAGAATTATCTTAGGTGAAGGGAAGGACAACACACAGTACAGGGGAAACCAGGACAACTGGACTAAACCAAAAGCTAAGAAGCTTCCTGAAGGCAACCAAACACTTCAAGGGATAGAGTAGCAGAGATGGGGGTCTGGGGACCATGGTTTCAGGGGACATCTAGGTCAATTGGCATAACAAAGTTTATTAAGAAAATGTTCTTCATCCCACTTTGGTGAGTGGCATCTAGGGTCTTAAAAGCTAGCTAGTGGCCATCTAAGATGTATCAATTGGTCCTAACCCACCTGGAGCAAAAGAGAATGAAGAACACCAAAGGCACAAGGAAAATATGAGCCCAAGAGACAAAAAGGGCCACATAAACCAGAGACTCCATCAGCCTGAGACCAGAAGAACTAGATGGTGCCCGGCTACCGCCAATGGCCGCCCTGACAGGGAACACAACAGAAAGTCCCTGATGGAGTAGGAAAAAGGTGGGATGCAGAACTCAAATTCTAGTGAAAAGACCAGACTTAATGGTCTAACTGAGACTGGAGGAACCCTGGAAAGCACGGCCTCCAGACTCTCTGTCAACCCAGAACTAAAACCATTCCTGAGGCCAACTCTTCGAAGATTAGACTAGACTACAGGACATAAAATGTTGCACGTGAAGAGTGTGCTTCTTAGCTCAAGTAGATACATGAGAGTAAATGGGCAGGTCCTGTCTGGAGGAGAGATGAGAAGGCAGAAAGGGACAGGAGCTGGTTGAATGGACATGGAAAATTCGGGGTAGAATGGAGGAGTGTGCTGTCACAGTACAGAGAGAGCAACTAGTGTCACATAACAATGTGCGTAAAAATTTTTGTATGAGAAACTAACTTGAGGTATAAACTTTCACTACAAGCACAATTAAAAAAAAAAAAGGTCAGTGGTTCAAACCTACCAGCTGCTCTGTGGGAGAAAGACGTGGCTGTCTGCTTCCTTAAAGATTACAGCCTTGAAGACCTTGTGGGGCAGTACCCCTCTGTCCTATATAGGGTTGCTATGAGTCTGAATCAACTTGAAGGTAATGGGTTTTGGGTTTTCCTGAGTCCTTGGGTGGTACAAATAGTTAATGTGCTCAGCTGCTGAGAGGCTTGAAGTTTGGAGTCTACCCAGAGGCACCTTGGAAGAAAGTCCTGGCAATCTACTTCCAAAAAATCAGACACTGAAAACCCTATGGAGCACGGTTCTACTCTGACATGTGCGGAGTCTCCAGGAGTCGAAACTGACTTGATGACAGTTGGTTTATGGACACTTCAGATCTTATTACTCTGCCACAGTGACTTACGAGGCCATGAGCTGAACTGGAGGAGCCAAAAGATGAAATCAGTGAACTTGGCATGAACAAGAAATAATTATGTGTTGAGCTACTGAGATTTCAGCGTTGGTTTTTTACTACAGCGTAGCCTAGAAAACACAACTTTGCCGCTTCCAAAGCATTTCTTTCAAAATTATTTAATCTGATCTTCACCAGAGCCCCAGGAAAGAGGGCCTGTAAAGGCTATAGCTCCCAATAAGGGAACTGAGATCCAAGAGGGGACATGATTTGCTCAAGATCACTCACCTTGTAAATGACAGATACAGGATTCAAATCCAAGCCTCCAAGCCCAGGTCCAACACTTCTTCCCAACGAAATCACGTTGATTTGCAAAGAGGCGATTAATTCATTGGGTATCTCTGTTGGAAAGCAGGTGGCCTACAGACAGAAAACCCACAGGAACAAATACCTACGGATGGAATTAACCCCTGCTTATCCAGTAATCAGAGGTCCCTGCGTGGCACAAACGATTGGTGCTCAACTACTAAATTAAAGGTTGGTGACTCGAACCCACTCAGTGAGGCTACGAGAGAAAGGCCTGGCAATCTGCTTCGGTAAAGATTACAGCCAAGAAAACGCCAGGGAGCAGTTCTACTCTGCAACACATAGGGTTGCCGTTAGTTGCAACAGGCTCAATGGCACTAGGTCTGGTTTTATAATTATTTTTATGTTTTGTTGGTTTTATCCAACAGGAGCAAGTGCCTAAGGGTAGAATTTCTGGCCGGGTCACAGGAAGGTGGAGGTGACTGGCGGGTATGTTGGAGATGGAGATACTGCTGCCTCCTGAGCTACCCTGGAAGGGGAGACCCTCTGACACAGTTTGCCAAGCAATCCCTGGTATCCAGGTCACTATGGAAGGAACCTAGGCTTCACTTCTGGGGAGCCGGCTGAGGGAGGGGCAGCTGCTGCATCAGACAGCCTCATGGTGCATTCACAGGCAAACTCCACCTGACCTTGACCAGTACCACCTGGCATCCGGTCCCACCTTGTCTTAGTTATCTCGTGTTGCTATAACAAAAATACTGCAAGTGGATGGCTTTAACAAATAGAAATTTACTTTCTCACTGTGTAGGAGGCTAGATGTCTGAATTCAGGGTGCCGGCTCTAGGGGAAGGCTTTCTCTCTCGGTTGGCTTGGGAGGAAGGTCCTTGTCTCTTCTGAGCTTCTGATCCAGGGTAATCTTCATGTGGCTTGGCATCTCTTTTCCCCCAACTCTACTTGCTAGCTTGTGTTTAATCTCTTCTATATCTCAAAAGACATTGACTCGAGATACACCCTACAGTAATCCTGTCTCATTAACATGATGAAGACAACCCATTCTCAATGGGATTATAACCACAGGCATTAAAAGCAACAACAACAACAAAAAATCTGTTGCCATAGTGTTGATTCCAACTCATAGCAACCCTATAGGACAGAGTAGAACTGCCCCATAGAGTTTCCAAGGAGTGCCTGGTGGATTCAAACTGCCGACCTTTTGGTTAGCAGCAGAGCTCATAATCACCGCGTCACCAGTGCTCCACCACAGGCATAGAGGTTAGGATTTACAACATGTATTTTGGGGGGACAGAGTTCAATCCATAACACAGCTCCTTCCCCAAAGAGGGTGTCGGGCAGCCTTCTATTCATTTTAATAGAGAAATAGGAAATGAGCCTTACGAGAGAATGAGGCGTTATTGCTGTATTTAATTGCTCTAAAAATATCTCCTGGGTCTGGCTCTGTGTTCACTCCTGGGTGCTGATGCAGTGTTCTGGGGAGAAGTGGGCAGACCCCAGGTAAGCCTCAGAAAACCAAAATGCCTAATGAGCTGAGGGCTCTGAGAAGGAAAGGCTCACAACAGGCCAGCCCCCTCTATGGTAAGTCGCAGATCCCCTGGCTTGGCTCAGACCTGGGTATCCCCCAAGGGTCCCACAATATGCAGAGAAACACTCCTTATTGATCCAGTTGAGTCAAGAGTCTCAGTTCATGGAAGCTAACTCATCCTGTTACAGTTGCTACAGCTGTACAGTTGAAACAGTTGATACACTGGGATTTGCTATGAGATTTTGAGATTGTTGTTCAATATATTGGAGTTCTTTGGTAGTGCAAATGATTAACATGCTCAGTTGCTAACTGAAGGACTGGAGGTTTGAGTCCACCCAGAGGTGGCTAGGAAGAAAGACCTGGTGATCTATTTCTGAAAAATCAGTCATTGAAAATCCCGTGTAGCACAGCAGTGCTCTGACACATGTTGTCACAATGAATCAGAATTGACTCAATGACAACTGGTTTTCTGGCTCAGTATAGCACTAGGTCTCAAACCTACGTCTTTTGACTCCCTCATTTTTCCTCAAACACAAGGCTCTAGAAACAGTGATTTTCAATGTGAAGAGACTTTCTTCAGCAAATGATACACAATTCTATAGGCCCATGGGAGCTCACTAATAAACCCAGTGAATCACCAAAGGCTGCTAAACTTTGGTATTTATAAACTAAAATTAGCACGTTAGGAGAGCTTTCTCAGGACTTGATTCAGCATTTGGCCAAGAAGTCAGGACACCACGCAACCCTTGGCAACATTGCAAAGTGCTACCACATGTAGCCATAGTCGGAGCTGTCCTCCGCAAGATGTCGGGACAGAATCCTGCGAGACCAGGGCACCATCAGGCCTCCCTTGGTCTGGTCTTGGTTTGTAGTTGCTGCTATTCTTACATTTTAATTATGAATCGCCATTGGTCTGTTCCCTGGTCATCAGCGCCGCTTGTGGTGGGTTGTTGGTTAACCCCACAGCATGTCGGGTGCATATTTGCACCAGCAGAGTGAGGGCCTATCATTTTCCAATACTATGAGACTCTGTAACATGTAGGTGTTGCAGTTTGGTTATGAATCATCTGTGCCCTTATTTCCATAGCAGATGTATACATACCAAAAAAAGAAAAAGGCCCCAAACAAAACAAAAAACAAACCCATTGCTGTCGAGTCGACTCCAACTCACAGCAACCCCGTGTGTTACAGAGTAGAATTGGCCCATAGAATTTTTTTGGCTGTAATCTGTGCGGAAACAGTGGTACTAGGTGGGTTTGAACCTTCAACCTTCAGGTGAGTAGTCAAGCATAAGCCGTTCATGCCACCCAGGGACCAGATGTAGACATAAATCTCCCTAAAAGTGCTTCCACCGAGCTCTTTAATGTGTCACTACTTTCTCTTTCCTTCAGGCAGTGGGATAGGGTCTGGGGGCTTTGACTTGGCCTCAGTGGCCTTTGGGCAAAATCTCTGGGACCAGTGCTCTGGATGAGCCAAGGCTAGGACTGAGGTGTTGCAGGGTTGAGGAAGGGGACAGGGGAAGGGAAAAGTGGAAGGAACCAAGGCTGTTGGCCTCCTACTGCCACTTGAATCAGAGAATCTCCATGGTAGTTTGTCTTCATGGTAGCTAGTCCTGTGGGGGCTGGGTGGGGTGGGGTGGGAGATGGCTTTCTACAGTTAGCAGTGTCTGTGCCATCACAGGTGTCTGTTGGGAAGTTTACCTGATCCTATCTCGTTGCTGTATCTGCATAGGGTCAGGACAAGCAACAGAAACCAACTCAGGCTAACTTAAGCAACAAAAGGGTTTATTGCAGGGATACTGGGTGGCTCACAGAATAGACAGGAGCTTAGAGAGAAAGTCTTGAAGTTAGGATGGGAACCAAGGCAGCTTAGGACATGAAGGAAGAAAGAAATATCCCAGGTACCATCACTGGGATGATGATGATGATGATAAAACAGTAGCCCTTGAGGTGATTCTGACTCAGGGCGACTCCACGTGTGCCAGAGTAGAACTGTGCTCCATAGGTTTTTGGTGGCTGATTTTTTGGAAGTAGATGGCCAGACCTTTCTTCAGAGTTGTTTCTTTGTAGACTCAAACTTCCAGCCTTTTGGTTAGCAGCTGAATGCGTTAACAGTTAACACCACTCAGGGACTTCAATGACAATAATAGACACTCTCTATTGAAGTGTTCTAAACACTTAACGTGTCTGAACTTTTTAAGCATTACAATAATCCTGTGAGGTAGGAACAATTACAATCCCCATTTTGCAGATGAGTAAACTGAGGCACAGATAATTTAAATAATTTATGCAAGGTCATGCAGCTAGGAGATGGTAGAGCAATAGCCTGCCTCGGGCTGCCTGTGTCCCTCCACTGAAAGTGCCTGCTCTCAGTGTGGTCCTTTATACCAACTCTGTCCTTTAGGGTTCTCCTTGCCACTCCCTCCCTTCCTCCTTTGGAGGTGGTGCCACCTGAGGTGCTGACAGCCCCTCTCTTACCAGTGCCCAGGAATGACACTATTACTCACCGTTCCCCTACACCTCTGCCTATACCTTTGTAAAGAGCCCCTTTATTAAAACCTTGTCAAATTATCTTAATTTGAGTGTACCACCTGTTATAGTCCTACTAGAGTATGTCATAGAATCCAAAACACCATTGAGTACAAAGCTAAACCATTAAGTACCATTAATTAAAAGAAAATGTGGACAATTAATGCCACACCACTGATTGCAAGACCAACATCAGAGATGTGAAAATGTGTATCTTACAATCCGAGAAACGGAGTATAACTTCCACTTTATAGACAGGGGAATATAAACCCAAAGAAGATAAGTAACTTGCTTGAGGCTACCCAGCCAGTAAATGGCAGAGCCAAGATTTGAACCAGATAGTTTTGTTCTGGATTCTGCACCCTAACCACCCCTGGGCTACTCTGTTGCTCTGGTTGTGTGGAGTGGGATTCGAACCAAATGCTGTGGGGTGTGGCAGGGGCTTCACAGTGGAAACAAGGCCAATAGTGGGGAGAGGAGACGGAGACCTGCCCTGGGCCGGGACAGGTCTGAACAACTTCCCACAGACTGAGTTTGAAGGGCCAGGGGGAGTGATGTTCAGGGAGTGCTGGGCAGAGCCAGGGTGGGGTGAGGAGAGCAGAAAGGCCAGCTTCCCTCTAGAGGAGAAGTCAAACCCGGCTCTGGGCAGTAGGGAGGCCCGAGAGGAGGCCTCAGCCTCCCAGAGAGGCCCTGGTCTCCTCACCTCCCCCCTATCCATGCTTTCCAAGTTCAACTTGTCAGCCGTCGACAAATATAGACTAGGAGAAACCTAAATAAATGAGTGGCTTCTCGAAGCCGCAGGACAGCTAACCATAATGGGGGTTTTCGGTCTTCTGCTCAGGACACAAACAGCACATTCCTCAGCTGAAATAGCTGGGTGGAGAAACAGGCCGTTATTGGACAGGAACGCTCTGCCGGGATGAGCCAAACAAGACAGAAATAGGCCCGAGTCACCACATGAAGGTACTCGGCCTGGCTGGGCCAGCCTGCTGGAGGTGGCTGTTATTACCTGAGGAGGCTCCGCCTTAGGCCTCTGGGAAGAAGGCAGCTGTGAGTTTGCCTGGGCTTTCGGCCTTCAGCAGCTGGGGCAGCAGCTCTGTCTTAGTTCTCCAGGGCTGCTATAACAAAAGTTACTACTAGTGGGTGGCTCCAAAGAACAGAAATCCATTGCCTCACAGATTTGGAGGCTAGAAGTTCCAACAGGGCATTGCTCTAAGGGGAGAGTCCTTCCTTGTCAGTAGCCCCGAGAGTTCCCTGAAGTTCCTTGGCATTCTTGGTGTCTGTCTTCTGCCTGTGTGCCTCTGTGTCTATTCTGCTCTTTTTATAACTCAGAAATGATTAGGTTTATGATCCACCCTATGCTGGTATGACCTTGTTAACACAGCAAAAGAAAACCTCTATTTCCAAATAAGGTCACGTTTACAAGTACAAGGGTTAGGATTCCAAACTTATTTTTTGGCGGGGACACAATTCAATCCATAGCAAGCTCCTTCCTCAGAGAAGTGTCCTCGGGAGCTGCAAGGGGATGTGGCTTCCGGGAGCGCTCCCCCCCACCCCCAATGTATGCACAAGCACATACTCATAGACTCAACAACACGCCCAGTCCATGTACCCTTGCAGACCCTACACAGGCACATATCATGTACCTGTACATCCAGAAATATGTATGTAAGCACATGCATCCATGTACACAGATTTAGATCCACATGCACAGCAGGATCACACAGGCCACAATATTCATGCACACACCCACACTCACACACACACAGCACACAGCATACCCATGCAGAGATCACACACACGTGTGTCCTTACAGACACACACAAACACACGAGCAGATATGTACATGTCTACACAACACTCACATATACACACAGGCACATACACACACTCATACACTCATATGCACATGTAATTACACGCATGCAATGCTCATGCTTCGTATGCACACACTCCTAGTCACCTGGTCCCTGGGCCCTTGGGCCTTCTCTCTCCCTAGGTACGTACACCCCAGTGATGGCTGGGTAGGGGCCAGGGCTGGTGCCATCTTATCAGAATAAGCATCCAGGGGTAGGTTGAACAGGGCTCTGGGTGGGGCAGGGGGTCAAATGAGAAGTTACCAAAGAATTCCAGAATCTACCTTGTTCCCCACCTCCCCCACACACCCTACTTCCAGCCAGCCTTTCCTTACTTCACTCTCCCTGGGTCATCCCCCAAAACCCTGTTGCCGCCAAGCCAATTCTGTCTCGTGGCGGCTCCATGTATTTCAGAGTAGAACTGAGCTCCGTAAGGTTTTCTTAGCTGTAATCTTTATAGAAGCAGATAGCCAGGCCTTTCTTCCGTGGCGCTGTGAGGTGGGTTCAAGCTGTCAACCTTTCAGTTAGTACCTGAGAGCAAACCATTTGTATCACTCAAGGGACCTTGGATCATCCCCAGGAGGGTATAAATAGTAGACCAGTTCCAAGGTCTCTCCCTAGACTGGGCCTGGCACGCACACAGCTTGTTGTTACTACTTCCCAGTCATTGTGAACCCCAGCAGTGTTGCTCCTCACTCAATGCCCAGAGCCTGCTATAGTGCCTGGTGACCAGTACATAAATGAATAAATGGATGAAGTAGATGTGCAGGTATTGGTATCCCCATTCAACAGCTAAGCAGACTGAGGCCCAGAGAGGGTAGAACTTAACCAAAGTCACACCTGCCGTCCTCAGCAGAGCCAGGCCTGAAGCCCAGATCTCCTCACCCTCAGCCAAGCATTGGGCTTGGCCTGTGGTCCCCTGGGTCTGTCCCCACCTCAGTGCTGCCCCCGCCTGTGGAGCCCCTGCTTCCTGAGGCCCTCTTCCCCACACCCAGGCCAGGGCCATGAACCCTGGGCAGGTTAAGTAGTTAGTGGGATGTCCCGGGGGCCCCTGGGCTTCCTGCCCTGGCTCCGCCCTGCCCCTCCCCAGGGCCAGGAGGTGGCTGGTGGATCCAGGACAAAAGCCCAGTTCCAGCACCTTCTCCATCCCCTGAAGCCCTGGCTGCCAGCTTTTTTCCCAGCCTCAGCTCCCCTGCCATCCCCAGGGCTGACCCAGACCTAGGGATGAACCACAGAGTTTTGGGCCCGAGATCAAGCTGGAGGGAAAGAGGAATGGATGGAGACAGCAGAGGCCAGTGTTTGCTAAGTGGTGTCACCAGGGCAGGCCTGGGGGAGGACCAAATGGCTCCCACACAGGAGACCCAGCAGACACTGGGACACGCGATGTCAGACCCCCCAAACCAAGCCCCTGGCCTCAGCTCGGAGCAGCGGTCTTCCTGGGACCCACACTGGCATCTGGGGAAAGACCTTCAGATTGCTCCAATTCAGGAATTTTCCAACTTTTGTTTTGTAACAACTGAATCTTTTCTTCAGACTTTTTCCTTCACTTTTGGAAAATTAAGGTATAATTTATATTCAGTAAACTTCACCCTTTTTAGTATACAGTTCTGCAAGTTTTGACAAAAGCATACCATTACGTTACTACAACCACAGTCAAGACAGAGAAGAGCAGCTGTTGATCCCCCTGGCAGGCCCCAGGGTTCAATACTCTGCCTTCTCCTGCGCCTCTGTGTGCCCTGTCCATTTGTCCCTCATCTCCTCAGAACGCCAGTTTCATTAAAGTGCAAAAGTTCATGGCTGTTCCTAGTCAGATCACGGCAACCCAGCACTCTGCTGGCAACAAGATGAAGCCTTCACGGGTCCCTCAAGGTCTTTTGCAATGTGGCCAGCAAGGATGGCTTACCCAGTCAGCAAGATATGCACGGCCTTATTGTGCTTGCTTACTCATCTGTAGCACACAAGGTCACCAGTTTTTCACCACATCATGTGACAATCAGGTGAAATTGTGCGCTACAAATTAGTAGGTAAACACAGTTAAGCCCATGCATCAAGGAAACCCTGGTGGTGTAGGAGTTAAGAGCTACGGCTGCTCACCAAAAGGTCGGCCGTTCGAATCCACCAGGTACTCACTGGAAACCATATGGGACAGTTCTACTCTGTCCTATAGGGTTGCTATAAGTTGGAACCGACTTGACGGCAACGGGTTTGGTTTGGTTTTTTATACCTTGCTTACTGTAAGCAGGTGCATATTGTGCTTACTGGTTAATCTGCCCCTTGTGGCCAGCCACACCTCCACCCAACCCCTACACACCAGCCAGGCCAAGCTGTTTATGAGCCTCAGCAGTGAATGCCAAGCTCCCCTGTGCCAGCAGACCCTCGCTCCTATTGTTCCCTCCACCACAATGCCTTCCTCCTCCTCGCCTTCCTTCTTCCCCCCTTCTTCTGTCTGCCAGACCCTTCCCCCGTCCTTCAAGACCAGCCGCTTCCCCTCTGCCCTGAAGTCGCCTTGATTGCCCTGTCAGCCAGACCCCTCTCTCCCCACCTGCAGCACCTAAGACGCTGACATTGTCATTTCACACGTCTGTCTCCCCACGCAGCCCCCTCTACCAGGATACAATTGGATGGTGTGTTACATGTTTGCAGTTCTTTTTGCCCCTTCTTTTCTCTTTATCACTGGCTGACATCACATTTCATATTCTTTTGCTTATTTGTCTGCATGCACCACCACAATGTAAGTTCCGTAGGGTTGGGAATTTTTTTTTTTTTAATCCCCTTCTGTATCCCCAGTGCTTAACACAGCACCTGGCACATAGCAGACTCTCAATAATTACTTGTTGAATAGTTGATTGATTGATCCCCCCTATACCTGGGCCTAGGAGCCCTGGTGGCACAGTGGTTTAAGAGCTCAGTTGCTAACCAAAAGCTCAGCAGTTCAAATCCACCAGCCGCCCCTTGGAAACCCTATGGGGCAGTTCTACTCTGTCCTGTAGGGTCACTATGAGTCAGAATCAACTCAACAGCAATGGGTTTGGTTTCTGGTTTTTATAACTGGGCCTGACACAATGTGATAATAACAAAAGCTACTGTTTATTGAACATTGAACATCTGTTATGCCCAACCATAGTGACAGCTACTTTATGCTCATTATCTCTAATCTTTACAATAGCCTGACTTACTGTAAGATGTGTTTATATACATGAATATATGTATATATATTCATATTTATATTTATAGATGTATCAGATGCTTACATAGCAATTACTATGTGCCAGACACTCTTCTAAAAATGTCACAACTATTTATTCATTAATTCTCACAAAAGTCCTTCTAGTTGGTTGCTCATGTTCAAATGCCCAGAACCTGAATGTGAACTTACCGGGAAATGACCTTACTGCAGATGTGGTTCATTTAAGGTTCTCCCGGTAGGTTATCTCCTGGATTATTCGTGTGGGCCCTAAAACCAAGGCCAAGTGTCCATATAAGAGTCAGAAGAGAAGAAGACACAGAGACACAGAGGGAAGCCGGCCACATGAAGATGGAGGCAGACGTTGGAGTGACAGAGCCACAAGCCCAGGGATGCCTGGAGCCACCAGCCACTGGAAGAGACAAGGAAGGATTCTCCTCCAGAGCCTTCTGAGGGAGTGTGGTCCCGCCAACACCTTGATTTCAGATTTTTGACTTCTAGAACTCTGAGAGAATACATTTCTGTTGTTTGAAGCCACCAAGTTTGTGGTAATTTGCTGCAGTAGCCCTAAGAGACTAATACAGTCTTACAAGTTATGTACTATTATTATTATTCCCATTTTACAGATGAGAAAACTGAGGCACAGGGAGATTAAGTAACTTTCCCAAGGCCATACTGCTGGTAAGGGGTAGAGCCCAGGTTTAAATCCAAAGTTGGTGCTCTTAACCACAATGTTTAGCATGGGGAGATTATATGACTTGATCACTATCCCACAGCCAATAAATGGCAGAATCAGGATTTGAACCCAGGACACCATGACTGCACTAGGTTCCACTGCGGGCCATAACAGCACTTAGCTCTCCAGTCCCTCCCTACAGAGCCCTTTTTGAGACCCCTGCCCAAGGTCACCTCTTTCATGATGAGGTGGGGGCCGAGACAGAGTTCTATGTCCTGGGGATCCCTTCCCCAAATAGGAGCATTCTACTGCCCATTCTAGGCCCTGGTTTATACCACAAGGGACTGTGATTTATACAGTGCAATCCAACATATCCTCGCTTCATCTTCCCACAATTAAGCAAGGCCTGGTGGTGACAAATGGCCCCACCCCCACAGCATTGCTGCTCCCGGGACCCTGCTCTCATCTGTAGGCCCCTGAAGCTAATTCATCCCTTTCTGGACCCCCAGGTTGGATTGATAAATCAAGCTAGCTTGGGAGCTGATTGCAAGGTCATCTCTCAGTGGAGCGTATCACCCGGAGCTTCCCAACTTCATATTTCACTGGGAGAAGCTGTGAGGCATGGCAACCAATCCGTGACCACAGCCCACCTGACAGGAGTGGGGCCACCTCACCTCAACCTCTACAGGCGTTGATGTTTAGCCCTTGATGAGGTCCATGGACACAGGGGTGGGAGGGCAGCCCCAGACTTAGGTGAGTCCAGCTCTCTCCTCACCCCTCTCCCAAAGCTGCCCCAAAGCCCTCTTTGCTTTCATCTTTCTGGGACTACAGTTGAGCACAGCCAATGGCAGAGCAGGCGTGACTCTGGCATTCACTGTTTGGAGTGTGGCATTCACAGTCAGACAGATCTGAGTTCAAATCTAGGCTCCATCACTCACTTGTTTTTTACAACTACGGGAGTTGCCTACCCTTCGTTGGCCTCAGTTTTCTTACCTGTGAAATGGATTGTGAGGGTGAAATGAGATAATGCATTCAGAGGGCTTGGCCTTTTGACCATATGGGGTCCCTGCTTTAAAAGTATCTTTCTCATTGTGCAGTTTTCTTCTTGAGTTTCTGGAAGTTTCAGGAGATGCTATATGATGGGTCTGAGCAAGATGGGGTCTCTGCCTCTCCCCACACAAGGGCCTTAGGACAACCCGATCTCCTTTGGGGTTCTTTAGGTCAAAGTTACCTTTCAGTGCAGGGTGAGCAGGCTGGCCATCATGGCAGCTGTCTGCTCCCTTCCAGCCTCTCAACACTCTGATTTACTTCAACTCGTTCCTAGAGGGTGGATAGGGGTCCCTTTCACTGTCACTTTAAAACCCAAACCCATTGCCATTGAGTGGATTCTGACTCATAGTGACCCTATGGGACAGAGTAGAACTTTTGGTTAGCAGCCGAGCTCTTAAGCACTGTGCCACCAGGGCTCCACTATCACTTTATTCCAATACAAAAATATTAATTGTATTTATTGAGTGCAAAGCCTTTATCCTGCTATATTAGGATTGGGTTCTGCTTCAAAAACAAAAAACCTGATTGATGGGGGTTTAAACCAGTGGTTCTCAGGTATGGACCCCAAACCAGCAGCATCAACATGATCGGGGAACTTACTAGAGATAAACGTTCTCAGGCTCCACCCTAGACCTTCTGAATCAGAAACTCTGGGCATGGAGCCCATCAATTTGCCTTCTAACAAGCCATTCAGGTGATCCTGATGCATGCTAAAGTTTGAGAACCACTGCCTTAAACAAAAATAGAAGTTACTTCTCTATCCCTTAGAAGAAGCCTAGAAGCAGACAGCCCAAGCCCAGTGTGACGTCTCCATCTTTTTGTCCCATCATCTGCAGGGCATGGCTCCATTATCAAGGTTACTTTGTGCTCCCAGATGGATGCTGGAGCTTCAGCCATCATGTCTGCACTCTAGGCAAGAAAGAGGAAGAAGCAGGGAGGGAAGGACAATAGGCTTGTTTCTTAATTGAGGCGGTTGCCTATAAAGAAAGTTCCCAGAAACTCTACCACCATCACCAATAACTTCCACTTATATAGTTGCAAGAGGGGTCAGGAGATATAGTCTTTCATTTGGGCACTTTGTTGCCCTATATAAAGAATCATGGGTCTACAGGTGATGAAGAAGGGTTAAATGGACATTGGGCGAGCGTCTAGCCTCTCCCACACAAACACTCTTCTTTACTGCTCTCCACAATCCTCAGAGGTAAACGGGATTATTCCCCTATTTTACAAATGAGAAAAATGACCTTCAGAGAGATCAAGGAACTCACCCAAGGTCATGTAGCGGGGAAGGAGCTAGTAAGCTTTGGCTGAACTACTTCACTTTCTTGCTCCCTACCCCCTAGCCTTGCTCTTCATCTCTGGGACAGCCTGAGGGTTGGGCGTGCACTTATGTGACTTCTCTTCTCCAGACCCCTAAGAGTTACCCACCCTCACCCAGAGACAGAAGAGTTTCAAGGCCTGGTTGGGGGTGAGGAAGGAGAGGAGACAAAGAGGAGTCCTGCCCATCTCCAGAGGCCAGGAAGTCTCTTTTCCTTCTAGAAGTAAATAGTGAAACTCAATTAGCAGGGCGCATGTGCTAGGGAAGTTATCCGCAGGCTTTCTCAGACATCTGTTCCCCTGTGCTCAGGGGGAATGTTACTACTTACCTCCACCTGGGCCCCAAAGCGCATGCTTCCTGGACTCCAGTGGAGCTTACTTGGCAGGCACAGGACAGGGGTGGGGCTTCCTTTTCCAGGCTGTGTCCATGGGGTGCTTTCTGGTGAATCCCTCTGACCCAGGCTCCTTGGGGAGCCCAAAGTGTAACCTCAAGCAATATGCCAATACAGGGTAATGACAGCCAGGGGCTTCACCCCTGCCCTCATATGTAGTCATGAAATGCTGAACTCCACCTGGCATTCAACGCCTCCTTGGCCTGAGCCTACCTCCTCTTTCTCCCGTTACTCCATTTCGTCATTCCATGTCCCTCCACTCCAGCTGTCCCCATTTCCTGCTGTGGTTGGCAGAATTCTAAGATGGACCCCCAAGATTCCCAAACCCTGGTTATTCAAACACTAAACTAGATACTTGGGCCCTGGGGGCGCAATCATTAAGCATTCAACTGCTAACCAAAAGGTCAGCAGTTCAAATCCCCGGCTGCTCCTTGGAAACCCTATGGGGCAGTTGTACCCTGTCCTATAGGGTTGCTATGAGTTGGAATCAACTCGACTGCAATGGGTTTTGATCCTAGGTACTGCTGTGAAAGGATTTTGCAGGTGTAATTAAAGTCCCAAATCAGTTGACCTTGAGATACAGGACTATCCAGTGAGCCTGACCTAATCACATGAGTCCTTTAAAAGTAGAAAGTTTTCCCCCACTGGTTGCAGAGGGAGAAGTCAGAGAGATACGCTGGTATGGGAGAAAGCAAGCACCCACGCTGGGAACCGCTTATGGAGAGTGACAGCCTCTCAGAGCTGAAAGTGTCCCCAGCTGACAGCCAGCAGGAAAATGGAAACCCCAGTCTACAACCACAGGAAATTAATTGTGCCAACAGCCGGTGAGCTTGGAAGAAGATCCAGAGCCCTAGGTGAGAGCTGTAGCTCCAACCAACACCTTGATTCCTGCTCTGCAAGATCCTGAGCAGAGAACTCAGCACACCGGGCCTGGATTTCTGACCTATACAACTATGAGCTAATAAATGAGTGATTCTAACCCCCTAAATTTGTGTTAATTTGTTACACAGCAAAAGAAAACTAATACCCTCTGCCTGGGGCCCTCACTTCTTCCTACACAGGTCCTGCTCTCCTTGGCCTTGGGCCTCTGACCAGGATAAACCTTCATTTCCACATCTCCACAGTCTGTCCAGCCTCCCGGAAGGTACAAGTTAAATGTCACCCACCCTGTGAATTTCTCCCAGAGCCCAACCCAAAGCAGAAATCTCTCTCCAGCTCCAGCTCCCACCATTCTCCTCCCCTCCGCCACACTCTGTGCCCAATGTCACAGCCACATTGAGCAAATTAACATTCTCAGGACACATCACACGTTTCTGTACCTCTGGAATTTGGCATGATTGTTCTCTCTGCCTGGAATGTTCTCTTATTACCCTGCCCCCCTCACTCTAAACTAGGTGAAATCCTTCCAAATCCTTAACCTAACCCCCTCATTGAAGCCTTCCCTGTTGTTGTTGTTAGGTGCTGTCGAGTAGGTTCTGACTCATAGGGACCCTATGTACAACAGAATGAAACACTGCCCAATCCTGTGCTATCTGCACAAGCATTGCTATGTTTGAGCCCATTGTTGCAGCCACTGTGTCAGTCCATCTTCTTTAACGCCTTCCTCATTTTCGCTGACCCTCCACTTTACCAAGCATTTCTCCAGGGGCTGGTCCCTCCTGATAATATGTCCAAAGTATGTGAGACGAAGTCTTACCATCTTCGCTTCTAAGGAGCATTCTGGCTGTACTTCTTCCAAGACAGATTTGTTTGTTCTTCTGGCAGTCCATGGTATATTCAATATTCTTTGCCAACAGCATAATTCAAGGGCTTCAATTTTTCTTCAGCTTTCCTTATTCACTGTCCAGCTTTCGCACACGTATGAGGCTATTGAAAATACCATGGCTTGGGTCAGATGCACCTTAGTCTTCTAAGCGACATCTTCGTTTTTGAACACTTTAAAGAGGCCTTTTGTAGCCAATTAGCCCAGTGCAATGTGTCATTTGATTTCTTGACTACTGCTTCCCTACTCCTGGGAAATAGCTGTCACCTCCAAGTTCCCAGAATCCTTTGAGCATCCCTCTGCTATGACGTGAGCTTGGGATGATTTGCCTGTCTGTCTCCTGCTGGAGATCAGCTGCTTCTCAAAGGCATGAAGCCTTGCTTCATTCATCATTTGGAGTGGGACACAGCCCCTGACAACACTAGTAGCTACTCATTAAGTGACTGAGTAAGTGATGAATCATTGCCCCACCCAATCATCTTGCCCCGCACACATACACCCAGTTCCTGGGGCTGAGGTGAGGATTGGACAATGAAAGATCTCAAACCACTTACTATTTAGCTATGGATCAAAGTCTCATAGACCTCTACTTGTCAGGTCTATTGGAAAACAAAAATGACTCCCACTGAACTATAGGGGAGGCTGTGGCAAGGGGGAAAGCCCTGTGTAGGTGACGCTCTTCTATCCCTTCCCAGCACTGGGGTACTATGGTCCACTGCTTGGGAAATTAGCCTTGGAGACAAGCAGCACTGAAAAGGTGCTTTAACTGCACAGCACTTTTCATGGATGATATATGAACTTCTGTTGGGTTTAGGCATGGAGATCAGGGCTCTTTTGTTAGTGCAGCCTAACCCAGCCTAACCTGACTAATACAGAGTGGCTAAACTCTTTGACACCAGTCTGGTGATCAACCACTAACTCAATGGCTAACCAGATGAAACGAGTATTTTTAATAATAATAATAATTCATTGAAAGAATGTTTTGATAGGCAACCTCCACTAAGAAGAGCCAAATTTGTCTTAGATGGGGCCCATCTATGACCAGACTCAAAGATGAGGCCAGGAATGATACCTCCAGGACAGGACCAGGATGCTGAGTGGAGGTTCAAGAGGTAGGAAACAGGGAGGAGAACCAGAGAGAACCAAACAAACACCGACCTCCGAAGACTTTGTGAGGCTTGAAAGGCTGATGTAAAGGAGGAGGACAGCAGTGCTTTATACCATCTTCATTCTTGGGAGTATTTGTAATCAGCCTGTAGGTAAGATGACAATGCCTCTACTCTCACCCCCTACGCAATTTTGTGATCATAACAGAATTTACACAAGGGTGGCCCATGCCCTCTCCTAAAGAGCATTATCTGTCTTTAGAGTCTGAGGAAAAGAGGGGAAGCAAACGCAACCTAAATCTCCAGCTGCCATTCTGCTACATTAGTCACTGTTCCTAGAAGGTTCTTAAGACCAAGATTCCTGGGTGGAGCAAACAGTTTGTGCTTGGCTACTAACTGAAAAGTTGGTGGTTGGAATCCACCCAGCAGTGCCATGGAATAAAGGCCTGGAGATCTACTTCTGCAAGATTATAGCTACTGAAAACCCTATGGAGCTCAGTTCTACTCTGAAACACATGGGGTCGCCATGAGTTGGAATCAACTTGACAGCAATGATGTGTTTGGTTTTGGTTCTCTAGACCTGGTCCTGGCATCTGGACAGCCCCTCCCAAGATGAAGAGGGGAGCTCTCCATTATGGCCACCAGCCAAGCACAGCTCATTTTCTTCAGAACTTTAACAACAAACACACAAACCCACAAACCCATGGGCCGCTGTCTCCCTCCTCCCGTGGCTGGTAGAGGCGGCTGAGGAGGGGGAGTAGGAAGGGGCTGAGGTTATTGAAATGCTATTTTAGACTCCAAGTCAATGTTAACCAAAACCTTGAGGTTGATTAAACACGACCTTCGGGCCACGGGGCTCCAGCTAAAAAAGGCAAACAGCTTCCACCCTCTCAGCAGCTCCAGGCTTATTTATTGGTTTGAAAGCCCTTACGGGCCTTCCAAGCGGAGGGGTGAGCGGGGAAACTTTAATATCTAAAGGGAGAGATCAAAAGCAGTTGACTTTTCTGGCAGAGAGCAAGCGTGTATGTATCTTTATATGTATAATGTTATAGCTGAGCAGAAGGGAAAAGGCATTTCTTCTCTGGGTTAAATCAAATCAGGCCACATGTTCTTGATCTTGCCTGTGTTGTCTTATAATCCAACCAAATTTAACTGACATCGAGCATTTCTGATCTGAACAGTTAACATGAAAATTTGGCCCAAATAACTTTATATACATTCCGAACATAAACTTGGTTCAGTCATCAGAAATGATGGGAAAGGGCTTTCCCTGCTCACCTCCACGGAGCCAGGCAAAGGGTCGGCTTGTGGGTAGGGCTCCTGGCTCTTCTGCTGATGGAATTGCTTGGGGGAAGAGAGCCTCCAAGTATGGTCATGCCATTTCTGTGTCTGACCCTAGGGTCCTGGGATTTGTCCCTGTCTATCCCAAAGAAGAGAGATGACTTTGACTTGTCAAAATCATCCAATGCAGCCACGAGGTCAAGGAGGATCCCTGGAAAGTATCTCTGGGATTTATTTACTTTGAGGTTCCTGGTAATTTTGATGAAGGCAGTTTGGTACAGTGTTGGGTGGAAGTCAGAATGGCCTTGGACGATAGAAAAAACACCTCTCCTGGCAGCCAGCACAGTGCCTGACACAGTGCAGGTGTACAATCCATATTTGTGTGCTAGATTTTGATTAAATGAATGTGTGATAGACTCAAGTAACTAGTTAATCAATTTCCATTTCCTCTCCTTCTTTACTAATGGAATCTTGTTTTAGTTCCAGAAGGCAACATGCCCAGTCTTAGATGATGGAACATGATGAATCTATGCTAATCATGTCAGCCTATTCTTTGTTTTCCCAGCTTCCCTTGCAGCTAGGAGTGGCCATGTGACCTGGTTCTGGCCAATGAGACCTAAGTGGAAGTCTTCTGGAGGGATTCTGGGGAAGCTTTTGCATTCTTGGTTAAAGGGAACAGACGAAATTAAAGTGTCTACTTCTTCCCCCACTGACTTATTCCTATGTTGAGCAAGGACTTATTGTGGCACAAATGGCTAGTTGTTCACCTAAAACCATTCCTTTCTTTCTACAGTGCAGAGTTGTCCCTGAGAAGTACCTGCCTTCCCCACTTGCATCTAGATTTGGCTACATAACTGATTCTCAACAATGGAATATGAAAGGAAGTGATGCATGTCACTTCTGGGCTAAGATTCTAAGAAGTATGTCTGCCCTCACCATGCTCTTTCTCTCCTTCCATTGGATAGATATGGTTGACAAAGACAAGGCTACAAGATGGAAGGAATATGAATCCCTAAGCACTGTGAAGAGGACACCACCCAATGACCAGAAACACCGGCATTGGAATGTTAGGGATCTAGAGGCGAATTTCTATTGTGTTAAGCACTAACATTCTGGGAGTTACTTGTTACAGCAGCTAATGGTACCCTAACTAATACACTTCCTTTCTGCATGACTTCAAGCAAGTGTCTTAAACTATCTTTGCCTCATTTCCTCTTCTGCAAATTGGAGATATCCATAGCACCTACCTCCTAGGATGGCTGAAAGAATACTTAATTAATATTAAATACTAATCTTAAGTATTAATGTTAAAATACACAAAGTACTTAGTAGAGTACTTGTTACATAGTAAATGCTCATTAAGTGTTAATTAATCTTATCATTCTTAAATAGGGGGTCAGCTAGGTGGCCCTTAAGGTCCCGTCTAGCCTCGAGATGCCAAGATTCTCTAGGTGATCCAGCTCCTGTGTGGAAGGAGAAAAGAGATGTATGTCTGAGGAGTTTCTATGTCTCCAGCGGAGGTAAAAATACCTTTAAAGGGAGGGACAGCTAAAGGATAAGAACTGAGTTTCCTACCTAACACTTTCTCTGCCTCACACAAGGTGGGCTCCTGGAGTGTCTTCGTTTGTTAAGCTGAAGAAATATTGATTAGAGCTGAGAAGTGACATTCTGTAATCAATCTTTCCTCCTCATTTTTGCATGATTGATGCTATGAGACCGGGATGCTAAATTAGCTTTATTGTGGTTTGCTTTTGTCAAGCATGTCTGCTACCTTCTTTCATTCAGAGGGCAAAACGAGAAACACTGTTCAGGGGCCTTTTGGACAAATTTGCACCTGCCTTTGGAGGGGGATGATGTCTCCCCTTTAAGAGGAGGGACAGAGAAAGCTTCCATGCAGCATTCAAGTCCTAATTACTCCATTTTTAGTTCTTTTCGGGCCTCAGTTTCCTCATCTGCAAAATGGGAATAATAATGGTTTCTAATTAAGAGGATAATAAAAGTTGATTCCGACTCATAGTGGCCCTATAGGACAGAATAGAACTGCCCCATAGGGTTTCCAAGGAGACGCTGGTGGATTCAAACTGCCGACCTTTTGATTAGCTGCTGAGCTCTTAACCACTGTGCCACCGGGGCTCCAAAGAGGATCACAGCAAGGTCTAAATGAGTTAGATACATAAAGTAATTAGAACTGTGCTTGGTACATAGTAAATACTTGGTAAATGTGAACTATTATTAATGTTGTTATTATTATCACTGGGCTCTCACCATGGGCAGGCACTGAGCACAAAGACACAAAATTGACTAAGATTCAGTAATGCCCTCAAGTATCTTTTAGTCAATCAAGAAAGATAGATACAAAAGCAGACAATTATTTTTTTTTTAAATAAAGCATGTTTGGTAAAGTAGAGGACCAATGAAAATGTGGGAAACCCTCAATGAGATGGATTGACCCGATAGTCACAACAATGGACTCAAATGTACCAGTGATCATGAAGATGGCGCAGGACCGGGCAACGTTTTGTTCTGTTACACATAAGGACGCCATGAGTCAGAGCCAACTTGACAATAACAACAGTAAGTACTTTAATGAACAGTAACCCATCCTGGTTTGAGATCAGGGTTGGGTAGGACTCTATAAAAACAGGAAGTTGGACTAGATGATTTCAATACCCAGATGCTGTAGATTAGGTTCTCTAGAAGCAGAGTGCAGTTCAGGAAAGACTTGGGTGATTCATTTTTCTCAGGAGGAAAAGAGTGAGAGGTAGGATAGAGTGAAGGAAAGAATTAGCAAGGATTTGGTGTTAGCTGGAGTCCAGCCTCAGCCTGATCCCACGGGGAGCATGGAGCCTGAATTATACCTCAGAGTTGGTTCCAGCCTGAGGAAAGAGGCCTGGGCTTTTGTCCCCTTGTGTCTGTCAGTCATTGGTTGTAGGTTTCTCTCAGGGATTAAGAGACTTAACCCCTCAGGAAAGGAGGCTTCTGTCTGCCAAAGACAATTGTCTAGAGGATGAGGCAGCTGTGAGCCATTAGCAGCCAATATTCATGGTCCCTGGGGGTGGATGCATAAGCCCAATAAAGGAGATCTGGACGGGACACCACAGGATCCACTACACTCTCTTAGTCTGCAAGCTCAGACTGCACAGCTCAGGTACTTGCCTCAGTCTTCATCAGTCAAATGGGGCAGAGGATCCCAACACTGCCTCCCTTAGAAAGCAAACAGGAGGTGGAAAAGAGCCAGTGTGGGGCCACCAACCCTGCAAAGCTGGGAGCCAGGCTGGAGGGCAGGAGTCTGGGAAGGTTTCTAAAGTCTTGCCCCACTTACCTGCCACCTTCAGACCCAAGGACATGGAAAGACAGGTCAAACCCCATCCCCAGGAGGAAGGACATATAGGGAGAGCCTTCCAGGAGACAGCCGGCCTGGCCTGTGTCTGGCTACTTCAGGTTATTTCTGCCCCTTGGTGGAAGAATCAACAGACCTGCTTCAGAATTCATTGGATGAATGAATGCACAAATAAATTAATGAATAAACAAATAAAATAAACAAGCTCTCTGAGCCTCAGCTTCCTCAACTGAAAAACAAGAATCTTGGATTTATTTCACAGTGTCCTGACGATTAAATAAGATAATGACAAGACAGTGCCTGGTCAACAGGAGCAGCTCAGAGTAAATGAGGGTGAGAAATAAATACTCGATCAGCCTAAGTTTCTTCCCCTGTAAAATGGGTCTAACAATACTCACTCAGAGGGGTGTTGAGAAGAGAAATGAGATAGTAAATGTAAAGCACTCAGTACAGGCCTGGGGTCTGGTGGTGCCCAGGGAAGTTTGGGGAATGAAGGGGCAACGGGATGACGATAATGCCTAGGAAGATCATCTACACAAGAATCCACACTGTGGTTACTCTCATCCTATGTGCATACAACAAGCCAGATCCTCGGTCTGTGGGCTCCCTGCCCAGTGCTCAGGGTTGGGCTTTCTCCATGATAGTTCCTCTCTTAAGTCTGCCTTTTTCCTGGACCTTCTTCAGCCAAGCCTGTGCTCACCTGGGTCAGCAAGGTGGTCTGTCCTTCTTCGGACAAGGGCCTCTCATTTCCTGTGGTCAGAGGGCTTAGTCCAGGCTGAAACCCAGGCTGAGCTGATGTTAGGGGACAGGGAGCCAAGTTTTAATCCGTCAGGTTATAAACTTGGCTGAAGAGGCAGGAAGCATGTTCTGCAGAGCATCTGGCACTTGGGGCTGGGGTGCTCATGGAAGAGGCACCAGAAGTGCTCAGGGAGAAAGTGGTCAGGGGCCTGGATGTCTGGAGATCAGGATCCTGCTTCCAGATCAGCTGCGAGAACTTAAGCAAGCCACTACCTGTCTCTGAGCCTCAGCTTGCCCATCTGTAGTGACTTAAACAGATGGAAGTTTATTTTTATCATACAACAAAGAGTCCATGAATAAGCAGCTGAGACTGTAGGTGACTCAACCACCACATCAGAGACTTCAGCCATTTCCATCTTTGTGCTGCACCATCTTTATCATGGTGGCCTTCATCCCCAAGCTTTTAGCCTCATAGTTACAGTCTGGCTGCTACACCTCCAGGCTTACCTTTCTATTCCAGGTAGGAGAAAAAAGGAAAGAAGCACAGGTAAGAGAACAGCAAAAGTTTTCCCAGAAACCCTCATTTTGTGTCTCATTGGCCAGAACTGTGTGACCAACAACCCTGCAAAGAAATATGAAGAAGCAATTGTTTATTAGCTCAGTACCTTGCTATCCAACAAACAAATTGGGGTTCAGTTGGTCAGCAAAAAGGAATAGGTCTGGGTGGGGAACTAGCAGTTATGCCTCAAAAGAGGTTAAGAAGCCAGCTTATGATAACACCTGTCACTAGTGATTCCCCACATTCCAGCTGCAGCAAACGACCAGCTAAACTGAACTAAGAGCCAAGTATTAAACAGTTAGCATTTCATGATCACGCAGTTGAGAAGGAGCTCACCATTTTCTCTGCCACAAGCTATTTATAGGAACTGATTTCTAATAAACACAGATTGGCAGGTGGCGGGGGAGGTCAACAACAGTACACACATACAGCTTTATTGATGCCTTGTCAATCAACTGCTCTTATTTTGTTGTTTAGTTTTTTTTAAGTGCATGTAAGCACTTTCCCTGCTAATAGCAGCTTTATTGAACAGCTCCACAAAGCAGTTCATCTCTCCAATAGACTGTGGCAGCTGATTATCAACTTTGTGGCTCCGGGTCGGAGGGTAAATTGACCCCGTATCCGTGGCGCCTTCCAGGGGAATTGCAGGGGTCTGAGCAAATTCAATACTGTCCAATAAAATCTCCCACCCCTCTCACTGCAGGCACCTTGTGCAGGTCCTCCACTTTGCTATCGAAGCAAAGAATGTAATTTTGACCAATGGAACACCCAGGCATGTGGTCCTGTTGGCCGTTTTGTTAAGACCAAAGGAGTTTCTGCATCTGAGAAGTTTGGCCTCTTGCAGAAAGCAGTCACTCTTCCTGAGCACTGGAGCTCCATGCTCTGACCTAATTTGTTGCTGTTAACTGCCATCAAGTCAGCCCCTGACTCATGGCAACCTCAGGCACAAAGGGACTGGACAGTTGTGACCTATGTGGTTTTCACTGGCTGATTTTTGGAAGTAGGTCTTCAGGTTTTTCTTCCTACTCTGTTTCAGTAGTCTGGAAGCTCTGTTGAAACCTGTTCAGCTTGATAGCAACATGCAAGCCTCCACTTAAAGTTGGTGGTGGCTGCACACGAGGTTCACTGGCCAGGAATCGAACCCTGGTGTCCCACATGGAAGGTGAGAATTCTACCACTGAACCACCACTGTCTTTGCTTTGACCTAACACATTTCCTAATTAATAAACACCATGGTGCCCACCGCACCCTGGACCTGGCATTTAGGCCTGACCCAGCCTACCTCTTCTGCCTCATTTCGCCCTCTCTCCATCTCTAACTCCCACTCCAGGCAAATGTACTTGCTAATTTCTAAACACATTCCAGTATCTCTATAACCACTTTTCACTTGGTTCCCTCCACCTGGGACACCCTTTTCTCTTCTCTGACTTGTCATCTCCGCTTGTGACATTGCCACTTGTCCAAATTCTTCCCATTCTTCAAGGCACATCTCTAAATCTTTATTATTTAAGAAGCCACCTCTGATCCTCTTCTGTGGATGTGACCCAGTCCTCTGATGGAAGTCCCTTTCTTGGTGTTAGTATTTCTGGAAGCCCGGATGATGATCATGATGTTTATGACATTTAAAAGGAAAAAAAAAAAAGCTTCCATTTATCAAGTTCTTACTGTGTGCCAGGAAAAGGACTTTTCATGCATTTCTCATCTTTACAATGACTCCATGAGGTCTATTATGAGACTCCATTATGTCCATTTTATAGACCAGGAAACAGGGGCAGAGACAAGGTAAGTGGCTTGCCCAAGGGCACACAGCTGGTAAGCATTGGGAGCTTGTGCTCTTAGCAATACATTTTAAGGTCCTCACATTTGGCTTCATGTCTGCTTGTACTTACCCCATTCCTACCACCCACCGCTGTTCTATGTAGACACTCCAGAAGGCAGGAACCCTTGGGTGCAACAGATGGCATGGCTTCACCCAGGCTTGGGTTACAGCAGCTGAGAAAGGGGAACAAGGTGGAGAAAAGGCCAGGAAAAGTTCACTTGATCCCAAAGAGGCTGTAGTCAGTCCTGACCCCCAGGTCCTGGTGTGCATAGATGTGAAAAGAACAAAGTCTTGGTTGACATCTCTGGCAAAGTGAACCCAGCAGGGACTAGGAGCATGGTTTCCAAAATGTGAAGCCCCCAAACCATAGACTCTTTGAAAGAGAGTCTGTTAACCCGCTCTCTAATCTGAAAACAGCAGCCATCCGCACAGGGTTTACAAGACTGATTCTCAGAATAAAGCTCATCTATGGTGAAGATTAACTCCCCTCAGGGGAGGGCCTGGCTGAGAACTTGTCTCTCTCATTTGTACATATTACCAGTCCTTTGGTTCCAGGAAATGTGTGGCCACAAGGGCAGATTGGGGCCCGTTGTTCACGTCTGCTGATCTTCCTTGGTCAGCAGAGGGATGCCAGCAAAGAAGGAAGTACTTAAAAAGGCATCATTTTTAATGACCCAGATCTGGAGGTTTGACTTAGAAAAGGGTTGCTAATCCCTCCCCTCCAATTAATCCTCCTGCAACTCACCATCGAAACCAGTTGGATTTTAGTCTTAGAATGAACAAGAGAGCAGAGGACTTGAGGAATTTAAATGTTCCAGAAGGAAAGAGCAAGACTGGCTGGATGGGGGAGGAAGGAAGAGAGGACCCGCGACGCTTGGAGCTGTCTGACCCAAAGAAAATATCAACCTTTTCTTGGGGATTTGGGAGGACTGGGCCCCAAGGCTGTGCATAGTGGTGACTTTCCTATTCGGGGACAGTGAGCAATTTGCCTGGATCCACACCTTCTCCAGCCCAGTGGCATCCACCACCATACCAAAATAACCCTGTAAAGGGTTAAGTCAGATGAAGACTGGGATGGGAGGTATTTCCTTTTCCATCATGGCTGGATGAAATATTTGAAAGCAGAGGTAATGAAGTCAACTGTCTAAGCAGGTATAGCAGAAGCCATTGGTACTCCACCAGGAGGACTTGGGCCTTACTATTTCAGTGCACTCTGACCTTTCAGTTGCCTCAGGGCTTTCTCTGGTCATGGGGCTCTCTCTGCTTGAGCAGCCTCAACCAATGACCAACTTTGAAAGCAAAACCCATGGAAACTGTCCCCCCAAAATCTGGGGCTTCTCACCTATGATCCCCCAGGTTATAGATGGAGGCAGGTCAGCTCATTTTTGTTTGAACCTCAAAATATAACTTTTTTTTTTTAATATAACTTTCTCCAATCCAGAGAGCATGTGGTGACTTCTACAGTGACAATATGTTCATTTATTCATTATTTCAACAAATATCTATTGAGCCTCTACCATATGCCAGAAACAGTGTTTGTTTGGTAAATACAGGTTCCCCAAGGACCTACTTGAATGACTGACTAAAATCCGATGTATCATTAGCAAGCCCACCATTGGAGTGTGTGTGTATGTGTGTGCGTGTGTGTGTGCACTTGTGTGTGGTGTGTGTGAGGTGTGCATGTAGGGTTGGTTTCCCTAAGCATGCCAGAAGAGCTCCCTTGTGGTCTTATGTATTGTTTTCTGTGTTGAAAAAAGCCATTTCCTCATAGTTTGAGAATATTTATGAATTCCCACCTTGAGTCCAAATTAAAGAATTGTAATGATTGTTCTACTTCAGACACTCCAAGCTGGTTTGACTTCAATGGTGATAGGCACCATCTGAACTCAATTCCATCCCAGTCTACCCTGTTCTTCTCTCCTTCTTCCATCCACCCCAGGAAAGGCACTCAGTGGGGGGAGTTGTTCTCACTGACCAACAATGAAAGTCCAGCACTTGTTGGTTCAATTAATTTCTGCTCTTTTCCAAAAATAATTCATTCAGCTCAGTAGATCTCAACCCTGACTATATCTTAGAATCATCTTGGAACTTAAAAAAAAAAAATGATGCTCAGGTCCCAAACCCAGAGATTATGCTGTGGTTGGTCTGGAGTGTAGTCCAGGCATCTGCTTTTTTCCCAAAACTTCTCAGGTTATTCCAAGGTGCAGTCAGCATTGGAAACCACTGACGGTCATTTCCCCGAGATAGTTGCAGGATTCCTCAGAGGGACCACAGCCTTGTTTATGGGGTAATACCAGCTGCTAAGTCTGAAACTGGGTCACAAGTCTCAGTTTGGTTCTGATGCTATTATCAAGTACAAACCAGGTGCCAGAGCTTTGCTAGATGCTGCAAGGTGTGGTCACTTAAGCTCTGGGCCTCAATTGTGTGATCTGTGCCATGGGGCTGTCTCTCCTTCCCCATGTTAGTATTATGTGTTGATCTACACATTGAGGAATGACTCTAATGGTAGAACATAAGGTATGAGGTCAGGGGCTGCTTTTGGTCATGGCAGCCTTTGAGGAGTCATCAAATTGCACAGTATATTCACCCACTTCTATCCTTATTGGCATCCTCAAATGGAACAGTTAAAAGGCCTTACATAGATGTTTCCTAAACTGAAGTGAGTACTCAGAAAGTATTGTTGGCTGGTCTCACATGTAGGTACTGGGGCCATCTTAGGTCGTGGCATGGCTACTACCATTTTCCCATACTGTTGGTGTCTTGGTGGCAAAGACAGAAGCTCATTAAAATTTGTTCAAGCATCAAAGAAGGGGACTATTAACACACTTGGCAGCTACCTGAAAGTCTAGAGGTTTGGGTCCACTGGAGGAAGCTTGGAAGGCCTGGCGATCTACTTCTGAAAATCAGCCATTGAAAACCCTATGGAGCACAGTTCTACTCTGATACACATAGGGATGCCATGAATCAGAACTGACTCGATGGCAACTGTTTTTTTGTTTTGTTTTGTTTTATTGGATGCCTCTCTCAAAACACAAGGAGAAACCATGCAACTGGATCTCACAGGGGATGGGAACCAGGGTCTCATAACCAGGTTCTATCGCAAGCCTCAGTCACTCCTTGTCTTAGTTATCTAGTGCTGCTATAACAGAAATACCACAAGTGGGTGGCTTTAACAAACAGAAAATTATTTTCTCACAATTTAGGAGGCTAGAATTCTGAATTCAGAGTGCTGGCTCTAGGGGAAGGTTTTCTCTCTCTGTTGGCTCTGGAGGAAGGTCCTCGTCTCTTCAGCTTCTGCTTCCTGGTTCCTTGGAGATCTCCATGGGTCTTGGCATCTGTTTTACCCCATCTCTCTTCTGTTTGCTTGTTTAATCTCTTTCATATCTCAAAAGAGATTGACTCAAGATACACCCTACACTAATCCTGCCTCATTAACATAACAAAGACAACCCATTCCCAAATGGGATTATAACCACAGGCATAGAGGTGAGGATTTACAACACATTTTGGGGGGACATAATTCAATCCATAACACTCCTTTTCTCTACATCTTCTATATTCCTCTTTCTTTATAAACTTGCTTCCTTGTAAAAGGTGGCCAGCCAGTATTTCCTCAGTTTACAAGTCCTCAGTTCAAGCTACAAGTAGAAACTGGCTAGAATCTGCAAATGCTAGTTCCAAATGTTGGGGAGAGAGAATCTGATTGGCTCAGCTTTAGTCAAGTAACCAACCCTGGTCCAATCAGCTATGTCCAGGGCTAGGTCATATGATATAAATATGGCTGCCAGAGTCCTCCTTAGGTTTGGAGGAGGCTGTTCTCAGAGAAAGGAAATGTGGGCTGGCGAGACACTCCAGTTGGTATTTTCTACAGTCAGACACAGGATGGTTTAGGTGACAGGTCCTAGCTAGTCTGAGCTAGTTTGAGAGTGTACTGGTCTCACAGCTAAAACCAGACGTCTGCATCCAGCACTCATTCCTCAGGGAAAGAGGGTGAGAGGTAAGTGTTCTCCCCTGGGTGCTCTACGTTCCCTCCCCACCTTTCTTGCTGCTCTTGGGATTGCTTGGCACAAACATTCTCCAACCTCATTACCAGCCGGAATTAATCAAATGTATTCCCAACTGCATGAGCAATGCTAGCCAGGAATGTCTCCAAGTTGAAATTCTTAAAATACTTTTGTTTATGAGGAAGTTTTACATGGTAACGTTTTCCAAAAGCCAGTGTGAGGAGCAGTCCCCACAGACATCTGAGAGCACTTTGGCTGTCTTAATTCGCTCATGATGTTTCATTAATATCAATTTTCTGCCTGCATCCCAGCCTGGCAGGTTCTTTTTACAAGTACTCTATTCTCCCAACCTCCTGTATTTTTTTTTTTAACTTTCCCCTGGAGTACTTTTTCCGTTTCCTAAGAAATTCCCCTAAATCTTCTCCACAACGCACACATCTTTTGACTCTAACAGCTCCATTTCAAAAATGGAAGGCACCACAGACTTCATAGATTTTTTTTCTTCCAACTTGGAAGTTATTCCACCAGAGGGAAGTTGGAGGGAAAATAATCTAGAAAACCAAATCTTAAGCCTAATACCTATGTCCTGGGGGTTAGAGGTACATAAGTGTTCTCAAAAGCCATATCTACCATCTTCTCAACAACTGGAGACAGAGAAGTAATGAGAAGGATGAACACAATAAACAGTCCTAATCCACCACTACCACCATCACTGTGGTCAAAAGAAGAAGATTGGATGTCACTTCTCTCTAGCTATTTTCCTGCTGTCTCTTGCTCCCTGTGACAGTCATTCATTTGTTTGCTCTCAGGTCCATTCTCTGTCCTTCCCTTCATCTCTATTACAGATAAACGTAGTTCCCAAGATCCCCTGCCAATTGGTTTCCATGTAGATTCAGCCAATGGGGAGTGCTGGAATAAGACTGGAGGATGGGAGGTGGAGAAACACTAGGGTATTTCTCTTTCTCTCACTTTGTGAGCTCCCTGAAATCAGGGTCCTGGAGATGACCAAGCCCCTTCTTCCTGCTGGAACAGTAGTGTCAGCCATTGTAACAATGGATTGCACCACCAAGGAAATGCCTTCTCACAAAAGACCTCAGAAGAACCTCCTTTTCCTGGGGATAATGATAGGCAAGACTCTGCCTGAGCTCCTAGACAGGTTTCAGAATCCATGGACTTGTACGTCTAGAGAGCCATTTGGGTTATCATTTTTCTGTTTTTCCCAAGAGCCTCTAAGATCAGCAAGTTGATGAAGATCAAGATCCAGGGCCCCCCCAGAAGGTGAAGAAAGCAAGAAAGAATATGCCATGGCTTAAGGTGTGAGCACCTGTATTTTCTCCATGGTCTAAGGTATGGACCACCTTGATGTAAGGCATGAACTCACAGGGTTTAGAGAGGAATTTAATACATCAACCACTTAGCCAACAATGAAGTCCTTAGCAGGACAAGGCAGAACCTCAGTGCTGTAGGATTTCAGAGAGGGCTGAGGAGCATGGGTTTGAAATGGCCAAAAACTGACTCCTAAAGAAGGAACTAGAAGGGTGGGTAGAAGTTTTTTCATTTAGCTGTTGACTTTTTTTTCAATTGCAAAAATAATGCCAATTTAACAGAGAAAATTCTAAAAGTTCAGCAAAGAATAAATACATCTGGAAAACAAACACCCATAATCCCACCTTTTGGAGGCAATCTCTGAGTACCTCATCAGTCTTGATCCTGGGCATGTTATTGGCTTTATACAGAGGCAGTAGAGCATGGTGGCTAACAGTGCAGTTTCTGCAGATCAACTGCTTATATTCAAATCCTGGCTCAGGTCACTTGACCTCTTGGTCTGTCTCAGTTTCCTCAAATTTAAATGGAGATGATAATAGTACCTACCTCAAAGGGTAGATGTGAGGAATTAATCTAAAAGGATTTAGACTAGCACCTGGAACACAAGAAACACCACACAATATTTTTGGTTAACATTATATTTAATGTCTTTATTTAACATTTCTAAAAATTCTTCACAAACTTTTTTTCTGAGTTTGTAGAATGTTCCATTAACGGATCACTTGAGAAGGCTTCAGAAAACCAGAGAGGCAAGGGGTAGGGACTCTCGTTAGTGGCACAGGCTACTCCCAGAATCTTTCTTTCAGGGTCCTATTTCCCCTCGTCACCTTGAAGACTAAGGTGCACCTGACCCAAGCCATGGTGTTTTCAGTGGCTTCATATGCATGGGAAAGCAGGACAATGAATAAGGTGGACCTAAGAAGAATCAATGCCTTTGAATTGTGGTGTTGGCAAAGAATATTGAATATACCATGGACTGCCCTGGTGGCACAGTGGTTAAGAACTACAGCTGCTAACCAAAAGGTCAGCAGTTTGAATCCACCAGCCGCTCCTTGGAAACCCATGGGACAGTTCTACTCTGTCCTATAGGGTCATTACAAGTCCGAATCGACTCGACGGCAAAGGGTACAGCCAAAAGAATGAACAAATCTGTCTTGGAGAAGTACAGCCAGAATGCTCCATAGAAGCAAGGATGGCGAGACTACGTCTCACATACTTTGGACGTGTTATCAGAAGGAATCAGTCCCTGAGAAGGACATCATGCTTGATAAAGTAGAAGGTCAGCAAAGAAAAGGAAGACCCTCAACAAGATGGACTGACAAAGTGGCTGCAACAATGGGGTCAAGCATAACAATGATTATGAGGATGGTGCAGGACTGGGCGGTGTTTCGTTCTGTTGTACCTAGGGTCACTATGAGTCGGAACCAACTTGATGGCACCTAACAACAACATTTCCCCTTGCGTGGCGTTGCCACTCACCACAATATCATCTCCTACTCCTTCGCCCCACTCCTCCCTCTGTAGTGGATGCTGTTGATGTTCTGCTCACACCCTATGGGTCCCTTTCACCTGTTCTGTCAGCTCATCCTCCTGCCTCCGTCTGCTTTGCTGCTGACAGCTACAGCTCAGGCCAACTATTTTGTAGATAGTCCCTCATCTGGGTTTCTCTGATCTTTCCCTTTGATTAAATTCAGGTTACTTTTTTCTGACAAGAAATAACATTTTCACTTTTTACATGAAAATATTTAATCCATTTGGGATTAATTTAGGTATAAATAGTATATTTTCTCTCATTTATATGAAGCACCTCTTGTATCATACAGCACATATTTAATTGAATATATTTTATCTTTCTGTTATTCCAAAACCAAGGTCAAATTGCTTTAATTACTGTGGCTTTGTAATATGCTCCCAATATAGTAATGCACAAATTCCCCCGAATTGTGCTTTTTTTCCCCCAAAACTTTCTGGCTCTTTTCTCCCATTAAGTCTTCTAGCTGCATCTTAGAATAATGATAGCAAGCTTCTTAAATATCATTGTCACCATTACTACCATCATGACCACCACCACCACCACACCACCACCACCACACCATCACCACCATTGTCATTATCATCATTACTACCATCTCCATCATCATCATCATTACTACCACCACTACCACAACACCACGATTGCCACTATCATCACCACCACCTCCATCACCACCATCATCATCACCACTACCACCATCATCATCACCACCACCTCCATCACCACCATCATCACCACTACCACCATCATCATCACCACCACCTCCATCACTACCATCATCATCACCACCACCTCCATCACCACCATCATCATCACCACCACCTCCATCACCACCATCATCATCACCACCACTTCCATCACCACCATCATCATCACCACCACTATCATTATCATCATCATTATTCTCCTCCTTAGGATCAGGACTATGTCTTTCTGGTTCACTTTTTATTCCTAGTGTTTAGCACATAATAAAACTGAGAAAAATGCCTGTTAAATGAGCAAGCAAAGGAATGAATTAATGCATGAATGCTTCTCTGCAAATATGACGGTCCCCTTTCCAAGGAGGCATTCCCTTTGAGGCATTAAGTTTATCTTCTTTATTTTTCAAGTGGGAAAAAAACAATTTGCCCAGGTGAAAGTACTTAAATGTAGCCTGTAAAGGACCCCAACCTGTCGCATGCTCTCAGATGTTTTGCTGGGATACTTTATGGGGAACATTGTGAGGCTGTGAGGAAGTGTAATTTTCCTTGAGGAATGTCTAGGTCTCTTTGCTTGGTAATTTTTCATGTGCTTGTCCCTTTCCCAGACTAATTGATGGGCTCCTTCCCCTGCTGTCTGTGTAGATTCTCGCTCATCTGGCAGGTCCATTGCTTGGCACAGGCCCACTTGGGTTTTGGGAAAAGCACCTAGGAGATATAGGCTCTGTGGGGCTTTGGGCAGGCCTCTGCCCTATCCTGGGCCTCAGTTTTCCCATCTAGAATATGAGAAGGCTTGATGTTTGCTAATAGAGCTCCAAGTTCTAAGTGACGCCCCTGGCTTGAAACTGGGCAATTTCCAAGTCTGAAAAGATTTTTCGGCTTTGCACTGTTCAACCTTCACCCCTTCCACCATCACTGGGGCTCAGGGGCCCACAGCATCCCAAATTCTCAGGGTGTGATAAGGGGTGAGAGAGATCCATTGGTGGAGTGAATGCACAACCCAGGGCCATAAACCCACTCACAGAGTATTTGTGGATCCTGGATTCAGCATTGCAGGGGGGGAGATGGTGGTCTATAATTCAGTTCTTTGGCACCAAAGGGTTGATGGCCAACCCCTCAGGGCCAGGAGAAAGGCCATCCCTCAAAAGTGTCCCCAGGGTCCCACTTTTGCAGATGAACTCTAAAGGACTACAAGGAAATACGTTTGTAGGCCCTGAGATTTCTCCTGGGAAGACCTGGGATGTCACCTGTTGGAAGAGTAGGCAGCCCACAAAAGATACCTGTGAGCTTCAACTCTTCCAGCTCAACCTGCAAACAAAGGCTATATTTTGTCAGGGAGGGACAATTTTGAGTGTGGCATTGTGAAGTGCTATTCACAATGTCTTCCTACCCAGTCCTCAGGGAGTCGCCTCAAGTTTGTTGGAAACATGGACAAAAAGAAACAACAAGGGTTAAGTCAAATAAGAGTTATTCATGGTGGAAAGCCTGCAGGTATGAGAACCCAACAGGCCTGAGTGTGAATCACAGGTCAAATACTTCTTAGTCTACATGAGTCATGTACCCTCCTGAGCCTCAAGGTCTTCATTCTAAGAAAGGGAGCTATTCTCTTCCTTGTACAGTTGTTGTAAGGATTAAAGTAAATCTTGTATAAAAAATGCCCAGCACATAGCAGGAATTCTGGACATTTAAAAGTATTAACAAAACATATCTACTCTGAATAGGAAATTCATAAAAAGAATTTAGAAAAACAGAAGAATGTTCTCCACTCCTGGCATCATGGGAGACAGATCACAAGGAAGAATGATGTTAGCATATGTGTGATGGGCTGGGTAGTGGCTCCTAAAAGATACACCCACGTCCTAATCCCTGGAACCTGTGACTGTGACCTTATTTGGAAAAAGGGTCTTTGCAGACATAATTAAAGATTTGAGATGAACAGATCATCCTGGATTATCCAGGTGGGCCCTCAATCCAAGGACAAGTGTCCTTATAAGAGAAAGCAGAGGGAGATTTGAGATGGACAAAAGAGGAAAATACAGAAAGGAGAGGAGAATGCACTGTGAACATGAAGGCAGAGATTGGAGCGATGTGGCCCCAAGCCAAGGAGTGCCAGCAGCCACCAGAAGCAGGAAGAGGCAAGGAAGGATTCCCCCCTAGAGCCTTCAGAAGGAGTGCCGCCCTGCCAACACCTTAATTTCAGACTTCTGGTCTCCAGAACTATGGAGGAGTGAATTTCTGTTGTGTTAAGCCACTCAGGTTGTGGTCACTTGCTAAAGAATCCACAGGACACTAATACAGTAGCTGTGGTCAGAGATTCAGTTTATGCCATCAGAAAGCAGCAGGACCAGCAGCTTAAGCTGATCCTTCATTATGGAGAGAGGAGGCTCCTATTGGCTGTCAAGGTAGAAGAACTTGAAGGGCTACTGCTCCAGACTATTTCTGGTTTTGCCCTCTCAACATCCATTTCCCCCTTTTCTTGCTAACTGCACTGTCTTTCTTTTAGAATATTCTCTCTCCTCCATTACGTAGATTTGTAAACCAAGGCCCCTTGGAGTCCCCTACCAAGAAAAGAGCATGTAACCCAAAGTAGGTCAACTGGACTCTCTCTCTTGGGATTTCAAATCTTGAGTGGGCATCTCAAGGGCAGTGCTCTGAGAAGACTTCAGTTTCAGCACCCTGGACCCCTAGTGCTGCCTTGCCTGAGCCACTTCCAGTCTTCCTATCAACCCAGTGGGCTCTTCCCCATTGCCTTTCAATCAATTTCTTTGCTGCCTAAGTCAGTTACTGTTGCTTGCAACCCAACAATCCAACTTCCAAGGAGAAGGTGAGAGGCTCAGGAGATGAGGAGAGTGACCCACCCCCCTCTTGATTAGCTTCTTCCTGGTGTGGATGGAAAACTCAGGGAGACACAGGTCACCTTAATGTTTTCTGCTAGTTGTTCGCCCCCCTTTAAATTGAACACCTCTCTCCGCAATCCCTGCCCCCATAAGACTATCACCAGGACTTATAAACTTTTGAATTCACCATGCCTGGTGCACAGTGAGCATCACTGAATTGATATTTGGTGATTAACAGATTGAACACAGAGCATAGAATCTGTTATCTTCAATGAGACCCCAGTCGAGTCAAAGTAGGCCATAGGAAAGCATAAGAGACCTTCCACGGAGGGTCTGTAGGTCACAAAGGACACTTTTCTCTCAGACTGATAGACCCTTACTCAATTGTTAAAAAAGGGGACCTTAGAATCCATTTAGTCCAAGGACAGCAAACACCAGGCATGCAGGGTGTTACACCCCATGTCCATGGCAGACATTACTAATCAATAGCAGCACTCCGTCCCTTGGAACCCAGCCATGATTTCAAAATCCTTCCCCATGCGATGCTCCATGCAGTGCTTACTAGTTGAGCTGAATTAGCACAAAATCTATTTGCCTTCACCGATCTTGTCGCAGCTCCTCATTTGACAAATGGGAAGACTAAGGGGAGAAAGGACATATCTCAAAGTCATTAAACACATGAGTGGTAGATGCGAGACTTAGGTCCCTGGATTTCAGCCGTGGGAGCTTCCCACCACCCAATGAGGGCTTTGAAGCGGCTGCTTCCTTGCTCTTTGCCCTTACACTTCCGCACTCTCCATCCAACCAGGCCCTAAATATTGTAGTGTTTATTTTAGCGAATGCACAAATCTGGTCTCCAAAGGATGAACATTAATAAAATATGCTCTCTAACTCTATGTAACAAGGAAAATATAGAATACATTTTCTATTCCCATTGATCCTCAGGCCACTGGCAATCCACCAACAATTGATTTAGCCATTTGATTAGTGCAGGGGAAAAACATTATATTTTAATGGGGTATATATAATTCTAAGTTACTGCTTTGAAGTTGAACCAAATATTAAAATTACCTTTTTTTATGGATGCTGCACAGCTATGAAGCTTTATAATTGCAGCCTGGGCTTTTGTAAGTGATTTGAAATGGAAAGGCAATTTCTGCCAAGCTGATTTTGCGGACCTGGTAGCCACCAGGCTAGCCTAATCTTCAGCTAGCAAATAGGTGCACATGACAGTGCTAATAATCACACCTTGTACTTGACCTACACTGCAGAGTTACAAAGCTCAATTGTAACCCATCTGGGTTGATTTTCTTCAAGATAGCTCCAAGATCCGTCACTTCTCTTCATGTCTTCTGCTAGCTCCCAAGTCCAAGGCACTCTGAGCACTTACCAAGATGTCTGCAATAGTCTTAAACAGGTGTCTCTCTGGACACACTCCCATCCCTTATCCTCACAGAAGCCAGAGGATCCTTTTAACAATATAAGTCAGATCAGGTCATGCCATTGCTTAAAAGCCTTCCATGGTTCCCCGTTACCTAGAGCAAGTGGTCTGCAAAGTATGGCCTAGAGTCAAATCTGGCCTGCTTCTTGTTCTTGTAAATAAAGTTTTATTGAAACAAAGCCTTGCCCACTGGTTTGCATATTGCCTATGGCTGCTTTTGAGCTACAACAGCAGAGTTGAGTAGTTGCAACAGAGACCTTGTGGCCTGCAAAGCCTAATATGTTTTTAATCTGGCCTTTTACAGAAAAAGTTAGCCAAACTCTGACCTAGAAAACAAAATTTAAATGCCTTCCCTAGGCCCACCAGGCCCTACAGTGCCCACCTAGCCCTCAGCCCTCCTTTTGTACCACTCACCCCTTTGCTCACTTTGGTCCACCTGCTTTATTAGCCTTCCTGGTCCTCTAATAGGGAGTCTCTAGGTGGTGCAAAGAGTTCGTGTGCTTGGCTGCCAACTGAAAGGTTGGAGGTTCGAGTCCACCCAGAGGCACCTCAGAAGAAAGGCCTGGAGATCAACTTCTTTAAAATCAGCCATTGAAAACCCTATGGAGCACAGTTCTACTCTGACACATGTGGGGTCATCATGAGTTGGAATGGACTCCACAACTGGTTTTTTTAGTCCTCTAACACTCAAAGGGATCCCTGGTGGAGCAGTGGTTAAGAGCTCGGCTGCTAACCAAAAGCTCAGCAGTTCGAATTTACTAGCTGCTCCTTTGGAAACCCTGTGGGGCAGTTCTACTCTGTCCTATAGGGTCACTATGAGTCAGAATTGACTCCACGGCAATGGGTTTTTAACACTCAAAGCTCAGTCCTGCCTCAGGGCCTTTGCGCTTGCTGTTCCCTCTGCCTAGAGAGCTCATTCCCAGATTGTCACATGGCTAACTCCTTCCCTTCGTTCAGATCTTAGTGACAGCATCACATCCTCTGAACGTCCTTTCCCGCCTATGTAACAATGCTCCCATAGGCCACTCTAACTCACAGCTCCCTGATTTTTTCATGGTAAAGGTGAATATAGAATTTATCTCCCAAACCAGGACATGTTTGTGTGGGAAAAGGGATACTGTCAGCAATTATGCCAGACAGTAGATATAAACAGGGCAGATGTGGTCATCCTATTCATAGTACCCCTTGATGTATTCATACACTGTCTTCTTCCCCACACAGTGTAAGTCCCCTGGGAGCAGAGGCTGCCCTGCATGCCTGGAATGGCACTGAGCACTTCGTGTGCAGAAGCTCCTGGATCCTCCCAGCAGCCCTCGCAGGAAGAGCCTATCACCACCCCAAGTTGCTGACCAGTCGCCGAAGCCAGCACTCAGCTGGAGAGTGGTGCGCTAGTTCTGGCATTAGCACTCTTGACCGCTCCACCGGCCTCTTGCACACAACTTGCCTCAACTGACCTGTGTGAGTCAGGAGCCCACTTGGTAGCTAGCAGGAGCTCCATTTTACAGATGAGGCAACTGAGGCTCAGTGTGGGGACAATAATTTCCTGAAGGGGCTTGAGACAAAGTTTGGGCAATGGCTCTGGCTCCTCCCACTCTTCCACTGCCTCTCTCTGAGCTTTCAGTTTCCCTTCTTCCAGCCTGACAGTTCTCAAGTCCTTATTGGTGTCAGTCATCTAGAGAGAAGATGAAGAGCCTTGCGATGAGCCTGCTGGAGCCAGGCTGGAGCCACGAGGAGCTTGCTCGTTAGAGCAGCAAACCCAGGTTGAGCAGTGTCTACAGGGGAGCCCTGAACCTGGAGCTTGCCTGTCTACTTCAGGTCTTACTCTGACCATCCTAAAATATTTCAGCCCTCGCAGGCCCTGGGGTACTCTGGTTGCATATCTGCTCAGCTAGCCCCCACTGGCAGGGTGTATTGTTGGTGGAGTGGGGGAGGAGTAGACAAAGATGATCAGATGGAGGGAGTGGGCCATGACTTCCCACTACTACTGAGTGATGGCTGTGTGCTTGGCATACTGCTCAGCACTCAACAGCGCTATAAGACAGGCGCTATTGTTATCACCATTTTACAAGTAAGGACACCAAGGCTCAGTGCCTGAAAGAGCTAGGACTGCCTCCCAAGCCTTTGCCAAGAAACATTACATGATCTTATCCAAAAGGGGCCCTGATGGCACAACAGTTAAGCATTAAACTGCTAACCAAAATGTTGATGGTTTGAACCCACACACTAGTCCACTGGAGAAAGACCTGATGGCAACCTGCTCATGTAAAGATTATAGTCTAGAAAACCCTATGGGGCAGTTCTACTCCGTCATATGGGGTCGCTATGAATTGAAATCGACTCAACGGTACCCAACAACAATAACATCCAAAATGAGGAAGAGAAGTGGTGGATGGCTGGCTGGGAATGGAAAGGGGCACAGAGCTAGCTGGGGAGCGGGAGAGATCAGCTGCGATATGGAGAATCAGTGGCTTTTCAGTCTGTCCTTGGAGGCTCTTTGAAGACCTAAGGGAAGTCTGCCAAAGGAGCTTATTTCTGGGATGGTTTTGAGGTCAGAGTATTCTCCAAAGATGGGATACATCAAACACGGCACCTCGTAAGAAGAGAGCACATGGGTTTCTTTCCTTCCCAGGTTACTTGTTCGAGGATCCCCTTCAGGAATCGGTTTGCAGTGGCCTCACCAAGGGTGAGGGCCTGGGATCTGGGATAAGTGAATCCTCGGGCACTTCCGCCCATCTGCCCTGCGTCCCAGCTGCCAAGCTTGTCTGGACTTTGGAACCTGTATATTCACAGCTCATGATGGCCTTCTCTCCCCAGCTAGACTGTGAACTCTGTGGGGACAAGATGGGAAGAGTCTTGCCAGTTCATCTCTCCAAGGGCCTCACCCATCACTAGCATAATAGGTGTTCAGGACACACTGCTGCTTTTGATGACAAACATATTCTGTCTCCCCAGATGTGCATCCTGACACAAAGCACATGCATGTCTGTGGTACCATTTAATGCACGCAGGCAACCAGCAAGGAAGGAGTTATGTTCCTCATTGGACAGCTCCCTGTGGCTATACTCCTTCCAATACACTGTAGTTGATCCTGGAACTCACCTCCATTCCCCACCTGCAGTCCAGGAACTGGGCTTGAGCACCGTGCTCAGGTCGCCCCCCGCCCCCCTGTGTCAGACTTTAAGCCTTTGCTGATGTTAGATGTTTTTAGTTGCTGTCAAGTTGACTCTGACTCATGGCGACCCCATGTACAACAGAATAAAACGTTGCCCAGTCCTACACAATCTTCATGATCATTGGTATGTCTGAGCCCATTGTTGTGTCAATCCATTTCACTCCCTTACCTCCTCTGGCCCTCCACTTTACCTAATATGATGTCCTCCACCAGCAATCGGTCCCTTCTGATGACAAATCCAAAGTAAGCAAGTCTAAGTCTCAGACAATATGCTGTGATCCATATAGGGTTCATTGGCTAATTTTCAGAAGTAGATTGCCAGGCCTTTGTTCCTAGTCTCACTTAGTCTAGAAGCTCCATGGTTTAAGCTTTTGGGTGTCATGATTTACCATGGTGGGCTTACCCTAGGTTAAAGAATTTTCCGAGTTACCTCTCTTGCTGTGGTGAAGTCTCTCTCAAGGGCTGGGGTGGAGATGAGGCTACAGAAAGCAGGGTATCTTCTCAGGGGCCCTGCCCCCTCACTGCCTTGCCACTTCCCTTCCAGAAGACTCAGCACACTAGCCCTCATCCCCGCTCCATCAACATGCCTCAATGGCCTGGCCCTAACAGGATGGTTTTCATCCTCATTCAGATACATATTGTATTGGCTGAGAAACATCAAAGGGGTTGTGTCGTTACATATTCTATTTCTGAGAGGAGAAAAGCAGCCCCTTGCTTTATTAACGTGGCAAATGTTGACTTTTGTAATGAAAAATGCACAAACGCCAGGCAATTTTTGATGAATAGGTAATAAAAAGGAAGATTCGGGATGGGAAGAATTAATTTCTCTTTTGCACCTCCATTGTAGGGGTGTGCAATCCCTGTGTGAGGCCACCCTACCCTCCCAGACAGGCCCATGTGGGCCTTGAAACCCTGAACCCTAGACATGGGCCCAGCAGGGAGAGACCAAGCGTGACTCTTGAGAAGTTTCTATCCATCTTCCCTTGATTCCAGGGCAGCCATAGTGTCAAATAATTGCAAATAATTGCAAGAGTCAAATCAGACAAAGCTCAGGAACTAATTGATGAAGTGTGCTCAGCTCTTGACACCCATCATCCCACAAGAACTCTATGAGCAGGGTATGAATAGCATCATTTTCCATAAGTGTAAGCTAAGGTCAGAATCTCTTTAATAGCTTGCCTCGGGACAAGCCACTCAATTTTAAACTTACAAGCCAGTCCTGGAAGAGCCAGCTGAAGAGGGGTTATTCACATTTGCAAACTTAAGATATCCTTTAGCTGCACGGATGTTATGATGGAGGGAAAATAGAGTGATGGTCTTTCTTTCTTCCTTATCTGTGGACCTAACTTAGCACTCAGCACCCTGCAAATACATGCTTGTTGACCCAAACAAACTGGTCTGGCCCAAATGAATAAACCTATCTACCCTCAACTTGTATCTGCTCAGTGATATTAGTTTGGCAGCTCACTGGTGTCAGGGCTCTAGGTCAGCTTCTATGGGATTCTCTTGATCTTTTCCTCATGTTTGCAACATGGCTGCAGCAGCCCCAACCATCACATCTTCAAACTTCTGCATCCAATGCAAATTGGGAGAGGCTAGAGAATAGGGAAGAGATAATTTCTGAGATGCCCCCTCTTTTGGTAAGACAGGAAAACCTTTCCCAAAAGCCTCCCTGGAGATATGTCTTGTTGGCCAGAATTGGATGACATGACTGCCTCTAGATATAAGCACATATTTAACATTTTCAGGTCTGATAACTTGAAGAAAGGAGAGGGGGATGCTGTAGAGCAGGTCATCCACAGCGCCTGCCTCAATGCCTCTGTGGGAACCTCTGTGGGCTGTTGAGCCTGCCTGCCTGATGCGTTGGCACCTAGCAAGACTCTGACCTGGTCACAGGAAGAGGACAGGATTCCAAAATGGTTGAGATCAAGTTCTCCATCTACCTGGAGGAATGGTGCTTGAAATAGAAATTAATCGATGGGGGGGGGGGGGGACATTATTTCCCTGGACACCTGAGTTGTCCACACTCAGGACACTTGTTTGTGCTCTTATAAGTAAGTCGAGGAGAAGGACCCCTGGTGGCACAGTGGTTAAAGCGCTCAGCTTCTAACCAAAAGGTCGGCACTTCGAATCCACCAGCTGCTCCTCAGAAACCCTATGGGGCAGTTCTACTCTGTAGGGTCATATGAGTCGGAATGGAATTGACGGCAATGGGTTTAAGTGGAGAAGAGTCTGCCCTAATGGACGACTAGGATATGAGGGTGGGGGAGAGACGATGTAGTCAGAATGGCAGATTCAAGATGGGATGGAGCAACTTTGAGGCCGTTAACGACAATGATGACGACAATAATATCAATAACTACTATTTGTTAGGCATCTAAGTACCAGATCCTCTGCTCGACACTTTATGTACATTTTCTCCTTTGATCATTACAACAACCTACTGATGTGGATGGTATTATCCCATTTTACAGATGAGGAACCTAAGTCTCAGAGGGCGTAAGTTGCTCAAGGTAACACAGCCAGTGAGAGGTAAAGCCACGATTAACCCACTGATGAGTCGGTCTTGGAAGTCTGGTGTGAATGCAGCCAGGACAGAAGGGGCTGGTGACCTTGGACTTCAACCCCAACGCATGGTCCCAAGCATGGCTACAGCAGCTGACCCAACAGGCAGGTGTCCTCTGGTGTCCCACACACCTCCCGCCCTCAGCCTCCCTGCGGCTCCCAGCTCCTAGCTCTCCCAGCTGCAGCCACCTTCCTTTCTCCCTTTGGAGGGATATCGTCGCTGACCACCACTAGGGATCCAGGATGAGACTTGGTGTCCCAGACAAGGAGGGCCTGGGTGTGTAGGGTGGTCCCTGGGCACTCGATTGTGTTCCTGAAAGTCGAGGAGAGTTTCTCAGGGGATAATGCATCCAAACACACCAACAGGTGGCCTTTCCAAAAGCGTGTGCAAGCGCTCTGTGAATAAGGTTCCATGGCCAGAGAAGTTTTGAAACAGCAGGAGTCGCTCCTTTTGTGATCACATCAGTGTATGTCAAGTCCTGAGGCAAGACAGTCTGCTTGACTGGGTTTAGCTCGGAGTTTCCCGAACTCATGTGGGCCACAGAATCCTTTTATCACACAGAATGCTATTTTCATTGTTGTTAGTTGCCCCATCGAGTCGGCTCTGACTCCTGGCAACATTATAGATAACAGAGTTAAACATTGCCCAGTCCTGTGACATCTTCATGATTATTGGCATGTTTGAGTCCATTATCACCTAAAATAAGAGCCTCTTACAGAACTGGCAAGGAGCCCTGGTGGCACAATGGGTGAGTGCTTGCCTGCTAACCAAAAGGGTGGCAGTTTGAAACCACCCAGTGGCTCCGTGGGAGAAAGACCAGGTGCTCTGCTCCTGTAAAGATTACAGCCAAGAAAACCCTATGAGGCAGTTCTGCTGTGTCACATGGTATTGCTATGAGCTGAAATTGACTCGACAGCACCCAATAACAACATAAAACAGGCACCCCAGAGAACATACTGGGGACACGATGGTGAGGTGGAATGGCCCCAGCAAGTGTCTGGAGATGTGGCCGGGCCTGGCCGTGACTCTGCCTCTTTACAGATGTGTGGCCTTGGTGAACCCCATTGCTTCTCTGCGCCTCGGAAATACAAAAGCATTAGACTCAATCAGCATTTCCCAAAGTAGCATTTCCCAACAGCATGAATATTATGATTAGGAGGTACACAAATGAACAATTTTTGTTTGAATAGTCATAGTCAGTACATTAGACCTGTGATTTCATGGATATTATAAAATTTTATTTTAAAATGAACATAGTCAAAAAAAACCATAGGGTCTACCCAAGGAAAAGCTGTTAAAAAAAAGTTGCTTTTGAGTCGTCTCTGACTCATGGTGACCCCAGGTATGTTCCATAGAATTTTCAATGGCTAATTTTTGGAAGTAGATCACCAGGTCTTTCTTCTGCTGTGCCTATGGATGAACTCGAACCTCCAGCCTTTTGGTTAGCAGCTGAGTGCATTAACCATTTGCACCACCCAGGGACTCCTTGGAAAAACTATTAAAGTGATAAAGTAATGTTAGCATGGAAGAAATCCTCAGGGTGTTGTGCAAACAACTCAATTTTGGGGCAACACTGCCCTCAACAATCCCTGAAACTCTCCTTGCTCCTCAATCCTGTGCGTAGTCACTAATGGGTGTACATACTAAACTTTCCAGGTTGTTTCAACCTTGCTGAGTGTGACAGTTTCTCTTCCCTCTTCCCAGTGATAGAGCTCTTCCCAGCGGCCTCTTCTGCATGGACCAGTTGGTGTGAGAGTCCTGGTTTGCTGATATATGGTGGATTGCCACCTGGGATTGGGAGAGATACCTGGAAAGGAGGCAAAGGTAAGGATGAAGGAAGCAGGGGTTGCCCATAAATAATAATCATAATCATGTTTAATATTTACTGACAGTATACTAAGCGGGCACCCTGGGTAATGCAAACAGTTAAGTGCTTGACTACTAGCTGAAAGGCTGACTATTCAAACCCACCCAGAGGCACCTCAGAAGACAAGTTCTGGTGATCTGCTTCCAAAAGGTCACAGCTTTGAAAGCCCTATGGAGAAAGTTCTGCTCTACACACATGAGGTCGCCACAAGTCAGAATCGACTCAACAGCAACCAACAACAACATATGCGAAGTACTTTATGTTATCATTTTATTTAATTCTTACAACAGTGTTACACCTAGTATATAGATGAAGAACAAGGTCATGAGTAGATAAAATAACTTGCTGAAGAATGCACAGAAAGTAAGTAGGTGTCTTAGTCAGCTACGGCTGCATAACAAACAGCCACAATGATCCAAGGACTGGCTACAGTTTGGCTGATCTATGCTGGGCTCAGCTGAGCTTGACTTTGGGCTATAGGTTTGGTTCATGTCTGTTCCATGTGGCTCCTTCTTCCGGGACCAGTGGGCTTTCTGAAATAGGTTTCTACAGCAATGACAGGAGACCAAGAAGGGCTTGCTCAGCCTCTTCTGGCATCACAACTGCTAACCTTTCATTGGCTAAAGCAAGTCATATGACTGAGCTCAAAGTCAAAGGGGTGGGGAAGTTCATTCTGCCCACTGAGGTGAATATTTCTGGGCCAAAGACCTCATCTACCACAGTGATAGAGCCAGGGTTCAAATCATGATTTTGTCATGACATCACCTAACATCCACTGACAAATCCTAGCATAAGGGCAGTTGCCATGGTTCCAGAGAGTGGACCCAACCTCCCAGCCCCGAGTGCCTCCTCTAAGTGGCAGACCTACTGGTGCTGAGCACCAGGTGCCCTCTGCATGCACATCCTCAGCCCTAAACCCCTCACCTGGGTCTGCTCCTCCCAACTCAACCTAGGTGTAGACAATCCTCTAGACCCCAGCCCTGCCATTCGGTTCCTCTCTCCCTGTGCTTGGTTTTAGCACCTGCTACCATCTTCCTACATACAGCCTGAGTTTTTTTTTGGAGATTCTGGTACCCATCTTCACCTCCTGCAGGAAGACCTTCCTGGCTTGTCTCGGCAAGCTGTCACGTGTGGTCGAGCAGGATGTGTACTGCATAAAGGCTTCTAGCTGGGTCACAAGTGGGGCTAAACTCCAGTCCACACATCGCATGCCAAACCACGCACCTTGGCATGGGTCTGTGTCTGTCCAGAAGAAGTTGTACCTTTCCTTCACACAAGGCATCATCTGCCAGCCAAGCCATGTGGTGACTACTAGTGGGGAGGTGGCAGGAGGGCAGCGTGGCTTTTTAAGTACTGACATAGGTGCTGTTTAGGCTAACAGTAGCCAAGCCCCACCAGGGTTATAGAAGACTCAGCTTCACGTCTTGGTTTGTACAAGCTCTGAGATCTCGAAAACAGGAGGCATTACCTTTCCAAGAAGGAGCCCTGGTGGTGCAATGGTTAAGGGCTCAGCAGCTAACCAAAAAGGTCTGAGGTTCAAACCCACCCAGCGGCTCCACAGTAGAAAGACCTGGCAATACGCTCTCATAAAGAGTACGGCCAAGAAAACCCTATGGGACAGTTCTACTCTGTCACCTGGGGTCACTAACCTAACCTTTCCGAGCATCCTCCATTTCCCTAAAAGTCATCCCAGTTATCATAGGAGGAGGGGCTACATAGTATGACCCCTGGCCTCCAACAGGCAAAGGAACGAACCCAGCCCAGGCCTCCCTGATTTCGAAGGTGAAAGCTAACGCCGCAGTTAATTATTTTCCTGACCTAAGAACGATATTTGATTTCGCCCCACTCTCAGAGAACTGAAACTCAAGAGCAGAGAGAGAGAGTAAGATTTATTTTCGAGGAAGCCTGGAAAATTTCGTAGCATCCCTGATGTTGCTGCTGATTGAGATCATTGAAAAGCATTATTTATTCATCATCTGGCCTTTTTTGGACTTTGAATTCAAAGGCCTCATTTCCCTCCTCCTCTCTTCTCCCTCTTTTTTCTCTCTCTTATTCTCTCTCCAGTATTTGTTACAGTTGCATTTTTCAAACCATTTACTGTCTAGAGGGTAAGTGGAGTGACACAGCTCATAATGTGCAAATAAATGGGAAATAAGCTCGGCAGCTCGAGTGGAATGAATTACTGTCGCCGGTGAAAGGCAGTGAAGGGGACCAGCTGCCCAGGGAGCCAGGAGGGCGCGAGCAGGTACAGTGCTTAAGTGGAGGAATAACACTTCCTATGATTTATCAAAGAGCACTTGAAAGCTCCTCTGAGGCTTTAAATAGGCAAGAAGAGAGGCTTCGTGGCACTCGGGTGCTGGCAGAAAAGAGTGATTAGCGGGCTCAAACGTCTGACCCGGTGCTTCCAGACCAGAGAAGCCGGAAATCTTCAAAGACACTCATGAGAGACGGTCAAGTGGGGGCAGTTCCGGGCGAGAGGACTCAGAGCCAAGAAGTTTCCTACGAGGAGACGCGCAAGTTTCAGGCGGGCTTTAGGAACTGGTTGCGGGGGCACAGCGAGGGGATGGCCGGAGTTGTAGTTAGCTGTCAATGTCCCGACTCATGCCACCCCATGCACAAGGGAACTAAATGCTGCCCAGTCCTGTGCCAGCCCCACGATCGGCTGCACATCAGACCATTGTGCTCCACAAGGTTTTCATTGGCTGATTTCTGAAAGCAGATTGCCAGGCCTTTCTTCCTGGTTTGTCTTAGTCTAGAAGCTCTGCTGAAACTTGCTGAACATCATAGCAACGCACAAACCTCCATTGACAGATGGGCGGTGGCTACATACGAGGTGCATTGGCCAGGAATCAAACCTGGGTCTCCCACACGGAAGGCAAAAATTCTCCCACTGAATGTCCCCTTGGTGGCATTCGGGCTGGCAAAAACAGGGACAGCCCATGAGAGCAAAGTGGCTTGGTTAAGGATGCACTGAATAAAGAGGCAGCATCAAACTCCTCAGTCTGCGATCTGCCTGCTGGTACCACTTAGACCCATCCAGAAAATTCTCCCTGCCCCAACTTTCTCCCTCATTTGCTTGATACAGTGTCTAAAATGTCCCCATTAGAGATGAATCCTTTAGGACAAGCAGTGCCTTACCGCAGCATGTTTTTTAAAATAAAAATCCCCTTAAGAGACACAGCACAGCCACTGATGTCTCGGGTCAATGAGGCCTCAGGGAAGTGTTGGGCGCAAAACTACAACTGCCCTCCTTCCCCACGGCCTGAGGTTCATCCCAGTAGTGAAGGATTTCTCATCCATGGATCTGTTGACATTGTGGACTTGATAATTCTTTGCTGTGGGGAGGAAAGGGGCTGTCCTGTGCATGATAAGATGTTTAGCAGCATCCCTGGTCTCTGCCAACTAGATGCCAGTAGCACCCCCCCAACCCCAGTCAGTGACCATACAAAATGTTTCCAGACCTTGCCAAATTTCTTCCCAAGGCCAAATCACCCCGATTGAGAAAAACTACTCTAGTGTAACCCCTCTCAGAGAGTGCCAGAATTATTTGTTATGGATCCGCTTCCGTAGTTAATTTCAGCTCCTCTCCGGACAGTGATTGTTGTTGTTAGCTGCGTCAAGTTGGTTCTGACTCTTAGTGACCCCGTGTACAACAAATGAATGTTGCCCAGTCCTCTGCCATCTTCACGGTCGTTGGTATGTTTGAGTTCATTGTTGCCACTATTGTGTCAATCCATTTCATTGAGGGTTTCCCTTGTTTTCACTGACCCTCTACTTTACCAAACATGATGTCCTTTTCCAGTGATTAATCTTTCCTGAAGACATGTCCAAAGTAAGTGAGCCAAAGTTTCACCATCTTCGTTTCTAAGAAACACTCTAGTTATATTTCTTCTGAAATTGATTTGTTCGTTCTTCTGGCAGTCCACGGTATATGAAATACTCTTTGCCAACACCACGGTTCCAATGCATCAGTTCTTCTTCTGTCTTCCTTCTATATTGTCCAGATTTGCATACAGACGAGTGCTTGCAAAAGATCATGGTTTTTTGGTATTAGTCAGCTGTTAGAAACAATTCTGCAATCTTAGTGACTAACAACAGCAAGCATTTAGCTCTCACTCATGCGTCTGCATTTGGCTGGATGGAGGAGCTCTGCCTTAGACTGAGGGTTGCCTTTGGGTCTGCTCCCCATCTCTCGTTCTGGAATGCAGGTTGAAGAAGCAGCACGTTTTCCTTCTGGTATGCAGCAGAAACATAAGAAGGCAGAGAGAAACACGTAATGCTCTACAGCCCCTGCTCAGAACTGGCACAATGTCACTTTTACTCACATTCTATTGTTCACAACAAGCCACATGGGCAAACTTAAAGCCAGCGGGGCTGGGAAGTACATTGCAACCACAGGGAGGTCATAGCAGGTACAAGGAAAGGAAGCCTTGAGAGAAAGAATGTAGTCCAGCCAAGCTCCCGGGTCTGGGTACTGGTCTGGCACAGCAGGAACTCCGTAAACGATTGAAGCATGAAGGGGGATAGGATTGGAAGGCACTAAGAGGGTAGCCTCCCCCTCTTTCTGTCTGGTCTTTCTAACTTCACTTTTGCCCCCCATTCCAGCCACCACAGCAGAGCAAGAGAGAACTTCTTAAAACACAAATCCAAGTGATGACTGGAACACATGAGCTTGACTTCCCCCCTGTCTAAGGCCCCACTGAGGTGATCAAATATTCAGCCAAAGTTGGGGGAATTTTTTAGAAAGAATAGTGACTTCACATTATAGACTTACTGTGAAAAACAAAGCAAAATGGAAACCTACAGAGAAGATTCTTTCAATCATCCAAAAGTTTACCATTGAGAAGAAATCATGACCAACGTTTGGTGAACATCATTCTAGATATCTAAGTAGATAATAAATCAGTGACAGAGAGAAGATGGATAGACTGAGCGAAAGAAAGAGTGAGAAGAATCTGGTAACTTCCTCCAGTAACGATTCTTCCTGTCTTTATTATTTACTTATTGTGATTGATAGATAGGTTTTGACTCTGACTCATGGCGACTTTGTGTACAACAGAACAAAACAATGCCCAGTCCTGCATCATCTTCACAATTGCCAGCACGTTCGAGTCCACCATTGTGGCTATTGTGCCAATCCATCTCAACAAGGATTTTCCTTGCCCTCTGTCTTAGTTATCTAGTGCTACTGTAACAGAAATATCTCAAGCAGATGGCTTTAACAAACAAAAATTTATTTTCTCACAGTTTGTTGTTAGATGCCGTTGAGTCGATTCCTACTCACAGTGACCCTATGTACGACAGAAGGAAACACTGCCCAGTCCTGCAGTCACTGTGTCAATCCATCTTGTTGAGGGTCTTCCTCTCTTTTGTGGACCCTCTAATTTACCAAGCATGATGTCCTTCTCCAGGGACTCGTCCCTCCTGATAACATATTCAAAGTATGTGAGACAAAGTCTCTCCATCCTTGCCTCTAAGGAGCATTCTGACTATACTTCTTTCACAGTTTAGGAGGCTAGAAGTCCAAATTTAGGGTGCCAGCTCTAGGGGAAGGCTTTCTTTCTCTGTCGGCTCTGGGGGAGGTCCTTGTCTCTTCAGCTTCTGTTTTCTGGTTCCTGGGAGATCTCCATGTAACTTGGCATCTATTTTCCCCCATCTCAGGTTGCTCAATATACTCCTTTTATATTTTCTAAGAGATTGACTCAAGACACACCCAACACTAATCCTGCCTCATTAACATAACAAAGATGACCCATTTACGAACGGGATTACAACCACAGGCATAGAGGTTAGGATTTACAACACATATTTTTGGGGGACACAATTCAGTCTGTAACACCCTTGTTGGCTCTCTGCTTCACCGAACATGATGTCCTCCTCCAGCAATTTATTTTTCCTGATGACGTGTCCAAAGCAAGTGAGTTCAACAGTGTTCTGTTGAGATCCATAAAGTTTTCATTGGCCAATTTTTGGAAGTAGATCACCAGGCCTTTCTTCCTAGTCTGTCTTAGTCTGGAAGCTCCACTGTAACCTGTCCACCATGGGTGATCCTGCTGGTTTTCAAAATACTGGTAGCATGGCTTCCAGCATCACAGCAACACACAAGACACCACAGTACAACAAACTGACAGATAGGTGGTGGATTTTGCTCATAATAGGTGCTTAAGCAATATTTGCTCATTTTTCACTGAAGTTAAATCTCTTCCTCACCAGGAAGTGTTGGAGGTGGGGCTGTTCAGTTCAAGAAGAAAAACTAAATCAACAATTGGGAGGGGTGTTGGAGAGAAAAAGAGAGGACAGGGAAAGGACAAGGAGCACAGCTGGGTAGCTAGGGCACTGCTTCCCAGGAGGGCTCATGCAGATGGCCCCTGGCCGGCTGCTCTCAGGGATACCAGCACAGCAGCAGAGTGCAGATGAATGAGCTGGAGTCATTAGGAGATAAAACCAAGCAAAACCTGATCATGGGGCCTCAAAGGCAAGGGGTCAGAGTGAGGGAGGCAGTTCTGTAGAGTGGATGCCTTGTGGCTGGAATTAGAACGTCAATGCTTGGAAGGAAAAGGGATCATTCACATAAATGCATTTCAGAATCATTTTTCTGAGGGCTCACTGGGTACCTTGTGGTCCATTGTAAGTGTTGTATGTAGGGTTCGTGGTCAGCCTTCCAGGAGGAGGTGTTACTTCAGCAGGAGCTGGTGTTACTTCCTGCTATACCCAGAGTTGACCTGTATGCTTATCACCCATGTTCTAACTTATTATTCACAATGAATCCATTCATTCATTTGTCATGTATGAAGACAGAGGATGAGCAAGAAAGCACTTACCATGTGCAGACGCTGTGCAAGGTCTGGCAAGCAAAGCAGGCACAGTCCTTGCCCTTTAGGAGCTAACAGTCTAGTAGGGGAGACAGACGTTTGTAGGTAATCACAGGAAAGAATGTCAAACTGACTGTGACACGGGTTTTGCAGGAGAGGCACGTGGTCCAGGAAGAGGCCATAAGCAGAAAGAGTGATCTATCTGCTCAGCCTACAGGGAAGCCCTCCCCGAGATGATGTCTGAGCCAAGACCTGAAGGATCAGCAGGGAAAGAGACATCCCAACAGAAGGATAAGCATGTGCAAAGGCCCTGTGGTGGGAATGAACATACAAGAACAAGAACTGAAAGGAAATGCACTGTGGCTGAGTACTGAGAGTGCGAGATAGTGGCATGCAAGTTGAAAACCCCCTCAAGGAAGCTATATTATAATAGGGGGCAATGCCACTAGCTAATTTATTCCCTGATGGTGGTATTTTAGCACAGTATTTGGAGAAAGAGGGGTGATATGCAAGGGCATCTGTAATGGGTTGACTGGTGTCCCCTCAAAATTCACATCCACCTGGAACCTAAGAATATGACCTTATTTGAAAACTGCGTCTTTGAACATGTAATTAGTTATGGATCTCAAGATGAAATCATTCTAGAATTAGGGTGGGCCCTAAATCCAATGAGTGGTGTCTTATAGAAGAGAAGAGGACACAGCGAGAAGAAGGTGACGTAAAGATGGAGGCAGAGATTGGAGTTACGCTGTCACAGGCCAAGGAACTCCAGGAGCCACCAGAAGCCGGATGAAGAAAGGAAGGAGTCTCCCTTAGATCATTTGGAGGGAGCATGACCCTGCCAACACTTGGATTTCAAATTTGTAGTCTCCAGAACTGTGAGATAACATACTTCTGTTGTTTTAGGTCACCAAGTCATGGCAGCCCTGGGGAAGAAAATACAGCATCCGAGTGGGATAAACTGCCTGGACAGAGAGGCCTAGAGGTGGGAATGAGTGAGGTGCAGCCAGGACATCCACCTACCTGGGGTGGGAGATGAGGCCTACCATCTTGATAATGCCCTCTCTCATACTCCAGTGCCCTTTGTACCATTTGCCTTGCCTGCCCTCCACTCTAGGGGCCCAGCAGTGTTAACTTCCTCCTCGTTTCCTCTTGGGCTGGAACGAGCCAGGGACATTCAAAGGCTCTAAGCATCCTCCCCATCATCACAGGGACACCTACAAGTGACTCCCAGCTTCTGGAACTGTGAGCTCAACCCCACAGACCTTCTGCACAGTTGACCTCACCTCCCTTTTGACTAAGAAGCTGCTGGCCCCAGGCTATGCTTCTCCTTCCACCCCAACTACCATCTGCCTCAAATTCTCTCTGTCTTCACTTGCCCTGGCTGAACAACTGTCCTCTTCATTTCAAGGGGAAGTACTTACTGTATTTTATTAATTGTGAGATGTACATTTGTTTTCACATTTTAATATCATTGAAAACGGCAGGGAGCAATCGTGACATTGTGGGTGTTACCTGCACAAACAAGTCAAAGCCTGAAAAACGCTTCATTATTTAGAAGAAAATAGTAGAGCATTCTTTTAAGAAAGCCTGGGCATTAACAACTCTGAGTTCAGAAAAGTTGGTCTCTGAATATGAAGAAGGCTCAGGAATACCTTTGCCAACTGACGTCACTTATGTTTTCCTTTTTATGTGTGCAGGAGAGTGATTCATGGTAAAAATCTATGTTTATATAAGTATAAATGAGCTCTTTCATTAAGTATGACATAAAAAGTCTAAGTGATAAAGGAGCATTGGAAATAACCCAAATGTCTTTCAACAGATGAATAGATAAGCAAAATGTGCATGTACGTACAAGGGAATATTATTCTGCCACAAAGAGAAATGAGGTTCTGATACATGCTATGACATGGATGAACCTTGAAAACGTTATGCTGAGTGCAATCAGTCAGATATAAAAAGACAAACATTATATGATCCCACTTACATGAAATAGAAGAATAGGCACGTGATAGAGATAAAAGCAGATTAGTGGTTATCGGGGGCTGGGGGGAGGAAGGAGTGGGGGTTCTTGTTTAATCGGTACAGAGCTTCTGACTGGAGTGATGAAAACATTTTGGAAATGGTGATGGTTACAAATATTGTGAACATAATTGATGTCCCTGACTTGCCTGCTTAAAACGGTTAAAATGGTAAATTTTATGATAAACATACTTTATCACAATACTTTTTTTAAATGGATTGAAAAATGAAGCATTGTACATACTTTAGTTGGCAATGACTTTATACTTTCTTGGTACATAAAATAATGAAGCATTTTACAATTGATGGAGTCGATGCAATTCAATAAAGTGCAGTAATAAATGTTAACATTGTTTATCACCTCCTTGTCCCGACACACACAGGACATACTCTGCTCAGTCTTAAGCATGTGGCTAGAGCTTAATAAAAACTTCTGGAATTGGCTTCAATGAACAACCAGACACCTCCAAGTGATAATCACGCTATCCGATATTAGGAGGGAAAATATGTTTGGGGCAGTTGGAAAATAAATCATTGAGAGAATACCCAGGAGGAAGTCTGAGTCATTACAGGAGGATAATGTATTGAAATATTAGAGTCTGTTGTCTATCTTTCCCTTCAAGCAGGTAGGCGGGCTTTGTAAATTGTGGCCTCGGGAGTTTTAACCAGGCTGCAAAAACAAGCAGCTTGAAGTTAAAGGCTTTTTTGATCTTTTGGAAAAGGTAAAGTCATTGACGAGATTATTAAAAAAAAATATTGCCATTGAGTCGATTTCAACTCATAGTGACCCTATAAGACAGAGTAGAATTGCCTCACAGGGTTTCCAAGGTTATAAATCTTCATGGAAGCAGACTACCACATCTTTCTCCCACGGAGTGGCTGGTGGGTTTGAACCGCTGATCTTTCAGTTAGCAGCGGAATGCTTAACCATTGTGCCACCAGTGCTCCCCGAAGAGATTGGATGAGGTCTTTTTGGAGGGCTGGGGATGCCTCAGGAGCCTGAAATCAGCGGCCTGTGAGCTGAGCTGAGGTGGGGGAGCGGATCGTGGAGACTGCTGTCGGTGAGGACACCTGGGTGGTGCAAATGGTTAACATGCTCAGCTGCTAACCGAAAGGTTGGCAGTTCAAGTCCACCCAGAGGTGCCTCGGAAGAAAGGCCTCATGACCGACTTTCAAAAAAATCAGCCATTGAAAACTTTATAGAGCACAGTTCTACTCTAACACAGGGGGGTCACCAGGAGTTGGAATCGACTTGACAGCAACCAGTAGCGGTTACTGGGCTATCAGCAACCACAGTGGAGCCTGCCTGCCTACCTGGCCTACATGGAACAGAAGCTGCAGGACCTCTGAGCCCGCAGGGACCATGCTGGCTGAGACAGGAAAGGCCTTTGCACAGTGTGAGGTCCTCAATGTCAGCCCCTCTCAGGAGGTGGGGTGGAGAACTCTGCAATTACACTTCCCACTATGCAGGCAGCATGAATCCCCAAGTCAGAATTAAGCAGATGTAAAGAGAGGCAGTTGTGGTTCAGTAGCAGAATTCTTACCTTCCATACACGAGACCAGGGTTCGATTCCTGATCAGTGCACTTCAATGGTCCTGGGGCAGCATTTGGTACCATTGCGCATGGCGCCGCAGGCTAACTTGATGGCAGCTATCATCAACAACACGAAATGTAAAGAAAATGAAAGCATATGCCGTTTCTTACGCAACTGAGTTTGTAAACGGAGATCTATACCACATGACACTATCAAAATTATTCTCCAACCTTGGAGAAACCCACGTCCCGCTTCTAGAGCATGGACCAGGAATCTCTGGAAGTCCAAACTGCTGACGCTCTGTTTCCTCCAACCCAGCTGAGGCGGGAGCACCTCACACAGCGCCCCCCCCCCCCCCCCCACGTCACAATGAAGGCAGCTTTAATGCGCTTGGTGTCACGTGTCCCTCGAAGGCCAGCCCTCCTGAAAGGCTGTTTGCAAACTCCTCTTCCAAAGCAGCTTCCCTTGAAGAGAGTTGCTACACAATCATTACAAATTGATTGCAAAAGAGCTAACAATCATGATTAAATCATTAAATTCTTGTCTACGCTTCAGAGAGCGGTGAGAAAATTAACTTCCCACCAACCTAATTTTTTCCTGAACATGAAATAATGATTTTCTGCCCGTCTAATTACAAAGCCAACATCTGATCAAGCCAGCATCCAGAGGGGATTATCGCATGCACGAGTATTAGACCTCATTACCAGCTTGAGTGCAAAATTATTACATCTTGTAATTGGATGGTTAGATTTATATACAGATCGGCCCAGTTTCTGTAAGATTGTAATTACAAGCTTCGTTGGTTAGCTACTTATCACTCAGCACAGAAGAGAAGAAAATAAGCAACAGAAAAGGCATTTCATTAACCCATAACCCTATCAAGGGAAAGCCACTGTAACACCCGTGTCTGCATTAGGGAGAACAGCTAAATTCGCAGATGAAACAATTTATTATACTCTCTGCAAATGGGATTGCGTTTTGTTTAACCCCTAATGAACTCTTTGGGTAAAGTGTCTGAACAAACCATTCATTTTATAGACAACTAGGTTTAATACAGTAATTATAAGGGGTAATTGACTGAGATAAATGCTCACCTGCTTAGAGGCAGTTGATTAGAGACACAATTGTGGGGCGCCGGACACCCGCACAAAGGACCCCGGGACTGGGACGGCCTAAACGGAGAGCTGCTGGGAGGCGGCTAGATCCCGCCTCGCAAATCTACGCCAAGGAGACGCTGGGCGTTTGTCAAGCTTGGCTGGCACAGCCGAGGTTTAATAAAGCTGCAAGGGCGACGCAGTTTAACAATTTTAGGGGCCCTGGTGTGGAACGCAGAAATTTAAATACAGCCTGGTGAAGACTCCTCGCCGCCGCATGCTCCAGATGCGCGACCTAAATTAAACGTTACCTTTTCACATGTTTACGGCACAACAATGGGCCTCACACAAAGTCAGCGCGACAGGGTGTGACAACGAAGGATTGTGACACCACACCAACGGCGGGTTGTTTTTCAGTCTACTGCCCTGCAATGCTCTATTCCAGGAGTTGGCAAACGAAAGCTCCCGGCCGAATTCAGCCGGCTGCCCGGATTTTGGTTTTATCACCCGCGGATGTGGTATATTTTGCTGCACGTGAAAATTCTATGAAATTCAAATTCCAGTGTCCATAAATAAAGTTTTAGTAAAACACAGCCACACTTACTCATTTGCATATTGACTAGAGCTGTTTTGCTACTACAAGGGCAGAGTTAAGTGGTTGCAGTGGAGATCCTCTGGCCGGCCTTCCTAAATATTCACTACCTGATCATTTACTGGAAACCCTGATGCTGTAGTGGTTAAGAGCTATGGCTGCTAACCAAAAGGTCTGCAGTTCAAATCCACCAGCTGCTTCTTAGAAACCATATGTGGCACTTCTACTCTGTCCTATAGGGTCACTATGAGTCCAAATCACTTGAGGGCAATGGGATATTTTTTTCTTTTTTTCTTTTTGGTTTGGCCATTTAATGCAAACACTTGCCAACTCCTACTCTAGCCTATTCAGTTGTTCATTCATATATTCATTCCACGTAGACTGACACAGTATCTACTATGTGCTAGGCACTGGACCCGTTGCTGGGGACACAAGAAGAAGAAAAACAGTTGCTGTGGAGTCAGCTCTGACTCATGGCGACCCCCTGTGTGTGTCAGAGTAGAACTATGTTCAGTAGGGTTTCAGAAGTAGGTTGCCAGGCCTTTCTTCCAAGGTGCCTTTGGGTGGGCTCAACCTTTCGGTTAGCATCACCCAGGGACTCCTACAAAGAAGAACTACCCAACTCCTCCCTTCTGCTATGAGTCAGAACTTATTCCATGGCTCAGTCTGTTGAGAAAATGGGCCTGAACACTGTAGGGACTTCCCAGCACCCATTTCCGCTTCTTCTGGTTACAGGATCCTGGATTTTCTCTGGGGATCCAGCCTTGCCTTGCCCCACACCATTAGCTACAGGCAGTGTCCATATGACTCAAACCTGCCAATCAGCACACGATGATCACCTGGCTGCCATGATTGGTTCAAAGATGAACACATTGTCCAGTCAGAGCCTATGAGCTGAAATCCAGGGTCGCCTGTGGGGAGAAAGGACACTCACTCTTTTGATGGAGTTGGACCCCGTTGGCTTCGCTGCTGCCTCTGTGGAGCCTTGGGAAAAGCCTTCAAAGAAGAGAGAGGAGCTGAGTGATGGAGAGAGACCAGTTTCTGATGTCACTGTTTGTGTGCCTGATTCCACCTGTATCTGAAGTCCGTCTACTCTTGTACTTTTCCATTTTATGAGACAATATCGTACCTTTTTTTGCTTTATCCAGTCTACTGTCACTGACAACAGAAAGAATGTAACTGATTCATCACAGACAGACAAAAGAAGGCAGAGTGAAATAAGTGAGGGGTATGATCAAAGGTGCCCTGCTGGTGCATATGTAGAAATACAGAGGAGAGCTTGATTCAACCACGGACTCAGGAGCACTTTCTTGAGGAGGTATTCTTTGAACCTGGGCTCTGAAAGGCCAGTTGGGTTTTTGATAGATGTAGAAAATGGGTGATCTAATTCCAGGCTGAAGGCTCAGCATGGGCAATAGCAGGATAGACTGGAGTATATACGAGAAATAGTGTGAAGGGACACTGGGAGAGATGGAGAGGGAGAGAGGGTTAGGACTAGATCAAGCAAACACACTTGTCTCCTCCTTTCATCTCTTCTCCTTCTGAACCACTGGAGGGACTATTCTCAGAACACCAGGACTCATGAGCACCAGGGCCCTCTCAGCCAGGATGTTTGTGGGTCACCACCCAGAGATGCTATGGTGGGTAGATTCTAAGATGGCCTGAAATGATTCCCACTTCCTGTTATTTACACATTTGTGTAATAGATAGGAAAGGTGGTAGGATGTCATTTCCGTGGTTAGGTTACATAAGAAGGTGATTTGCACCTTGCTGGTGTGGTTGCTGTTAGGTGCCATCCAGTTGGTTCTGGCTCATAGAGACCCTATGTACAACAGAACGAAACACTGCCCAGTCCTGTGCCAGCCTCACAATCGTTGTTATGTATGACCCCATTGTTGCAGCCACTGTGTCAATCCATCTTGTTGAAGGCCTTCCTCTTTTTCACTGACCCTCTACTTTACCAAGCATGATGTCCTTCTCCAGGGATTGGTCCCTCCTGATAACATGTCCAAAGTATGTATGACACAGTTCCCCCATCCTTGCTTCTAAGGAGCATTCTGGCTGTACTTCTTCCAAGACAAATTTGTTCATTCTTCTGGAAGTCCATGGTATATTCAATATTCTTCACCAACACCATGATTCAAATGCATTGATTCTTCTCTGGTCTTTTTTTTTTTTTTTCATTGTCCAGCATTCACATGCATATGAAAAAAAAATCAAAATCAAACCCATTGTCTTCAAGTCGATTCCGACTCATAGTGACCCTATAAGACAGAGTAGAACTGCCCCATAGAGTTTCCAAGGAGTGCCTGGTGGATTCAAACTGCCAACCTTTTGGTTAGCAGATATAGCTCTTAACCACTATGCCACCAGGGTTTTCACATGCACATGAGGTGATTGAAATTACCATGGCTTGGGTCAGGAACCCCTTGGTCCTCAAAGTGACATCTTTAATTTTCAACTCTTTAAAGAGGACTTTTGCAGCAGATTTGTCCAATGCAATGTGTCCTTTGATTTCTTGACTGCTGCTTCCATAGACGTTGATTGTGGATCCAAGTAAAATGAGATCCGTGACAGTTTCAATCTTTTCTCTCTGTATCATGATGTCGCTTAATGGTATAGTTGTAAGGATTTTTGTTTTCTTTATGCTGAGGTGTAATCTATGTGGAAGTCTTTGATCTTCATCAGTAAGTCCTTCAAGTCCTTTTCACTTTCTGCAGGCAAGGTTGTGTCATCTGCATATCACAGGTTGTAAATGAGTCTTCCTCCAATCCTGATGCTGCGCTCTTCTTCATACAGTTCAGCTTCTCGGATTATTTGCTCAGCATACAGATTGAATAAGTATGGTGAAAGGACACAAACCTGACGCACACCTTTTCCACTTTAAACCATGCGGTATCCCCTTATTCTGTTCAAATGACTGCCTCGTGGTCTCTGTACAGGTTCCGCATGAGCACTATGAAGTTTTCTGGAATTTGCATTCTTTGCAATGTTATCCACGGTTTGTCATGATCCATACAGTAAAATGCCTTTGCACAGTCAGTAAAACATAGGTAAACATCTTTCTGGTATTCTCTGCTTTCAGCCAAGATCCATCTGACATCAGCAATGATATCTTATTCCACGTCCTCTTCTGAATCTAGCTTGAATTTCTAGCAGTTCTCTGTTGATGTATGGCTGCAGCCATTTTTGAATTATCTTCAGCAAAATTTTGCTTGCATGTGATATTAATGGTATTGTTCAATAATTTTCATATTCTATTGGATCATCTTTCTTTGGAATGGGCACAGATATGGGTCTCCTCCAGTTGGTTGGCCAGATAGCTGTCTTCCAAATTTCTTGGCATAGTCAAGTGAGTATTTCCAGCATTGATCCCTTTGTTAAAGTATCTCAATTGGTATTGCATCAATTCCTGGAGCTTTATTTTTCTCCAATGCCTTCAGTGCAGCTTGGAATTTTTCCTTCAGTATCTTGCTAGTAGACTCTCTATTGCCTTCTTAGCTTGTACACTTTGATGAAGCAAGATGCCTCTCCTTACACATTTGATCAACCACATTATGAGGTAAAAACAATGGTTACCTAATCAGAACTGAGAAGAAGTTGGCCAAAAACAATTGACATTATCAAAAGGATAATCTGAAATATGAATTTACATCCCTATATTGTTGACACCAACCTCTCCCTATGGGCATATTGGAGGGGCTCATGTGGCAAAGAGCTGAGGGTAGTCTCTGGCCAAAAGACAAGTAGAAAGTGAGACTTTCAGTCCAAAACCCTCAAGGAACTGAATTCTGCAAACAATCACATGAGTTTAGAAGCAGATCCTTCCCCAGTCAAGACTTCAGATGAGACTACAGCCTGGTCAATGCCTTGATTACAGCCTTGTGAGAGACCCTGAAGCACAGAACCCAGGTTAGCCGTGCCTGGATTCGTGACCCACAGAAACTGTAAAAAAATAAATGTGTGTTGTTTTAGGCTGCTATGCTTGTAGTAATTTGTTATGTAACTGGGATGATTAAGGTGGTGTGTCAGCTTGGCTGGGCCATGATTTTCAGTGGTTTGGCAATCATGATGTAGTGTGGCAGTTATGTAATGATGTAATTTGGCAGCTATGTAATGATGTAATCAACTCCATGATGAGATCTGCTATGAGCAGCAAATCAGTTGAAAGGGAGTTTCCTTTGGGGTGTGGCCTGCCTCCAGTAAATAAATAGATTTTCCAGCAAGGTTCTCCCTCTGGATCCTGCATCTGGCTCATCATCATCTGACCTCTGGTTCTTGGGACTTGAGCTAGCAGCTTACCTGCCAATCTTGGGATTTGTCAGCCTCTGCAGGCTGTGAGCCAGTGGCGTGCCATCTGACCTGCCAATCTTGGGTTCATCAGTCCCTGCAGCTATGTGAGTTAGGAGAAGCCTCCAGCCTGACACCTGACCCATGGACTTGTCAACCTCTATAACCACATGAGCCATTTCCTTGAGATAAATCTATAGATAGACAGACAGGTAGACAGACAGATAGACAGATAGATAGATAGATAGATATGGGCACAAATATGGATCTCTTTGGGTTGGTTAGCCAGATAGCTGTCTTCCAAATTTCTTGGCATATATATATGCCAGTGAAGTGTATATGAAGTGTATATATATATATATATATATATATATATACACTTCACTGGTTTTTGCTTCTCTAGAGAATCCATCCGAAGACAGTAACAATAGATAACAAATACTTGCATACAACCCATTGCTGTCGAGTTGATTCTGAGTCATAGAAACCCTACAGAGTAGAACTACCCCATAGGATTTCCAAGGAGCAACTGGTGGATTCAAACTGCTGACCGTTTGGTTAGCAGCCTGAGCTCTTAACTAGTGTGCTACCAGGGCTCCTTGCATACAATGGGACCATCAAAATAATGGTCCTTGGAATTTGATTTTGCTCAGGAGAATACAAGAGAAGAAGGATGAACAGAGGGAAGCATCAGGCAAGGGGGAGCGATGTCAAGTAATCAGCATTCTGAAGTTAGGTTTAATGTCACTACATCTCAAACATTTCCTTCAAAGTGTCATTCCTTCCAAAGAAGCATGTTTGAATCTCTAAGGCAGTGATCACCATTTTTTTAAAATCATCCACCACCAAGAAAAAAACTGACCCCATGCACACACACACACACACACACACACACACACACACATGCACATATGTATCTGAATATATAATGGGCATTATATTCTATATAATTTTTCTTTATTTATTGCCAGCCTGTCCTATGAGAATGTCAACACCATGAGGGCAAGGAGGTTGCTTTCTCTATAACTATATCCCCAGGGTTTCTAGATCAATGCTTTGTTGAGAGAATGAATGAATGCATACTACAGAGCATACAAAAAAAAAAAAAAAAAAAAAAGACCTATTGCCATTGAGTTAGTTCCAATCCATGTGTTACACAGTAGAACTGCTCCATAGGGGTTTCTTGGCTATAATCTTTACAGAAGCAGATCACCAGGCCTTTCTTCCTTGGAGCCACTGGGTGGGTTTGAAACACCAACCTTCAGGTTAGCAGCCAATCACAAACTAATACACGTACACACAAAATAAAAATGTATAAATAAGATGAGGATAAAATGAGCAGTATTTTAAAATATCTTCCTAATTATGAGAGCTTCATACAGTCTTTAGCTAATATCTCAATGCACAGGCACTACAGGCCTATAGAGGTCGGTGTCAACAATATGAGGATACAAATTCATATTTCAAATTGTCTTTTTGATAATTTCAATTGCTTTTGGCCAGCTTCTTTTCAGACCTGATTAGATAAACATTGCTTTTATCTCATAATGTGGCTGATAAAATATCTGTATGAGGAGAGAAAGTGACAGCCTGGTCATGTTCCTCTTCACTTATGCTGGCATTATCATCATTAACTTTTATCGTGATTTCTTTGTGGGAATCTTCTTCAGGCTTGTCCTTTTTTGTGAAGGCTGGCTTAGTTAAAACTTGATAGAATAATCTGTAAATCCAATTAACCTGGCACATGGAAAACACAACTCCTCACAATATGCGGAAAGCCAAAAATAGTGCATAAAAGAGAAACTGTCCACACCTCCATGTGGTGACTTCTGCTTTTCTCAGGAAACCTTATAGACTTTATGGGACACACAACCTATGGGACATGGATTTGAGTGAAGGAACAAGTGCCAATCTGTAGATTAAAAATTACTAAAATTTCATTTCTCTCCCAAGTTTTATATTAAAAAATAGACATTCTTTCATGCTGGCTGGAATACAAACATAATTGCTGGAGCTTGAGCAGCCATCCTATACCACGAGGTGGAAGTCTCAGGTTGATGATGGAGGAGCAGGAAGATCTCTGTCACTATGGAACAGTACACCAGCTCCAGACTGCTTATCTGCACTTCTATTACATGAGAGATAGAAAGAGAAATAATCTTCTATCTTGTTTTTTTTTAAATGACAGATATGGAAGTTCTGGTATTGTCTTCTCATATCCCATTGTATAAAATTGTTTCCCTCCTCAGAAAGCCACTGGAGGGCAGGAAGAATAGGTTGGATCTTGAGCCAGAGCCCAAACCACCATGGCAGTTATTAGTGCTGTTTCCCCCAAATATTTCTGGGACTTTACATTTCAAGCAGGAAGAGGTAGGATTGTACTTCCTGCTCCTTTGTGGTTGGGTGAGGCCATATGAGTAGTCCTGGCCAATGACTTGTGAGTGGAAGTCACATGTGTCATTTTTGGGCTCAGCATTTTATTGCTGGAGTGAGACCCTCCAGAGCTCCCTTTACTTCTTCCTATGGTAACAAGCAATGTTCCAAATGGGGGTTAATCTATCAGCCGGGATCCTGGATTGAGGATGAGGCAAGCACTTCACACAGAGCCTGAAACACACTAAGCTGCAATGCCTGTTAATTACTGTTCTTGTTGTTGTTAGGTGCCATCAAGTTGGTTCCGACCAATAGTGACCCTATGTACAACAGAACGAAACGCTGTCCTGTCCTGTGCCATCCTCACAATTGTTGTTATGTCTGAGCCCATTGTTGCAGCCACTGTGTGAATCCATCTTGTTAAGGGTCTTCCTCTTTTTTGCTGACCCTCTACTTTTCCAAGTATGATGTCCTTCTCCAGGGACTAGTCCCTCCTGATAACTATCCTTGCTTCTAAAGAGCATTCTGCCTGTACTTCTTCCAAGACAGACCTGTTTCATTCTTCTGGCAGGTCATAGTATATTCAATATTCTTTGCCAACACCATGATTCAATGGCATCAATTCTTCTTTTGTCTTCCTTATTGTCCAGCTTTCACATGCATATGAGGCGACTGAAAATACCATGGCTTGAGTTAGGCGTACCTTAGTCCTCAAAGTGACATTTTTGCTTTTCAACACTTTAAAGAGGTCTTTTGAAGCAGATTTGCCCAATGCAATGCTTCGTTTGACTTCTTGCCTGTTGCTTCCATGGATGTTGATTGTGGACCGAAGTAAAATGAAATCCTTGACAACTTCAATACTTTCTCCATTTATCATGATGTTGCTTATCGGTCCAGTTGTGAGGATTTTTGTTTTCTTTATGTTGAAGTGTAATCCATACTGAAGGCTGTGGTCTTTGATCTTCATCAGTAAGTGCTTCAGGTCCTCTTCATTTTCAGCAAGCCAGGTTGTGTCATCTGCATATCGCAGGGTGTTAATGAGTCTATCGCTGTTACTATTCTTAGTAAGCTGGTATTATGTTAAAAGAACCTGAATGGCAAACACCGCTTTTGTTGTTGGGGGTGGTCGAGTTAATTCCAACCCAGCAACCCATGTGACAGAACCCAATGGTGGTCAGAGTACGGAGAAACAGGAACTCATACCTGGCTAAAACCAAAAAACCAAACCCGTTGCTGTCAAGTCAATTTTGACTCATGGCGACTCCATGTATTACAAAGTAGAACTACTCCATAGGGTTTTCTTGGCTGTGATCTTTATGCAAGAATATCACCAGGACTTTCTTCCATGGCACCACTGGGTGGTTTCCAACTACCAGCCTTTAGTTTAGCAGCCAATTGCAAACTGCTTGCACCACCCAGGTACCTCAAAGCTGGCTAGTTGAATGTAAATTGTCTTATTCTTTCTGGAAGACACATTAAAAATGGACACACCTTTATGACTGAGCAATTCCATTTCTAGAAGTCCTAAGGCAACAATTAGATAAATATGCAAAATTCATTGTAAAAACAATATAAACGTTCAAGGATAGGGCATGGATTAAATAGATTCTGGTAAATCCTTATTGAGAGCATGTCAGAAGTTTGAAAACTTTTTTGACTGGAATTCACCTAAGAAATACATATTACATTACAACCCCACTACACACACATTTTACGTCTAACACAGAATCTTTATAAAAATACTTAACTGCTTGATGATATTCTTCTATTTATTGCTATCCCTTTCTGTTTCGTTTATTTTACAACATTGATCTTGACTCACTAAACTGGTTTCCTGACCCATTAATAGGTCTCCACCTGCAGTTTGAAAAACACTGCCATATGTAGTTTTACAAAAGATGCTTTAAGATGCATATTCAACATGGAAAGTTATTCAAAATATCATGCTAAGTAAAAGAATAAGTCACAAAACGGAATGCAGAATGCATATTATTCCGCTTGGATTAAACTCGTGTGTATGTATATGTGTGTAATGTTACTATTATTCCAGTTTTTTATGAATATATATATATATATATATATATATATATATTTGTTATCGTTGTTAGGTGCTGTTGAGTCTGTTCCAACTCATAGTGACCCTATGTACAACAGAACGAAACACTGCCCAGTCCTGTGCCATCCTCACAATCATTGCTAGGCTTGAGCCCATTGTTGCAGCCACTGTGTCAATCCATCTCGTTGAGGGTCTTCCTCTTTTTCACTGACCCTCTACTTTACCAAGCATGATGTCCTTCTCCAGGGACTGATCTCCCATGATATATATGTAAGTAAGTATGTATGTGTGTATGTGTGTATATATATAGCAAACAGGAAAAACACAACAAAAGAAACGCCAATGGTCATCAGAATGGTGAGGCTGTGGATTTATGGATAAGTTAATTTACTTTTGGCTTATCTCCATTTTCTGATATTTTCTGCGATAGGTATATATTACTTGTGCACTTAAAAAATAAATTAGTTCCATAGGATAATCAAGAGTAAGGGTATACAGAGTCTTCTCAGAAGGAAGTAAATGTGGTTGTTTAGACTCACAGCCAACACCTGAGAGCCACGCTCTGTTCAGAAACCTCACCCACACGTGGGCTCAGGCCTCATACACTCAGCATCTGGTCCCGGGGCTGGGATCCGAGGTGTGGTCTCCTGCAGCCACTGCGGGGCGCTTGGCAGTTTCCGCCTCTCCTTCCCTCCTTTGCTCCCTCCCTCCCTCTCTTCCTTCCACTTATCCTTCCTTTCTCCTTGCTTTCCTCCCTTCCTTTCTTGCTTCCAACAAACATATAGGAACATTACGGCATGCCAAAAAGGAGCCCCGGTGGCCCGATGGTTAAGCGCTCAGCTGCTAACCTAAAGGTTGGAGGTTCGAACCTACCCAGTGGCAATCTGCTCCCATAAAGATTACAGCCTAGGAAACCCTATGGGGGCCGTTCTACTTTGTCACATTGGGTTGTTGTGAATTGGAATTGACTCAACGGCACCTAACAACACCAACACCATGCCAAGTAAAGGAAAAGTAATGATTTGAGACATTGAGTACAGAAAATGCTGCATCGAAAATGCAGCACCCTGAACATTTCTCATAGTTCAATAAACCAAAAAAACTTGTTGCCATCGAGTCGATTCCGACTCATAGCGACCCTGTAGGACAGAGTAGAACTGCCCCATAGGGTTTCCAAGGAGGGGCTGGTGGATTTGAGCTGCTGACCATTTGGTTAGCAGCCGTAGCTCTTAACCACTATGCCACCAGGATTTTTCATATTTCAATACTCCCTGGAAAATCCACTAATCTGCTCCTGGTCTCCATACTACTGTCACTAATAAAAACCAGTTGCTGTCAAGTCGATTCCAACTTATGGTGACCCCCATGTGTGTTACAGTAGAACTCTATAGGGTTTTTAATGGCTGATTTTTCAGAAGTAGATCAGCAGGCCTTTCTTCTGAGGTGCCTCTGGGTGGACTTGAACCTCCAGCTGTTTGTACCACCCAGGGACTCCACTGTCATTAACAAGAATCCGTATATGGTCATGCTAATAGCAGGAATGTTTCTGTAGTGCTCCACAGTTTTTTCTAGGCACATTATTTTATTTGATTCTCAAAGTAACCCTCTGAGACTGGGATTATCTTACCCTGTTTTACAGATAAGGAAACCAAGGCTCAGCGAAGTTAAGTGAGTTTCCCAAGGTCACACAGCTAACAAACAGCAGAGCTAACACTTGAGTTACGTCTTCTTATCATAAATCCCACGCTGCTTCATTAGACCATGCTGCCTCTTCTGTAGCCAAACCAATTAACTCCTGAACTCATAAAACATAAGCCTGTCCCATCATCACCACCAAAAACAATCCAGAAATTTATATTAAGGGCCTGCCATGATTTATAGTCTAAAATGTTACTTAATTTTCACATCAGGGAGATGCAGTGAAGTGGCCTTCTGTGGCTGGCATTTCTAGGTTTAAAACCCATTCTTCTCCTTACTAAACCAACCAACCAACAAAACACCAAACCTGTTGCCTTGGAAGGGATTCCAGCTGTTCGTGACCCCATGTGTTACAGAAGACAACTGTCCCACAGAGTTTTCTTGTTTGTAATCTTAATAGACATAGATTGCCAGGCTTTTATTCTGCAGCACCACTGGGTGGGTTCAAACCACCAGTCTAATGCTTACTGACAAATCAGTTGCTGTTGACTTGATTCTGACTCATGGTGACCCCACGTGTGTGCCAGAGTCGAACTGGGCTCCATAGGGTTTTCAGTGACTAATTTTTCAGAATAGAGAGCTAAGCCTTTCTTCTGAGGCACCCCTGGGTGAACTCGAACCTCCAGCCTTTCAGTTAGCAGTAAGCACATTAATCATTTAGTTCAAAGTGCTTAACTTGTTTGCTCAGCTACAAAATGGGGATATCATCCACGCGGTGAGGATTAATGAGACAACGGTACAAAGCACTTCCCATGATATCTGCATAGAGTAGGTGTTCAACAAAATGGTGCTGTTACAGTAATTAATGCCACCTACACAGAGGGCTGGTGGCACAATCTTTAAGCACTCGGCTGTCAGCCAAAATGTTGGCAGTTCAAACCCACCCAGTGGCTCTACTGAAGAAAGACCTGGCAGTCTGCTCCTATAAAGACTGCAGCCTAGAAAACCCTACGGAGCAGTCTAATCCGTCACAGGAGGTTGGTATGTGTTGAAATTGACTCAATGACACCTAATAACAACATAGAGGGTTCTATAAAGGGGCACTGGTCAAATGCTCAGAACGGAGCCCGGCGTATAGTAAAAGCCCACATCGTCAGTGTTGATATTAATCATCACTATCATCATTGACATTATTATTAAAATTCAAATTCCTAAATTGCATGACTAATAAAGAAGTGATTCCTGAGTGAGTGTGTTACTTTTCCTGGCTGCAAAATGAGCCTTATACCCTCACCTCTATGCAAAACCAAAATCTATCTGTCTATACCATAATCTGTTGTCGTTAAAACCAAAAACCAAAACTGTTGGAACCAATGTCACAAAACAATGTGTATTAATTGTTTAATGAGAAGCTTGTTTGCGCTGTAAACCTTCCTCTAAAGTACAAAAAAAAAAAATTAAAAACAAACCTGTTGTCATCGAATCAATTCCAACTCACAGCAACCCTACAGGACAGAGCAGAACTGCCTCATAGAGTTTCCAAGGAGCAGATGCTGACCTTTCAGTTAGCAGACAAGCTCTTAACCACTATGTTATCAGGGCTTAGGTGCTGTCAATTTTCAACTTACAGTGACCCCACGTGACAGAGTAGAACTGCCCCACAGGGTTTTCTTGCCTGTAATTTTTATGGAAGCAGATCGCCAGATCTTTCTCCTACAGAGCTGCTGGCTGGGTTCTAACCACCAGCCTTTGGGTTAGCAGCCAAATGCTTAACCATTGCGCCACCAGGGCTTCTTATATCATAGTTTATGGCTACCATTTTCCACAGCCATATATTATGAACCCAGACTTTCGTCCCAGGCTGCTGTTTACGTCTTCTTTTCTTCACTGCCTTCCGCCCCCTTCTCCCTCTTGACACCCCTGCCAAAATCAATAGATGATAGTCTTAAAAGCAGGACCTTTCTGGGTACAGACTGCCCGCTGCCGATTGATGTGTGGGCTTTGGGAAATGTTCCCAAACCCAGTCCGCATGACCCTCCCCTGGCAGCAAGTGGTCTTGTTAGCGACGTCTACTGAGGCTGTGCAAGATGACGGGGCCGTGGGTGCCCAGGTGGGGCTGGCAAGCTGCTGTGGTCAGCGAGGGGCGCCCCTTCCTTTCCTGAGTGGCAAAGTCATCTCTCAGTGTAAAAACACGCCAGAGTCACCCTGCCCGTCAAGACGCCTGTGGCTTCTGACCACACATGAAAGACAGTCAGAGGTATTGAAAACTAGGCTTTCAACCCCCACTCTTCAAAGGCTCCACACACCCACCAAACAGAAACCCCTATGTGTGTCTTCATTTCCTATGTGAACTCAATGGGTTTCTGTTACTGACAAAAATAAAAACGCTTACACCGCCCTTCAGGAGCCCTGCTGGCACAATGGTTAAGTAGTCGGCTGCTAACCCAAAGGTTGGTGGTTCGAACCCACCCAGCAGGCTCTACAGGAGAAAGACCTGGCAATCTGCTTCCATACAGATTACAGCCAAGAAAACCCTATGGGGCAGTTTTACTGTGCAACTTATGGGGTCGCCATGAATTGGAACGGACTCGGTGGCACCAAACAACAGCAACAAACACTTTGTGTGCCTGGCCCTGTACACAGGTTAACGCATCTGAGCCTCTCAGCGACTTCTAAGGTGGTTACTGATACTGTCCCCATAAACGGGGGATTTAGAGGCTGGGGACTTGGTCCAAGGTCACACAGCTAGCCTTTGGTTGAGTTAGGATTTGAACCCAGGTCTCTGTGACTTCAAAGCCTCAAGTGTCCCAACAGGCATAAACACTCTTGCCTTGGAAAGGCGGGGGCTAGGGCACCCGTTGGAGTTCCTGGATGGCTCAAATGGTTAAATGTTTGGCTAGCTAACAGAAAAGTTGGAGGTTCGAATCACCCCCAGAGGCACCCAGGAAGAAAGGCCTGACAGTCTACTTCCGAAAAATGTGTTGCCAGGAGACCTCCCAATGGCAGTTAGTTTGGTTTTAATTTTTAGGGCAAAAAATATAGATAATTGGGGTTCAGAGACACTCTTCCCGTAAGTATGCAGGCCCAGGGTCCAGCCTAAAGCTTGACACCCAAACTGGGAAATCTAAGAGGGGCGGGGCCGTGAAGGACGTGGGAGGGGAAGAGCATCCCCATAACCTGGCGCTCGCACCCTGGCTCCAAGCCCCCACCGCTGAGCCCCCACCTCCTTACACCACAACAGCCAATCAATACCGGCTTACATTTAATGAGACAAGGAGTTAACTTGTTCAGTTACAGGGGAGACAGCTCTATTCTTTCGTAACAAGTAATCTGAGTAGGGAAATCGATCCTGAGAGGCCCCATGCACGCTGGCTAATTTTATATTATCCTTAGCCAATGGGCAAGCACAGAGTAATGGAGTTGTTGTTACAGTTCATTATGGGGGGGCGGGGGATGGAGGATCAATAGCGGGACAATCTGAGGCTCAGCATCACAGCTGTGGCAGCAAGGGGGGCATGGGGGCTCGGGCTGGGGGAATGCCTTCCTTATTTGTATTCCCAGCCCAAACAATGCCTCTTCCTGCTGCAGCCCCCTAACAATGAAACACCCTTCAGGATGGAGACCAGGAGACTCCCTGATACCCAAGCCCCAACCCCCGACAGAGTCAGGCCCCAGAGAGAAGCCATCATAGACACCCTAGGTTGGTGGAGAAAGGAAGAAGGCAGAGATCCTGCCATCACAAGGTCTGGCTTGTGACCACTCCATGTCCCCTGCTGTCCTTATAACTGGCTCCCGGCTCGGGCCCAGGTCCGGCCTGGCAGAATCCTCTCTGGCATCTTGATGTCCCCAAACACTAATTCCTGTTTTCCTTCCTAAATACGTGGCCGTCAGGAGACAGACAGGCGGCCTCTGTCCTTTCTGTGCTTGGGACCAAGAGACGCGGGAATTTAATCTCCCTGATGCCCCGGCCTCAGCGCCAAGCCTAGCTCTGACATTTCAGTTGTTCCAATCTTCTGCTCTGTAACAGAAGCAGTTAGTACCATGCTCACTCTGCATTTTATAATCAGGTCTTATTTGTACCTCTACAGGCATTTTAGAAGCTATGCGTATTACAGGCCTGCATATCATCAGAGACTGCTCAACTGAATTATAACGTTATTTACTATCTCTTACGTGTATCTGTTATCTGCCAGCCGTTTTATATACACTGTCCTATTGAACCCTGGTGGTAGCTTTGTCATTATCCCACTACTCAGATGAACTAAGTGAGGCTCAGAGAGGAAGAGCAGTGTGCTCAGGACACAGGTGGTACAGATCAGGGCCAGGATTTAAACTCGGTTTCTCTGGCCTGTCTCCAGCACTGAAAAGTGAACTCTAAGAAGGCAGGAACCATGTTCTTTTGTTAAGTCTCTGCCTTCCCGATGACTAGCCAGGTGCCTGGCATACTCATAGATGATGGGAGTAAGTTGTTGAAAATATTAAATCGCTATTTTTGTATGTTCCTTCACCCGTTAAACATGCTCTCCTGCAGCCATCTCATTATGTCCCTGAGGGAGCAGGAAGAAGGGACATCTCCTTTGGGAGGAGGCAGATATGAGGGCAGAGGAGTCCTTGATGGGGGGCCTTAGGAAGAATATTTCAGAGGAGGGAACCTGTGCCCCTCCCCCAGGCACAACAGCAGCTCCCTCCCTGGGGCTCCAGCCCTGCTTCAATGATAGCACCTACCATGCAGGGGACACTTGGAAAGGAGGGACCATGTCATGTTCATTATTCTGTCCCCAGGACCTAGTTCTGTGCCTGGTACGTAGTAGGGCCACAGCGAATGAACAGTGAGCTTCCTCTCAGCATCGAAGGGACACCAAGTGCTTGGGGAAGTCCACCCTTGGACCAGCGCTTTCTGCAGACAGCTCCTGAGGGTGCCAGAGCTATGTCTTGTGGAGCCCTGCCCACATCCGGGCCAGAACAGGTACCTGGGTTGAGGGGAGGGAGGAGCTCAGGCTTAGGAAGGTCATGGGTGCAGAGGACGCGGCCCAGGTGCTGGTTTTTGTCTGACCATCTGAACTTCCTTTGTGTGTTACACAGCAGTAGTTCTCAAAGTGAGGTCAGGGAGACCCTGGGGGTCCCTGAAACCTACCTGCTATTTTTACGAGTCCCTGGGTGGCACAAATGGTTAAGCTCTCTACTACTAACCGAAAGGTTGGTGGTTTGAATCCACCCAGATGCTCCTCAGAAGAAAGGCCTGGCAATCTACATCTGAAAGGTCACAGCATGAAAATTTTATGGAGTACAGTCCTACTGTGATCCATCCGGGGTTGCCATGAGTCTGAATTGACTCAATAGCAACTGGTTTTTTAGTTTTACGATAATACTAAAGCACTGCTTGCCTCTTTGACTCCCATTTTCTCATGAATGCACAGGCACGTTTCCCAAAGGCTACATAATGCGTGACACATTAGATCACAGCAGACTGACTGCAGAAGCAAACGAGAATCCAGCAGTCCTCTCTTAAGCCAGACAGAAAAGAGATTTGCAAAAATGTAAAACAATGCCACACTTCTCATGGAATTTGCTTATCTATGCAAATATGCAATGGGTTCATTATTCTTATTTTTAAATAAATTAACGAACAAATGTTTCTCATTTTTAATTTCTAATATGGTAAATATCAATAGCTATAACCCAAACCCACTGCCATGGAGTTGATTCCAACTCATAGTGACCCTGTACAACAGACTAGAACTGCCCCATAGGGTTTCCAAGTCTGTAAATTCTTACAGAAGCAGACTGGCACATCTTTCTCCCAAGGAGCGGATGGTGGGTTCAAACTGCCAACCTTTCGGTTAGTGGCCAAGCACTTAACCACTGTACCGCCAAGGCTCCTTATCAATAGCTATAACCTACCTAAGTGAAAAGTCTTGGTGTAGTGAAATTCCTTTATGTGGTCTTTTGCCTTGGTTCTTTGGAAAAATAGCTTGAGAGATTTTTCCTCCTACATCCTGAGGAGTTACCTTTGCCCAGAGGTTTGTCATTTTTGTCAAGCTTGATTGGCATTTCCTGGGCAAGCTGTAAACAACTTGGTCTGGTACTTTTTTTCTGGTCCTGGGCTTTAGCCTGCCCTGTGATTGGTATGCACATCACAAGGACTGCTCAATAAACTATGCAAATGGAGTAAGTTCTAGCCTACTATGTAAAAGAAGTGTCTGTGGCCTAACCAAAGGGGATTGGTCAGTTGGTGGCCCTGGTGGGAGTGCCATGCCTTGAAATGGACAAGGAGTTTGTGTATTTAAGGAGCCAGCCCCTCAGAGATTTTAGAGACAGAAGAAGCAGAAAGAGAAGCAGAAGGAAGAAAGCAGAAAGAAGTAGAGAGAAAGAGAGGAGACAAGGAACCTCCTAAATGAGCTGTGACACAGGTAGCTCAGGGGCTATAACACTGAAGACAGTGAGAGGCCCGGAAGGGGCTCAGTGGCAGAAACAGTGTTGACAGGTGGCAGGGCCAAAAGGAGCCTATCTTCAGGGGGCTGAGAGAAGAGGCCTGTCCTCAGGGGGCTGAGAGGAGGCCTGCAAGGTCGAGAGGAGCTGAGAAACGTCCTGCACTGAAGAAGGGAGACTTTGCTTCCTGATTCTGATTCCTGAGTTGTAGCCTGTTGATCCCGATCCCGAGTTGTACCCTATTGCTTAATAAACCGCTTAACTGTAAGTATGGTCTGTGAGTTCTGTGTGGCCACTGCAACGGATTACCAAACCCAGAAGTGAAGTAGAGAGTGGGAGGGACAGCTGGTGTCAGAACTGGTAAAAAGGTTGGAGAGTAGAAGTATGTCTGACCTCTCCTTCATAGGAATCAGCCTTGGGCTGATCTTCATTCACATTATCTCCCCTGAAGCTGGACAGGTTCTGACACTATTCCTCCTCCTCCCGCCCTTTTACACCTGGGTTCCTCAATAATAATAATTTTACCAGAGCAAAGAGATCCTGACACCAAAACGTTTGAGAACTGCCACGCCAGAGAATTCTTCACCATGTGAGTCCTAGTGGGGACAGAGCCCACGATCCCAAACATAAGCTAAGATGCTGGATCACTGTTTTCCTACCTGCCCTTATGGTCAGGATATGACCTTATGACCTGCCAGTACCAGTTGCTGTGGAGTCACTTCCGATTCATATATGGGTCAGAGTAGAACTGTGCTCCGCTGGGTTTTCAATGGATGAAGTAGATCACCAGGCCTTTCTTCTGAGTTGCTTCTGGGTGAATTTAAACCTTCAAACTTTTGGTTAGCAGCTGAGCGTTTTAACCATTTGTACCACCCAGGGACTCCCCAGATCACCTAGACTCAACCAAAGGGATGTTTCTACCTGGCTTTGAGTGGGCAGCTGGCAATACCAAGTAGAACATGGAGAAGAGAGTGTGTTCTGCTAGTGGATGCCACTGCCCAATGGTTGGCTGCGGCCATGGGCTGCAACGGTGACCCAGGTTCTAGTGGTGGTGTCCTCACTGTCCTGGCCGCTTCCTGGCCTCCCTGCTCTGGGCCATTATCGAAGTCTGTTTCTCTAGGCTGCTGATGCTGGGAGCAGCCCAATGTCCTTCTAATAATTCCTCTGCTCCTTAAATCAGGCAAAGTCCATTTCTGTTGCCTGCAGCTGAGACTGGGGATTGATCCAGCAAAAAAGACCAAGGTTTATTATATTCAACAGGTTCCTACTGCAGAGCCAGTATATGCCTATATATTATATAAGTAATACTTACTAAATATTTTTCTTTATACTGACTCACCATTTTACTCAAACGAAGTAAAGTGTCTGTTATGTTAAAAGTGTCTGATATGTTAATTCTCATTTTTTTCTAACTCACATTAAAGTAAGTAAATAACTATTAAATAAAAACTCTTTGTCCCATTTCCCTAAAATCCTTTCCCATACGAGGCAGGACAGGGCAAGGGGTGCTCTGGTGTTTGTTGCTGAGCCCTGAATTCCTCATCAGACTGGATAGTGTCATGGATTGAATTGTGTCCCCCAAAAATATCTGTCAGCTCGGCTGGGTCATGATTCCCAGTATTGTTTATGATGGTGCACCATTTTGTAATCTGATGATTTCCTTATGTGTTGTAAACTCTGTCACTACGGTGTAATAGGATGGATTAGTGGCAGTTATAATAATGAGGTCTACAAGATTAGATAGTGTCTTAAGTCAGTCTCTTTTGAAACATAAAAGAGAGAAGCGAGCAGAGACACATGGGAATGCCATACCACCAAGAAAGCAGCACAGGAAGCAGAGCGCGGCCTTTGGACCTGGGGTCCCTGTGCTAAGATGCTACCAGAACAAGGGAAGACTGATGACAAGGACCTTCCTCCAGAGCCGACAGGGAAGAGAAAGCCTTCTCCTGGAGCCGACACCCTGAATTTGGACTTGTAGCCTACTGGACTGTGAGAGAATAAACTTCTTTTTGTTAAAGTCATCCACTTGTGATATTTTTTTATAGCAGCACCAGATGACTAAGACAGACAGGTATAGCTTTTCCACAAGGATTGAGACAATAAAATGAAACAGTAAACGCAAAGCGCTCAGCCTAAGTCCTGGCCCAAGTAGTGGCTGCGTAGGAGTTTCCTCCCGCCTTCCCCACAGGTAGGAGGGCTGCTGGCACCGTGGTTAAGAGCTCTGCTGCTAACCAAAAGGTTGGCAGTTTGAATCCACCAGCCACTCCTGGGAAACCCTATGCAGCAGTTCTACTCTGTCCTATAAGGTCGCTATTTTCCCCCACAGGTAACGTTTTGTCCAGGTGATTGCTGGCTGAATCACGTCTCTCACGGCATGGCTCTGGCCTCACCTCTGTATTCTTCCCTCTGAGACGCAGACCCGCAAAGGAAGGAAAGGTCTGCTGAGCAGGAAGAGGAGGAGGAGTGGGGGGAGCCGGAGAAAAATGAGAGGAGGGAAGGAAGGGAGGATAGAGTGAGGAGGAGGGAGGTGCAGAGGAGAAGGGGCAGGGGAGGAAGAGGAGAAGAGAAAAAGAGGCAGGGGGAGGAGAGGAGGGGGAGGGGAGAGAAGCGTAGGGTGGGTAACAAATGCCTAGGAGCAATCTCTAACTTGCTCCCTCCCTAGTTCCAGGATGACTAGACTTGGATAACTGATGACACATCCACAGAAACGCTCTCCCCCTCTTTTCCTGTCTGCCTCAGTTAGGCGCACCTTTCATATTTGTGGTGACTTGGAGTGCCATTCCACACCTCAACTGGGGCTCCCCTGGACTTGCACCCGGAGGCACGTGTCCCCCTCTGCACCCCTGGCTACTCCTCTGGTAGAGGAGAGGAGGGCAGGAGCGGGGTGAAGAGGGGAAGGAGGGCAGGGGCAGGGGAGAAAAGCAGAGGAGGGGAGGTAGAGCAGAGTGGGGAGAGGGGGAGGAGGGTAGGGGAGCGGAAGAGGAGGCGTGGAAGGAAGGAAGAAGAGGAGGTGGGAGGAGGAGGAGATAGAAGGGAAAGGGGGAGGGAAGGAAGAAGTGAAGAACAGAAGGAGGAGGAGGAAAAGGAGGAGGAAGAAATGGGAGGAGGAGTAGGAGGAGTGAAGGGGGAGGAGTGAGGAGGAGGAGGAGGAGTGAAGAGGAGGACTAGGTTTTCAGCCTGCCGCCGCCCTCAGCTCCACCCCCTTTCCCTCTCCCCCCAGCATCTCCTCAGACCTTGGCTCCCTTTCCAGAAATGTCCACCAGTTCACATTTAATTACTTCATAAAAACTGGAAAGTACAAGAGGAAGAGTTAAATGTTCTCCTAAAAGGAGGAAACTGCAGCTAATCCCAATTAGGAGGAAGTCCCAGGCTATTGAAACGCTACAATCCAATTACATCAGGTAAAATGAATTACTCCTTTAATGCTGACTTATTATGAAGACACCTTCTTATTGCTCTCATTAATAATCTTTAGACATCATTTTAGCACATATTGGCTGCAATAACATTTCTATTAGCATCATGGTGGAGCAGGGCTGACAATTAAAATAAAAAATAAATCAACCCAAGGAGCGAACAAATGTAATTATAGTTCAGAAAGAGCCTTTATGTGTATTTGATTAGTCAGTGGAACAGTGCTTCCCTTCTCCTCTTAAATTTGTGTTAGCCCTAATCCATGCATACTCCGGGGGGTGGGGGAGGAGAGGATGAGGGGCCTGTGTGCGTGAGAAAGAGAGAGAAGATGGGGAGCTTGTCAGTAGGGACAGTTCCAACCCCAGTTCCTGGCTCTGCTATGTGTCCCCCTGCAAGCTTCTTCCCCTCTCTGGGTCTCAGTTTCTCCAATACTGAAATTGGAACGCTTGAAATTTTAGAATTTCTGGATTATATCTTCTGTATTCTACCAGTTGCCATGGAGTAAATTTCAACTCACAGCAACCTCGTGTGCGTTAGAGCAGAACGGTGCTCCACAGGGTTTTCCATGGCCGATTTTTCAGGCCTTTCGTCTGAGGCTCAAAGCCTCCAACCTTTCCGTTAGCAGCCTAGCATGACAGCTATTTGCACCTCCCAGGGACTCCACTGTATTCTAGGGGAAAAAAACACTCGTTATTGTCAAGTCAGTTCTGACTCATAGCAACCTTATAAGACAGAGTAGAACTGCCCCGTATGACAGCAGACTGCCGCATCTTTCTCCTGTGGAGCAGATGGTGGGTTCAAACTGCTGAACTTTCAGTTGGTTCGCAGCCAAGTATGTAACCACTGCGCCGCCAGAGCTAGAGATCTACAAAATTATCCTGTCCGAGAGGCCTGAAGATGCCCAAATACAGAACGCCAGGTGGCAGAAGCCAAAGAGAAGGAGAAAAGTTGTCATTTCTAGAATAGCTGTTCTCTGCATGAAGCTTGATTTCTTCTAGACCAGTGGTTCTCAACCAGGGGTGGTGTTGCCCCCCACAGGACATTCAGCAATGTCTGGAGACATTTTTGATGATCACAGCCTGGGGCAGGTATGCTGCTAAATATCCTACAGTGCACATGCCAATCCTCACGACAAAGAACGGTCCAGGCTCAAATGTCAACAATGCTGAGGTTGAGAAACCCCATTCTAGACCATCTTTCAGACAGTGTGTCTTTGCACAACTGGGAATCAGATTTCCAGGGCAACCTCAGAGATAGCAAGCCTCACTGGCTTCTGGGTGAGATAATCTCCATCAAATACAAAGTGAAGATTTAGTTTAAAATTCAAGTTTAACTTAACTACAGTAAATAATTACATTCTCAAATATATGTGTATATATGTATGTATGGAGTCCCTGGGTGGGGACTTAAGCACTGGACTACTAGGTGAAAGATTGGAAGCCTGAACCCACCCAGAGGCTCCTTGGAAGACAGGCTTGGTGATCTGCTTCCGAAAGGTCACAGCCTCAAAAACCCCATAAAGCAGTTCTACTCTGCACACATGGGGTCGCCATGAGTCAGAATCAACTTGATAGCAACTAACAACAACGACATATAAGTATACACACACATATACATATATATAAACTCCATAAATATGTGTGTGAGTGCTTGTGTAAATACACATAACCTCATGAGCGTCTAAGGTGTTTTGAAAGAAGGGGTGGGGCTTGCTAAGATAAAGTAATTTCAGATCAATAAAAAAATACGCAGCTAGAAAGTCCTTTGGTGAATTGCCAGGTCTGGGATTTTGCCTGTGTTTTCTGGAACCCTGGGGTTTGGTGGGAGTCCTTTAGGGATTTCCTAAATGCTTGATATAACATTCTTTTTTTTTTTTAATTTTTTTCATACAAAAATTTATACATACATTGTTATGTGACCCTAACTGCTCTCCCCGTACAGTGACAGCACACCCCTCCCTTCCACCTGATTCCCCATGTCCATTCAACCAGCTCCTAACTCTCTGCGTTCCCATCTCACCTCCAGACAGAAGCTGCCCTTACAATTCTTTTAAAACTGTCCTTTCAGCTATTTTTAACTATAACTGAAAAAAAAACCCTATGGCTCTCAAGATGTTGGATACCAAATCAAATACACCAGGGACCACCAAATCATTAACCTGTACCCTGGGCAAAAGGAATGAGGAAAGCCCTGAAGTTAAGCTTCTCTTCCCAGCTCTGTAAAACGGCAGCACCCAGAGTTTGCAAATTGAGCCATGAATAACTACTTATCTAAAGTCATGTTGTTAACACTCAAATAGATTCAGGACAAAATGGGATGCTGAAAGCAAAATATGTCACCTTTTCTAATTTTAAACGTGCAGGATTTATTTAAAAAAAAAAAAAAAACACCTTCTTATACTCCTTGATTACCTTTTTTTTAACTGTGGTGAAAATATACCCAACAGAACAATCCCCAATTCAACAATCTCTATCTGTATAATTCAGTGGCATTGATTACATTCTTCAGGTTGTGTAACCATTATCATTATCCTTTTCCAAATTATGCCACCACCATTAACATAAACTTACTGGCCCCTCAGCAAAAATGTCCCCCTTTTCCCCTCCCTCCCACCTCTGGTAACCACTAATAATCTTTGGTTTCTACATATTTGCTTATTTCGTGTAAGTGAGACTATACAGTATTTTTTTCTTTTGCAGCTGACTTATGTCACTCAGCATAATGTTCTCAAGTTTCATCCATGTTGTGGCATGCATCAGAACTTCATTTCTCTTTATGGTTGAGTAATATTCCACTGGATTAAAGGGATTGGCTTCTGCTCTAGTTGCTTGCCAGCAGCTAAACTTGGAAATAAGAAAACAGCAGCCAGGGCCTCTACAATTTTTATATACAATATCCAATACTCAGTAAAAAAATTACCCAGCACATCAGGAGCAAGGACCAAGAGAATAAGAAAGACAACAGAACAGACTCAATGGCAATCTAGATGCTGAAGTTATCAGATATGGACTTTAAAATGTCTGCAATTCATCTGTTAAAGAAAACAGAAATTTAAAAATGGAGGATTTAACCAGAGAACTGGAATCTATATTTAATAAATCAAATGGAAATTCTAGAACTGAACAATACAGTATCTGAAATTAAGAACCCAATAAATTTAACAGAAGTTCAGACACACATCTAAAGGGAGAATGAATAGTCTCAGAGGTGGGTTAGTAGAAAATCTCCAGTCTGAAAATATCCAGGAAGGGAGGAGAGGGAGAAAGACAGAAAAGCAATATTTGAAATGATAATGGCCAAGAATTTGCCAAAACTGATAAAAGACATCAAGTCACACCTTCAAGAACTGCTGTGAACCTCAAGCAGAATCAAATACAAAGAAAATCATACATCAAAAAATAACTGCTGAAAATCAAAGAGAAAAATTGTAAAGCATCGGGGCATACACATGTATGTGTGTATATATACAGTGTATATATGTTTGTGTGTGCATGTAGATATAGTTCAACTTTGCATACATGAGGTCACCATGAGTTAGAATTAACTCGACGGCAATTAAGAACATACGCACACATACACACATACATATGCATTATCTCAACTAGTCAACTGCATCTCAACCAGACTCTTAGACAGCTCTATTTAACTTTTATTAAATGAGAAATGGTGATGCCTTTCCATGGCAGAGTAAGAAGTAAGAAGGCCTTGTGCCCTGCCAGTATTCAAACCCAGGCCAGGTATTCTGAGCTGCCTTGTGCAAGTCACTAGGCCTCTTTGCTCCCATCTCTCCACTTGGAAATTGCAAACATAAATCCCAGGCCAGCTTAGCCCAGAAGGTTGTTATAAAGATTAAGTGAGATTGTACATGTGCAAGTGCTTCATAAACTGTAATTTATGCTTCAGAGGTAAGGTTCCTCTTTTCCAGGAAGCTCTCCCTGATACGAGCATCTCTGAAATCCCTCTTCTGGTTTAGGCCTCCTCCACTATGCTCCCATGGGATCTATTGCTACCATTCCTACAGCTCCGTGTTACAACTGTCTGTTTACGTCACTATCTACCCCACTAACAGAGAGGCCCTGGGGCAGAGTAGGGTCTTAAGTTGTAGTCCCAGTGTACAAAACACAGTTCTCAAACGAAATATGTGTTGACCTAATTACAGTGTGCTGGTCCTGAAAAATTTGCAATTATCTAACATTTATGGGTGTTTATTATGTGCCAAGCACTGTGCTAAGAGTTGACAAACATTTTCCCATATAATGCTCACAGCAGCTGAAGGGAGACACTGTTACTGTGCCCACTTTGTGGATGAGGAGACTGAGGCTTAGAGAAGGTAACTAAGACATCCAGAGTCAGTTAGTTAGGAGTGGAGGAGCCAGGATTGGAGTCTGTGATTGGAGTCCATTCACCTGCGCCATATCCCCACTTTTAGCAATTCTGGTCTTCCACATGTGACCTTCCAGAAGGGGTATGTGTTTTTCACATCCTCACCTGGCGATGGGTCCCTAAACCTGCTTAGGCTTCACACAGCTAAGGGCACCCCAAAGAGGCAGTGGCTAGGCCTTTCCCAGGGCGGCTGACTCCTCTGGCTGTGAAAACCGCAGAGGATCTCAGAGCCTGAGGGCCCGAAACAAATTCCCCTTACACCACCCTAAAAAAATGAATCAAAAACCTGGCTCTTGTCTCCAAAGCCTGGCGTTAAATAAAAATATCCCCAGCCACAGGTAGTTAAGTGATTATAAACTGTAAAAATAAATCAGCCTGATATAATTGCTCCACGGAAAAAGATGACCAACATATTTAAGCCGTCCACAGTGCCCCCTTTCCCATCTCCATTTGGCATCCTCTAATTACCTTCACATTTCATCTCCATCAGCAAGATGACCTGTATTTCCTCCGCGAAGTGCCGGGGAGGGGCCCGGCGGAGGAGCAGGGCCCCTGGTGATAAATCAGGCTCGCCATTAGGACTGAAGTGCTCATCTCGGCAGCGCTAAATGCAGGATTTATAAAGATGTCTGCGCCGTCCCGCCCAATTGTGGACACCATAATAAATTCATGAGCGGGTGCCAGGGTAGCGCACTTCATTATGTGCGAGGCTCCTGGCCATTAATCTAGCCGGGCGGCGGGTAGGATTCCTGGAGAAGGCAGACAAATTTATGCGGCCCAAATTTACTCATTCCATTATGGATTTAATCGGCCCAGGCTCCCGGCAGCACAGAGGCGAGGGGACCATTTTTTTACCCTTTGGCTCAAGTATTTTGTAACTCCCAGTAGTGTCTTATTTCTTCCACAATAACGCCCTGATTTCATCCTCCACACTGCTCTCAGGGAAAGCCCACTAGAGCCCTCCAACGCTGCCACTTCCTCCAGATGAAATATTTATACAATCAATTGACAGAGAGCACTTCCCCTTAAACGCTCTATTAACATGGAAATGCTCATATGCAAAAAGGACCCAGGAGCATCTCTGGGCGTTTAACTCTTTTCTTTCCCACAGAGAAAGTTGGCAAAGGGCGGAGAAGGGGAAAGAAAACACGGGTCACAAGACTGAAGGTGTTTTCTTCATTATACGTGTTGCACGCATGCGTGTGCATGTACAAGTGTGTTTGCACATGTACGCTCAGTCATCTTGTCTATGAGGGATTAGGAAGTCCGTTGCATTCTCCTGGTTGCTGAGCTCTGGAAATTGTCTATAACCTTCCAGGACTATACTATAGTCCCTGAGTACTGTGCTAAAATAAAAACTTTTCAGTTCCCTAACGCCTGCAGCTGAGCCCAGCAAACATTTGACACATGGGCTACCGCTTCTCCTTCTTGCACCCTTGACAGCATATTTTTTCTAGCCGAGCCCAGATGCAGCCTCTGAATCCTTAACATAGGTTGATAAATACCAATCAATCTGCACTGATAACGATAATGATTGGTATTTATTAACTTGTGTTCTGAAAAATCAGCCATTGAAAACCCTAAGGAGCACAGCTCTACTCTGATACACATGGGGTCATCATGAGTCAGAATCAACCTGACAGCATTGGTAAGAGATGAAAGTCAGCTGGAGACTGTGATTTAGTCTTGGCCAGACTAAAATTACGGTCATCAGCATGTTATTCAACTCGGATTGGGAATTGGATTTGATCAGTATGCTAGTGAACAAAGAACTGGACAAAAATAACCAACACCCTCTTGTGTCAAAAGAGAGCTGTTCTGAGACAAAGGAGGGAAAAAAGCCAACATTGTGTATTATCAAAACCTACAGAGGAGAAGGAAAAGAGAACAATATCTTGAGGATGCAGAGGATGAGAAGAACTTTAAGAACACAATCTACAAGAAAGAGATACTAATTACAGAGAACTGTTTGGTATTCTCAAGAGTATCTAATAAGATGATTTCCATGAAACTAGAACACCAAACCCTAAGGAGAGTATAAGTTAAGACCAACAGAATGAGGTATAAATAAAGTTTAAATGAGACCGGGAAGAATTGTAAGGAAATAAAAATGCAATCTCAGAATTAAAATCCAGATTTGATACAGAAAAGAGTAGAACTGATACTGCAAATGACAAATCAGGAAATGGAGCATAAGATTGAGAAAATCTCCAAGAACACACACAAAAAAGAGAAAACAGGTAAAAAATGCTTCAAGGAAGAAAATAAATGTTGATAAAAGACAGAGAAAGGTAAGGGAAATTGTCTCTCTCTATTTTTTGGTGACATTTTGTTAGAGAGTTTCTAAATACAGTGTTACTTGGGTCCCAGTGTTCCAAAGAGTTTTAATAACACAGATTTCTCTAGGTTTTATTGCTGTGTATAGTACTTAGACATAAATCCATGCTGGGCTGGGCTAGAAGAGAAAAGTGAGTGGTGTGACAACTCAAAATTATTAGTCTCTCCAAAATCAAAGGGTCAGTGTTGGTAACAACGGTTGGTTACAACAACACTTGTGTAACAAGCTACTTAAAACTAACTAGTCTAAAAATCACTTTATTTTGCTCATGATTCTATGGGAAGAAATTCAGGAAGGGCTCTGCTGGGTGGTTCATCTCTGGTTCACATGTTGTCAGCTTGTGGGTAGCTGAGCCTGGAGAATCTAGTTCTGTAAAAACAGCATGGGGACAGCATTTGACCTCCTCTAACTTCACAAAGGGGAAGGAGAATCAAGATCAACAGCCCAAGGCTGATTCCTAAGAGGCAAAGGTCAGACATGCCTCCTCTCTCCCCCATCTTTACTAATTCTCACTAACCATCCCTCCCATGGCACTCTCTACTTCTCTGCTGAGTTCGATAATTCATTATAATGACCACACAGAACTCACAGAACATACTCACAGTTCTGGGGTTCATTAGAGAAGTAACAGGTTACAATTCAGGTTCAGGAATGCTCAGAATACAGTTCTTCCATCAGGACAGCCTCTTCTCAGCCATACCTGCAGATATGCCTCTCTCTGGCCCCTCAGCATCTGCTGTGCTCAGGCAAGTGTTACAAAGCTCTTTTAGCTCTTCTGACAAGTGCCTCAAGGCACCCCACTCTACCAGTAAACCTTGGCCAGAAGGTACTCAGCTCTAGCTCTGTGGATCGGCAAACCTAGCTCCACCAAGTGCCCAGAGGCACCTTATTCTTTCAGCAAGCCTCTTGCCCAAAGGCACTCAGTTTCCTCTCTCGTAGCCCAGGAAGCCCACCATGCTGTCTCCTGCAGGTCTCTCCTGCCACCGTTTCTCTGTTACCACTTCTCACCATCTTCAGTGTTACAGTTCTCTCTCTCTCAGTCTCCTGGTTCCAGGAGCTTCTCAGCACAGAGGTCCTGGGTCCAAAGGACATGCTCCACTCCTGGCTCTCCTTCCTTGGTGATGGTGGGATCCCTCCTTCCTGCTTCCGGGATGGCTCATTTTAAGCCTAGCAGGATGGCAAAACTGACCAATCCCCTTGGTGGGCCACAATTACCTTATTTGCACAGTCCCACCCAATCATTGTGTGTGAGTCACAGAGACCATGGCCAGAAGGGCCATATTAAGTAATTCATTGCATCACGACTTCCAAGATGGCTTCTCCTCTCACACACTAGTGCTTTGGTGGTATGGCTGGTATGACAGGTATTGCACCAGCTCTGGGTGTGTGACACCACTGACCAGTTTCTATTAACCTGGTACAGCCAGCAGCATATCTGTGGAAAATGGCACCAATGGCAAGCACTGAAATTGCACCCCTGTCCAAACATCTGGTGGTGCAGTGGTTAAGAGCTTGGCTGCTAACCAAAAGGTCAGTAGTTTGAAAACACCTATAGTTTCAGAGTCTCTCTACATGGAGCAGGGAAGTTATACTTCTTACGTTGCAGCTTAGGGTGTCAAAAGTAAGTGTTCCAAGAGATAGTAAGTGGAAAGTGCCAGTCTCTTAAGGCCTGGATCCAACAACTGGCACAGTGAAACTTACACTGTCTATTGGTCAAGCAGTCTCAGAGCTCACCGAGGTTCAAGAGGAGAGAACATAGGACCCCAGTTTTTGAGGAAGGAGTGTCTTTCTTCTGCCACAGCTCATTGTGTAGAACTCTGTCTTAGATTATTTCTTTCCCGGGACACTCTTCAGTCCCTCAGGAAAGTAGATTCTTGGCAGATACTCCCTGAAGCTTGCCAGGCTTTTCTGAACCCCTGAGGAGTCTGTGGCTCAAATGCAGGTCGAGCCCATTCTTGAAGATTTAGTGGTAAAAACTTAAAGAAATGAAGAAAAAAAAAGTAAACTTTCCAAATCACAAGAGAAGACAAAAGAAAGAAGGAAAAAACAAAACAAAACGAAAAACCCGTGGGACTTACAGCAAAAGATCAAAAAACAGCAAAGATCATTTAGAACAGAAAACACAAATGAATATAAAAGAAATGAGAACATACATGCTAGTTTTGAAAATAAACTCATGTTTCCCCAGGCAACACCAGCCTATGAAGGTGCAAGTAGGGAAATAGGGTTCTGGATACAGTTATTACCAGTGTATTTGCTTCTTTTCCCACATGCAGGGTCCCAGTTCCCAGAAATGTACCCCTCAAGTTGCCAAGATTTTCTGGAAGTCCTCTGAAGGTGTCTTGCGTGGGCTCATTACCAAGGCCAGCCAGCTGCCAAGTGACAGCCACTGGGCTCCAATGCTCTTTGACAGCCACCCACCAGGCCCAGCTGATGTTTGCTACCTCCCCTGTTGAGGCACCTACCCTAGGCACTGAGGTTCTTGAGATGCCTGAGCCACATGGTGGGTATGGCAATGCTGGGGAGAAGAATTTCCTTTTCTATCCTGTGCTACAGTGTGCTAGGAGGGCCCCAAGACCATGTTGTGTGAGGGCCTATGGCCTACAGAGCTGTTAATATATTAGTTTATAGAAGGCATTGTTGGTTCAGTGGTAGAATCCTTGTCTTCCATGCAGGAGACCCGGGTTCGGTTCCAGGCCAATGCTCCTCAAGGATAACCACCACTCATCTACCAGTGGAGGCTTGCATGTTACTATGATGCTGAACAGGTTTCAGCAGAGCTTGCAGACTAAGACGGACTAGGAAGAAAGACCTGGCGATTGACTTAGGAAAACCATATGAAACCAATGAAAACCATATGGATCACAACAGTCTGATCCCATTGTGCATATAGGTGTGATGAGCTGGGGGCTTATCAGACAGCAGCTAACAACAAAAACATGTTAGTATGTTAGCTGTATGTGTGTTAGTATTTCCGTCTCTGTGTCTGCCTCTCTCCCCCCATCCCATTCCCTCTCTCAGACGTGAACCCATGGTGGGCTAGGATGGGAACACACATGAGTAAGCAGCATCGTACTGTCCTAAATACCAATCACTTTCCCCCACGACCTCTAAGGCAATGTTTTTCACAAGTGACTTCCTCTTTTCCTGAGAATGAAGCATTCCCAGGCACCCCTCAGTCCTCCTAATGCACACCATAGGCTTTTGGTAAGGCCACATCAGGTATGGTCAGATGCACAGCCAGGGCCCTCCAGTGTATGTAGATGACTTTAAATCCCCTATCAAAAGACTCATAGATGGGAGTACAAGTAAAATTTGACTATGTTCTACTTCCATGAATCATGTTTAAAGAAAATGCGACAGAGGGGCTTGAAGAAGACATTATAGAAAATGACAAGATAAATTCAAACTAAAAAAAAAAAACAGCAAATTTTAATTCATGGTGTTAGATTAACAAGAGGGTCATTTTACAATGATACAGACAATATAATAGGGCCTTATGAACATTAAGAATATTTAAAAGTTGGAAATTTAAGGAGGAACTGAGAGAGATGCAATTGTTGAGAGACGGGCAGCAAACCTCAGAGACCTTCAGTCCATCCAGCATGTTGAGAAAATTTGAATAATGTAATTCAAAGACTAAAGGCAACAAATATACCAACTTCGGTCCCTGTGAATACTTCTTCAAGCGTTAACAGGACATTTTCAAAAGCTTACCATGTACTACAGTAAAAGAAAATCCCAACAAAGAGGAAAAGTTGACAGGCCAGATTCCCTGATAGAACTAAAATAAATGGAAACATTTCCAACAATCACAAAGAAAATGACAGAAACTTGAATAATAAATAAATGAATAAAAAATGTCCCATAAATAGCTATTGAGTCAAAAGGGAAATACAAACTTCAGTTATAGACTATTTAGAAAATAATAAAAAGAGTACAAAACAATGCTTTGTCAAAGCTTATGGACTGCAGCCAACACTATACTTAGAGAAGAAAAATGTAAAGCAATAAATTGTTTTATTATTAAGCAAGAAAGAATAAAAATAAATGAATTAAAGGTCTGGTTCAAGAAGTTAGCAAATGAACATTGAAATAAACCCAAGAAAATCTGGATAAAAATTAAATGATGAAAACAAAAAATGATTGAATTAAGGAAGAGAAACACAGTATAACTGAGTTCTTGAAAGCTGTAAGAAAATAGACTGTACTTTGGCAAATCTAATAATAAAAAAGAAAGCAAGCGTAAACTCAAAAACTATAAATGAGAAAGAGACTGTAACAAGAGACAGGAGTTTTTGAATGAAATAATGAAGTCCTTTCTAAGTGTAAAAGACGAAAGCATCAAGAAAGAATTAGTTTTGTTTAATTAATTCTTAACGACGTAAACGAAAAGTTTCAGCACTTTCAAAAAATTAAAAATCAAAAGCATATGACCATCTGGGAAAAAAATATTTTCAATACGTGTGATTGACAAAAGAAAGTTCTCCAATTGATCAGAATAATATGAACACACAATAGAAAATAGAAAGGAATATGAATAGACAACTCAGGGTATAAGAACTATAAATGCTCAATACACATACAAAAAAAAGTTTAATCTCAATAATAGTGAAAAAATAAAAAGAGACAGGTATTTGAAAGGTAATAACCAGAGTTGGTGAAGGTGCAGGCAAGCTGGCCTTCATATACACTGCTTGTAGACTGTAACTTGGCTTGAATTTTCTAGAAGGAAACTTGAAAATCAAGGCGAAAAAATCTTAAAGTATTCATAATCTTTGATTTACTAATTCCATTTCTGAAAATGTATGCTGACAGCATAATCATATATATGTATGTATGTATGTATGTGCATGCGTATATATATAGAGAAAGAGAGAGTCACTTGGTAGTGCAAAGGGTTAACATGCTCAGCTGCTAACTGAAAGGCTGTAGGTTCAAGTCCACCCAGAGGCACCTCAGAAGAAAGATCTGGCAATCTACTTCCAAAAACTCAGTCACTGAAAACCCTACGGAGTAAAGTTATACTCTGACACACATGGGGTCACCATGAGTTGGAATTGACTCTATGGCGAGTGGGTTTTTTTTTTTTTAATTGTGCTTTAGATGAAGATTTACAGAGCAAATTAGTTTCTCATTAAACAATTAATACACATATTACTTTGTGACATTGGCTGCCAACCCCACGATGTGTCAAAACTCTTCCCTTCTTGACCTCGAGTTCCCATTTACATTCACCCAGCTTTCTTGTCCCCTTCTCCTTCTTATCCTTGCCCCTGGGCTGGTGTGCCCATTTAATCTCTTATACGTGGTTGAAGTACATGTATTATTGTTTGTTTTATGGGCCTGTCTAATCTTTGGCTGAAGGGTGAACCTCAGGAGTGACTTCAGCACTGAGTTAAAAGGGTGTCTGGGGGCCATACTCTCAGGTTTCTCCAGTTCTGTCAGACCAGTAAGTCTGGTCTTTTTGTGTGAGTTAGATTTTCCCTTCATTATGATCCCTGTTAGAGCAGTTGGTGGTGGTAGCCAGGCACCATCTAATTGTGCTGGACTCAGTCTGCTGGAAGCTGTGGTAGTTGTGGTCCATTTGTCCTTTGGACTAATTTTTCCCTTGTATCTTTGGTTTTCTTCATTCTCCTTTGCTCCAGATGGGGTGAGACCAGCGGAGTACCTTAGATGGCTGCTCACAAACTTTTAAGACCCCAGACACCACTCACCAAAGTAGGATGTAGAACAGTTTCTTTATAAACTGTTATGCCAATTGACCTAGATGTCCTCTGAGACCATGGTCCCCAGCCCTCAGCCAGTAACTCAGTCCCTATGGGAGTTTGGACCTGTTTATGAAGCTTCTGTGACTTTGCCTTGGTCAAGTTGTGCTGACTTCCCCAGTATTGTACTGTCTTACCCTTCACTAAAGTTACCACTTATCTATTGTTTAATTAGTGTTTTTCCCTCCCCACCCCTCCCCTCCCTGGTAACCATCAAAGATCGTTTCTTTCTGTGTGTAAACCTTTTCATGAGTTTTTATGATAGTGGTCTCATACCATATTTGTCCTTTTGTGACTGACTTATTTCACTCAGCATAATGCCCTCCAGATTCATCCATGTTGTGAGAAGTTTCACAGATTAATCACTGTTCTTTATTGTTACATAGTATTCCATTGTATGTATGTACCATAGTTTGTTGATTCATTCATCTGTTGATGGGCACTTAGGTTGTTTCCATCTTTTTGCTATTGTGAGTAATGCTGCAGAGAACATGGCCATGCATATGTCTATTCATCTGACAGCTCTTAACTTGTGTGACAGCAAGTGGTTTATATATATAAATACATACATACATATGTATGTATGTATATTTACAAAGATATATGTCCCAACATTATTCACAAGAAAAAATATAAGTAGCTTAAACGACAAACAATAGAAAATCAGATAAAATATGGTACGTCTATATCATGGCATAGCATGAAGTACTTGAAATTACATTCTTGGAAACTAATGACATAGAAAGCTTTGCATGTTTTATTAAGCAAATCAGAGAGTTAGCGAGCAAAACAGATAGAAAATTTTACACCAAAATGTTAAAAAGAACTTGAAATTCAATAAAAAAATTTATTTTTTCTTTGCTTTTCTATTGTTTCAAATGTTCTGAAAAGAACATGTATTTATCTTTGTAATCAAATTATAAATTGACTACTATCTGTTATAGAGATAAATATTAAGTAAAGTTCTCTGAAAAATCTCTATGAGATGGACAATTTCTAAGAAAATATAACTGATCAAAAATTCACTTGAGACATTTCAAAAATATCAGAAAATTGCCTCTGAAAGTATCCAGGTCTAGGCTGTTTTACTGTGAATACTCTGAAACTTCCAGGGAGCAATTATTTCCACACTAAATAGGCTTTTCAAAGTTAGAAAAAGCTAGAAAACTACCTGATTTATTTTATAGCACAGCAAAACATGAAAAAGATAACACAGAAACTATAGCCTAATCTTACTTCTTAATATGAATGCAAAGGTTTTCTAAATTAAAAAAAAAAAAAAGCCTAGCAAATTGAAACCAGCAGTATATTAAAATATAACAAACCAAATATGGTTCCAAATACTATTTATCTCGGGAATTAACGAACAGTTTTCATATTAGTAACATCTATTAAGACAAAATATTGCATCAATAAGCCAAAGGATAAAACCATGCCGTAATTTTAATAGATGCCAGAAGAGAATTTAATCAAATTCAACACCCAATTCATAGTAACAGAAAAAGAGAGTAATTCTTCTTTACTATATTAAAGTCTTGTATAGTGGTTAAAAGTGTGTGCTCTGGTACCACAGTTCATGGATATGAATCCTGGCTCCGTTTTTTTTGCCAGGGACAAAACAGCCTTATCAGGATTGTGCTGGAAGTTCTAGCCTCAATCAGAAGTGAGGGGGCAAAGGCGTTTTTTGCAGATGACGTGATGTCTAGAAAATCCAAGAGAAGAATATATATGACAATCTTCAGGAATGACTTCTTGAAACCTGGGATAAGACATCAATTCATTTGCATTGTATATCCCTTTCTACTGCTTAAAAACACTTTTAAAATTTTTTTTTAAATCATGAACGTATGTTACCCGTTGAATTACAAAGAAGGGTAGAACCAGACCAGGGTAGCTAACACAGGTCTTCAGGGCAACATGTACAATTTGGAAAATTAAAATTAAAGAGAAAAAGTCAGACTTAAAAGTTAGCATATATGGAATATTTATGGATGGAATTATGTGCTCTTGTGGGATTTGCTAGAATAATTCAATGGAAAATTGTGTGTGTGTGCGTGTGTGTGTGTGTGTGTGTGTGTCGGAGTGGGGGAGGAATGTGGATTGGTGGTATGTAGATGAAACAAGATAGGTCGTATGTTGAAAAATTTTAAAGCTAGGAGACGGTCACCTGCGAATTGATTACAGTATTGCCTATAAAAAATTAGAAATAAAAGAGTATGACTTTACAGAAAACTTAACGCTGTTGTTGTTATTAGGTGCCGTCAGGTCAGTTCTGACTCATAGTGGCCTTGTAGGACACAGTAGAACTGTCCTATAGAGTTTCTAAGGAGTGGCTGCTGGATTTGAACTGCTGACCTTTTGATTAGCAGCTGAGCTCTTAACCACTGCTCTGCCAGGGCTCTTATAAATATATAGAACTCCATATAAAAACATTTTATGGAGGGATATAAAAGAATATGTAAACTAAGTGAACAAGATGCTGGCTTTCTGAATGGGAAGATGAACTATTGAGTGGATGTCAATTATTTCTGAATTTAATAATACATTTTATACAATTCAAACCAAATCCCATTGAGATTTACTTGGGAGTTCCGGGAGAGGTAATATTGACGCAAAGAATCAAAAGTTTTTCTGAAAGAACAGATTGGTGAAATTACTCACAATTTTTTTTTTTTTTTTTTTTGAGAAACAAAAGCAGCAAGGATTGATTTACTTGGCCATGTATTAAAATGCATTATTATTGTTGTGTGCCTTTGCTGGGTACTTAGTTATGCTCTAACTCTTTTCACCGTCTCCCTAATTGCTAATGGACATAATAGCTACTAATGGACATAAAATAAAGTATGTGCTTTAGGGGGAGATGATTGCCCTCTGAAGAAACCCAGAACTCTCTCTTAGTGAGGTAAAGGAGGAAGGGTTGTTCTCTGGCGCCAATGAATCTAGAATAGCCTGAACACGGGCAATAAATGACTTCCATTGCCTGCAGGGGGCCTTCCACTTTTATTGCTACTTTTTACCTTTTACTACCCCCCTTTTATTGCCCCTTCCCCTGCCTGCTCTCTGTACGTGCTATTTGACACGAAGACATGGCTATCTGATTAGTATTTAATCCCAGAAGAGAGGAACTTAAGGAGTTCTCCTCCCAAAACGTGAACTGGGGCATGCTTGGATATGATCTATCCCTGTGGACAGGAGTGTAACTTTGGGGAACCTAGGCTGATGATGATGTGTGCTATTCTGCTCATCTCTTCCCTGTTTATTCTGTAAGTAATAAATGCTTGTTGATCACGCCCTTGGAAGCGCCTGGTCCATTCTGTGCTCCAAATGGTCCTTCACTAAGAACTTGTGAATATAGTGACATTGCAGCCATTGAGTCAATTCCAACTCATAGTGACCCTATAGGAAGAGTAGAACTGCCCCATAGGGTTTCCTAGGCTGTAATCTTTACAGAAGTAAACTGCTACATCTTTCTTCTGGGGAATGGCTGGTGGGTTCAAACCACCAAACTTTTGGTTAGCAGCCAAACACTTAACCACTGTGCAACCGGGGCTTCTCAAAATGCATTACAAGATACTATAATTAAAACAGTAGGATGCTGTCAGTCAGGACACACGAAGTTATGCTGTAGTAACAAACAACCCCCAGATATGAATGGAATATAAACCAAGATATACTCCTTGCTGCTGATGCATGTCCATCACAGGTTGACTGGAGGTTCTGCTTCACTTCTCCTTAACTCCAGCTGACAGAGTCAGTGGCAGGGGAGAACAGGGATCTGGAAGGTCTCTCACCGGCAAGTAAAGGCTCCAGTCCAGAAAGATCCATATCACTTCTGCTCATAGTTCATTGGCCAGAGCTAGTCACCTGACTCCAAATAACCATAAGGTATCTGGGTAGTGCAATCCAGCTACACTTCTAGAAGTCAACAAGCCAGAAGTTTTAACAAATAGCATTAATGGTTCTACAGATACTGGCAGAAAAAAAAAAAAGGTTATACACACACACACACACACATAATCAGATCTTAATCATATACATATGATTAAGCTAGAGAAGGAATAATTAGCCTTGTTAGTGTTTTAAGGTGCTGCAGAGTAGGTTCCAAATCATAGCTACCTATGTACAACAGAACAAAACACTGACCGGTCCTGTGCCATTCTCATAATCATTGTTATGCTTGAGCCCATTGTTGCATTCACTTTATTTCAATCTATCACATCGAGGGTCTTCGTCTTTTTCTCTGACCCTCTACTTTATGACGTATCATATCCTTCTCCAGGGACTGATCCCTCCCAATAACATGTCCAAAGTATGTGAGATGAAGTCTTGCCATCCTTGCTTCTAAGGAGCATTCTGGCTGTACTTCTTCCAAGACAGATTTGTTCATTCTTTTGGCAGTCCATGGTATATTCAATATTCTTTGCCAATTGGCTTTAAAAGTAATGAAATAAATTCCAGAAGAAAAAGAAAAAAGAAAGGATGTGACCAAACTAAAATTTATTAATGTAAACACACACAGTTATCCATACTTACATAGAAGCCAAACTATTGGCTGAGGAAAATATTGATCACAAATATAGTAACTTAGAGGCTAGTGTTATCTAAAGAGTTTATACAAAACAGCAAAACAAGTCCCACAAGAAAAATGGACAAAATATATGACTGACACAAGAAAAATATACAAAAAAGCTACAAATATTTTGAAAAGTTCAACTTCATTAATAAATGTAAATTTGAAAAACAAGATGTTATTCTTTTACTTTAAAATAATCAGCAATTTTTTTAATTGCCATTTTTAATGAACATTCAGATACTGGCCTGCATGTTCGTTTTTCATGGAAGTGTAAACAAGAGTCACTTTTCTTTTTTTGGCTAGAATTTTTTTAGTGTTCTTTAGATGAAGGTTTACAGAACAAACTAGCTTCTCATTAAACAGTTAGTACACATATTGTTTTGTGACATCAGTTACCAATCCCACCACATGTCAACACTCTCCCCTTCTCAACCTTGGGTTCCCTATTACCAGCTTTCCAGTCCCCTCCTGCTTTCTAGTCCTTGCCCCTGGGCTGGTGGGACCCTTTAGTCCTGTTTTGTTTTATGGGCCTGTCTAATCTTTGACTGAAGGGTGAACTTTAAGGGTGACTTCATTACTGAGCTAAAAGGGTGTCCGGGGCCCTACTCTTGGAGTTTCTCCAGTCTCTGTCAGGCCAGTAAGTCTGGTATTTTTTTGTGAGCTAGAATTTTGTTCAAATTTTTCTCCAGCTCTGTCTGGGGCCCTCTACTGTGATCCCTGTCAGAGCAGTCAGTGGTGGTAGCCGGGCACCATCTAGTTGTGCTGGTCTCAGTCTGGTGGAGGCCATGGTAGTTGTGGTCCATTAGTCCTTTGGACTAATCTTTCCCTTGTGTCTTTGGTTTTCTTCATTCACCCTTGCTCCAGATGAGGTGAGAACAGTGGAGTATCTTAGATGGTCATTCACAAGCTACAAGAGTCATTTTTCTGAAAGAAATCTGACTTTTGAGCCTGTCATTACTTAATTTATAGAAATTAATTCTAGGGAAATAATCATCCATGTGCATAAAAATGTACATATGGATTATATATCATAAAACAATAGGAAAAAAAACTGAGGAAAAAGACTGAGTGTCCAACCAAATGGGGGGAAAAAACAAGTGTCCAACAACAGAATATTTGTTAAATAAATGCCAACATAGGCATACTGTAGCATATCATTGCAGCCCTGTAATAGTCATGTTCATAAAAATATTTAATGACATGGATAGCACACATATTTTAGTGTTAATTTTTTTTTAATGTTAACAAATCATCATAAATTCAATTTTAGGAAAATGCTGGAAGAATATATATAAATATAGACTAAAAGTCTAAAGGGAACTATCAAAGTATTTATTGTGGCTGCCTCTGGAATATAGGCAACTTTTATTTTCTTTCTTTGCTTATGTTTATTTTATATAAAAGGCAAGTATTACTAAAAATAATCAGAAAAATATATTTTTAAAGCAATAAGATATTAAAAGCATTTCTTTTTGTTTAGTGCAACGAGATTCTAAATATTTTTTTGAATGCTCTTAAATGTGTTTGTCTATGGATAAGAGGGGATTAGAAAAATTATGAAGCGCAGGGATGGTGAATATGTTTCACAAGTGCTGTATATCTTTCTTCCTGTGGCAGACATCACAAATCAATCCCAGCACTCTTTCCCGCTATGCTTTCCCACTACGTTCACTATTTCTGCTATATTCTCTAGGCGCAGACACTCTGGAGAGCCTCTGCCAGTCAATCACTTAAAATAATCTCCCATCTCTCATGTTGAAAAAAGCCCTTAAAGTGATAATCTAGAGGCAAGAATTCCCATTTATATCTACCATCTGTTAGAGCCAGTCAGTCCCCTCTCTGAGTCTCGGAACCTGTCTCTGTAAACTGAAGAGTGTGGAAGTCTGCCCCAGTTCTGGGAAATTCTGATCAGTTGTTACGTTTCCCAATACCATCATCCATCCCCCCCAAACTCCTGCCTTACCCAAAGTGGTCTCACAACAAATCATCATATGCTCTGTGGAAATTTCTTTGAGCTCCTAATGCCCAGCTATGCTTAGCATTCTCTCTTTCATACAGATCTGGGTTTCACAACGGTGGCACTATTGACATTTGGGACCTGATAATTCTTTGTTGAAAGAGCAGCGATGGTTCAGTGGTAGCATTCTCATCTTCCATTCCAGAGATCCAGGTTCAATTTCCAGCCAGTTCTCAAGCACAGCTACCACCTGTCTATCAGCAGAGGCTTGTGTATTGCTATGATGCTGAACAGGTTTCAGCAGAGCTTCCAGACTAATGCCAAATGTCCCCTAAGGGGTAGGGTTAACCTCTAGTTGAGGACCACTGCTACAGATCCTTCTTCTCCTCTATAGGAAGAAAGTTGTTGTTGTTGTTAGGTGCCGTTGAGTAGGTTCCGATTCACAAGGACCCCACGTTCAACAGAAAGAAACACTGCCTTGTCCTGTGTCATCCTCACAGTTGTTGATATGTTTGAGCCCACTGTTGCAGCCACCATGTCAATCTCTCTTGTTAAGAGTCTTCCTCTTTTTTGCTGACCCTCCACTTTACCATACATGACGTCCAGGGACAGGTCCCTCCTGATAACACGTCCAAAGTATGTGAGACAAAGTCTCACCATCCTTGCTTCTAAGGAGCATTCTGGCTGTACTTCTTCCAAAACAGATTTGTTCGTTCTTCTGGCAGTCCATGGTATGTTCAATATTCTTCGCCAGCACTATAATTCAAAGACGTCAATTCTTCTTCAGTCTTCCTTATTCTTTGTCCAGCTTTCCCATGCATAGGAGGCAATTGAGGATACCATGGCTTGGGTCAGGTGCCCCTTAGTCCTCAAAGTGACATCTTTGCTTAGTGACATCTTTGCTTTCGAACACTTTAAAGAAGTCCTTAGGAAGAAAGTAGTTCTTTTAAATTCTGAGCTTTGCTGAAGGTCACCCCTCAGCAGGGGTTCTGGAAATACTTTCCACTTTAAAGTAGACCTCTCTTTGTGGACAAGACCATGGCCCTGAGGGTCTGGAGTGCGGACCTTCGAGATGTGACCTGTTGTGCCCTGCTCTACCTACTGTACACACAGCACAGCTGCCAGGCGGACCAGAGCCTTCCACCAGGAGTGTAAATCACCATGCGGGGCTGGCTGGGCACTTAGCATAATGGAGTGATTGACAGGTAGATATTTACACCCAGCTGACTAAAGGGACAAATCAATCAGCTAGTGGCAGTGCAGAAAGAGGGGTGGTGGGTGGGAGGAATTAACAGGGTTGAGCTGGTCAGGGACCATGTGGCTCCCTATGGGTACCACGGAAGATTCTGGCAAGTTTTCTTCCAGATTCCTGCCTTGAGACCTTCATAATATGACTTCCTTGCAGCTTCATGGCTCCCCTATCTGTTATCTTACAGAAAGTCGGCCTCACGCGCAGAGCAGCCCGTTTTGCCACCTGCCTGTGAGAAAACTGAGGCCCAGGGAAGTGAAGCGAGAGTCCAACCGCTGATGACCAAGTCAGGCTGGCCGACTTATGTTCCGAGGGTTTAGTTCTTCAGATTAAACAAAGGGATAAAATGCATGCCAGTTTTGTCAGAGCCAAAATGATTTCTAACTTTCACTTCATCATTTTGGGCTGAGGGGGATGTAACTCAATTAAAGACAGAAACATTAAATACACAGTAAAACCATCACACGTCCAGGATTTACAGGGGTATTGATTAACACCATCAGTAAAGTATTTACCTTAATCAATAGGAAAAGGTGATTTAAATGTTTAGGTGTCTCCTGCACTTCTGTCAGCCAAGGTACCTTTAAAAGCATGCATTTTATGAGATCCATGCCTTAGTCCCCCCCGCCTCCCCACCCCCGTTGAATGTCCCTTAGCAAAGTGAATTATTAGGGCTGAATTTCCCACCCACCTACCCACCCCCACCGCCTGACCCCTTCCCTGTGATCCATATTGCAGGTTGGGTTTTCCTAAAACAGGTGCTGAGATGGAGTTTCAGGTACAAGATTGTTTTCTTAAGACTAAGCTCCTGCGAAGGGAATGGGAGGAAGCAGGACTGAGCACAGGCAGAAGTGTTCACTGTGATGCCAAGCTCAGGACTTACTGGAGAGCAAGCCTTTTGCTAAGTTCCAAGGGAGGTAAATAAACCAGGGTTGTCTCTGAAGTAATTTTGCAGGTATCTTTTGTTATTCAGGATAAGGTAGTTAATGAGACTCTTCCCAAAGTGTGTACTCAGAATCTATAGGAATCCTACCCCACCCCTACCCTGTGGGACTGTTGGGTCCTCCTCTTCCTTGTTGTTAGCTAGTGTGAAGCTGTTCTCCCACTCACAGTGCCCTCGTGCGCAGCAGAATGAAATACTGCGAGGTCCTGCGCCAACCCCATGATCAGCTGCGGATCGATCAATCGTTGTGATCTGTAGGGTTTTAGTTGGATGATTTTAGAAGTAGATCACCAGGCTTTTCTTCCTACTCCCTCTTAGGTCTCTGGAAGCTCCGTGGAAACCTGTTCAGTATTATAGCCACATGCAACACATGAGGTGACTGGCCAGGAATTGAACTTGGGTCTCCTGTATGGGAGGTGATAATTCTACCACTGAACCACCAATGCCCCTTTGTCCTGTTTCTTGCCCAGCTTTGAGAACTCTCCTGGAGCCTGTCTCCATCTCTGAGTACTGACTAAGGGCCCTTCACACAGCCCATGGCTGCTGTCAGACTACCTGGTGTGTGCTGACTTCTCCCTCTCAGCCCCACTCACCAGAAAGCTGGTATTCCAGCCTGGCCTGGGCAGTTGCCCTTCCTGCAGGCATCCCCTCTTGTGAGCTGCCCAAGTACGAGGGTCTCAGCTTACAGAGAGGGAGTATAGCCAAATGGTTAGGACCCCAGACCCAGGAGCCATACTATGCTTCCCATCTTATTTCTGCTGCTTGCTACCCTTGGACACATTCCTTGACCTCTCCATGGCTCCATCTCTGTATCTGTAAAATGGGGATAAAATAGTAAAATCATTATATACATATTGCATTAATTCATACAAAGTGCTTAGAGCAGTACTCAGCATGGGGTAGGGTCTTTGTACGTGTTAGCTTTGCTTGGTGTTGAGCCCCTGCCTGCCCCTGGAGAAAGACACTCAGAGAGTTAGGACAGGCTCTCTTCCACAGAAAAAGCAGAATATAACTTTGGAGAAGGAAGCTCAACCTAGAAGACACATCAAGCTTTAGAGCAGGGAGCTAGGATTCCAAAATGCAGCCCCTCCATGACCAGAGGAAACTTAGAATTCTTCCCACACTTTGACCACAAAGGCCTGCACCCCCCAGTCCCCATCATCACCTCTCTAACCTGGCTTCCCTCAGCCCCTCCACCAGAGGGGCCCCCACTGCTGGTGTGTCTCCTCAGTCCCTTCTGGCTTTGCAGGGGAGGGCTGGAGTTGTCTTGATCTCTTTTCCTTTTAAGCTCGTTCTCTCTATTTGAAATACGTCTTTAATGTAAGCCACATCAAATCCTTTTGGGAAGTAGGAAGCGTAGACATCATAAATAAACACATTTGGATTAACTGGGGAGCAGGCCAGGGAGAAGGCAGAAAGATAGAATATTTTTTTAAGTGGATGCAGCTTTATTACTCTCAAGTGTTTACAGTGACTCTTCCGGCTCTGCCATTCTATGAATCTAACTGCTGACAAATTATTCTTAAGTTGAGGTCCTGCTGGGACTGCTTTGTTGACTAAATTAGAGGACAGGCTTCCATACTAATTGTAGGCCAGCAGTTGCTACTAATTACAAAGGGATCTTTGCTATTTATCATAAGGAGGTTGAAGCAGGCTCTGCTTCACTCCTAGTCTTGTTCAGTAAGTGCTGGCTCAGGCGACCTTGACTTCATGGGTTCAGCAAGGTCCCTGCTCAGCAGGGGCAGCCCCTTGGCTCTGGGTTCTTAGCCCAGGCATCTGAGGCTGTGGTCAATGGCCTTTGAGGAGCCCTGTGCACATTTCCTTTTTTTCTGTGTACTGCAGTGCCAATGGTTCACACTCAACTACTAACCTAAAGGTTGGTGGTTCCAACTTAGCAACATGAAGGAAGAAAGGCTTGGTAATCTGCTTCCATAAAGATTACAGCCAAGAAAACCCTATGAAGCAGTTCCGCTCTGTAGCACATGGGATTGCCATGAGTCGGAATCGACTTGATGGCAATGAGATTTTTTGGGTTTTTTTGCACACTAATAGAGGAGGGGAAAGTAGTGGGGAAACAGGGAGCCAGCAGCCATGTTTGTAGGTGTGACTTACCCCGTTTCATTCATTCAACATTCATTAATCATAACAGACAGCTAGGCACTGGGGATACAGCACTAAATAAAATGGACAGAGATCCCTGTCCTCATGGAGTTTACCTTCTATTGGGAAGGCATAGATATAAGCAAGTATACAAATAAGATGATACGAGATAGTGGTAAGTAAGTGGTATGGAGACAATGAGATCAAAAGCAACCAGGGATTGGGGGGTGGTGGCAAACTGTGATTAGCCAAGAAGAGAGGAGGGTGACTTGAACACAGATGGTGGTGGTGTAGATGGAGAGAAGTGAATGGATTTGACTGATATTTTGGTTGTAGAACTTGCTCGATTTGATGACAGGTAGGGTGAGGGGTGGGGGTATGGCAGGGATGAAGTATGACACTCAAGTTTTCAGCCTGTATGTGTGTGGATGATGGTGCTAATGACCACACTGAGGAAGGAGAAGTGACAGGTTTAAGGGGAGAGTCCAGATTCCCCATAGAGAGGCACAATTCCAGAGGCTGTAATAGGCCAATCACTTGTCTCTCCCAGGAATTCGAGGTTGGGACACACACACACTACTGAAACAGTGCTCAATGTGGATGACTGTGCAAAGCCAGGGTGGTGACATGCCAGCCCGTGGACAAAGGCAGCAGCAGAGAAAGCCATTCTGCAGAGGGAGGGAAGAATGAAGATGTTGCTCAGGGAGCTGAGAGATGAAGACTGTGTGGCCTTCCGGGGGACAGCATCTGCCTTGGTGTATGATGGCTTCCAGTTCTGCTCCCTGATCCCCAGAAGCCCAATCCTCCTTCCTGCTTTGGGTTCTATGGTCAATTGATTGTGCTTATGGACTCTTCCTGTAGTCATCCTTTGCCCTGTCACTTCGTAGTATCCTCCCATTTGACTCTGGGCTTGGTCACAACCCTCTTTTGACCAATGGGATGTTAGTAACAGACATAGCAGAAGCTTGAAGTAGCACTTGAGCATATCCAGGAAGACTACTGCTGCTCAGCCTCCACCATAAGAACATGCCCAGGCTAGCCTGTTGGAGGATAAGACACATGCAGAACAGCTGAGTCACCCAATCTTCCCAGCCAAGGCCATGCTAGATCAACTGACCTGCAGTCACATGACCCCAGACATGTAAGTAAGCCGAGCTTGAACCAGAAGCACTGCCCAGCTGAACCCAGCCTAAATCTCATCAGCCCAAATCATGCTTTTCTCTTTAATGTTTTCAGTGATTTTGTTACACAGCATTACTGTGGCAATAGCTACTGATACAGGTTTCATAAAATGCCTCCACAGACTTTGGATAAAGTCCTATTTTTTTTGCTTAAGTTCGGTTAAGTGGGTTTCTACCACTTAACCGCTGTAACCAAGCAATCCCTGCCTCAAGTAATAGAGGCCATACAAGGCGACCACACCTCACTGCATGCTGGTATCTGCAGATGGAGGAACTGCAGTGGAATGATCTCAGCTTCTCAATGGGGGAGAAAAAACACTGGGGGTGGAGTGGAGAGAGCCCTGTGATCAAAGCCCTCGAGGGAGAAGAAGTATTTAAATATTTTATGAACTTTCTCTTCTCTCTCATTATTTAAACAACAATAAATGTAACATATCAATTTACATTATGATACTTTTATTACATTATAATCAGGTGCCAAGTGGTTAAAGATTTATGAAGAGATATTATTAGAAGGGCAATAATGAGGATTAATGGGCAGTGGGTGGAACCACTTAAAGGTGAGAGGAGACTCATCAGAGGTTGTTGTTAGGTGCCATCCAGTGGATTTTGACTCATAGCGACCCCATGTGATGGAGTAGAACTGCCTCATAGGGCTTTCTAGGCTGTAATCTTTACAAAGCAGATTGCCAGGTGTTTCTTCCATGGAGCCACTGGGTGGGTTCAAACTGCCAGCCTTTTGGTTAGCAGCCAAGCACTTTACTGTTAAACCACCAGGGCTCCTACCTGGTAGCAAAATGAGGTATATGGAGACCACAAAGTCTAAAGTGAAGAAATGTACAGAAGGAAGCAACGTATAGCTCACAAGTAAGTGCAACGGATGTGGAGCAGGGTGTCAACTCCCAGCTCTGTCACATCTTAAGTGTGTGATCTCAAGAAAATCACCTACTACCTCTAAGCCTCAGTGTGCTGATCTCTAAAATGGGGAGAATACCCATTCAATGCACTTCACAGGGCCACGGTAAGGATTTTATTGTATCAAGGAAGTAAGCACTCAATTTGCTAGTTGTTTTGTTATTATTTTTAATCGTGTTACAATTATTATTACTCAAAGTAAAATTTTAAATCCTTGAAATGCTCGGGCTGCTTGCTTTTACTGAGGTGGAATCTAAAGGTCCATTTATAATTGTTGTGTTTGTGAAAAACAAAACTGCAACTCCTTGAATAGTAATTAATGCCACATGAACTTGAATCATCAGCTACTGAAGAGGACCTGAGGCCTGGGCCCATTCACCCACTCTCCTTGTGTCCATGCACAAGTTGCCTAAACTTCAGCAATCTCGATCTCCTCATCTGTATAATGGGGTTAAAGTCATCTGTCCCATAGTGGTGAGGACCAAATGTGGTAATATGGGACAGAGCAGTGAAATCAAAATTTCAAATGCAAGCAGTATTTCTTTGGAATATTTTTGTTAATATATAAAATACAGTAGAGAAATCCAAAAAAGACCATGATCTCTGGAATCAGAGTCATGGATTTGAATCCTTTCTTTACCACCCATGTTTCCTTGAGTAAGTGACTTAACCTCTCTCAGGCTCAGTTTCCTCATCTGTGAAATGGGGGTACTTCTAGCACCCACCTCACAGGACAGTCCTGAGGCTTCAGTGAGGTGGTTCCAGGAATATCCTACCCCAATAACCGGACACGAGTTTCCAGAAAATTTAGAGGAGGCCCACAGGGTAATTTTGGACTTGTTTGGAAAGAACAGTGTGGAGTGTTGAGCAATAAAGGCACACTTCATCTGAGCAAGACTAGGCCAGGTTAAGGAGACCCTCCCCCAACCCTGAAAGAATTTACACACACACCATGACACGTATAAACTCTTGCTCCCTTGGTGTGTGACATCAATTAAGCAGGGTGAGTTAGAAAAGCAAGAACATCCAGTTCTAAGAATCAGTTTTTATGTTGTCGTTAGGGACCCTAGATGACAGAGTAGAACTACCCCCCAGGGTTTCCAAAGAGCAGCTTATGGATTCAAAATGCAGACCCTTTGGTTAGCAGCCAAGCTCTTAACCACTGCATTACCAGGGCTCAAGTGACGCCAAAAATGACTGTCTATAAAATTTTTGTTCAGTGATTCAGCAGAAATTTATTATTTTTTATAAAAATATCCCTGTGGTTAGTTATAACAGCAAACACGTTTTTCGTAAGCCCAACTTGCATGTATCAATATACCTTCAAGGCTAAAACTCTTATGTTAATTTGCTTTTTGAACCTTCTAATGCGCTCAGGTCAGAGCTGTCGTTACCCAATTACAATAACGCTTCAAATCACATGGTTTCGTCTGCATGCGCTACAAGCATGAGATACTGCTTCTGCTGCTGCCGGTGTTTTTATAGTCACGGATTTTGTCAAATTTTCTGGTGTTTTAGCTACAATACTGTGGTAATTAGTATCTGTGAAGCTACATCAATAACTTTTTTGAGGATGAAATAGTAATTAAAGGAAAAGAAGGAGAAAAATCAAAAAAAGGCTTCTGCTCAGTTACTAATAATGTAAGTAATAGTGTTGTAATTGGATGTAGAAAGATTTTACAAAACATTTTGTTGTTAATATTCATATAATCTAAGAAATGCATTGAAGCAATTTATAACTATATTTATCATATGTTATTCTATTATTAAAATTGATAATTAACATTACTAAGGATTCTGTATTGTTTTGTAAGGGAGGAGATCTATGGGGGAGTGACACCATGAGTTACCTCACTGGGTGACACCAACCCCAGTGACAACACCACCTCAAGTCCTCTTCACTTTGAGCAAGCAAGGCTGTGTCATCCGCATATCCAAGGTTGTTAATAAGTCTTTCTCCAGTCCTGATGCCATGTTCTTCATATAGTCCAGCTTATCAAATTATTTGCTCAGTCTACAGATTGAATAACTATGGTGAAAGGCTACAACCCTGACACACACCTGTTCTTATTTTGAACCACGCAGTTTTTCAAACAAATGCCTCTTGGTCTATGTACAATGACATGGAGTTCAAAAACCAAAAGGGAAGAACACACTCAGCATTTCTCAAGCTGAAAGAGCTGAAGAAAAAATTAAGCCTTGAGTGGCAACATTGAAGGATGCTATGGGCAAAATATTGAATGATGGAGGAAGCATCACAAAAAGATGGAAGGAACACACAGAGTCATTGTACCAAAAAGAGCTGGTCGACAATCCACCACGTCAGGAGGCAGCATATGGTCAAGAACCAATGATAGTGAAGGACGAAGTCCAAGCTGCGCTGAAGGCATTGGTGAAAAACAAGGCTCCAGGAATTGGTGGATACCAACTGAGATGTTTCAGCAAACAGATGCAGCACTGGAATTGTTCACTCGTCTATGTCAAGAAATTTGGAAGACGAGCTACCTGGCCAACCAATTTGAAGAGATCCATATTTGTGCCCATTCCAAAGAAAGGTGATCCAATAGAATTCAGAAATTATTGAACAATATCATTGATATCACACCAAGTAAAATTTTGCTGAAGATCATTCAAAAATGGTTGCAGCAGTACATTGACAGGGAGTTGCCAGAAATTTAAGCCGGATTCAGAAGAGGATGTGGAGTGAGGGATATCATTGCTGATGTTAGATGGATCTTGGCTGCAACCAGAGAATACCAGAAAGATATTTACCTGTGTTTTATTGACTACATAAAGGCATTCTACTGTGTGGATCATAACAAATTAGGGATAACATTCTGAAGAATAGGAATTCCAGAACACTTAACTGTGCCCATGGGAAAGAATCAGTAGCACCTACTAAAGATCACACCCAAAACCAAACCCAAACCAGGTGCTGCCAAGTTGATTCCAACTCATGGTGACCCCATGTGTACAAAATAGAAACTTTTTGGAAGCAGATTACCAGGGCTTTCTTCTGAGGCTCCTCGGGGTGGGTTCAAAACACCAACCTTTTGGTTAGTAGTTGAGCTTAAGCTTAAGTACAGTAGTTGACTTTTCAACACCCAGGAACTCCTAAAAGATTAAATAGGTATAACAAAATATTATCTTAAAATTAAAATTCAAGTCTGTGGGAAATTAATTCCAACAACATTTCTAGACCATTTCTAATGCCAAAACAGGCGTCCCTGGCAAGCTCTAAAGCAGTGGTTCTCGTGGGGTCCCCGGACCAGCAGCACCAGCATCACCAGGGACCTCATTAGAAATGCAAATTCTCAGGCCCTACCTCAGATCTCTGGAATCAGAAAGCCGGGGTGGAACCCAGCAGTATGTCTTTTAATGAATCCCCCAGGTAATTGTGATGGCACACATTTGAGAACCACTGCCATAAAGGAAAGGGACAGATGCAACTGAGAAACATGTTTGCCTTTATCCTTCAGCTCCAGCCCAGGTCCTACCCCCACCCCCAAGCAGTGATTGTGGTTGGGTCCTTCTTTCTGTCTTCCCTTGTCACATTTACAAATTGTCTTTCTCTTTTTCAAAATTGATCACAACCCAGTTTGATGTCTCAGTTTCTACATCAAACCCTTTGGACAAAAGTGGATTTGTCAGAGTTGCAGGCACCCCCGAGAATTGTCTCTGTTGTTTTCCTGCCGAGCCCCGGGCTTTATGACACCGTTCTGCCTGTGTTACCGAATCATAATCAATCATCATTGTCAGCATTAACTTTGAGTATTTACCCTGTAGGTGCTTTATGTGGATTGTTTCCAATGTGGGTTGACATCTGTCAAAAGGGGATGATTCTTATGTGGTAGGTGCCATGATCATCCACTTCTGACAGATGGGGAAACCAAGGCACATAAAGGGGAAGATAGTATCTGGAATCACAGAGCTAGTAAGCAGCAGAGCTGGGACCTGAGCTGGTGTAGTCTGTGTCTAGAGTCTGCACTCTTTCTTTCCATGCTGTGTGGCCTTCTGGTGAGCTTTTGTACTAGTGAATTAGGAAGAGCAGTGGATTCTTAGGACAAGAACTTAGACACAAGTCTTGACTCTGTTACTAATCAGATAAGATATTGGGCAAAACCCTTCAGTTCTTAACACTTAGTTGGTCCATCTACAAACTGAAGGTACCAATTTCTGCCCATCTTTCCTCCTAGGGTTGCTACCGGAGCATCAAAGGAGACAATGCATTTAAAGATGCTTTGTAAGCTGAAGAATGCCAGGTGAATGTAAGAGGTTGTTATTCTCATGGGATGCCCAAGACTACGGTTGGCTGGTCATCCTTGGTAAAGGTGGCTAGTGGCCATAATTACTTCCACAGAACTAAGAAACAGATAGCACTGGTTTCTTACTCTAAAATCACACCCGCCAGCATTCCCTACTCTGTCTATGGAGGCTGCACCTCAACACCCCAACAGGAATTGTTTAATGAGATGACTAACTTTCCCCTGGGGTGAGTCTGAGGGTCAAGTGTTGCATTTTTCACTTGCAAAAGACAAAGCCAGGAGTAGCGTGGACTTCAGGCACAGTTTGATTCAGGCTCAGTGTCAGCAGGAACTGTCTCTTGGTTCTGCTCCACATGGGTTGACTCCATCCTCAGCTGACTCTGGGAGTTTCAGGCTCATACAGTCCAATGCCAGTTCAGAGGAAGAGAGATCTCTCCTCTGATAGCTCAAACAAAAGCCCCAGGATTGAATCAGGTTGGCCCAACTTGGGTTATGTGTCCATTTCTAAACCAAACATTACAGCAAGAAGGATGGAAAAAGCTGAGTGGCTGAACCTCCTCTCCTGGAGCTCTAAAGCACGTGAACCAAGAGTAAAGTAGAGGTGAGTTCCTCTAGAGAAAAATCCAGGTTCCTTGCCTTGAGAAGGCACAGGAAACAGCAAAAATATTACAAATGATACTTTCCAAGACCTCACCAATTCCCTCCCTGTGGTTAGGTGATTCAGGCTGAGGCAGCTCCCTCTCCTTCCCAAGCAGGTCTTTCTGTGCATAGCTCCTGGCTCTGGGAAGAGTGCTTCCAGTAGGGAAGCTCAGAGCAGAACCTGGACACATTCGAGTAAGAGGCCTTTGGGAGCTTACAGCAGCCAGCAAGAAGGAGAAGGTCCTTTGAGAGGGCCCCACAGCCACACAGCTGCTTGACAGGGCGGATGTGTGTCCTGGCCTTCGGAAGGTGGCACCAAGAAGGATAAACAGAGTCTGTTTTTCCTTCTTTCTCTGTCACTGTAATCCAGAAATAAACACACCCTCAGATGCCCTCTCAGTATCTTCCCAAAGCCACAATCGGTTTCTTTATCTCCTCCTTGGGATTTCCTGCTTCTTTTGCTGGACTCTCTGTGGGTGTCTGTATGTATGTGTTCTCTTAGAGATCACAACTTTCAGCAGTATTTTCCAAAGTGTGGGATGTGTGAGCTACAGGATAATTTGGGGTGGCACACAAACTTTTTTTACTAGTTTGTATCTATCTAAAGATGCACTGGAAAAATATTACAAGTGTTCTAACAATGCTGTCGTTAGCTGCCATTACGCAGACTCCAACTCGTGGCAATCTTGTGTACAACAGAATGAAATACTGCTTTGTCCTGAGTCGTACTCACAGTCACCAGCATGTTCAAGTCCATCCTCATGGCTATTGTGCCAATCCATCTCACCGAGCGTCTCCCATGCCCTCGTTGGCCCTCTCCTTCACAGTACATGATGTCCTCCTCCAGTGATTGAGCCCTCCCGAGGATGTGCCCAAAGCAAGTGAGTCGGACAATGTTCTGTTGTGATCCGTAAGGTTTTCATTGGCTAGTTTTTCAAAGTAGATCTCTACGCCTACTTCCTAGTCTGTCTCAGTCTAGAAGCTCCACTGAACTCTGTCCACCATGGATGACCGTGCTAGTATATGAAATACTGGTGGCGTAGCTTGCGGCATCATGGCAACATACAGCTACCACAGAACAGCAGACTGACAGACGGGTGGTGGGTTATAATGATAGCTAGCTTCATTGAGTGCTTACTCTATGCCAGGCATTGTTCAAGGATCTTCCATATACTAACATTTAATCCTCATGACAACTATAGGGGAAAGTTACTCTTACTACAGATGAGAAACAGAGGCACAGAGCAATTTAGTAACTTGCTCAAGGTCACACAGCTAATGAGTAGTGGAGCCAGAACTCTGACCTAGACAGTTTGCGCCAGAGCCAAGCTCTTAACCATACCATCCAACTGTGATTTCACAATAATCATGATAGTGATATCAAGTGCCCTTTTCCAGTTAACTTAAATAAAATATAGAAAGTCAATTTGCAGCCCTGGTTGTACAGTGGTTAAGAGCTCAGTTGCTAACCAAAAGGTCGGCAGTTTGAATCCACCAGCCACTCCATAGAAACACTATATGGGGCAGTTCTACTCCATCCCATAGAGTTGCTATGAGTCAGAATCAACTGGACAGCAATGAGTTTGGTTTATTTAGTAAATTATGGAAAAGCTTGTTTGGGGATGTGCTGAAACTTTTCTAGGTAGTGATTTGCTTGATATTTGTCAGCTATGAGATTTAAGCCCTCTGGGAAGTCACCTAACTCCTCTGAGCCTCAACTCTTCATCTGGGAAACGGGGAGAAAAGCTCTTGCCCTGTGGACTGTGCAAGGCTGACAGAAGGCTGAAATGAGAGTATCTATTAAAGTCCTTTGTAAGCTATGAAGTGAAGTGTTTTATGTAATTTATTTACTCCCCTTGTCCACAGGCACTAATCAAATTCTGTTGTATACTACTGGCATTGTCCTGTGTATTCATTATCTACTATTGCTGCATAACAAATTACCCCAAACCTTAATGACTTAAAACAATAAACATTTATTATCTCAGAGTGTCTGTTCTAATTCATTCTCCCAGAGGGGCACCTTTGTCTACATTTCTCAAAGGCACAGTACCGATCAGCAGCAAGTCTGGGCAGAAACCCCTTTGAGATGGGATAAGAGCAATGTGCCCTCTCCCCCAGAAAAAAGCACAGAGTCATACAACTTTGTGCCTGATTTTAGGGGTTCGGAGACTCCCCTAGAGGCCACTGGTGCACTCACTAGGGGTCAATGGACTTCAGCTTAATAATGACAAGTTGTATAGGTTAAACACAGAGATACCATATAACCTAGCACTTCCACTCCTAGTTATACATGCAAGAGAAATGAAAACATATGTCCACACGGAAACATGTACAAGAATGCTCATCGTTGGCATTATTCATAACAGCGCAAAAGTGAAAGCAACACAAAGGCCCATCAGCTGACGCATGGACAAATAAAATGGGAGGTATTCATACAATGGGGTATTATTCCTCCATAAAAAGGAATGAAGCCCAGATACATATGCGACAATATGGATGAACCTTGAAAACATTATGCTAAGTGAAAGAGTCCAGTCACAAAAGACCACATATTGTATAATTGTATTTATATGAAATGTCCAGAATAGGTAAATCTAGAAACACAGAAAATAGATTCGCGGTTGCTAGGGCTTGGGGAAGGGAGAAATGGGGAACAACTGCTAATGGGTACAGGGTTTCCTTTTGTGGTGATGAAAATGTTCTAAACTCAGGGGTGATGGCTGTACAATTCTGTGAATATACTAAACCATTGAACTGTACAATTTAAAGGGATGAATTATATGAGATGTGAATTATACCACAATAAATCTGTTTTTAAAGGCATTGAAAAATATGTGTAGATATTTCCCCCCTCCAAGAGATGGGGGCTTAATTTCCCTCCCCTTGAGTGTGGGCTGGACTTAGTGACTCAATTCCAAAGAATAGCATATGGAAAGGGAAAAACAGCAGCTTTGCAGTGGAGCTAACCGGCAGAGATCAGTAGTGATGAGTCTTGTTGACACCATGTACCCTCTGATGAGATTTGATGAGAAGGCACCCCTTCTCTGTGATGTTCTTCTCCAAAACCCCTAACTCCTGTCTAATCATGAGAAAACACAGACAAACCCAAAGTTAGGCACATCCTACAAAATACCCAATCGGTACTCCTGAAAACTGCCAAGTCATGAAAAGCAAGGGAAGTCTGAGACACTGTCACGGATGAGAGGGAACTACGGAAACGTGATGACTGAATGTGACACACAGTGCCATTCAGTATCCTGAATGGGATACTGGAACAGAAAAGGACATTCTTGGAAAAACCACTGAAATCCAGACAATGTGTGGCCCTCAGTCCATAGTAATGTACCGATGTTGGTTTCTTGGTTGTGATAAACATACCATGGTTTGTAAGATTTTAACATTAGGAGAAATTGGGAGAAAGGTATACTAGAACTCTCTGTGCTATCTTTGCAACTTATCTATAAATCTAAAATTGTTCCAAAATAGAAAGTTTTGAGAAATGCATTGAATTATTCCTCGTGGGGGAAAAACAACTTTATTAGACTTCCTTACTCTTAGTTCATGGTTTAATGTCTGCATATATAATAAATATAGATAATGTATATAACGAATATATGTATATATAATGTATGTAAACATAATCTTTTTACTTTTAGCCACATGTAGGGGTAAGAATTCCTCTTACTGGACCTCAGGGGCAGAAGGTTGAGTTAATTTTATCTCTCAGTTCATGATGCATTACCATTGTTGGTCTGGACAATGCCTCGTTCATCATATTTATTTGATTATCTGGTTATTCCCATCAACCCCCATTTCCCTCCTCCCCCATAGGCAACGCTTCTAATGTGTATCTTCATAACTGCATATGTCCTTAGAAAACGTGCATTGTTGGGTTTTGTGTATGTGTATTTAATTTACATAAATAACATCTTGCTACATATCCCATTCTCTGTCTTACTTATTTTCACATAACACCATGAACTGAAACTCCGGCCACACTGCTGTGTGTACAGCGAATCTGCTGCTTATACCTGCTTTATAGTTCTCCATGGTGAGCATTCTCAATTTTCCCAGGACAGACCTCCAGATTGTTTCCAAGTCCCTGCCAACAGAAAATATGACGCGATGCATTTCCCCTTGATCTCCCCTTAGGGATCTGTCTAGGAATTTCTTTGGGATATACATCTAGGGTAGAAAAGCTGGGCCTTGGGTTATACATATATTTAATTTGACCAAATGCTGCTTATTACTTTCAGAATCATCTTACCAGCGTGACTCATGTCATTAGTTGCCGTCCATCAGCTCTAACTCCTGGCGACCTTATGCATGAAAGAAACATTGCCTGGTCCTCACGGTCTTCATGATTGTTGGCATGTTTGAGCCCATTATTGTGGCTATTGTGTCAATCCATCCCATTGGAGGTGTTGTTTCCTTCATTTTCGCTGGCGCTCTACTTCACCAGACATGATATCCTTTTCTAGTGACTGGTCTTTCCTGATGTGTTCAAAGAAAGCAACAAGGAACATTTTGGTTGTATTTCTTAAGACTAATTCATTCATTCTTTTGGCAGTCCATTGTATAGTCAACATTCTTCGCCAGCACGAATGCATCAACTCTTCTCTGTCTTCCTCACCGGCATGGCAAGAAAGTCTTTCTATCCCACGCCCCCACAGCGCCATAATGTTTCCCGTGCTTACTTCCTCTACAGATTGTGATATGGTCCTGATCTGCGGACTGAGAGGCATCTGGGAAAGAGCGTCCTAATAATTACTAATACGTTTTGAGCAACTGCTTTCAACCAGGCCCTGTTCCAAGCTTGATGTGTGGGAGCTACTGTAATTCTTAACAGCACTCTTTCAGTTAAGTACTGTTACCATCTCAGATTTACAAAAGAGGGAATGGAGGCACAGAGAGGGAAGGTGACTTGCCCAGGGTCACTCAACTGTAACCACTATGTAAACACTCAACTGTAAGCACCCGACTATAACCCAAGGGCCTGTGAGTGCCCAGAGCCAACCCAGGCTCCATGAGTCTGCCATTCCAGCCTGTTCCCCAGCCTGGCCACATGGGCTTGGGATCCCTGATTGTCATTTGTTTAATTCGAGGCATAATTAAAACATAAGCCCCACTCACAATAGTATTAGTAACTCGTATCTTTCTGAGTCCAATTAAGGCATCTTTTCTGCCCCAAGTGGGTCCTGGGGTGGTTAGAAACTTATTCTGAGGTCCCTGAGACATGTGGATGCTTCCCACCTTTGCCCCAATTTATAATGAAAGGAAGCTGGACGGCACGAAAAAATGGCTGTACAACTAACAGGGGCAGGAACCACCACCCATCCCAGCCACTGCACCACCGAGTGCCGGTCAATAGTGCTTTATTAGGAGGCCTAATCAATGTGCAGCAGGCAGACCCAGCCAATCAGGCTTATCGGCTGCCGGAGAAGAGCAGGAAGCCCTCTTTTCCTCCTGGTTGTTTTCCTGCTCCATGGAAGAAGTCAGTTCCCATTTTTTATCTCTGGATTCCCACCAAACCAGCTCAGTGGGGAGGGCGTGCTGACAGAAAGCAGGTTTGAACTATCTCACTCCCCCTGAGCCTGGGGTCAGGTCAGACGGCCCTTAAGGCCAGGCTTGCAATGGGATGGGAACAGCCCTTCCATTGGCTTCTTGGCAAAGAGAATAGACTGGTCAGGGCTGGCCAGGCCAGCACCTCTGTCCTCTTCATCCCTTCATCCTCCCTACAGACCTGAGGAATTTCCCACTGGGCTCCTAAAGTATCGCCTCGGCAGACAGGGGTGGGGGCAGGGAGAACCGGCTCTAGTTTGGGCAGTTTGAAATATCAATTTCATAGCAAAAAGGCAGCCTCCATCGGCAGCATTTTAACGTTTAACTGAGGCTGATTGTACACTGGCAAATAGTGTATTTATCAGCTGCATCTGTCTTGGCTCCTGCTTTCACCTTCCAAAGAGATAAATTACTGGGACAGATAAGGATCCAGCTTTCAGGGCGATCAAATGAACACCAGGAGTCCTCAGCATAGGAATGGTTTGTGAAACCCGGCTCCTGCCCACTTCAGTGAGCCAACTAAGAAGGTGTTCTTTGCCAAGAATGTAATGGCCACACCACTTGTTGGCCTTTTTCCCCCCTTGGTACATTACACGGGAGCAAGAGAATTTGCTTTTAAAGTATCTTTTGCAGTCGCTTCAAATAAATCACTCAGCAATTCCTGGTGCTTGTTGTGGTCAGTGGTGTTGATCCAGGATGAAAGGACGGGCTGGTTTCAGGGCTGGATTTCCCATCAGGGGCAGTCTAATAGTAGCCGGTGAATCAAAAGTACAGCAAAACAAGATGGTGGCCTCCAAGCCAGCGAGCATGGGTTGCTGCCCGTGGGGTGGCACAGACTCTCCTGACCTTAGCCAGGATTTCATAGTAGTTTTCTGGAGTGGCTACATGGATTCCCCAGTTCATGATGAAGAACCAGTCTTCAGGGCTGCGCATTCCAGTTATTAAACTGATTTAATGGTGTATAGCCTCGAGATCCTTAATGAAAGATTTATAGACAAGAAAATCAGAGCTTTAAGAAAACCTCTCCATCCCCTGGGGAACGAGGAGGGTGTTTCAGTCTCTGTACAGTGTTGCTGGCCTGAGTTCAGGGAAGACTCATGAAATGTTTCAAGGGCTGGAGTATCTAGTACTTTCCCTTAGAGGCTCTCCCCTAATTGAAGTGCTAGCCCTGGTCAGTCAGGACTGTCTCATATTTGTCCTAAATGTTCTTCTTTTTCATTTAGGCCATCTAACCAAATCAAAAACCAAACCAGTTGCCTTTGAGTCAATTCCAACTCACGGCAACCATGTGTGTTGCAGAGTAGAACTGTGTTCCATAGAGTTCTCATGGCTGTGACCTTGCAAAAGCAGATCACCAGGCCTTACTTCTGAGGTCCCTCTGGATGGGTTTGAACTGCTAACCTTCTGGTTAGTAGTTGAACACTTAACCCTTTGCGCCACCCTTTACTTGCTCTTAATTCAACTTTGTCCCGGTGTGTAAATATCCCCCTTCTCCCTTGCCTTGTGTCCCTTTGCAGATTAGTAGGCAGTTATTGAATCATGCTTCCTCCCTGCACCCCACCCCACCCCAATCACCACTTAGCCAAACTACATACATACATATTTAGCTCTTTTAATCTTTTTCTCATAAGGTTCTAATTTTACATTTTCCAGGGTATTTTGGATTTGGCAGAATAGCCTTCGTCTGTGAAGAGTAGAACTTAATTATCAAAAGCTGAGCTGGAGTGAGCAATCCATCACGGGGCAACACATCCTTGCCTGTGTTCATTTGAAAAACATTTTTTTTCTTTTTCTTTCTTTCTTTTTTTTTTTGTGGCTCTTGGAAGAGAAAGAAAAAAGAAAGCCGTCAGAACCAAAAAAAAAAAGAGAGAGAGAGAGAGAGAGAAAGAAAAAGAAGAAAATGTCCATCCTGACATTCTTCATTCTGCAACAACACCACACAACGTATCAAAATATCACAACTTGGGAGATTAAGAGTCGAGCATGTTCATTTGGAATTCTCTCTCACCTTTTCTTTCCTTCTTTTTCTTTTTTTTGGAACTTGGAGCTAAATGTCTCCTAGCATGTGAAAGTTAGTCATGTAAAATGCCTTCTACAGTAAACATCATCTTTTGACAAGGTTTGCTTTATGATTAAGCCTGTCTGAGTAGTTACCCAACTGTCATGTCCCACTGTTTTCCTTAAGAGGCAAGGTTTTTTAACAGCCAGATAAATGCTCGCTGTGGCCCAGCTCAGTGGCAGAGTGACACCCTGTGGCCATGTCAGGTCATGGACCCACGGTGGGGCCACAGAGGGTGTGACTCAAGGAATGCTGGCTTCAGAAGTTTTCCCGAGTGAATCCTAGCATTACTTTGCCATCTGAGCGCTGACAAGGTTTGCCAAAAAGGGACCAGTGTTAGGACAGGGGAGGCTGCCCTGTGTTGATTTAAATGAGATGTTGTTGATGTTGTTAGCTGTCATTGAGTCGGCCTTGACTCATGGGCACCCCATGCACAATGGAACTAAATGCTGCCCAGTCCTGCACATCCCCATGATCCATTGTGGATAGGGCCATTGTGGTCCATAGGGTTAACACTGGCTGATCTTTGGAAGTATATTGCCAGGTCTTTCTTCCTAGTTCATCTTAGTCTGGAAGCTCTGCTGAAACCTGTTCAGCATCACAGCAACATGCAAGCCTCCACTGACAGATGGGCGGTGGCTGCAAATGGGGTGCACTGGCCTGGAATTGAACCCAGGTCTCCCTCACGGAAGGTGAAAATTCTACCACTGAGCCATCACTGCCCTCATTAAATGGGATACAACCGACTAAAGTGCCTAGCGGAGGGTCTGGCCATGGTTGGTTCTCACTGACCAAGAAGCAATTCTGAATCACATGTCAAGAACCTCTCTTACCTCATCTATACCTCACTAAGACTGATGATAAATCCAGCCAATCACCTGTAGATTTCCAAAAACCTTTGGACAACGGATTCAAATATTTTCTCTTTGAGGGAAAAGATGTTTTTTGTCGTTTGATTTGTAGAGCCAGCCATTTAAATAATCTACTGATGACATAAACATTTAGTGATAAATAAAGCTTGCAGATCCTCACCCCACAATTGGCCAGTCCACCACCACTTACGGCCGTTATATATGAACTTAAACTCAACAAGATGGGGTGGCACATTTGTCCCGCAGGGAGCATGGTTCATGTTTACATCAGTGGTTGCAGCTTCAGCTCATATTTTCCGGAAACATAGATTTTGTCATCTCACTCCTCTAAGTCATTCCAGGTTCCTTCAAAGCACATGAATTTAAATCATTTTGGCCAAAACAGTTGTTTTTATTCCCCCACCCCCACCCCTTCTATTCTAGTTCGCTATAATTATTGGGCATAACCAAAAAGACATTTCCCTGTGGCATGTGAAGGCCTGTTGTTTCCTGCATGGCCAATAGCTGTTTCCACTGAGCTGATTGAGTCCTGGTGCCTTGCCCCAAATGCCAGATGCAGAAATGGGAAGGCAGCTCGTTTCTTAAGGGTCCGATTCCATGAAATACTAACTCCAGAAGACTGGTCTTGATGTTCAACACTCAGAGAAGATGCACAATGGTGATGATAAAATAAAAACATTAGAGGAGAAGAATACCGTCTTGAGCAAATTGGCCAGAACTACTTCCTGTGTCTCATCTGTTGAGTCTCTTTTACACAGAGCACACCAACTAGCTCTTATGGGCCATCTCTTCAATCCTCAAGCATAAGACAGAAAAGAAGCTAATGGAAATAATGACAGCAATGATTGAAATGCCTAACATTTATGGAGCATTTCCTTCCTGCCAGACATTATTTAAACACTTTACATTGATTAACTCATTTAATTTTCAGCATTCTGCAACACCACCACACAACATATCAAAATATCACAATTTGGGAGATTAAGAGCCGAGAATGTTCATTTGGAATTCTCTCTTACCTTTTCTTTCCTTCTTCTTTTTCTTTTTTTTTTTTTTGGAACTTGGAGCTAAATGTCTCCTAGCATGTGAAAGTTAGTCATGTAAAATGCCTTCTACAGTAAACAGCATCTTTTGACAAGGTTTGCTTTATGATTAAGCCTGTCTGAATAGTTACCCAACTGTCGTGTTCCACTGTTTTCCTTAAGAGGCGAGGTAATTCTACAAGGTGGTACTGTTATCATCCTTGTTTCAAATATTAGGAAACAGAGGCACAGAAAGGTTAATTCTTTAGCTTAAAGTCACCCCCTTACTAGAGACCAGAGTTAGGTTTCTAAACAGGCAGGTGACTCCAGAGGCTACCTGCTTTTATGGTCATACTACATAGCCTCAAAAGGTCAGCTAGTGGGAAGATCGATTTTTAAAAAGTTTTTTTTATTGTTGTAGTTTAAATGAAGTTTACATTTCAAGTTAGTCTCCCATACAAAAATTTATACATACCTTGTTATGTGACCCTAATTGCTCTCCCTATACTGCAACAGCACACTCCTCCTTTCCACCCCTGATTCCCCATGTCCATTCAACCAGCTCCTAACCCTCTCTGCCTTCCCATCTCACCTCCGGACAGAAGCTGCCCATTTAGTCTCTTCTATCTACCTGAGCTAAGAGACACACTCCTCATGTGTATCACTTTATGTCCCAAAGTCCAGTCCAATCCTTGTCTGAAGAGTTGGCCTTGGAAATTGTTTTAGTTCTGGGCTGACAAGAGAATCCAAGGGCCATGCTTTCTGGGGTTCCTTCAGTCTCAGTCAGACCATTAAGTCTGGTCTTCATACTAGAATCTGAGTTCTGCACCCCACCTTTCTTCTGCTCCATCTGGGACTGTCTGTTGTGTTCCCTGTCAGGGCGGTCATTGGTGGTAGCCGGGCACCATCTAGTTCTTCCGGTCTCAGGCTGTTGAAGTCTCTTTTTATGCAGCCCTTTCTGTCTCTTGGGCGAATACTTTCCTTGTGTCTTTGGTGTTTTCATTCTCCTTTACTCCAGGTGGTTGGGACCAACTGATGCATCTTAGATGGCTGCTTATAAGCCTTTAAGACCCCAGATGCCACTCACCAAAGTAGGATGCAGAGCATTGTCTTAATAAGCTTTGTTATGCTGCTTGACCTAGATGTCCCCTGAAACCATGATCCCCAGACCCCTATCCCTGCCACTGTCTCTCAAAGTGTTTGATTGTATTCAGGAAACTTCTTAGCTTTAGTTTAGTGCAGTTGTGCTCACTTCCTCTGTAGCGTGTGCTGTCCTTCCCTTCACCTAAGATAATTCTTATCTACTATCTAGTTAGTGAATACCCCTCACCCTCCCTCTCCACCCTTGTAACCATCAAAGAATGTTTTCTTCTGTGTTTAAACCTTTTCTTGAGTTCTTATAATAGTGGTCTTATATAATATTTGTCCTTCTGTGACTGACTAAATCCACTCAGCATAATAAGTTCCAGCTTCCTCTATGTTATGTTTCACGGCTTCACTGTTGTTCTTTATAGTTGCGTAGTATTCCATTGTGTGGATACACCATAATTTGTTTATCCATTTGTCCGTTGATGGGGAAGGATCCATTTTATAGCAGGGAGACTGGGAGCCACAGTGAGGAAGTTGACTACTCACAGTCATAGTTGGTAGCAGGAAGGGATGAGAGCCCAACACGGCCAAGTCACAGTGTAGTGTACTCAATCCCACCTGGCCCAGGTGCAAGCCACAGTGTCATGCACATTGTGGTACCTTCACCTTGGCAGCAAACATCTATATCCCTGTGGTCTGATCTTGAGAGTCATCATCATTAGATCCTCAAGAAGGCTTCAAGTTGGCCTCTTCTTTCCCGTTCTCTGGGTTTCGTTATTATCACAAATGAAAAACATTTACCATGTTAAAGAACAATTGTCTGTTTATTGTTGTAGTTAGTTGCCCTTGAGTTGATTCTGACTCATGATGATTCTATGGTGCAGAGTAGAACTGCTCCATAGGATTTTCAAGGCTGTGGCCTTTCAGAAGCACCTTATCAGGCCTGTCTTCTGGGATGCCTCTGGGTGGGTTTGAACCACTAACCTTTGCACTAGTCGTAGAGCCCTTAACCATTTGTGCTACCCAGGGACTCCTACCTGTTTATCACATGGCACAAAAATAGGGCCTTGGGGCTGAGCGGGTAAACAAAAGATGAGAGGGCTCAGGTTTGTGATAAAGCTGTTAGGGGGATGTTCCACCTGAAGTCAATTCCAGAAGGACCTGGAGATGGTGTCCTTGGCAATTGCATGGACATCCTTGATTCCCTCCTCACCTGATTAATTCACTCCACGTGGTGTCTGCCCTCAGACCCATCTCTTCCCATCCCACATAGTACCTTTCCTGCTGGCACCTCTTCTCACAGCCTCTTGCCTCCTCTACCTCCCCTGCCCAGGATTACATTAATCCATGTCATACACTGGTGCCCACTGAGTCTTTCCAATGCACAACTTGGATCTTTGCATCCCCTGCTCCAAAGCCTTCAATGGCTCCCCAAGCTCGCAGGAAAAAAGTCCTAGTTCCTGGATCCAAGCCCAACTTTTCAGTCTCTTCCAAACCTCTCCAAGCACCTTATTGTCCAGACAAAGACCCACCAGCGAGCCTTTGCTCTGCTTTTCCCTCTGCCTGCAGGGTTGTCACACTGCACATCTCACCGGAGATGGCTGGTGCACTACCTGGCACAGCTATTCCTATGCTATATTACAGAAAATATATATAGATAATGTATTATCTGTATATAATATACATACATAATATAATATATAATGTAGCATATAATATACAATATCATATGTAGTATATATGGATAATATAATATATAATATGCATATGTTATATGTTATATACTATATATTATATAGGAGCCCTGGTGGCACGGTTGTTAAAAGCTCCAGTTTTTTTTAATATATTATATATCAAATGATTAATGGGCTTGGCTGCTAACCCAAAAGTTGGAGGTTGGAGTCCACTCAGATGAGCTTCAGAAGGAAGGCCTGGCAATCAACTTCTAAAAATCAACCACTGAAAACCCTGTGGAGCACAGTTCTCCTCTGACACATGTAGGGTCACTATGAGTCAGAATTGACTCAACGGCATCTTGTGTGTATAAATATACATATATCTTCTCTACCATAATGTAAGCTCCTTGGGGCATGTTTTCAAGTGCATATCCCTCAAAACTCATTGCCGTCAAGTTGATTCCAACTCATAGCAACCCAATAGGACAGAGTAGAACTGCCCCAAAGAGCAGCTGATGGATTCGAACTGCAGACATTTTGATTAGCAGCCAAGTTCTTAAGCATATCCCTCAGGAACTCATATATAATAGCAGCTCAGCAAGCATTTATGAAACAGCCAAAAGCAATGGACAGACTAGCTTGCTTTACATCCCTCCCTGTCTGAAAGCAGGTTTCAAAGATGCCTTGTGAGGGCTGGCGTACCAATTCCATAAAAGGACAGCCTGTTGCTCAGTGAGGTGCAACAGAAACCTAATGTTGTACCTGAAGCCCTGATTTATATGTTACCACTCTGCTCCCGACTAAAAGAGAGCTTGTTTTAGCAAATGGGTCCAGATTTAGCACATTAGCTTAGGAAAAGTGGAGAAAACACTAGGGTTTGATGAAATCAGACAATAAAATATCATTAAGCACTGCAGCCTGTCAGGGCAGACAGCAGGTTTGGGTTGAAAGTCAGAAGAGCATCTGAAGTGAAGCAACAGGCACAATGGCTGGGATGGGGCAGCTGGCTTCCATCTGAAGAGGACTCGTGTGTCTGTGATGTAAATGAAGAACAGAGGCCGCACAATTTAACGGTCAGCAGTATAAATGCATCGGCTGGCACGGCCACGTGCCTGGCCTCAGCTCCATCTGGGCAGCTCCCAGCCTGCGTTACCGGATGGGGCTGCAGGGCCAAAAGATGAAAGAGCCCGGTCAGCTCCTGGAGGCTGGAGAGGTCCTGCCCGCATGCCAGGCTGAGGGCCGATGGGCTGCCAGTGTCCCAGGGGCAAGATGGGGGTCACCACTGCTCCTGGTGGGTGCCTGGGTGTGCAGATCGCGAATCTCCACACAGCATGACTGGGGCTTATTTCCTGTCGCCTTGGGCTTTAGGAGCTGTGGGCAGCCACTGGGTTCTCCTTCCTCTCTCCTCTCTGTTTATCTCTCTATCTCTCTTACTAGATCTCTCCATGTCTCCATTTCACCCTCTGTATGCAAATCTCAGGAGTCCCTGGGTGGCACAAATGGTTAAGCACTGGGCCACTAACCGAGAGGTTGGCAATTAGAGCTCACCCAGAGGTGCCTTGGAAGAAAGGCCTGGCAATCTACTTACAAAAGGTCACAGCCATGAGAACCCTATAGAGCACAGTTCTACTCTGCACACATGGGGTGGTCATAAGTTGGAATTGACTCAATGCGCAATTGGTTTTTATGTGTCTCTCTCTTTATCTCTCTGTGTGTACCTCTCTTTCTCTGAGTGTGTCTACTTGTCTCTGCATCTGTCTCTGCTCTCTCTGGGTCTCTGACTCTCTCTCTCTCTTTTTCTGTTTCTGTCTCCTCCGTATCTCTGACTCTTCATCTCTTCCTCTTCCCTGCTTCTCTTTCTTTCTCTGTCTCTGTCTCTAGCCTATGTGCTTCTCTGTCTGTCCTCCTTCTTATTATTCACTGCTGTACGTCTGCCCCTGACTCATGGTGCCCCCATACACAATGGGATTGGACTATTGTGATCTATAGGGTTTTCACAGGCCTTTCTTCCTAGTCTCTCTTAGTCTGGAAGCTTCGGTGAAACTTGTTCAGCATCATAGCAACATGCAAGCCTTCACTGACAGACGGGTGGTGGCTATGCTTGAGGTACTTTGGCTGGATACCCACATGGAAGGAAGGAATTCTACCACGGAACCACCACTGCCCCTTAGTCTTATGTTTTTATTATTTCTTACTCTCTCTCTCACTCTCTCTCTCTCTCTCTCTCTCTCTCTCTGTGTGTGTGTGTGTGTGTGTGTGTGTGTGTGTGTCTTTCCTTCTCTTGCCCCAAGAGAGTCAACCTAAAATGAATTATTTCCCCGTTGAGTTCTGAACGTGTTCCTTTAGATGCTAGCGGTGCAGTGGAATCAAAGACCCAGGTCAAAGACTGCAGCCCTGACCGTTGGCCACCACGCGCTCTGGCAGCTCTCTGCCTCCCTGCTTCACCCTGTGAGTTTTCCTCTTTTACGAGCTGAGAACATGCAGGCGGTGGTTGTGTTTTCCCCGCTAGAGTCAAGAGCAGCGTCATCAAGTACACTCTTGTGCCCACACCCCCAGAGGCATAACTAAGGTATAGCAGGAAGGGCATGGGCCCCCGGCGACGCTTGAGGAGGGGCGCTAACGAGCAGCTTCTATTGGCCATTGCACTTTCCATTGCCAGCTGGGAGAGATCATTCAGCAATTTGAACCTAACTGCCATAGGCACTATTTTCTGTAGTCAGGCCTCTGCGCTCCTTAATTCCTCACCCATGGCAGACAGCATCCATCACTCTTTCCCAACGGAGCTACTTCTGAATAAACTGCTCCGGATAGTTCCAGCCACGCCATCAGAGTAAGCACAGGAGACGCAGGAGACAGAGTGGATGTGCCATTCCAGACCTAGAGAGTAAAGGGCTCCGACTCAATCAGCAGTAGCCCACCATGGCCCTCGTGGAATAGTAACAATGGCAGCCTTTGTGAGTACTGGACATAGTGCCATCTGCTTTACATATTTTGCCTCGTGTAATATTTACGATCTATTATTAGCCCCATTCTCCAAGTTTAAAAACTGAGACTCAGAGAAGAGAAGAAACAACTTTCCCCAGGTCACTGGCCAAGAGGTCACCTGGCTGGGATGAAATACCAGGGCTGTCTGACTCTTTGCACCAAATGGGGTTGTTCTTCCTTTCATTTCAACAAAAAGACTCTAATTGCTTCCGTTTATTGGGCACACACTGAGTGCCAAACCCTGTGCGAAGCACTTTATGTGCATCATCTTGTTTCAAATTCATAGTCCCATAAGGTAGCTACTATGCCTATCACCTCCCATTGTGCAGATAAGAAAACTAAAGACCAGAGAGGTGAATTCACTTGCCCAAGGTCACACAGCCAGCTAAGCAGCAGAGCCAGTGTGATGGGCTGCAAGCAAATTAATAGATTCCAACTGGCATCTCTAAATTTATATTTCCGCCTCCGCCAAGGTCCCTACCACTGCAAGTAATCCTGAAAATTCGTCATGAAGCTTTCAAAACAATTTATGCAAACAAACCTCAAGTGGTGCTATTTGTATTGGCAGACCATTTCACTTAACCACCCACAACAAGGAACAGATGGCCAGAGCGCTGGAATAGCCTGCAAAGAAAACAGGAGGGGCGAAGGCATCAGAAGCCGCCTTCCTTCCCCCATGCGGCCCGGCTGTGTGACGATTACAGGCTTGTTCTTGTTTATATCTTTGATTCTGTTGTTATTTTATGTACTTGTGAAACAGACCCGGCGTTTCATGAGACAAGTTTCTTCAAAGTCCATTTGCCAGCCATCTTTGGTTACCAGGAGCCTGGCTTTCGACACTGAACTCGGAGTCCTTTTTTGATGGAGTCTTCTGGAAAGGGGCACAGCAGGAAGTAGAAACAGCCTGCAGATGTTGGATTAAGGACTGGTGAAACCTCCAAGACAAACATTTGGAGAGTCATATTTACCTGCCTTTTTTCACCTTTGTTTCAACTGGGCATTTGCCACTCTATGTGGGGAAGAGCCTTGGATGGGGAGGCAGAGCCTGGGTTCAACCTTGTCCTTTACCAGCTATGTTGATATTAGATGAGTTTCCAGACTTTCTGAGGTCTCAGTGGACTCATCCATGAATGGGGCTACCGTCACCTCCTTAGCAGTGTTATTGTGATATTTAAATGGTGTTTAATGATGTGTATAGCTGTGTGATTTGTTGATTGTAAAGTACTCTTCAACTCCAATTGTATTAATAATCATGAGTCTGTCTCCATCACAGATCAATCAACAAATAAATATTACTAAGCATGTATTATTTTCAAGGATTGTGTGATGGGTCTGGAAAACAGTCAAAGAAGAGTAAGTCACAGTCCTCATCCAGGAGGGAAATTTTCTACAGTCTAGGTTTCCATGGCAGATTCTATTTTCCAAAGATGGCCGCAACAGTATCTCCCATCCCACGTGCTCTTCTTACAATGTGTATTCAACACTCCTGTCACTAAGAGATGAGATCTATGTTTCTCTCCCTTGATTCTGGACAGGCTTGTGACTTAAGGTGGAGGTGACAATATGTGATATCCAAGGTTTCCACCTGGTTGTCTGGGGACATTTGTCTTTGGAGCCCTGAGATGCCATGTAAGAAGCTGAAGGCTGCCATGATGGGAGGAAGCCCAAGTCCCATGGAGAGGCCACATGTAGATGTTCCAGCCAACAGTCAGCCCTGAATACCAGACATTTGAATAAAGACATCTCCAGATGATTTCTGCTCCAACCATCAAGTTACCTCCAACTTTGGAGTCTTCCCAGCAGGGATCCTAAACATCCCAGCTCCACCCTTTCCTAGTTCCTGACCCACAGAATCCATAAGCAGAATTAAACGGCTGCTTTAAGTCACTAATTTTAGGGGTAATTTGTGTCCAGCAATAGATAAACCTGGAACAAGAAGGCAAAAGAAGGTGCATACGTGTGAAGTTAACTTAAAATATATATAGATAGGTGTCTTGGTCATCTAGTACTGCCATAACAGAAATACCACAAGTGGATGGCTTTTAACAAAGTGAAATTTATTCTCTCACAGTCCAGCAGGCTGCAAGTCCAAACTCAAGGCATCAGCTCCAGGAGAAGGCTCTCTGTCTCCGTCGGCCTGGAGAAAGGCCTCTGTGATGCATCAGTCCTCCCTTGGTCTGGGAGCATCTCAGCACAGGAACCTCAGGTCCAAAGGATGCGCTCTGCTCCTGACACTGCTTTCTTGGTGGTATGAGGTCCCCCTGTCTCTCTGCTCACTTCCCCCTTCTATATCTCAAAATAGATTGGCTTAAGACACTATCTAATCTTGAAGACCTCATCAATATAACTGCTGCTAATCCATCTTATTACATCGTAGTGATAGAATTTCCATACACAGGGAAATCAATCATACAACACTGGGAATCATGACCTACACACATTTTTTGGGGGACATAATTCAATCCATGACAGTAGGTATCATAGAGAATAATCAAGACAGGAGCTGGGAAGAGGGAAGAAGTTTGTGTGGGCCAGAGGTCAGAAAACATATTTTGAGACAGTAAGGCAAAAGTTGAGCCTTCATTAAATGGGTTAATTATTTGGATTGGGGGAGCACAAGGTGAAGGGAGTTTATGAATTAATAAAAGAACCCATAACTCAATATGTCTATAGTGATTATAGTAATAACAATTATAGTAATAGCTAATATTGTGGGGTGATATTTTTAAATACTTAACAATTATTGTTTTTCCCTGGTATTTCCTGTTACCCCATGACCCCTTTTTAGCTCTTAGGCAGCTCCACCATATGGCATCCGTTGTCTCAAGCAGGGGATGTTAAAGCAAAAGAAGAGAAAATGTCTCTGCATGCTGGGAGTGTAGGACCCTGAGTCCCCTTAGAAAAGATATGATGAGCCAGAGCAATATTTACTGTGCCCTGAGGATAGGTAGGCAACCCCTGGGTGATGCAAACAGTTGTTGCACTTGATTGCTAACCAAAAGGCTGGAGATTAGAGTCCACCCAGAGGCACCTTGGAAGAAAGACCTGGTAATCTACTTCCAAAAAATAAGCCGTTAAAACTCTATGGAGCACAGTTCTACTCTGACACACTTGGGGCTGCCATGAGTAGGAGTCAACTGGATGGCAACTGGTTGGGTGCCTTAATACAACAAAGGCATATTTTTTGCTGACATTGCATGTCCATCGCAGGTCAGCTGAGGCCTCTGTCCAGCAAGCTTCTCACCAGGGACCCAGGCTGCTGAGGCCTCTTCTTCTGGGAGTGTCACCAGTTATCATGGCAGGAGAAGGAGAAAAGGCAAGTATTGTACATTGACTCTTAAGATTTCTGCCCCAAAGTGATACATGTCACTTCTGCTCACATTCATTGACCAAAGTAAGTCAATGGCCACAGCTAGGACATGAAGAAATGCAGTTCTACTGTGTGCCCAGATGGAGGAGAGCTTGAATATATTGGTGACATTTCTAGTAACCACCACATGTGACAACTCCATTTATCATAAAAATTACATTTAATTTTGAAGAGGAGATGAGGCTTGATGTGACTTCTCAGCTACCTGGCAGTTCATCCAATCTACGAGACCATCAACTATTGTGACTAATTTTAAACCCTTCCCTATGGTGACTTCTCACAGTGTCAGAACTACTACAGGCAGGGAGATTAGTTAAATGAAGCTCCAGGTGATATTCTGAGGTCCTGAGAGGAAAGGGGATTGCCAAAAACTGGTATCTCCTTCCTCCTGCAGGACCCCCTTCAACATATGACAAAGCCATCTCTGCCATGGAGTGGGTCCCAGACTTCTCCTCAGCCCTCCAAAAGACAGATATATTTCAGGTCGAGCACATTTTTGGCTAATGCCCCAAAGGTGCCACTTGTCTCTTTGATTCCATCTCTGCTCAGAGACTATGAGCCAGGGAATCTGCAGCAATGATATAGGAGAGGCAAGGGGCATTTCCCCAGCAAGAGCTTCACATACTCCTATTACCCTTCACGGTCACGGAGTGCCACCATATCAGCAAGGCTGGGACTAGGGGAAGAAGCAGGGCTCCAGTTCAGAGATTACAACTTCTCTAGGGGATTTTAGCTGCACCTTTAACAGCCAATGGTAATTAATTCTCTGAATGGTCTCTGATGTTAATCCCCTAGGAACTGTTAATTCACTCTTATTGAGATTATACTAGTCCTGAAACTTGGGAGGAAACACCAGACACATCTAAGTAATGCTGAATTGTGAATGGGTTGTCTTTTATAGAAAGGGCTCACATCCTTTCATCCGCCCATCCATCCATCCATTAATTCATCCACTCATTCAACAACAGCAAAAGTAAATATGGACTTCCCTTCACGGAAGTCACATTCTAATGGGGAGGAGGGGGAAGGATGGACATCCATTATATAATCACATAACTACATAATTACAAACTGACATACAAAAGGAAGGTGCATGGTGATATGACAGCAAGATGAAGGAGATCTGGTCTAGTGTGGAAGATATTACTAGTGTTCTCCCATATGCATTTGCCCTCTCCTGCCTGGGGAGTTGGGAACTTCCCAGCCCTTGCAATTGTGTGGGGTCATATGACTGGTTCTGGTCAATGAAATATGAGCATAAGTGAAACTTTGAAACACCCCTCCATGATTCTCTAGCCTCTTGCTTCCTCTTTAAGACAAAGGTGTTAGGAAAGTGGAGTCCCAAGATGGAAATAACCTGGAGTTACTGCATGGAGGAGCAGGACCCTGGAGAGTTGTCTGGATCTGCAGGGCACTTGGCATAATTGAGATATACTTTAGCTGTGACAAACCATTGAGACTTTGAAGATGTTTGTTACCACAGCATAGCCTAGCCTAGTCTGACTAACACCCCTAGGCTAGAGTGGGGCAGGGGGTCAAGAAGACTTCCCAAGGAAGTAGCACTTGAGTTGAAATATACAGGATTAGTGGGAGTTAGCTCTGCAAACAAAGGTAACTCTGCTGTTCTGAGTCCTCCACAGCCTCTCTCTCAGCCTCCTGTGCCCCAGGTCAGGTCTCTACACGGGTGGATGCGAAGTGAAAAAGCACAGCCAGGCAGCTCCCATAAACATGAGTCTTGCATCCTGCTCCCAAAAGCTGATAAAATAAGCCTATGAGTGTTTGAGGGGGTGAGGAGGGACCAGGAGAGGCACTCCTTCCCCAATAAGACCCAATCTGATCACCAACAAGGTATTAAAATCTGAGACTTTTAGGTGAAAAAAGAGGCAGTATGGCTGTAGTTAAGGAGCCCTGGTGGCACAACTGTTAAGTGCTTGGCTGCTAACCAAAAAGTTGGTGGTTTGAACGCACTCAGAGACTTCATGGGGGAAAGACCTGGTAACCTGCTATCGTAAAGATTACAGCCAAGAAAACCTTATCAGACAGTTGCACTCTGTCACATGGGGTCACTATGAGTCAAAAATCAACTTGATGGCCCCTAACAACAACATGGCTGTAGTGGTTCGGAACACAGGTTCTAGAACCACGCTGCCTGGCTTCAAACCCTGATGCATCAGTGACCACCTTTGTGACTTTGGGAAAGCTCCTTAATCTCTCTGTCCTCAGTTTTCTCATCTGTATAATGGGGATAATCATCTAGAGTTGTTCTGGGGTTAATCCTAGTTAATATTTGGAAAGGACTGACAACAATGCCTTGTACCCAGTAAGCGTTATGTGAGAATTTGCTAAGTAAATAAAATAAGAGCGAGAACAGATGGCCAGGTCAGCCCTGGACTCTGACGGCCTTTTCTCCACTCTGGCAAGAAGAGTGTGCCCAAGAGTGAGCCAGGCTGGCATAGGTACTTGTGACTCTGCCCACTACCCCGTGGCCCAGTGAGGTCCTGAAGTTGAACGCGATTTAGGTTAGTATTGCTTTCTCTCGGGCAGGATTGAGGAGGCAAGAGGGAAGAACATCGCCCACCCATGAGCAAAATACCCTTATCATAGAATAACATATTAAATGGACCTTAAGAGCCAGCTAGTAGAACCTCTTCATCTAAAGCTGTAGTTCTTTCTGAAACATTCCCGTTGGGCAGTCATCCTCCCGTGGAGCCGCTGGTGGGTTCAAACAGCTGACCTTTTGGTTAGAAGCCGAGCCAGAGGCTTAAACGGGCCAGGGAAGAGTGAGTTCTTTGTAGTTTCCAAGTGTCTCATAAAAGCACATGGATGCCACAGTACAGTCCTTCCTTCTGGTGATGCTGCTACGTGGGGGTGGGGGTGGGCATGAAAAGGGGGGTGGGACTCTGCACTGAGCCTTGGAGAGGGTTTCAACAGCAAGCTTGAATTTCAGGGTCAGACGGCAAGCTGGGAAGGGGTCCTATCCAGAAGCTAATTAGTTTAAACTCCTGTGTGTCACAGGAATTAAAGGGAGAGTTTCAAGTAACTAGTACCAATTCCCCTCCAAAAGAAAAGCCACTACAGGAAATAAGCTAATGCCGAAATTAAGAGAGGTAAAAATAATGAAGTGCAATTTACAGGTCAATGTCCCTTTATCACCTGAGCACTTGTATGCTCATTCATTCATTCATTCATTCTTATACTCATTCATTCAACCAGCATGGGGTCACTCTATTGTAGACTAGGTGTGTGCTTGCCCAAAGTTCAGCTTCAATAAACTTCTCCTGAATTTCATAATCCGAAAATCTAGAAATAAGCAGTCTGTTTCCGTAAAGATTTATAGCCTTGGAAACCCTATGGGGCAATTCTACTTCCTCCTACACGGTCACTATGAGTTGCAATTTACTCTACGTCAATGATTTTGTCCCATCTTGGCCTTTGTCCCTCCAGAAAGGCCACAAAATGACTGCTCCCTTGGAAGTTACCTGTCACACCCACAGTGGAGCCAGAGAGGGAAACAGGGATATCCTAACCACCGACTCCATTAGGCCCACCTCAACAGGACACCTCTCCGCCAGCCGCAGTCAACTTTCCCTAAGGGACCTGAGCCGACACGGGCACTTTTATTTGTTCTTGACCTTTGGGAGTACTTATAATCGTAGACGACGGAGGCCCCTGGGTCACTGTTATGGATTGAGTTGTATCCCCCCAGAATATGTGTTAAATCCTAACCCTTATACCTGTGGATGTAATCTCATTGAGAGTAGGGTTTTCTTTGTTATGTTAATGAGGCCATGTCAGTGTAGCATATGTCTTAAATCCAACAATTTTTGAGCTGTAAAAAGAGCAGATTAGATACAGAGAGAAGCAAGCACAAACGAGGTAAAGATAGATGCCATGTAGAGATCACTGAGGATCTGAGGGACCCCGGGACTAGAGAAGCTGAGACAAGGATATTCCCCCAGAGCTGACAGAGAGAGCCTTCCCCTCGAACTGGTGCCCTGATTCCAACTTCTAGCCTCTTGAATTATGAGAAAATAAATTTCTGGTTTTTTAAGCCATCCACTCTTGGATTTTTGTTACAGCAACACTAGATAACTAAGACAGTCACTTAGTCATTCTTAGTTGTTAAAAATATATGTGTCTGGAACTGAAATCAGCCCAAATCTCTCCCTTTTGAATCAGCCCAGAGAGGCCGAAGAGAAATCCTCCCAGACAGACTGGTGTGAAGGACACCCAAAGACTGCCGGAATGGGTGGGGTTTTCCCAGGTTATTTTGATTTTTGTTATGGGGGTCTTTTCCCAGGTTGTTCTGGGCACTTGCCTTGAGTCAGACACTCTCCTGAAAGCTGTACCCTATGAGGCAGCAGACCCTGACCGTAGAGTGTAGTAGTTGGGAGTTCCTACACCAGACTACCCTGGTTCAAATTCCAGTGCTTGCTAGTTGGGAGAACTTGGATAAGTAATTTAACTTCTCTAAGACTCAGTTTCTCCATCTGTAAAATGGGGATGATAACAGTTTGCACTCAACTGCTAACCTAAAGGTTGGTGGTTCAAACCCACCCAGCAATAGACACCTGGCAGTCTTCTTCTGTAAAGATCTCAGCCAAGAAAACCCTATGGAGCAGTTCTACTGGGTAACACATAGGATCCCCATGAGTCAGAAACGACTCTATGGCAACTAACAACAATAACAACTCCATGGGGTTATTGTAAGGACTTGATTCAAGTAAAGTGATTAGAATAGGGCCTGACCCACAGTAAGAACTCAACTCGTCTAAGCTCCTATTCTCCGCCATTTATATACAAGGAAATGGCAGAAGATCAGGGAGGGTAGACCGGTTCCCCAAAGTCACTGGGTTAGGAAGTGAAAGCATCTAGATTACATGTGGCAAAATTTTAACTTTATTTTGCCATAGCTGGACTTAATTTCCATTTTGAGTCCTTATTTTTGCCTTGCCTATAGCAGAAAGATTAGTCTGGTCTCTTCCAAGTAAATACAGTCAGTCTTATTAATAATTACTCAGTCTTTTTGGATGTAGACTAAGTCAAAGTCAGTGATTGCTCAGGCATTTCAGGTTTAAAACCCAGCCACATTCAGGATATCTGCAGCTCTGCCCGCTGCCTTCCCAGCCTTGGGGTTGACTGTAGGGGCTGGGGATTACGTGGTGCTGCAATGTCAGTGGCGAGAAGGAAACCTCTTCCCTCCTTTCCTGCCAATTTCTGACATACACAGTCAACTGCTAGGACAAACCGCATTTCCCTAACTGGTGTCCCCTAAGCATCTAGAACAGTGTTTGGCACATAGTAGGTGTTCAATAAACACTCAGTAAGTGAAAAAGAAAGAAAGAATCCAGATTCAACCCCACTTCTGTCTGACTTCAGCAGCTGAGCTCATAACTGCTGAGATGCTCTGAGGTTTAAAAAATACAGAGGGAGCCTTTGGTAATTCGAGTTCTGCTAGATCAGAAGGGAATAACAGATCTAACGTGTCACAACGTTAGACTCCTCTGACAGGACATTTTCTGCGTGACTGTTTGCCAGAAACTAATATTCTTCTAAGAGTTGGCCCCTTGATTTTAAATGTCCTCCTCCCGGTGTTCCTGTTCATTTGTTTTTTCTCAGTGTGAGATTTAAGCCTCGTATTTCTACTTGTTGTCCTTTTTCCAATATAAAGCTCTACATTATCTCTTTCTAAGTCTGCAGTCACCTGAAATCACAGGCATGTTAGGGCTGGAAGAGACCTTGTCGCACCACCTCACTGGACACATGAGGAGATTGAGGTCCAGAGGAGACAAGGACTTGTTCAAGGTCATCCAGCCTCATTACTGGCAGGGCTACATCTGGAACCCAGGATGTGGGTTCCATGTGGACCCTCAGGGTTGTGATCTTGGAGCCACCATTTGCTGCCTCATTTCATCCCTGAGATTGTCAGGATTCACAAAGGCCCTGCAGAGCCCAGGAACCACTAAATGGGATGAAGAAAGACAGCCAGGCTTGCCTTTCAGTCCATTCTAACCACAATCATGCAGGGTAACCAATAATCTCAAGTTGTCAGAGGCACACTGCAATAAAAATAGATTCTCCATGCGGTTGTGGATTGGCTGGGGATTGGCAGATCTATCTGGGCTCAGCTGGGCAGCCCTGCTTTAAGTTGCAAGTCAGGTTCAGATCTGCTCCTCCTGTGTTCATTCTGGGGCTCAAGCCAAAGGGGCAGCAACTCCCTGGAAAAGCTCTTGTCATGAAGATGTCAAAGTTCAAGAGGAGCAAGTGCAGACACTTAACATCTTGGCTTAAACTAGCTCACCAGCTCTCTAGCTCCCATCCCACTGGCCAAAGGAAGTCACATGACCAAAGCCAAAATCAGGGGTGTGGGTACAGGAAGGGGTGAAGAGCTGGGGCCAATAATTCACCCTACAAGAGAAGGCATAGCATTTTACTGAGTCAATAGAAGAAAACCAGGAAACTTGGGAGGCCCTAAAGGCCCATTTCTGGAATTAAGTGAAAGTAACGGATGGACATGAGGGATCAGGAGACTGTGATGCTCCCTTGGGGTGGGATTCTCTCTGCAGCTGGGCAACCTCTCCTGCCCAATGAGAGTCGCAATCCTCTTGAGATTTATTTCAAACTTCACTGAGCATAGAATGTCTTCCTCAAGCAAAGGGTGAGCAGGCTGTACAGTGAAGATCCTCAGAGAGCTAGACCAAGGCAAGCAAGGGAGCCCTCAGTCCACAGGAGAAGCCCAAAGGAGGAAGAAGCTCCAGGGGAAATTTGCCTGCCCCGAAGGCATGGGAGATTTGAAGTCATGACCTGGATGGGCTGCTTTCTCTGAGCCGGTCTCCACATCCAGAAATCATGCTCAGAAATCTTGTGAAGATCAAATGAGTAACTTGGTAAGAGCTAGGAAAACTTTGGTGTCCCTGGCTTGTGCAAATTGTTATCGTGCTCAGCTGCTAACCAAAAGGTTAGAGGCTCGAGCCCACCCAGTGCCACAGAAGAAAGGCCTGGCGCCATTGAAAACCCTATGGAGCATAGTTCTCCTCTGACAAACATGGGTCACTGTAAGTTGGAATCAACTTGACAGCAATGGCGTCAAAACCTTAAAAGCACAGCCACTCCCATCCCGTAGCTGCACTTCTAGGCATCTGACCTTGTATTCAAGGACACGCATTCACGGGAGCCCACCTGAATGCCCATAAACAGGGGAACTGGTGCCCCAATTATGGAAGGATAGCCCTGGTGGCACAAAGGCTAAGTGCTCAGCTGCTAACCAAAAGGTTGGTGTTTCGGACCCACCCAGCCGCTCCATGGTAGAAAGACCTGGCGATCTGCTCCCATAAAGATTACAGCCTAGGAAACCCTACGGGGCAGCTCTATTCTGTCACATGGGGTCACTGTGAGTCAAAACGGACTTGACAGCACCTAACAACAATAAACCACGATAAAGTCAGAAGGAACAAACCAGTTGCAGAGCACAGAAACATTTTTGTTGCAAAATAAAGCAATAAGAAGTTATTTGTAAAGGGCTGGAAAGACGCACACAGAGCCAGCCTCTACCCTTGGGAGTGAGACTAGGCCAGCGTTTCTCAACTTTTTTTCTTTTTCTTTTGCCTCCCTCATTTCTCCCAGGATTCTTTTCAGACAAATTTTTCCTAATAGCACCACCCTTGAAATTTTAAAACCACAGATGTACTGAATATCTGTTAATGTACTGTATGCATATCTGTGCTTTATATATAAAAAGAGAAAGGTTTCTTGCCTCCCCCCACGAACCAGTTTTCACCCCATTGGCAGTAATATTGCTGCTGTTTTGAATGCAGAGATTGGAGTCGGAGGTTCTCCTTTTACCATTATTTGCTTCTCTATCGTTTGAGGTTTTTGTTTTTTTTTAATGGTAGCAAATGCTTCTGTAGCACTTAATGCATGCTAGGCACTATGGTAAACACTTTACACATTTTAAATTATAGAATCCTCACAGCAGCCTGGGAAGTAAGTGCTGGATTAGCCCCATTTTACAGCTGAGGAAACTAAGGTTCAGAGAGGTGGCTTGTCCAAGATAAAATGGACAAGTAAGTGACAGCTCCAAGATTCAAACCATGACCTTCTGGCTCCAAAGTTGGTACTCTTAATGAAATACAACTGTGTGTCACATTCGCAATTAAAGAAAGCTATTTGAAATTTGAAGTAAGTAGTTTGTAAACATAAGGATTATATTCATTACTGTGATTAATATATGAATACTGTCATACTATTACACTCATAAAAACAAGTCCAAATAAAACCAGAGAGGTGCCACAGCCAAACTTGGGGATTTAATATCAAGTCGGAGACGGGTGAACCCACAAAAAGCCAGAGGCAAATGAAGAAGCCCCTTTAATTAGGATGAAACAGATCTTGGGCAGCTGGGGGAAGGAGACTGGAGGGAAAATATTTAGGCAGCTGCATGGCATTCAGATGGCAGCCTCGGCCGCTGGATCTGTTCCCAGCTCACCCCCTCCTCTGCTCAGCTCCCCAGGGTATGCTGTAGCCAGGGAGATCAACCCTTTGACAAGGAGACGTCACCTGGCTGGGGGGTCACTATAGTTAATCCACTTTGGCCCACACATAAAGTAAATACAAGGAAGCTCACTCTGGTGGAAATGAAGAACCGGGCCCCGGGACCCCACATGTCCAGCTGCACCTTCCCCTCCATGCCCCTCCCTGCCACCAGGCAACATCTCTGAACCTCTGGGATCCCAGAAACATAGCTAAAAAACTACTAACCTCGTCCAAAATCCTTATTTTTACAGATAAGGAAACTGATGCTCAGAGAGGGCACGTCATTTGTCTAACTTCACACAGGAAATTGGCAAAAAGGTTGGAACTGGAATTCTGCCTCCTGGGCTCTCAGATCACTGACCATAACGCATGATGCAACTCTACAAGGTTTGAGAAAAGTGCCTCAGTTTCTCCCCTCTTGGCCACCTTGGCGAACTGGGTTATCTGTCCAAAACCAAAACCAAACCTGTTGCCATCGAGTCAATTCCAACTCATAGCAACCCTTATAGGACAGAGTAGAACTGCCCCATAAAATTTCCAAGAAGCAGCTGGTGTATTCTGAGTTCTTAACCACTGTGCCACCAAGGCTCCAGATTACATTTTTCTGAGATGGGTAAGTAAAGCTGCCCCATAGAGTTTCCAAGAAGCCCTATAGAGTTTCCATGGTGGATTCGAACTGCCAACCTCTTGATTAGCACCATAGCTCTTAGCCACTGTGCCACCAGAGCTCCATCTTTCCAAGTTCTGTTAAAATTATTTGCTCACTTTAGGGTCTCTGACCACACCATCTCAATTTTTTTAAAGATTGTTGGCCAGATCAGTCTGACCTGGTTAGAACCCCACTGGAACCCTTCCCCATTGTCAAATTCACTGGAGTTTCTATCTCATCGAACACTTTTAGAATAACCTAGAACAAAAACAAAACAAAACAAAAAACTGCAATGAATTTCCAGGCATTTATAAGGCAGACCATTGGGTGTCTTTTAATTAAAACTGCTTAACAAAGGGTCCCATTGGAGATGGATTCACTCCCAGCTGACCTGTCTCTGAGGTCACCCTCAGCAGGATGCATTTGCTACTCCAGCCCTGGAGTGATCTGCCCATAAGGAGACTTGTAGATGTCAAAGAACATCTGACCTGCTGTGGCAGCCACTGGTGTGCAGAGCCCTTCTCTCCCTTTTGTGCCTGTGAAGACGCCGCTAATTGACAATGGCACTCTTTCCTGCAGATCTGTGACTGTGCCTCAGAACCTTTCTCAACACCGCACTCTACACAGCCCTGCCCAATCTGACTACATTGGGTCTCAAGATGAAACTCATCTGCTATTCTTGATCTTGTCCAACACTCCCATTTTATAGAGGAGGAAGCAGAGTCCAGGGAAGTTAATTATACCAAGCAATCCTTGGATTTAAAATCCCCACAAATTGATAAAGCCCAGATGTGGAACCCCTATGGTTTTGTCCTCATCTCACTTATTCCTGATATATATGGGTCACTTAGACCCCATATCACCCCACTCTTGGTTCTATACTACTGATCCTGCCTCAAGCTCTTGGAGTTGGTGTTTGATTCTGTATTAGTTAGGCAAGCTAGGCAATGGTAACAAATAGGCCCAAAAAAAGCGATGCTGTAAACACAAGCAAACTTAAGCTTCTGCAACAGCCTTAGGTGGATGTTCCTGATCAGTGGGGGACTCCCTTCCACGTAGTGATTCAGGGACCTGGTCTTCTTCTGTCATATGGCTCCACCATCTCCTGGGGTCTTGTCACCGTCTGCATCCAGCCAGAGGAAAAGGAAAGAACATGGAGAGGCATACCACTTCCACACATTCCTGGTCCAGAATAGCACATATCACTTCTGCTCCATTCCATTGGCTGAATCTCAATCACGTAGCCAGATTGAACTGTGAAGGAAAACTGAGGAATGGAGTCTAGTTCTGTGGTGAGGAAGAAGAAGAAGAAAGAGGAGAAGGAGGGGAAACAGCAACCAATCTTTACCACAGATTCTTAGCTCTCTCTAATGAATGCTTTGACTCATTTCCTTGTCTTTTATCTGTTTGGACGCTCCATACCTAGTTCTAGTTCTCAGAATCTAACTCCAATGACTAAACCAGTGCCCACCCACAATTAAGAGAAGGTCTTGCTCATGTTCATGCCCAAGATGGAACACAATCATGACTCCAGGACCACCAGGTCCCAACTGTTAATTCAATAAGCATGCTTTTAGGAGTAATGTCTCTAATATGTAGCATATTCAAAATAAGGCACACAACAGCCTGTATTTACATGAGGGAGGAAAGGCTTTTTTTTATTTTTCATTATTCTCCATGTTCTCTTCAAACCAGCTTCACATAGCCATTCGGTCTTTGGATGGCCTGAGAGACTACTCAGAAAGACTCACCTGTAAAGGGAAGAACAAAAATGAATGTTGGAAACAGAAAGAAATCACCATGCTGATGCTTAGTAGGTCCTCAGTAAAAATACATTTATTAGTGTGAATTGAGTGAAGGTTGCATCTGTGTGAGACATATGCATCAAGAGCAAAATAAAGAAGCAAGACTATTTGTGAGGTTTTGTTTTGCTTTATGTACCTCCTAAACCAAAAAACCAAACTCACTGCCGTCGAGTCGATTCTGACTCATAGCGACCCTACAGAACTGCCCCATAGGGTTTCTAAGGAGTGGCTGGTGGATTCAAACTGCCAACCTTTTGGTTAGCAGACAAGTTCTTAACCACTGTACCGCCCAGGCTCCTAGTTTTCTTATTTCTGAAGCCATATTCCTGTATTGGAGAAAATTCCAAGAACATAGATTTAAAAAAAGAGGAAGAAAATTAAAATCTCTCATAACCTCACCACCCAGGGATGGCCACTTTGAACATGTTCATGGGCATTTGGCCAGATTTTATACCCATAATAAATAAAAATGGGATGTGGGGCTTTTAAGAAATTTGACATAATTAAGCAAAAGTGATCGAGTCCCACCCCGCTTCTCGGGAACCCACTGATGTTTTGTAAGCCACGCTTGGTGAAATCTCTGAGCACCGGGACCAACGCGTGACCTGCATATATTCTTAATATGCTAATTTTTGTTTTGGTTTCTGAACAAAACCCGTCTTTTAAAGAAAAATTTAACAGATTTGAAACCAGAAACCCTGTCCTCCCTGGAGGCATTAAAAAATGCAAACTGAAGGCTTCCCATGTGTGGAGGCTATTACTGATTTCCTTCCAAAAACAGGGCAAGTGTTGCCCTAGCGTAACGCTTGAGGTCCTAGGGCCAGAAACTGTTTGCTTTCCGCGCACTCATTAACCATGGTGTGGGATCCAATAACTGCTCCAATTTCCTACTTTAAATGTTTTTCTTTCCCCGCTTTTCAAAAACGTCTTTTTATGTTGTACATTTACATACTCGTATTCAGCCACTTACGCTGATAGGCTGGTCGCTGTCAGACACAATAAAAAGAGACAAAAACCACTGCGAATTACAGTAGCATTAGTGTTGAAAATGGAAATTTAATTTCCAGAAATGAACCTCAGCAATAAAAGCGCCCTTTGTTGCTGCTCAGATCAGAAACGAGTCAGCTCTGAAAGGAAGCGAACGTGCAATTAAAAACATCTCAAAGAGGTATTTGTTATATGTTAGAACAGATGCTCTGGAATGGTGCTTTGAACGTAGGGGGCCCTCAGTAAATGTTTTTTGATGAGAATGAAGATAACAGTAATGCCTTACATGTGTATAGTGCTTTCAGGTTTACAAAGTTCTTCTGCCTTTGTGACGTGTTTGGATTTCTCACAACCTCGGAGAAAGGCAAGGTAGATGGGGAAACTGAGGCTCAAAGAGGGGAAGGCACACACTCTCCCCAAGGTGACCTGGTAGAACCAGGACCAGAAAGAGGCCTTCAATGATCCACATAATACTCTTCAAAGGATGGAGTATCTCAAGCTGCCAACCAGCAATTCCCAAGTACCATGTTAATGAACACTGTGGCCTGATCAAGACATACTTTGAAATATTGACCCTAGACTTCCACGGTCAGTATTTCCTGCCATCCCTGCAGTGATCGTCATTCTAGATGACTTCCCTCAGGGTGCAGAAGGGAAAGAGAAAGAATATTCTAAGCTTCTGAGTTTCAAAATAGACTTTGGAAACTCAAAGCAAAAACATTATTTTAAGACAAAAGATTTCTTAACTCTCTATACTATGAGGTTTTGAGGTTTGAATATTAAAAGGTGCATCCCTAAATGTCATGAACAATAGGTGTAAGAGGAAACAAGACAATCCAGGGCCATTCCCAGCCCAATGCAAGTTAAGACCCTGGGGAGGTGGTGGGGGGGGGTGGTAATAGAGTCCCCAGAAAGGTGTGGGGACCCCAGAAGAGTATCCCTATGCCTCTGTTCCTGAGTTAAGACTAGGGAGGAAACCTCATACCTAGAAAATTAAAAATTCTTCAAATATTTAATTTTTTAAATGAAACCATGTAAGTTTTAGAAGAAAACATTGGAAAATCCCTGTATCACTGTAGAAGCATCAAAGTCTTTCTAATTATCACTCAAAAGAAAGATACCATAAAGGAAAAGATTGATAAATTCAATTATGTAAAAATAAAAAACGTCTGCAAGGCCAAAAGTAATAATAGCAACAAGCAAAGTACAAACAAGTTTTTGCAGAGTACCTAAGAATAGCTAAGAAAAAAACCAGAAAAAGAAATGAGACAGGTGATATCACAGCAGACCTTACTGAAATAAAAAGGATCATAATAAATACTACAAAAGGTTATAGTCCAACAAATTTGAAAACCTAGAGAAATGGACAAATTTCTAGAAACACGCTACCTACCTATACTAACACAAACTGAGGTAGAAAAACTAAACAGACCCATAACAAAAGAAGAAATTGAAGAGGTAATTTAAAAAGAAAAAAAAAATCCCAACAACAACAACAGAAAAAGCCCTGGCCTGGACAGCTTCACTGGAGAATTCTACCAAACTTTCAGAGAATAGCTAATACCAATACTACTCAAGCTATTTCGGAGCATAGAAAAGAAAGGAATACCCCAGAACTCATCCTATGAAGCCAGCATAACTGTGATACCAAAGCCAGGCAAAGACATCACAAAAAAGGAAAACTACAGTCCAATATCCTTCATGAACATAGGCACAAAAATTCTAAATGAAATTTTAGCCAATAGAATTCAACACAACATCAAAAAAAAAAAAAAATACATCATGACCAAGTGGAATTCATACCAGGTATGCAAGGATTGTTCGACATTAGAAAATTAATTAACATAATCCACCACATAAATAAAACAAAAGAGAAGAATCGCGCAAACTTATCAATTGACACATAACAGGCATTTGACAAAGTCCGACACTCATTCCTGATAAAAATTCTCAGCACAGTAAAAACAGAAGGGAAATTCCTCGACATAACAAAGGACATTTATACAAAACCAACAACTAACGTTATTCTAAATGGAGAGAGACTGAGAGCATTCCCCTTGAGAACAGAAACCAGACAAGGATGCCCTATATCACCATTCTTATTCAACATCGTGCTGGAAGTCCTAGCTAGAGCAATTAGGTGAGAAAATGAAATAAAGGGCTTCCAAATTGGTCAGGAAGTGGTAAAATTATCCCTATTAGAGGATGATATGATCTTATACACAGAAAACCCGAGAGTCCACAAATCAATACGATTTACAATAGGCCCCCAAAAGATAAAGTACTTATGAATAAATCTAACCAGGGACATGAAAGATCTAGTCAAAGAAAACTACAAAACACTATTGCAAGTAACCAAAAGAGACATACATAAATAGAAAAACATATGATGCTCATGGATAGGAAGTGTCAACATTGTGAAAATGTCACAAAATTACCCAAAGCGATCTACAGATACAATGCAACCCTGATCCAAATTCAAGTAGCATTCTTTAACAAGATGGAAAAACCAATCACCAAGTTTATATGGAAAGGGAAGAGGCCCCAGATAAATAAAGTATTACTGAAGAAGGACAAAGTGGGAAGTCTCACACTACCTGATTTTAGGACCTATTATACAGCCATGGTAGTCAAAACATCCTGGTACTGGTACAACAACAGACACATGGACCAGTGGAACAGAATTGAGAACCCAGAAGGAAATCCATCTATCCATGAGCAGTTGATATTTGACAAAAGACCAAAGTCCATTAAATGGGGGAAAGACATCTCTTTAACAAACGGTGCTGGCATAACTGGATGTCTGTCTGTAAAAAAATGAAACATACCTCACACCGTATATAAAAACTGACTCAAAATGGATCAAAGGCCTAAATATAAAATCTAAAATGTAAAGATCATGGAAGAAAAAAAAGGGACAATGCTGGGGGCCCTAATACATGTCATAAATAGTATACAAACCATAACTAACACTGCACAAACACCAGAAGAAAAACTAAATAAATGGGAGCTCCTAAAAATTAAACACTTAAAGCTCATCAAAAGATTTCACCAAGAGAGCAAAAAGAGAACCTACAGATTGGGGGAAAAAATTGGCTACAAAATATCCAACAAAGGTCTAATCTCTAAAATCTACAAAATACTTCAACACTTCAATAACAAAAAGACAAATAATCCAATTAAAAAATGGACAAAGGATATGAACAGACACTTCACCAAAGAAGACATTCAGGTGGCTAAGAGACACAAGAGGAAATGCTCACAATCATCAGCCATGAGAGAAATGCAAATCAAAACTACAATGAGAGAGGAGGAAGAGCCAACATGGTGCTAAAGATAGAAGTACTATGCCGTCCCTCCACAGCAAAGACCTGAAAAACTAAAAACAGAGACAAACATCAATCCTGGAACCATAAGCATCAAATGAAGAGTTAAAGAACTCAACCAAGCACCAAATGGAATAAGAAACTGACAGAGAGCAGAGAGCAAGGAGAGTTAGGAGCAGAGGTCCCCTACCAGCTAACGCACTACGGATCCACCATCTTGGACTCTTCGGAGATCGGCAGACAGGGAGTACGAGAAAGCAAATTCATGGAGCTCCCAGAAGGAGACAGAGCACCCAGTAACCAGCAAGACATGATTTCCCACCCCCTACCCTGCCTCTCTCGCTCAGCCTTCACCACTTCCAAGCTGGCTGATCCGAGGCTTCCCAGCGGGTTGATTCCCGGCTTCCCAGAGGGCTTATTCACTGCTTCCCAGCAGGCCGATCCAGGGCTTCCTGGTGGACCAATCCACTGCTTCCCAGAGGGCAGAGACTGCAGCATGGGAGGTGCCGGTTTCAAGTGCTGTGAGGATTCACCCCACCCACACCAGCCAGCTTCTTCACTGCCATTTCTTTGTTGCTGGTGTTGCTTTTTTGGCCTCTTCTGGTTTCTTCCCTGCCTCTCACCTCCTCCCCTCCTTTCTCTCAAGCACCTGACTCCATGTGTCATCTTTGCTTCTTTTTGACAGGGTGTGAAGTGACACTCAGCTGGGGAACTGTTTCCCCGGTCCCTGAGGCCAAGCTGGTGGGATCCCTGGGGGCTTTTTTGGGGGGTTGTTTGTTTTCTCTGTCTTTTTTCTTTTTTATTTCTCTTCATTTCTCGGTCTCTCAACTCTTTCTACTTACCTTCTTTTCCTGTCTCCTGAATACTTGGTGCTGTGTATTATCTCCACCCCTTCTAGCCAGGCTGTACTGTGTGGCTTGGGGGCTGCTTCCCCGGTCTGCACAGTCACACCAGTGGGATCCCTGGGGGCATTTTTAAAATTTTTTTTTATTTTAAATTTTTTCCTTTTTGCTTTTCTTCATTTCTTGGTTTCTTGTCTCTCCACTCCAATGGCAAGCTCTCTCAGCACTATTTTTTTTGTTCCTGTTTCTCTCTCCTCTCTCCTTTTCCATACCCAACCTAGCTCCACACATTACAACCTCCCCCTCACCCACCTCCCTGCCTATCTACACTGTGACCTGAACATTGCACTCCCTCCCGAGCAGCAAAGACACAACCACTGGAACCTGCCCTGCACTGACCACTGGCTTACCTTGTCAGCCCCAGTACATGTCACAAACAACATATCCCAGCAACTCCCCTTCAGCTGGACCTGCACTGCTGCACCATAGCTGAGTGAATGGACCTGCCCATTGGACAAGGAGGTGAAAAATATTGTGTCCACAGACCAGCAAACAACAAAGAATGAACAGCCCGCCTATTCAAACATAACTAAATAAAACAAAAAAGCAGGACAAAACAAACAAATCTACAATCAATAAATGAAGAAAATAACTACTGAATGTCCAGAAGACAGCAGACAATATCAAAACATATATATATATAAAAAAAAAAAACCAAGGACAGGATGGTTCCAGTAGGTGTTCAAAATAAAACACCAGATGACTTTCCAGTAGGAGAAAAGGCACTAGAACTACCTCATAGGGAACTCACATCTCTAATATTTAGAGCTATCTAAGAGTTGAAGCAAAAAGCAGACAAAAATGAGGAAAAAATATACAAATTCACAGAAAGTACAGACAAAAAAGAAATGGAAGAATTCGGGAAAATAATACAGGAACAAAATGACAAAATAAATTTGCAATTAGAAATCATACAAAAGCAACAATTAGAAATCCAAAAGATAAACAACAAGATTTCAGTAATGGACAGTGTCATAGAAGGGCTGAGGAACAGGTTTGAAACAATGGAAGACAGGATTGGTGAAATTGAAGACAAACATTTGGGTAATACTTTGAGGAAAAATCAGAAAAAAGAACAAAGAAAAATGAGAATTATGTGGGATACTATCAAAAGCAACAATTTTCGAGTGATTGAAGTTCCGGAACAGGGGGAGAAAACAGAAAACACAGAGAGGATGATTAAAGAATTGCTGACAGAAAACTTCCCTAATACTATGAAATATGAAAAGCTGACCATCCAAGAAGCTCAACGAACCCCATATAGGATAGACCCCAAAAGAAACTCACCAAGGCATGTCATAATCACACTCGCTAAAACCAAAGACAAAGAAAGAATCCTGAGAGCAGCTCAAGAAAAACAAAAGTCACAGACAGAGGAGAAACAATAAGACTAAGCTCTGATTACTCGGCAGAAACCATGCAGGCAAGAAGGCAATGAGATGACATATATAAAACCTTGAAAGAAAAAAATTGCCAATCAAGAATAATATATCCTGCAAAACTCTTGTTCAGATATGATGGTGAAATTAGGACATTTTCAGATAAACAGAAATTAAGGATATATGTAAAGATCAAACCAAACTTACAGGAATTATTAAAGGGAGTCCTTCAGTTTGAGAAGAAACAACATCAGATGACAGCCTGAATCTAGGACATGAGATTGCACTAGCCAGATATCAACCTAGGAAATAAACTCTCAAGGACTATCCAAAACCAAAAGATTTACAACAGGGAACCGAGAGGTTAATCTGCAAATGACAACAACATCAGAACAATAAAAGAGGGAATAAATGGTGTAGGTATAGAACTTTCTAATGGAGAGGAAGGCAAGGCAATACCAAGTAACAACAGACTAGTTTAAACCTAGGAAGATAAGGGTAAATTTCAAGGTAACCACAAAGAAAGTTAACAAACCTACTCATCAAAATAAAGAAGAAAAATATAAAGTCTCAGTAAAAATAAAATCTACAAAAACAAAAGAAATGACAAAAAATCCACAAACAAAAGGAATTCAGCACAGGAGAGTAAGAGGAACAAAGAAAACATCAGCACCACACACACACAAAAAAAAAAGCACTACAAAATGGCAACAATAAACTCACACCTATCAACAATTACACTGAATGTAAATGGTCTAAATGCACCCTTAAAGAGACAGAGAGTGACAGAATGGATAAAAAAAAATAGGATCCATTAATATGCTGTCTACAAGAGACATACCTTAGAATCAAAGACATAAATTTATTAAAAATCAAAGGATGAAAAAAATATATCAAGAAAACAGCTACCAAAAAATAGCAGGAGTGGCGATACTAATCTCAGACAAAATAGACTTTAAAATGAAATCCACCCCAAAAGACAAAGAAGGGCACTATATCATGATTAAAATGACAATCCAGCATGAAGACATAACTATAATAAATATCTACGCACCCAATGACAGGGCTCCAAAATACGTAAAATGAACTTTAACAGCACTGAAAAGAGAAATTGACAGTTCCACTATAATAGCAGGAGACTTCAACACACCATTCTCAGTAAAGGACAGAACATCTAGAAAAAACTACAATGAGATATTATCTCACCCTTAATACTGGCATTAATCCAAAAAACACAAAATAACAAACGTTGGAGAGGTTGTGGGGAGATTGGAACTCTTATGCACTGCTGGTGGATATGAAAATGGTACAACCACTTTGGAAAATGATATGATATTTCCTTAAAAAGATAGAAATAGAAATACCATACCATCTGGCAGTCCCACTCCTAGGAACATACCCTAGAGAAATAAGAGCCCTCACACAAATAGACATATACACACCATGTTCATTGCAGCACTATTCACAATAGCAAGTAAGATGGAAACAACCTAAATGCCCATCAACAGAGGAATGGATAAACAAATTAAGCTATATACACACAACGGAATACTAGGCAATGATAAAGAACAATGATGAATCCGCAAAACATCTCAAAACATGGGTGAGTCTGGAAGGCATTATGCTGAGTGAAATAAGTCAGTCACAAAAGGACAAGTATTGTATGAGGCCACTATTATAAGAACTCAAGAAAAGGTTTACACACAGAAAAAAAAACAACACTCTTTGATGGTTACAAGGGTGGAGGGCGAGGGGAAATCACTAACTAGATAGTAGACAAGTGTCAACTTAGGTGAAGGGAATGACAACACGTATAGGGGAAGTCAGCACAACCGGACCAAAGAAAAAGCATAGAAGTTTCCTAGACACATCCAAACACCTTGAGGGACCAAGTTGCTGGAACTGGGTGCTGGGGACCACGGTCTTGGGGAATATCTAGGTCAATTGGCATAACATAATTCATAAAGAAAATGTTCTACATTCCGCTTGGTGAGTGGCATCTGGGGTCTTAAAAGCTTGCAAGCAGCCGTCTAAGATATATCTATTGGTCCCATCCTGTCCAGAGCAAAGAAGAATGAAGAAAACCAAAGACACAAAGAAAATATAAATCCAAAGGGCTAATGGACCACATGAACCACAGCTTCCACCAGCCTGAGCCTGAAAGAACTAGATGGTGCCCTGCTATCACCACTGACAGCTCTGACAGGGTTCACAATAGAGGGTCCCAAACAGAGTGGGAGAAAAATGTAGAACAAAATTCAAATTCACACACACACACACAAAAAACCAGACTTACTGGTCTGATATACACTGGAGGAACCTCCAAGAGTATGGCTCCTGGACACCTTCTTAACTCAGAACTGAAACCACTCTGGAAGCTCATTTTTCAGACAAAGATAAGATGGGCCTTTAAAAAAAAAGCTCACACTTGAGGAATGTGCTTCTTAGTTCAATCAAATATACGAGACCAAATGGGCAACTCTTGCCTAAAAGCAAGATGAGAAGAGAGGAAGGGACAGGAACTGGACTAATGGGCACAGGGAACCTGGGCTGGAAAGGGGGAATGTGCTGTCACATTTTGCAGATTGTAGTCAATGTCACAAAACAGTATGTGTATAAATTTTTGAATGAGAAATTAACTTGAGCTTTTTAAACTTTCATCTGAAGCACAATAAAATTACTTTAAAAAAAAAAAAAAGAAAAGAAAAGACCAGCCATCCAAATAGAAAAATAGTTGTGGGACATATGAATGATTTTTATTAAAAGTGCACTGAGCTACTGTTTTTCAGCTATCAGACTGGCAAAAATCCAAAAGTTTTACAATCTGCTGTGTTGACCAGGGAGTTGAGTAATAGGCATGCCTCATCCATTATGGCCATGAAAATAAATAGTGCAACCCTCATGGGGGGTGAATTGGTAATATTTATCAGAATTACAAATGCAGATACCCGTTGACCCAACTGTAATTCTGAGAAGTTATTCTATAGTTATAATTTCATGGAGGAGAATGACACGGACACAAGATCATCTATTACAGCATCATTCATAAGAGCAAAAGGCTGAAAACAGTCCAAATGTCCTGACACAAAGAAGTACTAGGCAGTTATAAAAAGAGAGAGAAATCGTCCTATGTACTGACATAAGAAGATATACAATTAAAAAAAAAAATGATCAAGGTGCAAAGCAGCATGTATTTTATTTTGACAGATATCTAGAAAGACAAGGGAGGTAAGAAAATAAATGCACACTAATTTGAGGGTACAAAAAGATATTTTGGGGACACATAAGAAACAAATAAAAGTGGATACTTGGAGGGATGATAGAAACTGGGTAGATGGGGGAGAGGGTGAGAGAAAAACTTTTTATTGTATTTTTTTAAAATTTGGATACTCTTTTAATGTATCACCTTTTCAATGCAGTAAAAAAACCAGTGAAAAATCTTTTAGGGAAAAATAAAGTTCTATGTCATTAAGTGGATGGGGGCTCAAAATAGAAATTAGATTAAGTTACAGAAGACATTAAAAAGTTACATTTTTGTAATACCTGAGTTCTTCTGATAAAACTTGTATCTTTTACAGTATTATATGAAAGAAAAACGGAAGAGTACTTGAGAGAGTGTATAGAGACCAAAATATATAGAGACCAAAGTTTATTAGTGGTAACCAGGAGTGGGCAGGAGGAAGAGGGAGAGGAAGACACAGTGTGTAGGGGACACTGAGCTTCTGTTAAGCAGGCTGGAAAAAAATAGGAATAGGTAAAGGTGATGGTGGAATAACATGAGGAATATAATTATTGTCACTGAACTGTACGTGTGAAGATTGTTGAAATGGCAAATGTTTTGTTACATCGATATTTACCACAATAAAAACAATAGTAATAAAGGATCCTTGAGGTCAAATATCATTGGAAATTATTTGGATGAAATAAAATGAGGTTTCACTGGGAACTCTCCAGAGCTTCATTGTCATTCTCTAAGAGGAAGGTACAGGATGCACCATTGCCCAGACATATTTGACCAAGAAACCTTTATTTATGGACTGTCTTGTAGAAATACTGCTTAAAATGAATCAGGAATCCAATTTGTGCAATTTGGGACAGAGGCAGCCCCTTTCTTCAAGAGCACAATGTCATCTGCCTTCAAAAGAAGTATAAGACTTTTGTTTCCATCCATGATGGAATAACTGCTCTCCCACAGTAGACAACTATAAAACTGGAAAAAAAAACATGAATTAACTGTTTCAGACATTGGTCAACAGGCAGTGCAGAACTGTGATCCCAGAGTAGTGTTGTCAAATTTAGCAAATAAAAATACAGGACACTCAGTTAGATATGAATTTCACATAAACAATGAATAATTTTTTTAGTATGAGTATGTCTGGTGCTATATTGAAGACATACTTACTCTAAAAAACCATAATTGTTTATCTGAAATTCAATTTTCAATGGGTGTTCTGTATTTTATCTGGTGACTCTATGCCAAGAGAAGAGAAATACAGGAGGTGAGCCAACCCTAACTTTCTGCCTGGAGGCACTTTCTGGCCAAAGAGCAGGAGTCAGTTAGTTAATTGCCACCGAGTCAATTCTACTCATGGCAACCCCACGTGCGGGAACAGGAAACAAATCAATAACAAAAGGTATTCAGAAACTCTCCAAATACGTGGAAATTAAACTACCCACTTCTAAATAACACATGAGTCAAAGAAGAAATCAGGAAGAAAATAGTTTGAACTAAATGATAACATTGCCATCAAGTCAATTCCAACTCATAGTAACCCTGTAAGACAGAGGAGAACTGCCCAATAAGGTGTCCAAGGCTGCAATCTTTACAGAAGCAGACCACATCTGCTCATAGTGATCCTATGTACAACAGAACAAAACACTGCCTGGTCCTGTGTCATCCTCATGATCGTTGCTATGCTTGAGCCCATTGTTGCAGCCACTGTGTCAGTCTATCTCATGGAGGGTCTTCCTCTTTTTTGCTGACCTGCTACTTCACCAAGTATGACGTCCTTCTCCAGGGACTGATCCCTCCTGATAACATGTCCAAAGTATGTGAGATGTACATAGTCTCGCCATTCTTGCTTCTAAGGAGCATCCTGTTTGTACTTCTTCCAAGACAAATTTGTTCTTTCTTCTGGCAGCTCACGGTATATTCAATATTCTTTGCCAGCGCCACAATTCAAAGGCGTCAATTCTCAGGTCTTCCTTAGTCATCAGCCAGGTTTTGCATGCATCTGAGGTGATTAAAAACACCACGGCTTGGGTCAGGGGCACCTTAGTCTTCAAGATGACATTTTAGCTTTTTAACACTTTAAAGAGATCTTCTGAAGTAGATTTGCCCAGTGCAATGCATCTTTTGATTTCTTGACTGCTGCTTCCATGGATGTTGATTGTGGATCCAAGTAAAATGAAATCCTTGATGACTTCAATCTTTTCTCCATTTATTGTGATGTTGTTTATTGGTCCAGTTGTTAGGATTTTTGTTTTATTTTGAGGTGTAATCCATATTGAAGGCTATGGTCTTTGATCTTCATCAGTAAGTGCTTCAAGTCCTCTTCACCTTCAACAAGCAAGTTTGTGTCATCTGCAAAACGCATGTTAGTGAGTCTTCCTCCAATCCTGACACCCCGCTCTTCTTAATATAGTCCAGTTTCTCAGATTGTTTTGTCAGCATACAGATTGAATAAGTGTGGTGAAAGGATACCATACTTTCCTGAATTTAAACCACGCAGTATCCCCTTGTTCTGTTCGAATGACTGTCTCTTGATCTATGTACAGGTTTCTCATGAGCACAATTAAGTGTACTGGAATTTCCATTCTTAGCGATGTTATCCATAATTTGTTATGATCCACACAGATGAATGCCTTTGCATAGTCAATAAAACACAGGTAAACTTCTTTATGGCATTATCTGCTTTCAGCCAGGATCCATCTGACATCAGCAATGATATCCCTGGTCCCAGGTCCTCTTCTGTATCTGGTTTGAATTTCTGGCAGTTCCCTGTCGATATACTGCTGCAGCCACTTTTGAATGATCTTCACCAAAATTTTACTTGAGTGTGATATTAATGGTATTGTTCGATAATTTCTGCATTCTGTTGGATCACCTTTCTTTGGAATGGGTACAAATACGGATTTCTTCCAGTCGGTTGGCCAGGTAGCTTGCCTTCCAAATTTCTTGCCACAGACTACTTAGTGCTTCCAGCACTGCATCCATTTGCTGAAACATCTCAGTTGGTATTCTGTCACTTCCTGGGGCTCTGTTTCTCACCAATGCCTTCAAAGCAGCTTGGACCTCTTCCTTCAGTACCATTAGTTCTTGATCATGTGCTACCTCCTGAAATGGTTGAACGTCGACCAATTCTTTTTGGTACAGTGACCTTGTGTATTCCTTCTACCTTCTTTGGATGCTTCCTGTGTTATTTAGTATTTCCCTTGAAGAATCTGTCAATATTGCAACTCAAGGCTTCAATTTTTCCTTCAGTTCTTTCAGCTTGGAAATGTTGAGTGTGTTCTTCCCTTTTGATTTTCTAACTCCAGGTCTTTGTACACTTCATGATAATATTGTTCTCAAGCTGCCCTTTGAAATCTCTTCAGCTTTACTTCATCATTTCTTCCTTTCGCTTTAGCTACTCTACGTTCAAGAGCAACTTTCAGTCTTTTCTTTCTCTCTTCTCTTTTAATGACCGCTTGCTTTCTTCATGTATCATGGCCTTGATGTCATTTCACAACTCGTCTGGTCTTTTATCATTAGTGTTCAATGCGTCAAATCTATTCTTGAGACGGTTTCTAAATTCAGGTGGGATATACTCAATGTCGTACTTTGGCTCTTGTGGACTTGTTCTAATTTTCTTCAACTTCACCTTGAACTTGCGTACGAGCAATTGATCGTCTGTTCCACAGTCAGCCCCTGGCCTTGTTCTGACTGATGATATTGAGCTTTTCCATCATCTGTTTCCACAGATGTAGTCGATTTGATTCCACATGTATAGTCACCATTTATGAAAAGGGTATTGAAAAAGGTATTTGCGATGAAGTTGTTGGTCTTGCCAAATTGTATCATGTGATTTCTGGCGTCATTTTTATCACCAAGGCCATATTTTCCAACTACGCATCCTACTTCTTTGTTTCCAACTTCTACATTCCAATCAGTGCATCTCGATTGCATGTGTAATATGGATATACTTACGTAAATCTGAAAATAAATAATAGAAGAGTATTCATTCAGAGATGTGCTATGCAGGTAAGAATTGCAGTTTGGGTTATCTGCATGACACACTTTCCAGTAATTTAATGGCTTATGATTTTACGTGTCAGGAATTTGGCAGAGTTCAGCTGGGAAGCTCTTCTGTTTTACAAGGCACCAACTAGTGTACCTCAGTGGTATTTAGCCAGCAGCTGGGTGACCTGTATGAGCCAAAAAGGCTCATTCACATGTCTGGCTACTTGGTGGGCAGTTGGATGGCTGGTTCTCCAGCCCCTCCACTTCTCCATATAGTCTTAGGAGCTCTCCGTGGAGTCTCTCCAGCTGGGTATTCAGACTTTTTACATGGAAGCTCAAGGCTCCAAGAGGAAAGAAATAGAGACTACCAGTTCTTTTAAAAATTAAATCAGGAACCAGCATAGTGTCACTTCCACTGTATTCTATGGGTCAAACCAGTTCTAAGCCAGCCCAGATGCAAGGCAAGAACAAATAGACCAACTTCTGATGCGAGAAGGGCCAAAGAATGTACTGCTGTTTAATTCATTGTACTTGCACATTCAAGCAGCAAAGATGAGACAAATGGGCACTATACTTGGAGAAAGAGCATAAGGCTGAGTATTACAAATTGCCCCATCTCTTAACTAGACATGTGAGTGGACCATCTTGGCCCCTCTAGGTAGCCCAGCTGCCAGCTAAATACCTTCAAGGGACCCCAGCCAAAGCCACCTGGGATAGAAGAGTCTCTCAGCTGAGTTCTGACACAAAATCATGAGATTAAGAAATAAGTCAATTATTGTCTTAAGGCATTAAGTTACTGGGAAGTGTGTCATGCAGGTAACCAAAACTGCATTTCTTACAAGCATAGCACATCTCTGAATGAAGTACTATCACTAGGCAGGACAATCTAACCAAACTCCATTAATAAACTCATCCTCATCTGTAAAATGAGGCCTATAATCTTTATAAAAGTCCTTTGTACATCGTCAAATACTGCACAATGGTAAACAATTATTCATGTTACAAAGGCCGGCACATAGTATAGCAAAGCAGAATGTTCTTGTATGCAAATGCCATATATGTTCTCTGGGTACTGAGTACAATCATTTACCAGTCTTGCTAGAGATTGCTTTTATTAGTGTGCAACCGTGTTTGCAGACTGCTGTCCTCATGGCATTCAGGCATGTTTTACTTGGCTGTTGCATGACATGCAAATCTTGTGTTCCTGCCTGGGCCTGCCTCATTCTTGTCTGGCGGCAGGTCAGCTGCCTGGAGTGGAGTAATGTTTGCTGTCTGAGATGGAGATAGGTCCTCCTGTTCATCAGAGGTCCCACCACTCACAAAGGTCATGTGCATCCTCAAACCTGGCCCACTTTACCCACTCAGAGCACTTGCCCACCTCGTGGACATTTTCATTTGTGACACCTGCAATATAACATGCCATCATCATTAATGAGTCACAATAAAGGACAAAAGCTTCCTTTCTACTATATCCATAGTGTCTCAGTTTCCTGGGGTTGCCAAAACAAAATGCCACAAAGTGGGTGACTTTAAAAAATAGAAACGAATTTTGTCACAGTTCTGGAGGCTGAAAGTCCAAATCAGGGTCTCAGCCATGCTGATTCCTTTTGTAGCCCTTTCTCCTAGTTCCTGGTGACTGACGGCAATCTTTGGGGTTCGTTTGCTGCTTATAGATGCATCTGCCTCTGTTGTCACATGGCGTCTGTCTTCTCCCTGTTGTCTCCCTTTTTATAAGACACCACTCGGAAGAGATTAGGATTAGGACCTACCCTACTCTGGTATGACCTCATTTAACTTAACTAATAGCAAAAGAGGAGCCCTGGTATGCAGTGGTTAAGAGCTCAGCTGCTAGCCCAAAGGTTGGTAGTTCAGATCCAACAGTCACTCCTTGAAAACCCTATAGGGCAGTTCTACTCTGTCCTATAGGGTCACTATGAGTCAGAATCAACTCAGTGGCAATGGGTTTATGGTTTTTTTTTTGTTTGTTTGTTTGTTTTTATAATAACAGATAAAAAGAGCCCTAGTGGTGCAATGGTAAAGCACTCAGCTGCTAACCGAAATGTTGGTGGTTCAAACCCACCAGCCACTCCAAGGGAGAAAAGACCAGGCGATCTTCTTCGGTAAAGATTACAGCCTAGAAAACCCTAAGGGGCAGTTCCACTCTATCCTAGAGGGCTGCTATGAGTGGAAATTGACTCAATGACACGGAAAAACAACAACAATAACAAAAGAAAAACCCTGTTTCCAAACAAGGTCACATTCACAGGCACATGGGTTAGGACTTCAACATATCTTATTGGGGACCACAATTCCGTCCATAACATGTAGTTATTGTCAATATTTGCCCTAAAATCAATGATGGATCTGTTATGCCCAATGATCTGGGATCTGTTTGACACAGTTGATGATCTGGACCCAGGGCTAATGGAGGACAACAGAAAACGAGTTGAACCATGCTGGCCCACCATCATTTCCAGCAGCCTTTGAAATCTAGGAACCACACTGAGGTGAACCAGCTCTCAAGAGATCCCTGTTCAGAGCCTTCTGTGGGTGGTTTGGGGTTCCGTGATAACCCCGTGTCTCTTGGCCGGCATGGCATTTGTAACATGTAAGATACCAGCCCTGTCTGTGATTCTCACCACAAACCTGGGATGCATGTCTCCATTTATTTTGAAAAGCTTCAGGACATTTTCCCTCACAGATGTTAAACATTAAATTGCAGAGCTGATAGAGTCAGGCCCAACGTGACTTTGATGTTTGCATATGGCAATATGCAGTGCCGGAGGAGGTCCTGGGGGGACTGAGTCTTTAAAGAGGTACTCACAAGCCCCCTCCCCTCCCAAAAAGAACCAATGCCCCGCTCAACCATCAGCAAACACAACTGCTTTTAATCCCAAAGAGTTGTTTTCTTTGATCATGAGTTTCGGCAGTAGAAAACTAACCCCTTTGATACCAAAGAAGGTAGACCTACTAGAAATTATTATTAGATTAGTAATAGTGGTGGTAATAAATTGGACTGAACAAGAGTTAATGTGGTGGACCCGCCACTCCCTTCCCCAAGCCCAGGGCTGTCAGCTCCGCCTAACTGGCTCTTATTTCTGCCCTGGGTTATAAGAGCTTGTGTGTCTATCTCTCTCCTGGATGGATTTCTCAGCATCTGGAGGGCACAGACTACATCTTGTTCACTTTTTACCTCTATGGCACATAGAGGTGTTTATCAACACACCAAATAGGATGTTCAGGAACACCTTAATTAGCTGGGAACCTCATTGAACTGAATTTTATAAATTACTGTCTACTTGGAGAGGACGAGGTAAATGGGAGTGAAAAACTCAAGGATCAGGTGATTTCTTGTTCTGTTTTTGCTTTTGTCTCTAAAGCATTTTTAAGGGCTAGCCTGGGGTCTGCACACATTTAGCTTAATCTCCACATCATCTTCTCCTCTCCCCAGGCCTAGAGGGTAAGTCATAAGAAAGCCAGGTTAGAAGGAAGCCTCTTTGTCCCTGACCATGAAGGAGGGGAGGCAGGAAAATAGCTTCTGACATTGAAGAAAAGTGGAGCCTAGTCATTCATTCATTCATTCAACAACTGTCTATCTATCACCAGTGGTAGAATCTTTCCATTCCATATGGGAGATTCAGGTTCTATTCCTGGCCATTACACCTCATGTGAAGCCACTACTTGTCAGTCAGTGGAGGCTTGCATGTTGCTATGATGCTGAACAGGTTTCAGTAGAGCTTCCAGACTAAGCCATACTAGGAAGAAAGGCCTGGTGATCTACTTCTGAAAATTAGCTAGTGAAAACCCTGTGGATCACAACAGTCTGATCTGCAACTGATCATGGGGATGGCGCAAGACCAGGCGGTATTTTGTTCTGTTGTGCGTGGAGTTGCTGTGAGTTGTGGGCAGACTCAATGGCAGATAATAACATCAACAACACTGTGAACCAAGCACTGTTCTGGGCAGTGAGAATACAACAGTGAGCCCTCATGGGTGCACGTTCTCATGGGGAAGGAAGATAGACCAATAAATAAGGAAACACATCCATACATGCTATGTCAAGTGGTCCTAAGTGCTGCAAAGAAAAATAAAGCCAGGTAAGAGGGTAAGCTAGGAAGGAGGTAGTACTCTTTGGGTAAATGACCTAAGGAAGGCCTCTGGGGCTAAACACTGACTTGAGTGGGAGCAAGGGGTGAAACATACAGTTGGCTGGTGGGGGGATCCAGGCAGAGGGAAAGGCAAGAGCAAGGGAGAGAGGGTTCCTGGGAGTTTGACGAACAAGGAGATCTGTGTGTGTGGATCTGTAAAAACAGCTTGGGGGTGGTGTCTGACTTCCTCTAATCCTACAAGGGGGAAGGAGAATCAAGATCAACAGTCTAAGGCTGATTCCTATGAGGCAGATATCAGACACCCCTCCTCTCTCTGCCATCTTTACCAATTCTGACACAAACCATCCCCCCCGCGGCACTCTCTACTTTTCTGCTGGGTTTGATAATTCATTGCAATGGCCACACAGAACTCACAGATTATACTAAAAGTTATGGTGTTTATTAGGGAAGTTTAACAGGTTACAGTTTAGGCTCAGGAACACTCAAGGATACAGTTCTTCTGTCAGGACAGCCTCTTCCCAGCCATGCTCTCAGGCACGCCTCTCCCTGGCCCTCGGCCTCTGCCCAAAGGCACTCAGCTTTCTCTCTCCATGTGCTGGGAAGCTTACCACACCATCTCCTGCTGCCAGGTCTCTCCTGCCACTGCTTCTCACCGTTTTCAGGGTTATAGCTTGCTCTTTTTCTGTCTCCTGGTCCCAGGAGCCTCCTAGGGCAGGATCCTAGGTCCAAAGGACACACTGGCTCCTGGCTGTTCCTCCCTGGAGGTGGTGGGATTCTCCTCCCTGCTCTGGAATTGGCTTTCTTTTAAGGCAAAACTGACTAATCCTCTTGGTGGGCTGCAATTACCCTATCACAGTGTCCAATCACCTAGGTGGGAGTTACAAGACCAGGGTAGAAAGGCCACACATGAAAGTAGTTAATCACATCACAGGGCCTGAGTGACGGAGAAGGAGAGTGGGAAAAAATATGGCCCAAGAGGTGGCCAGACCTCTGTTAGGACTTAGGGCTTAACTCTGATGAGAAGGACTTTTAGCAGAGGCATAACATGATCTGATTCACACCCTTAAAGCATGTCTTTCGCCATTGGAAGATGGGAGAGCCAGTGCGGCAGGTGGGGTATGGGGCAGAACAGGAACGTTAATGAAACATCTAAGCGTCTTACCCAACAGAATAAAATGAGGCTATTATCTACCTTAAGGAGCCTTGGTGGTGCAATGGTTAAGCTCTCAGCTGCTAGCCGAAAGGTTGATGTTTCAAACCCACCAGCCACTCCACAGGAGAAAAGACCTGACAATCTGCTCCCATAAGGATTTCAGCCTAGGAAACCCTATGGGGCAGTTTTCCTCTGTCCTAGAGGATTGCTGTGAATTGGAATGACTCAATGGCACACAACATTATCTACCTTGCTGTGCTCTTTCCAATCACCTCATAGGCATGGACATTGAAAAAGGAAGATCTAAGGAGAATTGACGCATTTGAATAGTGTTGGTGAAGAATATTGAATCTACCATGGACTGCCAGAAGAATGAGCAAATCTGTCTTGGAGGAAGCACAGCCAAAATGCTCCTTAGAAGGGACGATGGCAAGACTTTGTCCTGCTTACTTTGAATACATCATCAGGAAAAACCGATTGCTAGAAAAGGACATCGTCGTTGGTAAAGGAGAGGGTCAGCGAAAACGAGGGACCCTGCCTTGGGATGGACTGACACAAAAGTCACAACAATGGACTTAAATATACCAATAATTGGGAGGCTGGCACAGAACTGGGCAAGGTCACCATGAGTCAGAGCCGATTTGATGACTAACAACATTATCTACCTTGAGGGGCTGTTGTGATGAGTAAAAAGATGTGGGTAAAGGGAGATTTTAAACCTAACAGCATTATGTAAAGGTTAATCTCCATTCCCCCATCATTTTTGCTTAGAATCCATGCTACTTTTTTTCAGGATTTCTTAGTTATTGTATTAGAATCATGGTTTCTCTGGGGAAAAGAAGTTACAGATAAGAATAACAAGGGGAATGTTTTCACCACACAAATGCCAGGACCCACCCCTCAACTACAAATGAGAGTCCTCTGGCAAGTGCTGTGGCTTGTGTACATCAAAAAGTTCTCCGGGTGTGTCTAATGTGCAACCTGATCAAGAACTACCCATTTAGTCTTAAAAGCTTGTGAGCTGTCATCTTAGACACTCCACTGGTCTCACCCCATCTGGAGCAAAGGAGAATGAAGACACAAGGGAAACATTAGTCCAGAGGACTGATGGACCACAACTGCCACATCCTCCACCAGACTGAGTCCAGCACAACTAGATGGTGCCTGGCTACCACCACCAACTGCTCTGATAGGAATCACAATTGAGGGTCCCAGTCAGAGCTGGATAAAAACGTAGAACAAAATTCTAACTCACACAAAAAAAGACCAGACTTACGGGTCTGACAGAGACTGGAGAAACTCCGAAAGTATGGCCCCCAGACACCCTTTTAACTCAGTACTGAACTCACTCCTGAGGTTCACCCTTCAGCCAAAGATTAGACAGGTTCGTAAAAGAAAACAAGACTAAATGGGCACACCAGCCCAGGGGCAAGGACAAGAAGGCAGGAGGGGACAGGAAAGCTGGTAATGGGGAGCCCAAGGTCGAGAAGGGAGGAGTGTTGACATGTTGTGCAGTTGACAACCAATGTCACAAACAATAGGTGTATTAATTGTTTAGTGAGAAACTAATTTGCTCTGTAAACCTTCATCTAAAGTACAATTTTTTTTTTAATTTTTTAAAAAAATTTCCTCATTAGAGGAAAACACACAAGTGTGTAAATATAAGAGATACATGAGAGACTACCTTATATCTTAGACTGATCGCTAGTCTTGGAGGTCAAAAGACCTGAATTTAAAGAAATATTATTAGGTTTATTACTATTAACATAATAAAATATAAGAAGATTTGTCTTAACATTAGAAGGAAATTTGGAAGGAGAGGAAGACGTTGAATATTTTATAATATTTATATATTAAAAATGATGCTAAAGTGATTTTATATAGGAAAGCATATTGATTTACTATTGTAAACACAGTAGGCTATATGTTGGAATCAAGTAGAAAATCATAATTTCTGGATATTTAGTAATAGTCTACTAATGCCCTGGTGGCACAGTGGGTAAGCGTTCAGTTGCTAACCTAAAGGTGGGCAGTTCAAACCCAACAGCTGCTCTGAGGGAGAAAGATGTGGCAGTCAGCTTCCATAAAGTTTATAACCTTGGAAACCCTATGAGGTAGTTCTAGTCTGTCCTATAGGGTCGCTATGAGTTGGAATTCACTCAACGGCACACAACAACAACTATTGCAAGAGTACAAACAATAGCTTTAAAAACTGTGTGCACGTATTGGGGGGGCGGTTGTGGTGTGTATAGATCAGTGAATCTGGAAAATAGAGGACATAACTCAAATTCTAATCAGCCATGTGACCCGTGTTTTTTATTTTATATATGTATATATATTTTTATTGTACTTCAGGTGAAGGCTTATAGAACAAATAGTTTCTCATGAAACCGAAGTACACATGTTATTTTATAACATTGGTTAACAACCCCACAACGTATCAACCCTCTAACTTCTCAACCTCTTTTTTTTTTTTTTTGGTGAAAATACACATAGCCAAAGATACACCACGTGTTTTTTATTTTTATTTAAAAAGAATTTTTAAGCAAAATTTTAAAAGCCACAACCACTACCAAGAAGCCATGACACACTTATCTTTGCTGTGAAGTTTTTAATTACCTAACTCTACCACTAGGGGGTAGCATCTTCCATTTCTTTCTCTCTTCAAACTTTGTTTTCCACCCCTGGAATATGGGCACATTCCAAACCCATTGTTGTCAAGTCAATTCTGATTCATGCCGACCCCATGAGTTACAGAGTAGAACTTCTTCATGGGATTTTCTTGGCTGTAATCTGAATGGAAGCAGATTGCCAGGGCTTTGTTCCATAAAGCCATTGGGTGTGTTTGAACGGCCAACTTTTAAGTTAGTAGTAGAGTACAAATCGTTTTCAACATCCAGAGATCTATGGCATGTTAAAAAAAGCCATCGCCGTCCGGTCAATTAATTCCAACCCAGAGCGATCCCATGTGACAGAGCAGAACTGCCCCCATAGGGTTTCCAAGGCTGTAATCTTTACAGAAGCTGACTGCCACATTTTTCTCCTCCAAAGGGGCTGATGGGTTTGAATCTCCAACCTTTCAGTTAATAGTCAAGTGCTTAACCACTGTTAACCACTGGTAATTTTTGGTGTCTGGAGGAGAGAATGGGAGATGGGTCTTATATGCCAGTAGATTTAGTGGGTCCCTGCGTGGTACAAATGGTTAACACACTCAGCCGCTAACCAAAAAGTTGGAGGTTCGAATCCACCCAGAGGCACCTCAAAAGAAAGGCTTGGAGATCTGTTTTCAAAAAATCAGCCACTGAAAACCCTGTGGAGCATAGTTCTACTCTGACACACATGGGGTCACCATGAGTTGGAATCGACTCAACAGCAACTGGTTTTTTATTATCTCCACTTGAAACATGAGGAAACTGAGGCTCATAGAGGTTAAGAGGATTACAGGAGGCCACACAGCTGGAACTGTGCAGTTAGTACCGAAACCCAGTCCTAGCTCCAGGGACCAATTTGCCAACCAAAATGCTAAGTATCTTTCAGTATCCAATGAAATTACGTGTTTCAATCTACTGTCAAAAAAGTCCTTGGAGACCAGTGAGTCTGACTACTTATGTGATTCTTGAAAGGTTTTTGAAAACTACAAAGTGTAACAGATATGAAGAGTTTTATTGGTAATAAAATCGTCTCCTGGTCATTTCATGTTACCCTTCCAACATTACAAACTTCTTGAGAACAAGGAGCTCTGCTTTCTCCTTTTCTTACAGCCCTTCTGCTGGTGCCCAGCACCCAGTAGGTGCTTCCCACATGCTCACTGAAGTGTTCGTCTGAATCTGTCCCTTCTGTGAAATCAGAGAAGCCAGAATTAATTCAGTTTCACTGTATTATTAATGATGCTGAGATTGATAACAGTGTTGAATGTCCAGGAAGCATTCCAGCTGCCTGTCCTCTTGAATAGGAGAAAGAAGTGTGAGATGAAACAGTTTCGAGTTTCCACAGTGAGATCCTGCCTAGCACTGATTCACTGGCTTGTGTTCACACACTCCATGCCAGAGCACCCGGCAAACGCCAGGCACAGCTTCTCACCAACATCACACATGACAGCAGCTGACGTTATTGGGTGTTTACCAGATGCCAGACCCTGGGCTAAGCACGTCATATGCATGGGCTTACTGAGTCTCACCCACATCCTTATGAGGAGGAACTCCAAGTAAGATCCTATTTTATAGCTGAGTTTCAGAGAGGTTAAGCAACTTGCCCAAAGTGAAACAATTGTAAAGCACGGAGCTGTTTTTCAAAGCCAGAATGGTTAATCAGTCCATGAGTTGGAATTGACTCAAAGGCAATTAACAACAACATACCTTCTGACCTCTGAACCACAAAGATGGGTCAATAGGACAGTATCTGACCAGTTCACCAAACTCTGGACACCCAACAAGAAACACAAAATCCAAAGAAGTGAAGTGTACAACCCAAAAACAAAACCTAGGAAGGGAGAGTCAGTACCACAACCATACACACACACACACACACACACACACACACACTCATCCTCATCTCTCTCTCTCTCACCGTCTCTCCATCAGGGCACAGATATTTCTTCTGTATGTATGTGGACAATTCAATAGAATGACTCACGTGTATTCTGCTTGTACACCAGGGCATTACAATGGAAAGGCAGGGGATCATTGTTGCCTCAACAAATAATGAATGAAGAAGCAAGGGGGACGTAGTCTGAGTTATGGAGGTTCGACAGTATCTCGGGACGCATTTACCATTGAGTTAGGCCTCAACACTCTTGGGAAACAATGCCCAAGTAATTATTTTAAATGAGCATTAATTATGTCATTATTAGAAATAGGGAGAAAATGCAATTTCCTTCTGTCACTTCTTGATATCTTAACTAGAGGAATATTTGCCATGCTATTATAACAAGTCATTGTTCGCATAATGGTGCCCAGGCAATAATACAGAGACATGTACATTTTCATATGAATATATCATGCCTAACTAATGAGATTGCTCATTTCATAACTTCAGTTCCATTTTTATTATTTCATAAAACTGGAAGTCCTTATCCATTTTATGAAAAACACCAAACCTTTGTGAAATTCATTAAATAAGCATAAAAAATTCATTAAACAAGTGAATTGCATTCAGGGCTGCTTTGATGCAAATGCCCTTTAAGCAATGTAAAACTCCATATTGATTTAACCTTTCATGTTCTGATATTTCCATGTGGATATAAAAAAAAAATTCTTTATTCAGGGAATGAAATTAAGTGCTGATCCCTTGATCTCCAGCTGGGCAAGATAGATTGGTCAATTTAAGTAGCTGCTGCTGATCAGCAAACAACTGAATTTAAAAGTATTAAGGCATGTCGATATTTTAAGTATTGTCACCTGCAGATCAAGCAAAGGGGAAAAAAATTATTATTCCAGCTCAATTAAGTTTGTGTTTGCGGTCAAGCTGACCTTGAAAGGACTAGCCCATTGGGCCATGACTTCATGCCCTTGGAAGGTGACAAGGGCAACAGTGGCAAGATATAAAATACCAACAATAGCCTGAATATTTTGATTTGTGTGGCCGAGCAGCCAAAAATAATTAGCCTGGAGACATGGTCACCTTGGGCTCTGTCTCCTCATTAGTGAAGTGCTGTCGGTGGCGTAAGCACCAGTTCAGAGGAGGGGAAAGCGGTTTGCCATTCACCCAAGAAATGCTTCTGGGAATACTCGTTAGGCAAAGAGCGTAAGGTAGACTCCAGAGCCCTTTAGAGTTGGACAGGCTCTTGGAGATCATCTAGTTACTCATTCATCCATTCATTCATCAACCAATATTTATTGGATGTCTACTCTTCTATTGTTTCACATGCGTGGGAAAACTGGACAACGGAAAAAGAAGACAGAAGAAGAACGGATGCATTCAAACCGTGGTGTTGGTGAAGAATATTGAACATACAGAGAATTGCCAAAAGAACGAACAAATCAGTTTTAGAAGAAATACAACCAGGATTTCCAGGATGGCGAGACTTCAAGTCACTTACTTTAGACATATCATCAGGAAGGAGCTAGAAAAGGACATCATGGTTGGTGAAGTAGAGGATTGGTGAAAATGGCCAAAACCATCAACGAGATAAATTGACACAGTAGCCAAAACAATGGACCCAAACATAACAACAGTCATGAAGATAGCACAGGACCAGGCAACATTTCGTTCTGTTATAATTCGCCATGCGTCAGAGCATACTTGACAGCAACTAATAGTAACTCTTTGCTAAGTGCTATGCTTGGTGCTAGGGAATACATTGTGCATAAGATAGCTGTGGTCCCAGTCTTGTTGTTGTTGTTGTGTGCCATCGAGTCGACTCCAACCTATAGCAACCCTATAGGACACAGTAGAACTCCCCACAGGGCATCCAAGGAGCGGCTCGTGGATTCAAACTGCTGACCTTTTAGTTAACAGCCTGAGCTCTTAACCACTTCGCCACCACGTCTCCGCAGTCCTTACAGTGCTCACAAATCATGAGAAGGACATTAGAGCTTTGTTAGTGGAGAAGCTAGTCTCTCTCTCTCTCTTTTTAAGAGATAATGTTAGATGCCTAAATCAAATCTCAGCTCTGCCATGTACTAATTGTGTTGTGTGGTCTTCAACAAATCATTCAAACTCTCTAGGCATCAAATTCCTCATATTACTACTTTCTGATGCTGTTGGACCTACTAAAAGGAGAAATTGTATATAAAACCTCTCAGCACAGCAACCAGAAGCAAGAAGTGCCTGATAAATGGTAATCATCACCACCATCATCATCATTATTACTATTCATTCTGACCTCTCACTTTACATATAAAGAAACTGAGACTTGGAGAACTACAATGACTTGCTTGAGGTCACACAAAGACTGAGTAGCAGACTAGGACTTGGAGACTTTCCCATGCCAACGGTGGCCACCACAGTCTCCCAAGCTAGAAGTTTTGGATTTCAATGGACACCTGACTCAAAGTGGTTTCTGTGACTGTACAATCCAGAGGTGGATCTGCTGAGGCATGATAAGGTAAGGTAGGATCCAGGAGCCCAGTGACGTCACCAGGATCCAGCTTCCCTCTCTCTTGATTTATCTGCTCCATTTGCTTGGTATTGACTACAACTTCAGTAGGCTTCTACCTTCTCAGACCCAAGATGGCTTTCTATAGCTTGGAGAGTTTCCTGTTTCTTTGTTCATGTCTTGGATTGGGAGAAAGAGAATCTTTGTCTCAGTATTTCCAGACAAAGACCTGAAAACCAATATGATCAGACTAGTTTAGGTCAACACCCACTCTTGAACCAATAACTGGGGCTGGTAGATGGAATGTGCTGGTTGGTTTAGCTGGTCTCACTCAAGTCGCAGTGGTACTATCAGCCTACCCAAAATCACAATTACCAGGGGCTGTTGGGAAGGTGGGGAATGAAGGGAAAATGCATGCTGGAGATATAATCACAAAAATCTTCATACAAAGTTGAAAGTCACACAGCACTAGGAGTGAGGATTCTTATTATTGTAAGCCCATGCATACTTTGCTTACCGGTTAATCCACCCCTGGGATTCTACCATGACTTACTAGTCTTCATAGAACCAATGACATGAAAAAGAGCTAAGTCTGGACTCATCAACACACACCAGACTGTGAGCTCCAAGAGGACAGAGACCACATTTGTTTTGTTCATCAGCATCTCCCAGTGCTTGGCAAAGTGCATTTGAGCCACTAAGTAATGGTTAAGAGTGTCAGACACTTGAGTAGAAATCTGAATCCCAGCCCCACCACTTATACGTGTGAACTTTTATGTGAAGCAGGAATAACTCACAATCTATCCACGGGGAGTTGTGAGCATCCAATGAAGGAATTTCTGTAAAGCACATAATAGAGATCTGGCAAATACAAAACCCGTTGCCATCAAGTCGATTCCGACTCATAGCGACCCTGTAGGACTGTGTAGAACTGCCCTGTAGAGCTTCCATGGAGCATCTGGTGGATACAAACTGCTGACCTTTTGGTTAGCAGCCGTAGCTCTAAACTACTATGCCACCAGGGTTTCCTGGAAAATATAAAGTACTCAAAAAATGTTATTCATTCTTATTATTATCAGTTTGCACTGCCTGACCCTAACTCACGCCTTCAGAGTTGTTTCGCATCAAATGTGCTTTGTTGTTGTATGAAGATTTTTGTGATTATATCTCCAGCCTGCATTTTCCCTTCATTCCCCACCTTCCCAACAGCCCCTGGTAATTGTGATTTTGGGTAGGCTGATAGTACCACTGCGACTTGAGTGAGACCAGCTAAACCAACCAGCACATTCCATCTACCAGCCCCAAGTCAATTCTGACTCATGGAGACCGCATGTCTGTAGAACTGTTCCACAGAGTTTTCAAGGCTGTGAACTTGCAGAAGCAGATCACCAGGCCTGTCTTCTGAGGTGCCTCTGGGTGGGTTCAGACCACCAACCTTTTGGCTAGTACTCAAACGTTTAACCATTTGCACCATCCAGGGATTCCCACACATGGCCAAGTCACTGCCTCCAACACAACCTGCCCTATCTTGACCCAGCAGCGTCTCTGTCACTGATGTTCTCTTCCTCCTCGAGACCCCAGAGCAAAAGCCACCTCCTCGGTGAACACTGAGATCACCCCAAGATCTGAAAGCAAGCTCCCTCTGCTCTATAATCCCACAGATCTTTCCTCCCCTCTTTTGGAGCCCTTGTCGCACCGTATTGCCATTTATCTCTTGTCTCCCATCAGCCCGCTTGTGGTATTTCAGGACAAAACATGGGCAACAAGGAGGAAATTCAGTATTTGGGGTTGGGATCAGGGTCTAAAAGTGCCTAAATTTTCAAGGATCCCTTGGTTGCAGGGTCCAAAACTCCAACTCAAAATAGTTAGCAGAGTGTATTGGAAAGAGAAGATAGTATGATTGTCATGAGATAGTAACGTTACTGATGGAAAGATGCTCACAGACTCAGAGAATATTAAGTTTCTATAATATCAAAGGGAGTCCCTGGGTGGTGCAAATGGTTAACCTGCTCCATTGCTATGAAAAGTTGGAGGTTCGAGTCCACCCAGTGGTACCTCAGAAGAAAGGCCTGGTGACCTACTTCCAAAAAATCAGCCATTGAAAATCCTATGAAGCACAGTTCTACTCTGACACACATGGGGCAGTCATGAGTTAGAGTTGACTTGACGGCAACGGGTTTTAATATCAAAGGACGCAAAGATTTACAAAGATGCTACACCAAGTAGAAGATAATACAGCATGCACATACTAGGGGAGACGGCTGCCCAGGATCCCAAAGTTTACCAGCTGTGGAAGACTCCACCTGCGTGGAGGGAGGATTCACCAGGTGTAAGAATTTCCATTTGCCATTTTCATGGGAAATGGGGTGTGGTCGATGGTTAACACCTATTTTCTCTGACTATTTTCCAACCTGTGGCCACTTCCCTTCTCACTTGTCCCAACACATCTCTGAATTGAGAGATTGGGTGAATTAAATATTAATTTTCCAGAACCAAGTCCTAGAAGGTTCAAGCTTCTGCCAAGCCTGAGGTCCTCTCTTGAAATTGAGTTCTTACCAAGTGCTGAGCTGAAATAGCTTTATGAGACAGGTACTATTATTATCCCCATTTTATAGGTGAAGAAACAGAGACACAGAGATCAGTTAAGTGACTTGGTCTAGGTCAGAGAGTTAGTGACCAAGTCTGTGTGATTCCAGACCCCAGACCCTCAACCTCTAACCCGCAAATGCCCTGTTCGTTGTGCAGAATTGAAGGAAGATGTAAACAGCCAAAGGACATGAAGGAGCAGATTGCAGCTGACCCCTAGGAACGGCTGGATTCAGGGATTCACTCTCTTCACCCTGCACTTCTCCTTGGCAGGTAGGCTTCATTTTCTTTCCCTGAAAATGACAGAAAGCATGGCTGTGTTACAGCTCCCACACTTCATAATTTTGTATCTTGTGGGTCCCACTCCCCACCTGAAAAAATAAAAGCCTTTCTGTCTTTCCCATTTCCTCACAAAAATAATCTCAGGGAAGAACTCTGGCTTTGATTCTGTGTCCCGTGCTAACCAGCTGAGGTCAATGGAGTAGGGTTCTGCAAGAATAGGACAATTCCTAATGGACCCATATGGCCAAAGTGGGTGAAAGAAGATTGAAAGGTGCTGGGCCTATATACCACAGACATCCAAACAGTAGCTTCCAGCCTTCCTGTAGAATACAGAATTCCATATATATCATAGAATTATGGTAACTGGGAGGATTAAATAGACATAGCAAGCATCCTATGTTTAAAAAATGATGAAGTAGAATAGTCACCAGGGTTATTCATCATCTTCAACTCTGAGTAATGGTAAGTGTCCCTGCTCACTGCCAGGAAGAACTCACAAGAGATGGGAAGGCCAGACTAGCAAGGCCGGCTAAGCAGGTTGCAGTCTCTGGGTGGTGCAAACAGTTAATGCTCTTGGCTGCTAACTGAAAGGCAGGTGATTTGAGTCCATCCAGAGGCACCTCTTCAGAAAGACCTGGTGATCTACTTCCAAAAAACTAGTCATTGAAAACCATATGGCCCACAGTTCTATTCTGACACACATGGGGTCTCCATGAGTCGAGGGCTGACTTGATTGTAACTAACAATACCAACAGAAGCCAGTTACTTGCCCTTGAATCTCAGTAACTGTAGCATGCAAGGCATTGACTGGCATAACTAGTCCTTGTCTGCCCTTAGCTGGTTGTGTGACTTTGGACAAGTCACTTCCCCTCTCTGAGTCTTGGCTTCTTCAGCTATGAATGAGACTAGTGGGGCTAATAAGCAGTGGCTTTAAAATTACGTTCTGCAGAACCTTTCAGCATGCTAACAGAAGCCTTGTAGAAGAAGGGTCAGGGGTTCAGTGGGTCAGATTGTGAGCCCCCATCCCCACCTTAACTAGAACATTCTGCTTTTATCCCCTTTATAATCAGAGTTCTGCATAATATTTTGTAGGAAGAAAGAGTTCTGAGGCTAAACAGAAAATGAAAACCACTCTGCCCACTGATCTCGGAGGCCTTCCAGCCCTCACATCCTAGCCATGAAGGGAGATAATTGTCTATGCTTTCTACGTCCCTCAGCCCCTTGCAAATGATTTAGGCACCAAAAAGAAACCTCACCCAGACGTCTGTCTGCCTGCTGGCTTCTGGAGGGACCAGGAAGGCTCTGTGATACCAGTGAGAAGAATTCTCCCTCCAAGAGTGGAAACTATCATAAAGAAAGAGCTGTCTCGGCTGGGAGGGGAGGACCTCATGCTGACAGCTGCCTCATGCAGGGGCTTCCTTTCTGTTTTATTGTTTATATTCCCTTCAGAAAATCCAGAGTTGTTGCCATAAGATGGGGAGTAATTTTCCCTCCTGGCTAAATGGTTTTGTGTGTAGTTTTCTAGTGCCTATGAGATTGAAATAGAGCTTTTAGGAGGCCCAGGCAAAACCATCTATTCATTTGAGTTAATAACAACTCTGACAAACACTATCTTTTCCATCTCGCTGATAAATTATGCCTTTCATGATGGACATCTGATTGTCAAGGCCCTTGGCAGTACTTGAAGGCATTTAACTGAAAACCATTATTAGATTTTAGTTGAGTTCTCCCTTGATACCTCAATCCAAAAATAAGGCCTAGAGGTGCCTCTGAGACATTTGAGTCTACACCGTCTTAGGAGACCACCCTCGCACCAAAGGCAAATACTTTAAAAGTTGCTTTGTAATATTAAAAAAGAGAGAGAGAGGGAGAAAGCGAGAGGGAGAGAACTGGGTAGGTTTTTCATGATTACTAATTTAGCAAACTCTCCATTATGTTTTATTGATGGCTCTAAACATAAATTTGCCTTTGGTAGACTTTGCTGCTGTGGCCTAACATAAGACGTGTAAGAACACATAATCCTATGCCTACGGCTTCTCAGAATAATGTACAAAGACTCTTTGAGGCAATCCAAGCAAGAGATATTTAAATGGAGAAGTGCAGGGCTTTGGTAGTTCTTCAAATCTGGGCAGAAAGAGAAGTCGCTGGCTGCTCGCGGGTGAATTCCCAGTATTCATGCAGTTTTAAACATGCCATTTCTTCTAGTTTATTCTTGAACGGGAAATACTGATCTTGCCCACATTTTACTCTTCGTGATTGGAGGAGCATTTGTGTGCGGCCCCAAGTTCACAGGAGAAAAATAACACATATTGCACCACTTAAGATGGTGATTATTTATGACTGAAGTCTGCTGAGGGTACCATGGTAATACGTGTTATGAGCTGCCTTTACACACTCAGAGAAACACAAAACTCCGTGCACAGAGCCCATAAAAAGCAATCACTTTAAAGGATTTGCTGTCGGTAGGTTTTCCCCTCTTCTTCTTCCTTTTTAAACCATGAGGAGCCAAGGAATCATCAAATGTATACGTTTTATCTTTCAAATACTAATGGGCTTGAACATTTTGGGAAAGGAGAGCTGATTAGCAGGAACGTGATGATGCCATGATAGGCACTATTTTCTTCACAAATACATGAATTCGATAAAATCTTCCATCCGGGAGGAATGTGACAGTGGGACAGTTTGAGAATATTAGTAACAGGAGCTGGAGACATGATGGCACTAGCTTCATCCTGGTGCAGAATGCCGTGTTGTTGCAAATGACGTGGTAAACATCAAACCCGTTTGTTTTCTCCAGTTTGCAATCTGCCTGGGATCCAGGCCACCCGAGAGACCTCAGCTCATGGAGCATCTGGGCCCTTCCAGAAGGGCCAATGGGCTCTTCTCCTGGCCCCATTTCTGCAGGCAGGAATGTAGAGCAGGAGCAGAGAGATGTAAAGCCCATCTCTTAGTATTATTTTGAAGAAGACAAAGTATCTAATAGTGTGCTCTAGGCAAACAGACTCTCAGGGGCAGATCAGCTCAACTCCCTGGTATCCTGGAGCACAAAGCAGTTTAATAAAAAAAAGATTTGGGCTGCTGCATGGGTCTGAATTGCAAGCTGCTTTCATAGATGCACGTCCTCAAAGAGAGGCAGCTAGTGTTCTCAGGGTGGCATGTCTGAGGTCAAATGGAGTTCCAGGGCCTCTCCTCCAACTCCTAATCTCAAACCCAGTCTCAGGACCTCTAAGGCCAATTGGGGAGCAAAGGCCAAGGGGTGGGAGACTGGCAAAGAAGAGGCCTCCCTTCTGTCTTTGACTTCCCAGAGCAGGAGGGCCTGAAGCATCCCCACTTAGCTGCCCACCCTCAAGTCTCAGCATCATCAAACTTCCCCTCTACATGTCGAAGAGCAGGCAGCAGGCTACTGTTTCAAGCATTAGGCACTTCTCAGCATGGAATCATGAACTGTTGTCAGCACCTTTTTCTAGAGGCTTCTTTAAGCTACTCTCAAGCCAAGAGAGAGCGACAGGATTCCAAGGGCACTGGATGCTTTGTCTCATTGTAATAATGTCAGCTGCATTACTGCTGTGTGCCAGGTGTGGTTCTGACAATCGGCACCTGCCCTTGAGCAGCTCCAGGAGAGGATAATGGTAAAATTGGACCACTAGGTCCAAAAGGAGGATAAAATGGAGTCTAAATGCATTACCATTCATTCATTCATTGCCCCCCCCCCCATTCACTGAGATCCTTTTCTCTGTTTTTTTAAATTGTGATATATATATATATATATCTCACTTATCTGTCAGTTTGTCCAACTGTAGTGTCTTGCATGTTGCCGTGATGCTGGAAGCTATGTCACTAGTATTTTGAATACCAGTAGGGTCACCCATGGTGGACAGGTTTCAGCAGAGCTTATAGACTAAGACAGACTAGGAAGAAGGACCTGGCAATCTACTTCTGAAAATTGGCCAGTGAAAACCTTATGAATAACAGCTGAACATTTTCTGATATAATGCCTGAAGATGAGCCCCTCAGGTTGGAAGTCACTCAAAATACAACTGGAGAAGAGCTACCTCCTCAAAGTAGAGTCAACCTTAACGATGTGGATGGAGTCAAGCTTTCGAGATCTTCATTTGCTAACGTGGCAAAACTCAAAATGAAAAGAAACAGTTGCAAACATCCATTAATAATCAGAACATGGAATGTACTAAGTATGAATCTAGGAAAATTGTAAGTTGTCAAAAATGAAATGGAATGCATAAACATTGATATCCTAGGCATTAGTGAGCTGAAATGGACTGGTACTGGCAATTTTGAATCGGAAAATCATATGGTCTACTACGCCAGGAATGACAAATTGAAGAGGAATGATGTTGCATTCTTCATCAAAAAGAACATTTCAAGATCTATCCTGAAATACAACACATTCAGTGATAGGATAATATCCATACACCTACAAGAAAGACCAGCAAAAACAACTATCAGTCAAATTTATGCAGCAACCACTAATGCCAAAGATGAAGAAATTGAAGGTTTTTCCCAGCTTCTGCAGTCTGAAGTTGATCAAACATGCAATCAAGATGCATTGATAATTACTGGTGATTGGAACTTGAAAGTTGGAAACAAAGAAGAAGGATTGGTAGTGGGAAAATATAGCCTTGGGTATAGAAACAACACTGGAGATCTAACGATAGAAGTTTGCAAGACCAACGACTTATTCATTGCAAATACCTTTCTTCAACAACATAAACGGTGACTATACACATGAACGTCACCAGATGGAATACACAGGAATAAAATCAACTACATTTGTGGAAACAGACTGTGGAGAAGATCTATATCATCAGTCAGGACAAGGTCAGAGGCCGACTGTGGAACAGACCATATGAATCAGAATCAACTTGATAGCAATGAATTTTTAAGCTCAAGTTGAAGCTGAAAAAAATTAAAACCTGCCCACCAGAGCCAAAGGACAACCTTGAGTATGTCACACCTGAATTTAGCAACCATCTCAAGAATAGATTGGATGGATTGAACACCAATGACTGAAAACCAGGAGAGTTTGTGGGATGACACTGAGGACATCATACATGAAGAAAGTAAAAGGTCATTAAAAAGACAGGAAAGAAAGAAAGGCCAAAATGAATGTCATAAGAGACTCTGAATCTTACTCTTGAATGTAGAGTAGCTAAAGCAAATGAAAGAAACGATGAACTAAAAGAGCTGAATCCTCCTTTGCTGTCTAGTTGATTCCAACTCATAAAGACCATATAGCACAGAGTAGAACTGTCCCATAGGGTTTCCAAAGAGCAGCTGGTGGATTTAAACTGCCGACCTTTTGGTTAGTAGCCGTAGTTCTTAACCACTTGGCCACCAGGGCTCCAAAAAAGAAAAAGAAAAAAGAGCCGAATAGAAGATTTCAAAGGGCAGCTTGAGAAGACAAAGTAAAATATTATAATGAAATGTGAAAAGACCTGGAGTTAGAAAACCAAAAGGGAAGAACACACTTGGCATTTCTTAAGCTGAAAGAACTGAAGAAAAAATTCAAGCTTCAAGTTGCAATACTGAAAGATTCTACGGGGAAAATATTGAAAGACACAGGAAGTATCAAAAGAAGATGGAAGAAATACACAGAGTCACCATACCAAAAAGAATTGGTCAGCATTCAGCCATTTCAGGAGGTAGCACATGATCAAGAACCAATGGTACTGAAGGAAGAAGTCTAAACTGCACTAAAGGCATTGGCAAAAAACAAGGCTCCAGGAATTGATGGAATACTAATTGAGATGTTTCAACAGGATGCAGCGCTAGAGGCACTCACTCAACTATGCCAAGAAATTTGGAAGACAAGCTACCTGGCCAACCAACTTGAAGAGATCCATATATGTGCCCATTCCAAAGAAAGGTGATCCAATAGAATTTGGAAATTATTGAACAATATCATTAATATCACACCAAGTAAAATTTTGCTGAAGATCATTCAAAAACGGTTGCAACAGTACATTAACAGGGAATTGCCAGAAATTTAAGCCAGATTCAGAAGAGGACGTGGAATGAGGGATATCTTTGCTGATGGTTAGATGGATCTTGGCTGAAAGCAGAGAATACCAAAAAGATGTTTACTTGTGTTTTATTGACTACACAAAGACATTCGACTGTGTGGATCATAACAAATTATGGATAACATTAAGAAGAATGGGAATACTAGAACACTTAATTGTGCTTGTGAAGAACATGTAATAGACCAAGAGAGAGTCATTCAAACAGAACAAGGGATGTTGTTGTTGTTCTTAGGTGTCATCGAGTTGGGACTCATAGCAACCCTATATACAACAGAACAAAACACTGCCCGGTCCTGGGTCATTCTCATGATTGTTATGCTTGAGCCCATTGTTGCAGCCACTGTGTCAATTCATCTTGTTGAGGGTCTTCATCTCTTTCACTGACCCTCCACTTTACCAAGCATGATGTTCTTCAGGGACTGGTCTCTCCTGATAACATGTCTGAAATATGTGAGACAAAGTTTCACCATCCTCGCTTCTAAGGAGCATTCTGGCTGTATTTCTTCCAAGACAGGTTTGTTTGTTCTTTTGGCAGTCCATGGTATATTCAACATTCTTCACCAACACCATAACTCAAACGTGTCAATTCTTCTTAGGTCTTCCTTATTCGTTGCGCAGCTTTTGCATGTATATGAAGGGATTGAAAGCACCATGGCTTGAGTCAGGTGCACCTTTGTCCTTAAAGTGACGTCTTTGCTTTTTAACAGTTTAAAGAGATCTTTCGCAGCAGATTTGCCCAAATACAATACTTTGTCTTGTTTCTTGACTGCTGCTTCCATGGGTGTTGACTGTGGATCCAAGTAAAATGAAATCTTTGACAACGTCAATCTTTTCTCCAATTTTTATGATAAACAGAACAAGGGGAAAGTGTGTGGTTTAAAGTCAGGAAAGGTGTGAGTAAGAGTTGTATCCTTTCACCAGAATTATTCAATCTGTATGCTGAGCAAATCGTCTGAGAAGCTGAACTATATGAAGAAGAACATGGCATCAGGATTGGAGGAAGACGCATTAACAACCTGCAATATGCAGATGACATATCTGGCAGGAAGTGAAGAGGACTTGAAGCACTTACTGATGAAGCTCAAAGACTACAGCCTTCAGTATGGACTGCATCTCAACATAAGGGAAACAAAAATCCTCATAACTGGACCAATAAGCAACATCATAATAAACAGAGAAAATATTGAAGTAGCAAGGATTTCATTTTACTTGGATTCACAATCAACACCCATGGAAGCAGCAGTCAAGAAATCAAACGACATATGGCATTTGGGCAAATCTTCTTCAAAAGACCTCTTTAAACTGTTAAAAAGCAAAGATGTCACTTTGAGGACGAAGGTGCACCTCACCCAACCCATGATGTTTTCAATAGCCTCATGTGCATGTGAAAGCTGGACAATGAATAAGAAAAACTGAAGAAGAATTGGTGCCTTTGAATTATGGTGTTGGCAAAGAATACTGAATATACCATTGACTTCCAGAAGAATGAATAAATCTGTCTTGAAAGAAGTACAGCCAGAATACTCTAGAAGTGAGGATGGTGAGACTTCGTTTCACATACTTTGAACATGTTGTCAGGAGGCACCCGTCCCTGGAGAAGGACATCATGCTTGGTAAAGTAGAAGGTCAGGGAAAAAGAGGAAGACCCTTAACGAGATGGATTGACATAGAGGCTGCAACAATGGGCTCAAACATAGCAATGATTGTGAGGATGGCCCAGAACCGGGCATTGTTTGTTTCTGTTGTGCCTGGGGTCACTATGAGTCAGAACCTAACTCAACAGCATCTAACAACAACCACGTGTGTGTGCGTGTGTGTGTGTGTGTGCGCGCACGCGCGTGTGTCTGGGTGGCACAAACAGTTAATCACTCGACTACTAGCCAAAAGATTGATGGTTTGAACCTACCCAGAAATGCCTCAGAAGACAGGCCTGGCGATCTGCTTCCGAAAGATCACAGCCGTGAAAACCCTATGGAGCAGTTACACTCTGCACACATGGGTGCGTCAGGAGTCAGAATCAACTCTACAGCAACTAACAATAACAAAATATGTATATATATATAACAAAACATTTGCCTTTTTAAGTTTTTTACATGCACATTAAGTGACATTAATTGCTTTCATAACTCCCATTTTCACAGGGAGAGCCCGCTGCAACACGACATCATAAACATAACAGTTAGGTGCTATGAGATGAAGACATTTTTCAGTAGATTCTTCTTTTGGAAATCCTAGTGTTATTTGGAAGGAAATTTTAATAAGCCACTTGGGTACAAGTGTCCAGGGATGTCCCCTTGAGAAGTTCAAGGTATAAAAATGTGCTAAACTGTACACTTTAAAGGAGGGAGTCCTTTTAACTGAAGAATTCTTTGCTGAACACTGATGACTTGCAAGTTTGGGGCTAAAAAGTTCATTCCGTTTGTCAGGGAAGTATAGAGTGGGTGAGGGGGAGTCATCAGTGGATGACAGAACTGGAAGGAAGGCTGGGGCCAGACCATTCTTCTGTCCCATAAATACATTACATGAGTTCATAATTTTAACAATTACTAAAACTTCGGTTGATCTTTGGAATCACCTGGGGAGCAGAGCCAAGAATACGGTGAGGTGCCCAGAGTGAAAAATGCAAGGAGGCACTTCCTCTCTGGGTCATGCCAATGCAGGTTCAGCACCTGAGAATGGGGGCCTCCTTAAATCTCACTGTCTCACCCTAGTTCCAGCTCTGTGGGCAACTTTAAAAAATATTGATTCCGTAAGTGGTTAATTGCCTCCATGAACAGCTACTTCCTTTTCCATGAGACCAGAAGAACTGGATGGTGCCCAGCTACCATTACTGAACATTTTGATCAAGATTCTGTAGAAGAATCTTGATCAAAAGAGGGAAAATGTGGAATGGAATTTCAAATTCTCTAGACTTCCTGGAACCATTCAGGATGAATGAACCTATGAAACTATTGCACTGAGATAATCTTTAAATCTTAAACCAAAAAATATCCCCCAAAAGTCTGCTTTAAACCAAACAACAGTATAGCTTAATTAGTAAAGAATGTCTGTCCTGAGCATTGTGCTATTTTAAGAACTATCTGTATTGGATCCAATTGACAATAGCAACTGGAAAGGTTAGATAGGAAACTTAGAGGGCAGTGAGTTATGTTAACGGAGGAGGGGCAATTCGGAAAATGAGAGTGAGAATGGTTGCACGACTTGAAGAATGTACTCAGTATTACTGAACTGTACGTGTAAAAATTGTTGAATTGGTATATGTTTTGCTGTGTATATTTTCAACATCAGCAACTGTCTTAGTCATTTAGTGCTGCTCTAACAGAAATACCACAAGTAGATGGCTTTAACAAAGAGAAATTTATTCTCTCACAGTCTAGTAGGCTACAAGTCCAAATTCAGGGCATCAGCTCCAGGGGAAGGTTTTTTCTCTCTGTCGGCTCTGGAGGAAGGTCTTTGTGATGCATTGGTCTGTCCTTGGTCTGGGAGCATCTCTGCACAGGAACCTTAGGTCCAAAAGACGTACTCTGCTCCTGGCACTGCGTTCTTGGTGGTATGAGGTTCCCATGTGTTTCTGCTTGCTTCTCTCTTTTATATCTTAAAAGAGATTGGCTTAAGACACTATCTAATCTGGTAGACCTCATCAGTATAACTGCCACTAATCCATCTTATTACATCATAGGGACAGAGTTTACAACACATAAGGAAATCACATCAGGTTACAAAATGGTACACAATCATACAATACTGAGAATCATGACCCAGACAAGTTGACAAATATTTTGGAGGACACAATTCAATCCATGACAGCAATAATACATCATTGAAAAAATTACTGATTCCTGAGCCATACCCCCAGAGCTTTTGATTTAAGTGATCTGGGGATGGATCTGGCACTGGGGTCTTTTAAGCTCCCCAAGTGATTCTAACACAGACCATTGAGAACCACTGATACCACCAGTCTCCCCAAGCAGGACACAGCCACAGTGGGCGGAGCTGTTAATTTTCAAATAATATGTCTTGTAGCTGCAATGGTCAGATTCCTTACATGTACTTGGCTCTTTCCTGGCCACCTTTATGAGACCAGATTCCTCCTTCCCATGATCAGAATGGCCATTGGGAGGGCTTCCAAACATCAACAGCAACAAAAAATAAACCATTGCCAGTGACTCAATTCCTACTCATAGCAACCCTAAAGGACAGAATAGAACAACAGCCTCATAGGTTCTCCAAGGCTGTAATCTTTAGGGTATCTGACTGCCACATTTTCTCCTGCAGAATAGCTGGTGAATTCGAAACTGCCCACCTTTGGATTAGCAGCTGAGTGCTTAACCACTGTACCACCAGGGCTCCTTCTTCCGAATACTAGCTCACTTAATTCTTATGACAGCCCTGAAAAGTAGATATCATCATTTTGGGAGAGGAAATTGAGGCCCAAAGAGGTTAAGTCCCTTGCCTAAGGTATCACACACAGATAAAATGGGGTGTTGCATTCAACCTTAAGTTTTCTTCAAAACATGTGCTCTTGATCTCTCACGAAGCTACACAGACTCTCTCCTGGGCAACTGACTACTTTCAGTCAATAGTATTGGTAACTGTGGCTCTGAATTTGCAAGCTGTGAGTAACTTGACTTACAAAAGTGCCTTTGCCCTTACCCCAGGAGTGAATCAATTCATTGGGTGCCTTTTTACCTTCAAACAGTAGAGTTAAAGGGTATCCCCTTCTACAGCCCAAATCTGTGCAAGGTTGGACTTCAGGTTTGCTTCTGGTTTCAGGAAGGGTTCCATGTTCCCATGCCCAGACTCTCTGGTGATAGTAGGTTAGGCACCTGGGGATGGTAGATCCATACTAACTGTAGTCTCCAGAACATTCAGCCAATGGCAGCCGCCATGCAGGGTTACTGAAGTGAGCACCCACACTAGCACTTGGAAGGACACATCCCTTCAACTTGGAGATGCCTGAAGATCACAGAACATGCTAGGAAATGTGCCCTAAGAAAGGATGATATTTGGTTTCCTGAAAGACACAGATAATTAAAGGACTGGAGTAAAGGCAGCCCCAGTTAGGGTGTCTTTCCAAAGCCAACACCATAACCTCAGAGAGCTGCAAAGAGAATGCTGAGGGCCAAGACCTCACTACACTTGAGTTGAAAATAGGGTAAGGTGATGCTGGAAAAATCAAGATTTGTGATCTTAATGGTACCATCATCTAGCCGTAGAAATAGCCCTTCCTTCTTTTTATGCTGATGTCACTTCCACGCCCAGGATCTTCAGTGTCTCTGCACTGCCTATTAAGCCAGGTGCAAGTCCTGGTTCTTTACTACCAGGTACATGAACTTGGGCAAGACACTTAATCTCTTTCAACCACATTTTCTTCATCTATAATGTTGTTGTATGCCATCAAGTCGATTCCAACTCATATTGACCCCATGTGAAAGAATAGAACCTCCCCATAGGGTTTTCTTGGCTGTAATGTGTGGGAGCAGATCATCAGATCTTTCTCCTGTGGAGCTGCTGGGTGGGTTTGAACTGCCAACCTTTCAGTTAGAAGTCAAGATCTTAACCATTTGTGCCACCAGGGCCCCTTTCATCTATAATTCGGAGATAGCAACAGTAGCTACTTGTGGTAACTTGATTACCGTGTGATTTTGCAGCAGCTCCCATCAATAGAGTCTATTTCCCTATCTCTTGAATCTGGGCTAGCCGTGTGAAGCAAACAGAATGTGACAGAAGTGACTGTGTGCCAATTCCAAGAGATTTTCACATGTTTCCTCTCTCTGTCTCAGTATCCTACCACTAGCGTGTGAACAAGCCCAAACTAGCCTGCTGAACGGATGAAAAAACAGTCAACAGAGGCTTTCCGGCTAAGGCCATCTCAGACCAGTCAGGCCCAAGCTTACACATCAGTTGAAACCCAGACATGTGACTGAGCCCAGCTGAGATCTGCCAAGCATGGCGCAGATCTGCAGAGCTTCTCTAGACTCATGATAAATAATAAATGATTACTATTTTAAGCTACTAAGTGTTAGAGTCATTTGCTACACAGTGATAGCTAACTGATACACTATAGACTTTTCTTGATTATCAATTGACATCATGTATGTAAAGTGCTTAGCTTGGAACAGCGTGTTAAGTAAATACTAGTTAGTAGTAGTAATAGTGCTAATACTGGCAGAAGAAGAAGACACAAACTTTTTACGATACTGTTCAGTGTATCTTCTTTATCTTACTGTACACCACTTGGATTTAAGTTAGACTGAGCTTTTCTCCACACATACTTTGTCCTTCTTACATCCTAAACTTAGTTGATACTGTTCTTCCTACTGGAATGCTTGTCCCTGCTTGTTCATCTCCCAAACCTTCTCTGACCTTGATGGTTTAGCTGAAATGCCACCAGCTCCAAGAAGCATTCAATGATGTCCATCTACGGAATCAATCTCCCTTCCTCTGTTTTCATAGCACACTGATGATTTATCCTAAGAACATGCTCCTCCTAGTTTCAGAATTGTGTCAGAGTCCATTACTTGACTTTAGACTTTCTAAGGGCAGACCTGGGGATGTGTTCATCTCTGCTAGTCCTCAGTGGACCCAGCACAGTGCCTAAGTCAGGAATGGCAAAAGTGAAATTATGAGTGCCAAAAAAAAAAAAAAACACACACACAAAAAAACAAAACTCATTGCCATCTAGTCAATTCCAACTCATGGCAACCCAAAGTGTTACAGAATAGAACTGCTCCATAGTATTTTCTTGGCTGTAATCTTGGTGGAAGCAGATCTCCAGGCCTTTTCTTCCATGGTATTGCTAGGTGGATTCGAACCACTGACCTTTAGGTTAATGTTGTTGTTGTTAGGTGCCCTCACATTGATTCCAACTCATAGCGATCCTATGTACAACAGAACTAAGCACTGCCCAGTCCTGCACCATCCTCACAATCGTTGATATGCTTGAGCCCATTGTTGCAGCCACTGTGTCAATCCATCTCATGGAAGGACTTCCTCTCTTTTGTTGAGCCTCTACTTTGCCAAGCATGCTGTCCTTCTGCAGGGACTGGTCCCTCCCGATAGCATGTCCAAAGTATGTGAGCTGAAGTCTCACCATCCTCACCTCTAAGGAACATTCTGGTTGTACTTCTTCCAAGACAGATTTGTTTGTTCTTTTGGCAGTCCACAGTATATTCAATATTCTTCGCCAACACCATAAATTCAAAGGTACCAATTCTTTTTCAGTCTTCCTTTTCATGGTACAGCTTTCGCATGCTATAAGGCGATTGAAAACGCCATGGCTTGGGTCAGGAGCACCTTAGTCCTCAAAGTGACATCTTTGCTTTTCGAGGTCTTTTGCAGCAGATTTAGGTTAGTAGTCAAGCACAATCCATTTGCACCACCCAGGGGTCCTATTCTGGGTGTAAACCAGCTCTAATCAGTTGGCAGTGACTTCTGGAGTGCTAAGTAGAAAAGATCTGTGAAGCTGTGTCCTGCTCAATTAGCAATGACTTTCGTGGGCACAAAATGTGAAAGAGACACCATCAGAGCAGGCACTCAAAGGTTGGCTACTTCTGTTCCATTTTAAAATTCCGTATTTGAAACAAAAAATATGATACCTAGCTACACTTCTCTAGCATGTCTAATCGTTATCCCATCTTATTCTCATGACATCCCTCTACTTATTCTTCTCCACTTTACAGATGAGGTTAAATGGTTTGGCTAAAATCACACAGCTAGCAAGAGGCGGAACCCAAGCTTGAATACAGATTGCCTGCCTCTACACTCAAGGCTGTTTCTACTGTGGGATACGAATTGTCCTAATTGACATAATAGCCCTGAGTTTATATTTTCATGCACCATGGAAATTCGCTCCAATTATGTAAATTGGAATATTTATTTAAAACACAGGAAAGTGCATTATAGCCAAAAGCACACGTGCACACGTGCACACATACACACGGAGAGACATAAAATCAAAGGGCTTGCTTTTATTTCTTTTCCCCGTTCTGGAGGAGGACATCATGCTTGGTAAAGTGGAGGGTCATCGAAAAAGAGGAAGACCCTTAACAAGATGGATTGACACAGTGGCTACAACAATGGGCTCAAGCATAGCAAAGATTGTGAGGATGGGGCAGGACTGGGCAGTGTTTGGTTCTGTTGTACATGGGGTCACTATAAGTAGGAACTCACTCAGCGGCATCTAATAACAACAGCAACATAGTTCTTTTTTCTTTTAACAACATAATTCTTGAAGTGAGCAAGTAGGCATATACATGGTTATTGTTTAGCATTCTAAGGTCATAATTTAATGACTCGTTTACCTGTACAAAATGAAGACAATATTTCTAGTCTGGTAGCCTCAGTTGGGGGAATAGAGTGTTCTGGTAAATCCAATTTTCTGGTTGGTAAAATGTGACTACATGGGTTACTATACAGCAGTGACTGTGTATCAATTCCGAGAGGCTTGGAATTTGTACATATAGACGTACATATAGCAATGTGGACAAATCACGAAAGTGTGATGTTTCATGAGAAAAGTAGGAAACAGCAAAAATTTTTCATTAAATTCAATTCACATAAATTAAAAACACATACAAGACTAAGATACTCCACTGGTCTCATCCGTTCGGGAGCAAGGGAGAATGAAGAGAACAGGATACAAGGAAAAGATTAGTCCAAAGGACTAATTGTCCACAGCTACCAAGGCCTCCACCACACTGAGTCCAGTACAGCTAGATGGTGCCCGGCTACCACCACTGACTGCTCTGACCAGGATCACAACAGAGGGTTCTGGACAGAGCTGGAGAAGGATGTAGAACATAATTCTAACTCACAAAAACAAGACCAGATTTACTGGCCTAAAGGAGACTGGAGAAAACCCGAGAGTATGGCCCCCAGACACCCTTTTAGCTCAGTGGTGAAGTTACCTCCGAGGTTCACGGTTCAGCCTGGGAGTGGACGTAAAACCAAATGAGACTAACGAGGTACAGGAGTCCAGTGACAACGGCCAGAAAGCAGAAGGGGACAAGGAAGCTGGTGATAGGGAACCCAAGGTTGAGTAAGGATATTGTTGTTGTGTTGTGAGATTGTTAACCATTGTTGTAGGGCAACATTTGTAGTAACTCTTAAATGAGAAACTATTTTGTTCTGTAAGCCTTCATCTTAAGTGAGAATAACAGCACAATTGGAAGAGCGTAGTCAATGTCACTGAACTGTGCAAGTAGAAATTTTTGAAATGGTGTATCTTTGGCTATGGGTATTTTCACCAAAAAAAAAAAAAAAAGGTTGAGAAGTTAGAGGGTTGATGTGTTGTGGGGTTGTTAACCAATGTTATAAAACAACATGTGTACTTCTGTTTCATGAGAAACTATTTGTTCTGTAAGCCTTCACCTGAAGTACAATAAAAAAAAAAAACACATAAAAGAAACAACATTGCGTGTTTTACATGTATCGCTCATAGCCTTATCCGGGTGGTGGGGGATGGGAATGGCATCAGGAGAAAAAGGAGGAAATAAAGTTAGCAAGAAGGGGCCTCACGCAAAGAATGGAAAAGTAACACAGTTCTGTGTCAGAGGTCCAAATTTTTTTCAGGGAGAAATAAATTAATTTAATTAAATGCAAGCTTCTGCATAAACCAAAAGTAGAGTAAAAACAGGCAAAACCCGCAAATACCTTAAAAAATACTTTCCCCAGAAACTTGGTGGAAAATAATTTTCTCTGCCTACCATCCCATAATACATATGAAGCACTTTCTAGGTCCAAGGGCTGGGAGTACAGAATATTGTAGAATCTCTGTCCTTAGGGAATTTAAGAACTGCTGCTATTTATTAAGCACTTATGGAATACTAATCTCTGCCCAAGCTATGTTACATATATCGTCATTAATTCTCATAGCATGATAGCAATTATTATTCCCTTTTGAAAGATAAGGAACTTAAGGTTAACAAAGATCAAGTATTTTACCCAAAGACACACAGCTAGAAGGTGGCGGAGGAGGAATTCAGACTTATTTTCCTCTGTCCACAAAGTTCAAGTTCTTTCCATGAACCGCACTGTGTACAGTCTAGTAGTTGGGACAAGGTGGGATGGAAATATAAAATATATACTCCTGTCTCACGGTATCTCAAGGTCATTAATATAAATACTATATGGACGATGTGCTCTTTGAGGGCACGTGGTGCTGCTTTTCATTCATCCATTCAGTGGCAGTGCCCAGCAAGCCGCTTGACTTCACATTCTTATTAACTAAAAACGGTAATTGCAGGTAGCCCCTGACTTACCACGGCGTTCTGTTCTTTTCCAATGACTCTGTCGTAAGCTGGTTCTGATGTCAGTCGAATACCTGTTTTGTTTTTTTTCACTTTCATTATTGCATTTTATTATCAGCATCATTATAAAGGCGATCTTTATTTGTCTTTGGGGATTGGAAATATTACATATAAACTTACAGATATGATGACATTAGCAAATTACACGCTGCAACGTTGTATGCAGTACATGTTATTAAGGATAAGATGTGCAAAAAAAAAAGGACTGTCATAAGTACAGTTCATCATAACTTGCATATGCTGTAAGTAGGTGACTACCTTGAATAGCATGAAGAATACATGTGTGGATTGCCAGCTGGACTTTTTGTGGTTGATAGCTTTTCAAATAAGACAAATTTTATTATGCTTTTATATATAGACTAGGACGGTGCATAGATAACCACAGATTTTGGTACTTAATTGACACCACACCATACAATAACTCATGTACTAGCAGGTGCCAGAGAAAGTTCTCACCCACCACCCAGAGCTAGAGGCTGTTGGGCTCTTCTACTTAAATGGAAGGGCTTGAATCCAGTGACCATGTCCAGTTTCTGAATCTTCATCATCATCGTCAACATCATCATCATCATCATCATCATCATCATCATCGTCATCACCATCCCACCACTGCCATTATTACTGTCCCCTCCACCACTGTTCATTGAGTATATTTTATGTGGCAAACCTCATGTTAAGTATTTTGCATGCATCATCTCACTGAACAACCTTATGAGTTAATACTGTTATTCATCCTGTTTTACAGATAAAGCAAATTAACGCTCAGAGAAGTTATTTGCCCAAGATCACATAGGTAGTAGGTGATAGAATAATGTATTGGTCAGAATAGACTAGGATATGCTGCAATGACAAACTTCCTCCAGACTTTATGCAAAGTTTGCTACAGGTCTGATCATCTCAAGGGCAGTTGTCCTCCATGCCATGACTCAGAGATCTAGGAGCTGCATCATGTTAGCATGAGGCCTGCACATTTGCAGATGCAGGGGAAGTGAGTGATGAGCATCTCACACAGACTGCTCACTGCCTTAGCCTGCAAGTGGCTCACATTATTCATATTTCTGAGGCCAAAACAATACCACATCCCTGCCTGTCTGCAAGGAGGCTTGGAAATGTTGCCTCCAGTATGTCCAGGAAGGAAAGAAAAAGTGTATATAGGTGATCACTAGAGATATCTCCCCCAGATAAGGACTCCAAAGGCTTCTTAGTCCCTGGAGAGACCTGTATCCACCATAAATGTGATGTTTGGCTTCTTGAACTTGTTCACAGGGGGAGGGGAGGTTTATCATATGTTGGGCATTGACTCTGTGCTTAGACCCTTACAAGACCACTTACTTGCATTATCGTTTAACCCTCACTACAACACCACAAGATAAGCACTATTGTCCCCATTTTATAGAGGAGGAAACTGAGGCTCAGAAGTGAGGTGACTTCCCCGTGTTAGGGCAGAGATCCAAAGCAAGAATTTTCTGCCTCCAAAACCAAATACCAGCAAGACCCCCAAATCATTGTATTTGCTCATTTGTTATTTTACAAAGTGTTTTCAAATATGTTGCTGGATTTAGTGTTTGTGACTGCTCTGTCAGGCTGGTAGGAGCACCCTCATTTTGTAGATGAGGACATTGGAGCTTGACAAGGTTAAGTGCATCACCCGAGAGGCCATGGAACCAAGGCCATCTACGGGCAGAGATGAATCATACCCAAGGCAAAGAGTGCCAGCACAAGGAGAGTGAACAGCAGTAAGCCCCCCAACCTTGCCTGGCAGCCCAATCCCTGGGGGGAGAAAGCAAGAGAAATTCCAACCCTTACAGAGTTCATGCTCTTAAACACTTATAAAAGCTTTAAGATCCAGACAAAATCCAGACCTAAGTGCAAAGGTTACTGGAGTGGGGATTTTATTACCAGATGTAAATCCATCTTCTCTAAGACCTGCCCCAGTTCCCTTGTGCCTCACTTGAAATATTTCATGTGTGCTGAATGGATTTGTTGGCTCCCTGTTGCCTTCATAAATTATGAAGTCCAAATTTCGTATGTCCTGGATCCAGCAAGGGTGGTTCTAACTGCCTGGTTCCAAGGACTGAGTGGAGGACAGCTTTGCCTCATTCCTGGGGATTGCCCGTATTTCCCATTTCTAAGGATTAACAAGCCATGTTGCACCATTTTGGATTGAGGAGGCTGCTTGGCTCACAACAGGTCCCCCAAAACCTCAGTGCCCAAGTTTTGTCCATCCCTTCCACCATCTTGTGGCCACAGGTATAAAGATACTGGAGCAAAGCTGGAGCAATCAGTCCTCTCTCTCAGGAATATGACTCTTAGAAAAAGGGACACATTTTTGGAGGTCAGGTCTTCTTAGTGGCAGTCCCCTGGAGAGAAAGTCACTAAGCCTCTTTTGTCTGTGTGTGTGTGTGTGTTTGTGTGTGTGGTTCTACTTTTTTTTTTTTTTTAATCACAGTGAAAATATACACACCAAAACATCAGCCAACAGACTTTCACATTTACAATTCAATGACATGGAATACATTTTTTTAGGATGTACCTCCCTTATCACCATTCTTTTCCAAAATATTCCACCACCATTCACATAAACTCAATGTCCTCCAAACACAAACTCCTCCTTTCCCCCTCCCTCCCACCTCTGGTAACCATTAATAATCTCTGGTTTCTATATATTTGCGTATTTTATATAAGTGAGATTGTATTAGTCCTTTTGTGACCAACATATTTCACTCAGCAGAATGTTCTCAAGGTTCATCCTTGTTGTGACACGTATCAGAATTCATTTCTCTCAACAGCTGCATAATATTCCACTGTATGGATAGACCACATTTTGCTTATCCATTCATCTGTTGACGGACAATTGAGTGGTTTGTTTCCACCTTTTGACTATTGTGAATAGTCCTACAATGAATATTGTTGTACTGTTCCTAAGCCTCTTGCTCAGATCTCTGAATCCGGCTTCCCAAGGTGGGATGTCTCAACTGACCTTTTACTATCCTTACAATATAACCTTTTCATTTCACTTACATAAGCCAGAGTCCATCTGTTTTTGCAATCAAAAGAATCTTGGCTGATATCTGTTAACACAGCCACCCTCGAGATGGAGATACAGCATCTTCAGCCTCCCCACTGCCCATGACCAGCTTTTCTGTATCCCTCCAAAACCTCAGCAGCATCACCCACTTTCTTTTGGAGCCTCCACAGAATGGTAGAGCTGGGTGGGGCAGGGACGAAGCTGAGGATGTGTGCCTGGGCAAGAGTTAGAGTTCCAGAAGATACTGTATTTTATCAGTAGTATTATGTTTCACATCCTGCTATTCAGCTACTCAGTGGCACCCAACCCCTTTCTCAGTCCACTCCAACCACCTTCTGTAGCCCCATCTTATCCATCCCTTCCCATATGCTCTACCATCAGCTCCACGGCTTTGCATATGCTATTCCCTCTACCTGGAATGTCCTTCTCTCTCTTCTCCAATTAAAAATCCAACTTGTCTGTCACAAGCCAGATCATTTCTTGAGTTTTTGCACATATCTATAAGGCACCATTAGCTAAGATTAGTTACTCCCGTTGCCCTTTATGCTTATTCTCCCTCACTGCACTTAACATGTTGTATTATTATTATCTGATTTATTGAATGTCTGTGTCCTCCATTGGACTAATTGTTATTTATAGTACCTCTCCCTTTATAGGATCAGTGCCACTGAGTTAGCTATTATTTGCCGGTATAGAAAGAGAACTTCTGAGTGTGTTTTCTTCCCTTTCTTTTTTTTTGTTTTTAAAGTCCATCCTGAAACAGGAGATGCAGCCTCATTGAGGAAAAGTCTGCAGAGATTCTGTTTTTAAATACTGAAAGAAAGTGTATCATAAATAGTGCCCTGTAAGCATGATTGACCCTGCACATAACTAAAAAGGAAAGTGTCATAGGTGGAGTAGAAGAGAGTGGGAGACAGACAGGGAGGAGTGTAAAGGGAAGGGTAATGAGGAAGAAAAGAGGACTAATCTCAGCAGATTCTCGTTTTTGCTGTTGACCAGCTCCTGCACCGGCACAAATCTTTAGACCATGGTCCTCTATCGAGAGTGCCCATCAACCACGACTACCACAGCTTTCACTGGACTGAGGCCAGCACAACTAGATGATGCCCGGCTACCACCACCAACTGGTCTGGCAGGGATCACAGTAGAGGGTCCTGGACAGAGCTGGAGAAAAATGTAGAACAAAATTCTAACTCACAAAAAAAAAAAAAAAAAAAAAAGAGCAGGCTTACTGATCTGACAGAGACTAGAGAAACCCCGAGAGTACGGCCCCCGGACACTCTTATAGCTCAGTAACGAAGTTACTACTGAGGTTCACCCTTCAGCCAGAGATTAGACAGGCCCATAAAACAAAATGAGACTAAATGGGCACACTAGCCCAGAGGCAAGGACTAGAAGGCAGGAGGGGACAGGAAAGCTGGTAATGGGGAACTCAAGGTCAAAAAGGAGAGTGTTGACATGTTGTGAGGCTGGCAACCAATGTCACAAAACAATATGTGTATTAACTGTTTAATGAGAAGCTAATTTGCTCTGTAAACCTTCATCTAAAGTACAATAGAAAAATTTTTTTAACAGTGTTCATCAGAGTGACCCATAAACCTTAAATCCCCAAAACCCATTGCTGCCAAGCTGATTGTGACTCGTGTTGACACCAAGTGTTTCAGAGTAGAACTGTGCTCAATGGATTTTTCAGTGGCTGATTTTTCATAAGTCGGTATCCAGAACTTTGTTTCGAGGCATCTCTGGGTGGGTTCAGAATGCCAAGCTTTTGGTTAGTAGTTAAGCACTTAACCATTTGCACCACCCAGGGACTTCCACGAATATTAAGAGAAAATAATACTAATGTTGATCCCCTCCATACTGAGGAATACTACACGGGTGTCATACAAGAGGAAGATCTATGTGCATGTTGGGCATGGGAAGATCTACAAATTGTCAAGCAAAAATGGAAAGCAATAGGCTGATACCCATTGTATATAAAATCACTAACAGTTCTGAGTGGTTACAATGTATCAGGGAAGGTTTTGTGTGCTTTACATAGTAACTAAATCATCAGAAGAAACTACTTGGTGGATTTATTCTCCCATTTTATTGATGAGAACATTGAAAAACAAAGGCTAAACAACTTGTTCAAGATGACATAGCTACTAAGTGTTGGAGCCACTGTATGGGCTGCTGTCTATATTCAGGTTCTCGATTACTGTGTTATACTGCCATAATGTGTGTGGGGTGTGTGTGTGTGTGTGTGTGTGTGTGTGTGCGCGTGTGTACAAAGAGAGAGATCTTGTATGTATGAATTATATTTATATGGCTTGTATTAACTTCTGGAAGGCAGCTAAAAAAACTGTTCTGAGTCCATGACTCTGGGGATCAGGGCTTTGAACCAATTCAAACTGGTTCCGTCGTATCCAACAAAGCAAAACCAGAGTAGAGCTGACTGTTTTAAATATGGGTGATCTGCCAACTAGATGATGCCCAGCTACCCTTACCAACTGCTCTGACAGGGAGCACAATAGAGGGTCCCAGGCAGAGCTGGAGATAAATGTAGAACAAAATTTCTAACTCACAAAAAAAATCAGACTTACAGTCTGACAGAGACCAGAGAAACCCCCAGAGTATGGCCCCTGGACACCCTTTTAACTCAGTACTGAAGTCACTTCTGAGGTTCACCCTTCAGCCAAAGATTAGACAGGGCTATAAAACAAAACCAGACTAAATGGGCACACCAGCCCAGGGGCAAGGACGAGAAGGCAAGAGGGGACAGGAAAGCTGGTAATGGGGAACTCAAGGTTGAGAAAGGAAGAGTGTTGACACTTCGTGGGATTGGCAACCAATATCACAAAACAATATGTGTATTAATTGTTTAATGAGAAGCTAATTAGCTCTGTAAACCTTCATTTAAAGCACAGTTAAAAAAAAAATTGGGTGATCTGGGATGATAACCAGAATGGGAAAAATTACATCTTGAAGCCCTGGAATAGGAGACTCAGTAAAGGCAAAATGAGGCCTATTAGGAGCCTGATACATGAGATTGGATTATTGGCAGGACTGTGGAGAGCGACACAACATTCAAAGCAGCAAGATCAGCCACCATCTTTGATTGGGGCACCACTCTTTCCTACCCTGCTCAAAATCTGCCGGGCAAGAGATTTGGTTGCTATGCAATGTGTACACTGCCCTTGTTTTCTAAGAGGGAGATTAAGTTTCCAGCAGGGCGTCCACCCATCATTTTTCCCATTCCACTTATCATTTCAGTTCACCCAAATTTTGAAAATTTGAGTCTGTTCTCCTTTTGCTTCCTTGGCCATGACTGAATTGAGAAGAACAAGTTTGAAGCCCTGCTGGAGAGTGGAGACGAAATAATCAGACGATTTATTTTGTCTCTTTCCACTTCACTACACTTCCTGGGAATGCATTCAGCTGCAAGTAATAGAAAACCCAATTAATAGAGACTTAAAACCAGTTTATTTGTCTTACATAACTAGAAGACCAGGAGTAGTGGTTTATTGGCTTCCTGGTTTTATCTTGGCTTTAACTTTATGAAAACTTGCTTTCCTTTTTTTTCTTTTTATTACCTTCCTTGCTTTGCTTTTCCCCATAGCATTTCCATCTAATATATTATATGTTGTATCTGTATACCTGTTTATTGGCCATCTTCTGCTCCAGAACGTCAGCACCATGAGGACGGGGGCTTGGTTTTGTCCAGTGCTGTATCCCTGTACATAGAATCACACGTGGCACAGAGTAAGTGCTCAACAAACATTTGTTGAACTAATGGATGAACACATGCTGCAGCTTCAGCCATCATGCCCATGTTCAAGACTCAGAAGATGGAGGAAGGAGAGGAAAAATAGGAAGCACTCCCTGATCAATGATAGTGCCGTGCTGAGCAGAAGGTTAGCAGAGGGCCCTGGATGACCACTGGATATGGGACAGGACAGGGCACACCAATGCTCAAATTCCCACATATCCCAAAGAGTCCCATTATGGAAGAGACAGATCTCTGCCTCCATAGCTCACATTTCCCTTGTAGACCTTGCTGTCTCTTGGGTACACATATGTCAGGAAGGCCCCAAGACCAAGGTTTGGAAACAGAAACCAAACCCAAACAAATCCCCTATACCATAGATATTTTTCCCTTAGCTAGCTGGAGAAGATATGCAGGTGAAAAAAATCCTCCTCCCTCATAACATGTATTTTACTATGATGCAATCCAACTCATACTGTATCTTTTATTTTCAATAAAGGATTCTATATGTGTACAATCCCCCCCAAAAAAGAGAGAGAAAGGAGGTGTTACCTCTATCCTCTTTTATTGTGAAAACAAATGCTTTACCAGAACCCCCCAAGCAGGTATCCTCTAAGTCTTACTGAGTCACATGGCCTGCCCCATTCCCCCCAGCAAAGGATGCTAGAGACCCAGGAGCAGGTGGCCATGACTCCAAGTGGACACCCTAGACAAGGTAAAGGTGTGCTTAACAAGGAGGAAGCAGAGAGTGGGTATCTGATAGTCAACCAGCCATATCTCCCACGGGTAGTTTGGCTTTTTACCACAGCCATGTTCTGCATTTATTTATTTATTTATTTAAATACAGATGCCTGGGCCCTAGTGCAGGCTTGCTCAGAATCTCAGAGGGTGAGGCTGGACATATGCACTTTTTTAAAGCCGCCCAGGAGATTCTGATGCACTATTCTTGGTAAAGAGCACTTTTCAGAGAGTCCACAGTTAAAGGTAGCAGAAGTGTTTTAGAACCCTGGGAAAGGAAGTGTGACTTGACTCCCACGAGCATGTAAACCCAAGGGGCCTTTCTAAATCATTGAGCTCAACGTTTCCGTTTTGCAGATGAGTAAACTGAAACCCCACAGAAGAGAAGAGGCCTGTCCAAAGCCTCCCAGCCTATCAGTGGCAGACTGAGAGCTAGATTCTAGCATCCTGTCTCTCCAACCAGTGCTATGCTCCCTTCAGCCTTCAACTGCCTCATTCTCCACTACCATGTGTTTACAGCCGGGGGCAGGACCCTCCCATTACTCACATTTCACTTTCACAGAGAAATAACTAAGTATCAATTTTCCCTTTCTCTGTTAACTGCATAATCTGCAGTAATAAATTAGTCCCCAAGCAAAAAGACGCCCTTAATCCCCACACTGCTTTTCCATATCCCTGTGGTGTTTATAAGGTAAAAAGGAGTTTTAGTGGTTCATAGTCACTCTCAGGCTGCCCTTTATATGTGTATAAATTAATATTTCATAATTATAGTTGCAGGTTTCCCCTCTGCTCTACCCCTGCCCCTGAGCTGGAGAGCGACACAGGAAATGGTTTATGTCCTCCCACCTCCGCTGACGGTCTAATCCTGCTATGTATTTCATGCTGTCTCTGTAGAGTCCATTTCCTCCCGGCCTGGAGACAGGCTCTATGCCCAATGCCTCCATTTTGCAGACTCAGACCTGCATGTGCCTGGAGCAAACTTGGGCACCCCTTTTGAAAGATGCCAGCTTCAGAGCAGAGAGGTTTCGAAGTGCAAGAGAGGAGATCCACAAGAAGTTACTGTTGGTGGATTAATTGCTGTTGATTGGTGCTTCCTGGTGTCCTAGGTGGCATAAGTGGATAAAGAAAAAACCAAACTCATTGCCATCAAGTCGATTCCAACTCATAGTGACCCTACAGGACAGAGAAGAACTGCCCCATAGAGTTTCCCAGAAGAGGCTGGTGAATTCGAACTGCGGACCTTTTGTTTAGCAGCCGAGCTCTTAACTACCATGCCACCAGGGCTCCAGAAATGGATAAGCACTCAACTATTAGCCACCCAAAGGCACCTCAGAAGAAAGGCTTGGTGATCTGCTTCTGAAAATTCACGACCTTGCAAACCCTACAGACCAGTTTTATTCTGCACACAGGTCACCATGAGTCAGAATTGACTAGACGGCAACTAACCACAACCACAAAACAAAAAGAGAACCAAATCCATTGCCATCGAGTCCATTCCAACTCACAGACAACGACAACAGAAGCTTCTGGTTGGTTGCTGTGAACACTCCTCTTTCATACTCACAGTGGAGCAAACCTAAGCAAGCAGAAAGAAGACACATGTGTGGCTTCAAACCTGCCAGAGAAAATCCAATTGCAAAGTCAAAATGCACCATGCCATGAATAAGAGAGGTCACCCACCCTCCCAGAGACTGGAATTCCTGCTGGACTACCTCCCCAGGCCTGTACATAACTCTAAGTTCAGGCCGTTCTTAAGCTCTGCAAGTAACATGGGTAGATTTCTCTTTTTTTTGGTGAGAGTATACACAACAAAACATACACTTATTCGACAGTGTTTACGTATTCAGTTCATTGACAAAGGTTACATATTTTGCACTGTGTCACCATTATCTCTGCCCATGTTGTTTCACTCTCTACCCTTCAAAGTTCTATTCCACAGTGGTGCAGTGGTTAAGAGCTCAGCAGCTAACCAAAAGATTGGCAGTTCAAATCTACCAGCCACTCCTTGGAAACCCTATGGGGCGGTTCTACTCTGTCCTATAGGGTCGTGATGAGTCCAAATTGACTCGACAGCAATGGGTTGTCCATTTAAAGAGCCCTGGAGGCACAGTGGTTAAAGTGCTCAGCTGCTAATTGAGAGGTTGGCGGTTCGAACCCAGCAGTCGCTCCTCAGGAAAAAGATGTGGCAGTCTGCTCCCACAAAGATTTACAGCCTTGGAAACCCTGTGGGGGAAGTTCTACTCTGTACTGTAGGGTAGGTATGAGTTGAAATTGACTCAACAGCAGTGAGTTTGGTTTTTGGTTTGGTTGCCCATTTAATCTCATATAAATAATTCTTTCAAATAATGCCATGCTCAAGGTGAATATTCTTTATCAAATGAGCTAAACTGTTGTCTAGTTTAAAGATGACTTCATTGGATAGTTTCAGTTCAAGGCTCAAAAGTTGTTTTGTGGCTATAGATTCAAGGATTCCTCCAGTCTCAATGTATCTAGGAAGTCTGGTTTCTGATAAGAATTTGAAGTTCTGTGCCACATGTTTTCCTCCTTTTGATCAAGATCCAACTATTGAGACACATCCAAAGTCCCTGAGGGACCCAGTTACTGGACTTAGGGCTGTGGGGACCATGATCTCTGGGAACATCTAGCTCAATTGGCATAGCATAGTTTATAAAGAAAATATTCTGCATTCTAACTTTGGTGAGTAGCATCTGGGGTCTTAAAAGCTTGTGAGTGGCCTTCTAAGATATTCCACTGGTATCACCCCTTCAGGAGCAAGGGAGAATGAAGAAAATCAAAGACACAAGGGAAAGATTAGTCAAAAGGACTGATGGACCACAAGTACCACAGCCTCCACCAGACCGAGTCCAGCACAACTCGATGGTGCCTGGCTACCACCACCGACTGCTCTGACAGGAATCACAATAGAGGGTCCCGGACAGAGCTGGAAAAAAATTTGAACAAAATTCTAACTCACAAAAAAAGACCAGACTTACTGGCCTGACAGAGACTGGAGAAACCCCAAGAGTATGGACCTCGGACACCCTTTTAGCTCAGTAATGAAGTCACTCCTGAGGTTCGCCTTTCAGCCAAAGATTAGCCAGGCCCATAAAACAAAGCAAGACTGAAGGGGTACAACAGCCCAGGGACAAGGACCAGAAGGCAGGAGGGGACAGGAAAGCTGGTAATAGGAAACCCAAAGTCGAGAGGGGGAATGTTGACACTTCGTGGAGTTGTTAACCAATGTTGTAAAACAATATGTGTAATAACTGTTTAATGAAAAACTAGTTTGTTCTGTAAACCTTCATCTAAAGCACAATAAAAAAAAATGTACAGCAGTGATAGCTGGGCACCGTCCGTTTCTTCTGGTCTCGTGGTAATAGAGAGAGCAGTTTATGAAGGCAATGAGATCTGCAGTCGATTTCCTTTGATTCCTGGGTCTTCTTCTTCCTCTGTTGGTCCAGGTGAATAAAGACTAATTGTAATATCTTGGGAATATGGGTAGATTTTACAAGCAACAAGTACTGATGCCCTGAAATTCCAATCTGACCATACTCCTTCCACCACCCCCATCAACCAATGCTGATGAGAGATGTATTTTCATAGTCATTCAGATACTATATACGGCATGAGTCAGCAGTTGAGGGTAAATGTGAAAAACATCAGTAGAGCATCCAAAGGTGTTGGTGTCACAGAGACAAGAAATCTCTTTGGCTGCCCACCTTTTTCATTTTCCATACATAGATTTGATATTGCAAGGATATAAAAGGGGTTTAAAAGAAGTTACCATTGAGTCAATTCCAACTCATGGAGATCTGTTGTGTGTCAGAGTAGAACTATGCTCCATAGAGTTTTCAGTGGCTGATTTTTGGAAGTAGATTGCCAAGTCTTTCTTTCAAGGCACCTCTGGGTGGGCTGGAACCTCCAACTTTTGGTTAGCAGGAAAATGAGTAACTCTTTGCACCACCCAGGGACTCTATAAAAGCAGCAGCGGAAGCCAATCACCTGATGTATAAGGAACAGAGCAACTCAGATCAGCTATGTATACAGTCAATTATTTCTTAAAACTGCATCATCTTGTCAGTTAAGGATTTAATCTGAAATACGTTATTTTCCCAAAACCTTTAAACTAGCTGGTTGTGCTCAAACCTCGAATTTTCATTATTAGCTCTATGACACTGGGCAGGTTAAGCTCTCATAGGCTGCAATTTCTGGTAAAATGAAACAAATAATACCTACTTTGCAGGTAGATATTATAGCTAAACTATAAACTCCAAGAGGGCAGAGATTTTCTTTGTCTTGTTCACCACTTAATCCCCAGCCTCTAACTCAGTTCACTTTAATAACCTAACCTTACCCGTTCCTATTGAGTCTACGCTGACTCATAGCGATTCTATAGGACAGAGTAGAACTGCCCCATAGGGTTTCCAAGGAGCAGATGGTGAATTCGAACTGCCCACCTTTCGCTAAGCAACTGAGCTCTTAACCACTGCGCCACCAACGCTCTAGTGAGCGTTCGGTAAACAACAGGCCCTTTTCCTGAATTAATATGATGCTAGACAAGTGATTCCATGATTATTGAGAATATTTAACCTATCAGAATACAGCCTGCGTGAGGGCAGGAACCTGGGTTTACTCAGTTCATAATCCTAGCCATCCTAGAACCATGCCCGGTATTAAATTGTTGCTGTTGTTAGCTGTCATCGAGTGCCCTGATTTATGGTGGCCCCATGCACAACAGAATGAAATGCTGCCTGGTCCTGTACCGTTCCCATGATCTGTTGCAAATCAGACCGTTGTGATCCATAGGGTTTTCATCGGCTGATTTTCAGAAGTCGAACACCAAGCCTTTCTTCCTGGTCTGTCTTAGTCTGGAAGCTCTACTGAAACCTGTTTTCCATCATAGCAACACAGAAGCCTCCACTGACAGATAGGTGGTGGCTCCTCACGAGGCGCACTGGCTGGGAATCAAACCCAGATCTCCTACATGGAAGGCAAGGATTCCACCACTGAATGCATTTAGTACTTACTTGAGAGACGTCTGTTGAATGAATGAATGAATGACACATGTCATTCTTCCCAGACAGTCTGCAAGAGAAGGGCCAGCACCCTCGGATCCTCTTATACCCTCACCTATCCCCTGTACTATGTGTGCACAAACGATATCCAAGCATTCATAGTACCCTACAACCAGGGACAGTCAGCACTGTTAGCGACCTGGTTTAGGATTGCCACAGTCTAGCAATAACAAACAAATATAATGGGGGTCATACAATCGTTTTGACCCTAAAGTAACAGAAGCATCTTCTATTGCCTCGAAACTCTTTCTGCAGACAGAATTTCAACAGAAAATTGCAATAGAAAATACTCACTGTGAAACTCCACTACCTCTGTCACTATGAAAAATATCGTGAAAGGGGCTTTTTCTTATAAAACAGCAACATGCAAAAGTAATCAGAGATGAAAAACTCAAAGACAGATGAAGAAAACAAGAGGAACAGATCCAATAGCTCTGGTTTTATGAATAGACTGTTCTACTGCCCCGCTCATTTGTAAGACCCTCATGAGATCTTTTTTTTACAGCAAGTTATGAATCATCTTCATGGTATCTTTAAATGGATGATCAATACTATATTTTCCCATAAAATGTTTGGTTTGAAATCCGATTTTAAGTGCATTAGACTTTTTGTGCACCAAATGGGTGAATGCCATAATAAATTGTCATCAAATATGAAAGAAATATAGCATAGATTAATTGCCGTATTTATTTATGAGTCTATAAAATACCTTGTGAAAGTCCTAGCACATTTTTGGGATGCCAATTTGAACCTTCAGGAAAGTTAAAAGCATTAAAAGAGACTGCAAAGAGATTTATTATCCAAATGTTTTTAATTGCAGAGCCAAACAGACACGCGGGTATGAGAATGGCTCTGCCCTTAATGGGCATGTCTCGTGTGTTTCTTTCTTTTTTTTCCTTTAAAAATGATGTACTTCCAATATTTTTATTGATTTGGGAAGATTTGTCATAAATTACTGGGGCCAGCACATGATAGCACAAATGGTCCCAGCCTCCCTAAAGTAGTGGGTCCCAGGTGGCACAAAAAAGAAGGCTCCCAGCCAGTTCTAATGCTCAGCTTTGAAAGGAGGAGAAACCACACGAAAGAGAAGACTGGGGAATGCCACTAATAAGGAGAAAATGTATATGGCTTGAAGCTGCTCACCTTTTAATTGAAGCCTTAAAGTCTTCAACAGTGAAATCCTTCAGGGGGAACAACGACAAAATATTGTCCTTATAAAGTGCCTCTGGTTAGCAAAGCTTCAGTTAGAGAGCTGTGGGCAAAAATACACAATCCCTCGTGCAGTCGGAGCCAGCACCGCCACAGTTCCTTCTCCTGCTTGTCTAGACCATGTTCTGTACTCCTAGGCCCATCCCACGGGGGAAAAGGACATGGCATCTCATCTCAGCGTGTCCCAACATGTTGCCCCTGGAAGATCTGTATTTCTTATATGCATTTCTATCCCAAAGACCTTGGCTTCGAAAACCATTCCCTTGTTTCCAAATTCATACAATTTTGTTTATTTTAAATTTTAATGCCTGGAGCTTATTATTAGAAAAATGCCCCCATCCACAAGATGAAAATGATCAAGAACATAAAAACTGCTTTGAACGTGAAATGTTAATTCGACAACCACCTCCCTCCACCTACTGATAGAAAAGCAAAGACAATGGCAAAAATATCTCTCTTTCTGAAAATCGTCAATACCTTATTTCATTAATATTTTTAAGTCATGATATATGTAGACATAATCTAGATATTTAAGAGGTTATTGTTCTTGTCATTTGCTTTATTTTGCTTTTATACTGACCTGTCACCACTGGATCAGCTTGTTCTTTGCCATTGTAAGTAATGATCTACATCCAATTTCTAAAACTCCAAAATTCTTACATAACCTCTTTCACAGTATAGGTTGATGGAAACACATGTGATAGAGAACCTGAACTTATACGTGCCTTAGTGGCATCCTTTTAGCTATTTTCCCTGCTAAATCACAGGGCAGCAGGTGTGAAAAAATTTGCACAGTCCATTACAGTTTGCAACGTCTCCTGGCTGTGTCTGGCTTTACTTGTGTTTGAAACACGGTCTTGGAGAAAGACCCAAAGTCAGGAGGTCTGAATTCTGGTCTCTCCTCTGCCATCTACCTGGCTCTGTGACCTTGGGCATGTTCCTTACCCTTCCAAACCTCTAGACCTTTGTCAACAAGCCTTCAATAAAATAAAGCAAAGGTGTTTCAGAAAGCTCCCAAACACTCTATAAATGCAAAGGAATGTTGTGACGTTATCACCAAGCGATCATTTTTAACTCTAAACTCAGGTACAATGTTGAGAAACCAGGATCTGCATCCACTCTCATTTTTTTACTTGATCCCAAAGAATGTAATTCTGTCTTTGTATTCACCGCCTTCCTGACAAGTGGCATCAATGCCTTCATCTGGGAATTATTGTCTTTTTATTTTCCCCTCTTGATGCCAAAGTTGCAGTTGATAATATGTATTCAGGCAAGGCAGGGGCTCACTGCGCTCCACAATCAGATGCCATGCACACTACTTCCGTCAAAACAATTAGTGTTCATTTCGGCTTTACTCTGCGAGATCTGAGGTGACTGATCAGTATAAATTATGGATGTGTCTGTCCAGATGCTCTTGTTCATTCATGCATAGATTTGAGGAAATTTCATTCTTCTCAGTTCAAAAACAGTCACTAAAAAAATTCATACTTAAAAATATAATTTAGCACCTTTCAACTATGTTATTATTCCTACAACAACATACATTCCACTTGTGATTTCAGGCGTTTGAAGTTGATTTGTTGTATTTCTGGGTTGCTACGTTTCCCCCTGTAAAATCTGCTGCCTTTACAAATCATTAAGAAAGAATGGATATATTTTACGCAAAATAATGCAATATGATTGTTTACCCTTTCTTGGGGGGGTAAGGGTAAGGGGGTTCCTGCATGCATTCAAGGTTATCGTCAAATACACATCCCTTACTCTGTCTGCTCAGGACATTCCAGGCATTTAGAGCCAAGCAACTTGAACTTGAAATAAACAATGTGAATTACTCCTCTTGCTACATCTAAATAGGCTTTTGACTGTTCACTTTATTTGTTTTAATGAGCAGCTATAGCGGACAGGAGGGCACATTGTACAATACAACGAAAGAATTGTGTCTGTTCTTTAAAATTCTTTAGGTGGAAAGACTCCCTTAAATATAACTGGGAACGTCTTATTTGATAGGTGTATTTACCTATCAAATAGACAGACACATACATTTGAGCATTTTTCATGACTAAGTTAATCAGCACTGAACAAAGCAATGAAGAGTGGCCGGTGGAGAAGCACAGAGCCCTCAGCAGCTGAAGCAGGCACCCGTGAATAGTCAGGAGGATGAACGCAGATTCCACTGCAGCTTCCCAGAATCACACTTTCCAGGAAACAGACTTCTTTTTGCCTGAGGTTTCTGCCAGACAGAGGTTGATATTGGTTGAACATGCAGGCTTTGTTCTGAGGATCCCAAAATAACAGGAATAGTAGGCACATTTCATAATCATCATTTTTAGGGAATCAAAGGGGGGTAACAACCAAATGTCGGTGGTACAAGGTAGGTGTATGGTGGCCTTAGACTGTCCCTGGGAAGTCACTGCTCAGTCAAGGTCTCCCAAGGCTGGGAAGTCATGGGGAGAGGGAAGTGGCAGGTCTTCCTCCCCGGGAGACATTCTGATATCAGCCACCTGAAGCACAAAGCAACTTTGAAGACAATAGAAAAGAACGAGTGCCTTAACATAAAACATGCTCCTTTTTGTTTTGCTTTCTTTTTCTGAGGTATCTTCGTATCCCACCTCTCAAATTACTGCACAGCTGTTCTTTATCCTCTTTTCTTTTTCTTTTTAAAGATCTTGTTGCTTTTCTCTAATCCTAGAGAGCAAAGGCAAGAGGTAGGCCTGGAGGCCCTGCACACAGCATTGATGCCGCAGAGTCTTATAAATCAGCCTAAAATCAATAACTTCTATATGGTAGTTTCTCCTTTGCAACCAGATCGCCAGGGGACAGAGCTAATGCTTTTTCTCTACCCCCATCCCCATTTTTCTGTCATTCAAAAAAAAATTTTTTTTTCTTAGCAACAAATGGGCCATCAAAGTTGCTAAGTATTTCAACTATCTGATTTTATTACTTCACAATTGACATGCCTTCCCTCTGGAAATGTTTGCAATTAATTAATTAGCAGTAATCTTCCCCAAGGGACTAATTTAATGAATACTCTTCAATTCTTACTTAAAAAAAAAAAAAAATAGCTTAGACGTATCCAAGCTGCAAATTAGTGAATGGCCCCAAAGTGCATTTTGAAAAATCAAGGGATCCATCTATTGCAGTGAATTTTTATCACTAAATCAATCTGGAGATGCTGATAATTCTTTTTCTAACTAGGAGTTTCCCGGGTGGAACGCAAGCTTTCTCCAAGGTAACGGCACTCGGCGGCGGCAGCAGCAACAGCAGCAGACAGGAAACCGGGCTGCGTTTGTTAGAATTTAGAATGGAGCCTGTCCCAGAGTCAGTAATCTCTTAGGCGGCGGAGTCTGTGGTTTGCGGCTTCTTTAAGCTCCTGGAGCATTCTGCAGGAAAAAAAAGAAGGGGGAAAAAAGCCGGAGATGTCATTCTGAAGAGGTGACAGGCCCGCCAGTACCCTCTGCAAGGTGCCCAAAGCAAACCCAAGACGAGGGATTCCTGGGGCCAGGGCCCCAGAGCTGGCCAGGGTATCTGGGCTTCCTCCTGACCTCGCGAGAACCCAGGGCAGAGCCCCGGGTTGTTCCTATCCTCTGGGCCACACGTTCTTCGTTTCAACCAGAAGGTGAAACTGGGCACTTGAACCTGCCCCCCTGACTCTGGGAGCGTGCAGCGAGGGCCTGGAAAAGCGTTTTGTAAACGGTAAAGCGCGGTGACCCGCGTGGGTGAAAGGTGAGGATCTTTGAGGTTTCTGATTCGCAAACCTGAAAAGTCCGGGTTCCACCCGGATCTCGGCAGCACCCGCCGCGAGACCGGCCTCCCCTTTTCGCCCCAACACGACGCAGGTTGGAGGCCTTCAGGAGGGCGGCTCCAGGCCTGTGGGTTGCGCCTTCGGGTTTGGAGGGTCTATATCTGCTCCGAAGCTGGCGTCTGCCTGTCTCTGGGGCCAGGCCTAGAGGACATAGCCCCCTCGCGAGCACCAACGAGCTCCCCCTCCTATCAGTGCCCCTTTGAGGATCCCTGAGATAGGGTTGGGAGGTTGGTTGTCAGACCTCTGGGCCCAGCCTCGCGCCCGGGCCAGAGCTCAGGGAGTGGGCGGCCCTCCCGGCGCGCTCCACCGCGGCTCGCCAGCGCCACCCCCAGGGGAGCACAGAGGCTGCAGCCGGGCCCAGGCGCCTTCTTCCGGCTCCCCTGCTCCCCGCAGATATAGCCCAATGCAGGCGTGAGGCAGGAAGCCTCGCCTTCGGGAGAGATGCCCAGAGGTCTCAGTCCGCGGCCTGCAGATGCCCGGGGTCAGACTAGCCGCCCTTCCAGGCCACGTTCAAGTACTCCTGAACTTCGGCCTCGAGGAGGCGCTATTTGGCCTATACGAGGGCCAGGCGGCTGCAAAGAAGTCCCAGAGTCAAGGCCCGGTCAAAGGTCAGGGCTTAGAGAGCTGGAATCTATCCTAAATCCTGGGAGGCTGAAGCGAAGAGCCAGATCCCTGAGGACAAAGACGGCTGAGCCAGTGGGGCCCACCGACGCTGCCCGGCGCTGCCCAAACGAGCTGCGGGCTCGTGGCGCGAACAAACTTCCCTGCAGCGCAGGGGCGGGGAAGCTGGGCTGGAGTCCTCTCCCTCGAGCCACCGCTCTCCTCCACCTGCCTGAGTTCAGCCTCCGCCCAGCCTTCGCCCACCTCAGTTCCCCCTCCCCCGCGCGCCTCTGTTAACTCGGACTCCACGTGCCTCTCCTCTCCCCCTCCTTTTCCCTCTTTGCCTTTCTCCCCCACTTTTCTCCTGTCTCTCCTTTTGTATTCTCTCCTCCTCTGGGCCGCAGGGGAGGAGGTGAGCGCGCTGCGCTCGCGGCCTGCTCGGCGCACAGGAAGGCGTTCCTGCTACTTCTCCCGGGTAATCTGGAGAGGTTGTAAATGCGTGCGTGCGTGTGCTTGAAGCGAAACCGGGTAGGAGACGACGCCGGGCAGAAAGGGTCAGTCAGAGTCTTCGACGTTCCTCACCAGCAACCCAACCTCCAAACCGCCCAGAGCAAGTGCAAGTGGGGGTGAGAATGCGCGCGCGCGCGGACCGGCTGTGCTTGGCACGTTTGGTGGCCCGGGGCCCCGAGGCCCGGGGTCTTGCCTGGCGACCCGGGATTACCGTGACGTCACACTGAGCCTCAGGCCACCTTGGACTGGGACACCTTGGGAGGCGCACAGCCCAGCGCCGCTCCTCAACTCGCCTCGCCACCGCGCGCCTTTGGGAACCCACACCCTCTTCCTTCCTCTGCCCATCCATGGGCCCCTCTGTCTTCCGGACCCCGCGGGCCGGAGGGGCGCCTTCCGGAGCGCAGGGCTTGGCAGCCTGGCTGCCCGCGGCTCTGCCTCCAGCCGCGCCAAGAGGGCGGAAGACCCGGCGCTGGGCACCGGTGGCGGTGTAAAGAACCGAGGCGCTGCACAACTGGGGGCGCCGAACCCCAGGACTGAGGCGGGAACTCCGAAGGGAAGAGGGAGGCGGGCCAGGGACTGCCACCATGTCCTTCCCACATTTCGGACACCCGTACAGCGGCGCTTCCCAGGTAAGAGGCATCTCCATGGGGGATGGGGTTAGACTGGTTGGAGGGGGTGCCCAGTGAGTGCGCCTGCCCCCGAGCGCCCGCCTCTCACACGTGTCTCGGCAGCACCCAGAGAGAGCGGGGACCACCGCCCCCTCCGACATCCCCAAGCCCTGGCTTAGAACGTTCCACATCCCGAGTGCATGCTGGAAAATCGTGCTATGATCCGAAACGTGGGCACCCTCGCCCCCGCGCTTAGGGTGGTGGGTAGGATCTCAGGGGCCTCCCAGTCGGGCCCCTTCCTTGTATATGTGTCTGGGAGAGTCGAAAGCAAACTTCCAGTCCAGAGAGCTATCTGCCTCACCAGTTTTTGTTGTTGTTGTTCATTTGTTGGCCTCTGCCCTGATCCTCCCCCTTCCGCGCTCAGTCCAGGGGCTCTGCCTCTGGTTGCCTCGATTTTCCAAACCAGGGTGGGTGTTGTATACTGACATGGGTTCCCGGGGGAATTTCTAGAGGTATCTGCCACTGTTCTCCAGTCTCTCTCCAGAGTGAGGGTATATTTAATGGGATCCAGTCCCAACTTGACCTCTGACCTGCTGTGTGATCTTGGACAAGTCTCCTAAACTCTCTGGTCTGAGATCCTCTATCTATAAAAACGGGAGGACGACGGTGTCAAGGCTCAAGGCTCTTCCCTTGTAGGATCCTGCGGTGGGGAAACGTGGGAGAAACGGGCGGGGTTTGGTGTTTCTAATTCGGGTTTGGAAACATTCCCCCCCTGGCACTCTGGAGCCTCGGTAACCGCTTAGCGTGTCTATAAGGCAGCTTGGATAAACTGTGTCTTCGGACAGTTCCCTCCCCAGCACCTAGCCGAGTGCTCAGCACACCGGTAGCATTTAGTTAACGTTGAACGAAGGAGCGATTCGGCAGTTCCACCCTCGCCACTGGCTCTCGACTGCCGTCGGCGCGGTTCTCTGACCTCTGGTGCCCCCTGTCTTGCCCCCTAGTTTCTGGTGTCTGCCAGTCCCAGCGCCACTTGCTGCGAGTCGGCTCCGCACTCGGTTCCCGATGTGGCCTCAGGCTCCACCCCGGCCGCCGCTCTCTGCTGCGCGTCCTACAATAGTCGGCTGCTGGGCAGCGCGCGGCCGGAGCTGGGCGCGGCCTTGGGCATCTATGGAGCCCCCTACGCGGCCGCTGCGGCCGCGCAGAGCTACCCTGGCTACCTGCCCTACAGCCCCGAGCCGCCGGCCCTGTACGGTGCGCTGGTGAGTACGTGGGGTGGCGCCTGGGTCTGCGCGTCAGAGCAACAGGGGCTGGGGGCGCGAGCCGCGGCAGCGGGTGAAATCCAGTGACATCGTCAGGGAAAATCTAGGAGGGACACACAGCTCCTATATATATAGGAAATGATTGAGATTGTATGTAAGGGGAGGAAAACAAACATCTTTACAGCGCTTTACAGTTTGCAGGACACCATGCTGTTTAGAAAATCTACTTCCATTAACTCTGTGAGGGGGGCGAGACAGGTATCACAGTTCTCAGTTTACAGATAAGGAAATTGAGGTGCAGAGGGGTTCAAATACTTTACCCAATGTCACGAAGATACAAAGGGTCAGGGAATAGCTCTGGAAGGGGAGACTGGGGGAAAGAGGGCAAGAAGGGGACACAAATAGCAACTGGAATAACGGCAGCTAATATCTAACTGCTGAGGATTCTGCGCCGGAGATTCTGCCAAGCGTCTACCGGGGGTGTCCTTCAACAACATACGGGTACTATTATTACCCCCATTATACCAAGGGGGAAACTGAGGCACTGAGTGGTCAAACAACTGTGTCCAAGGTCACACAATCAATGTGGGTGGCGGTACGGGGGTATAAACCAGACTTGATCCCTTAGCTGCTACTCTGCCCCACCTCCTCCCCAAATGTAATCCGAAATTCTCTTTTTCTCCCCCACCAGAATGCACAGTATGATTTTAAGGAGGCTACAGGGAGCTTTACATCCGGCCTGGCGCAATCAGGAGCCTATTATCCTTATGAGCCCACTCTGGGGCAGTACCAATACGACCGGTAAGGTGTGGGGCGCATTAGCAGCTGGCACGGCACGCCCCTCCCCGCGACCCCCCGCCCCCCCCCCAGGTGGGGAGGATCCGGGAGGAACACGGGGGAAGCGGGAAAGGGACCGCACTTCCAGGGCATAGACTGTCCCCTGCCTGCAGCCCCAGGTTCCCAGCCCCAGACCTGTGAGCCGGGTTCTCCCCTCAGTTACGGCGCTGTGGAGTTGAGCGGCGCCGGGCGCCGGAAGAACGCCACTCGGGAAACCACTAGCACCCTCAAGGCCTGGCTCAATGAGCACCGGAAGAACCCGTACCCCACCAAGGGCGAGAAGATCATGCTGGCCATCATCACCAAGATGACCCTCACCCAGGTGTCCACCTGGTTCGCCAACGCGCGCCGGCGCCTCAAGAAGGAGAACAAGATGACGTGGGCGCCCAAAAGCAAAGGCGGGGAGGAGAGGCAGACCGAAAGCGAGCAGGCGGAAGCGCGGGGCTGCCTACAGCGGGACACCAGAGGTACCGAAGGGGGCCACCATTCCACCCCAGATGTTCTACAGCCCAGCAAGCAGTTGGATATGTCTTTCTCAGCTGCCCTCTGGGGTAGCTTCTCTGGAATGCGCTCCCTGGTGGCGCAGTGGTTAAAGCACTCGGATGCTAACCAAAAGGTTGTTGCTTCAAACCTACCAGCTGCTCTGCGGGGGGCGGGGGAGATGTAGGGAGTCGGCTTCCTTAAAGATTTACAGCCTTAGAAAGCCTATGGGGCAGTTCTACTCTGTCCTAAAGGTGGCCATGAGTTGGAATTGACTAGAGAGCGGGGGTTTGGTTTTGGTTTTTTGCTTACCCTAGCATTTTCACCCTCTGCATGCCTCAGGGCCTTTGTCTGTACCATACCCTCTGCCTGGAATCCCCGACAGGACTGGCTTCCTCTCAGCTTCAGCCTGCCACCTTGGAAAGGCCTTCCCTGGCCACCCAAGCCAAAGTGGCTTCCCAGTTATTCTCCATCACAACAGTCAGTTTTATTTCCTTAGGCAGACTATCGCTGTGAGAAAGTTAACGGTCGCAGAAAGTCTGTCTACCCCCTCTTGGATGTCAGCTGCACTGCTGTATTTTCTAAATACCTAATACCAAGTGCCCAAATGACGCAGACGTGAGCACATGATTGGCGCTCAGTAACTATTTGCTGAATTAAAGAAGATAACACTAGGCACCCGTGGGTGCTTAAGTTGGGTAAAAACTACTCCCCCTCCCCCCCCCCCTTTTTTTTTTAATAGTTGAGAAACCGAGATCCAGATCTGGAGTTTGGAGCTGCACAGGAGAGGAGTTAGGGAAGGCGTGGGGACAGGGATAAGGGCAGGAATTCTCCCTGGAGCAAGTGTAACGGCCGGCGTGGCAGGCCTGGTGAATTACGCCGAGAACGCCCTGAGCGCAGGGCGCGTCTTGCTAAAAGCTTCTCAGGGATGGGCACTCCCGCAGATTTCCCTTGGGGCCTGGGGCTTTTCTCACTCTTTCCTGATTTCCTGCAGACGTGAGTGCTAACCCAGACGCCCGGGGGCTCCGGCTGAGTGACCTGGAAGACCTGGAGGAAGATGAGGAAGAGGAGGAGGCCGAAGAAGAGGAGGCAGTGGCCACAGCTGCGGACAGGCTGGCGGAGTTCCACAAGGGCATGCAGCCGCTGCCGGCACCATGCGCTGCAGCTCGAGAGCGCCGGCTGGAGCGCAGGGAGTGCAGCCTGGCGGCGCCCCCTTTCTCCTTCCATCAGCCCTCCGGGCCGGGAGAGGCTGACTTCCTCCGGGCCGAGCCCGGGGGCCCCACGCTGACCGTGCACTACTCCTGCAGCGAGAAACCGCGCATCTGGTCTCTTGCGCACACCGCTGCGGCCAGCGCCGTCGAAGGTGCACTTCCGAGCCCGCCCAGGCCACGAAGTCCTGAGTGCCGCTTGATTCCCGGACAGCCTCCAGGATCTCGCAGGCAACCTGTGGTCCCCAGAGAGTCTGTGTGCGATGAGTCTTCCCGCGTAGCCAAAGCCTTTGGAAACCCCACGTTTGCCCTGCAGGGGCTGGCGCTGAACTGTGCGCCGTGCCCGCGTGGGAGGGAGCCTGCCGTGCAGTGCCAGTACCGGTCCGGAGCAGAAGGTAGTGGGCTCCCAACCGAGCTGTCCAAAAGACAGTCGCCCACTGCCCTGCCCTGCCAGTTGCGCACCCTCTCTGCCTCTCTGGAACGCCCAAGTTCAGACCTGTGGCCTCTTTCCTGGCAGGGAATTGTTCCATAGCACTCCTTGAAGAGCAAGTTTAGAGATCAAAGTTCCAGGCCCCTCTCATTTAAAAAACTAAGTAAAGATGATAAGCCCAGACGGGACAGTAACTTACCTAGAGTCACTTAGAACCTCATTGAGGAGATAGACAAGCTAGGTCTCTGGACTCGTGGTCCAGTGTTGTGCCAAATGCACCAGGAGGGCACCACCCTGCCCCTCCTGGTGCCACGTCCCCAGCCTGCTCCTCAGAGAAGCCCAGCTTGTCCCAAGAGTTTGTTAGGGTTGGGCAGGCACCAGGACTTCCTGAGAAGTCTGAGGAGGGCCAGGCACATACACTGGGTTTAAGTTCACTTTGAAGCCCTCTCAGCGGCCCACTAAAACCCCTAAGGAGTATAGACACGCCCCTGCGCCCAACACGCTTAGAAGCTCAGGGTTGGTGCTGTCCCCAGACAGCACTTACCACCAAGAGTTCTCTTCAAACCAGGGAGTGACTGTCAGTGTCTCCAGCCCCTAGCAGGTTTTCTCGGTCTGCTAAGGTCCTAGTGAAAGGGAATTTCACCCCCCAAAAGGACATTCCCCAAGCATTAGGCAGCTTCGAGCAATTAGGGTCAGATCCTGCTCCTTGCTGTAATTTCTCTCAAGATTAACCGCCAAGTTAGAAAATTGGGTTACACTGTTTTTTGAATTTACACATAACGGCGTCCAAATGTTTCCTCTGCTAAGAAAATTGCCTCTAGACCTTCGCTTCCTTCGGAAGAGACATGGCTGACCTCTGATGTCCTAAGAATCCTCACAGAGCGGCCTTCGGATTTTAATCAACCTTTCCTCTCTCAGCAGGTTAGCGCAATGGCTGCGATTTGCGGAAGACTCTCGGCAATGAGCCCCGCTTCTCGAACTCATCTCCACTCTCAGAAGCTGGGAGACCTCGCCAAGGACCAGGGGCTCTCACTTCGCCTAAAAGACAGACAGACAGACACACAGAAACCTTCTAGTGGCCGTCCTTGCACGCAAAGCGGGGGGCAGGTGGGGGGAGGGCGGCGGACGTGCACCTCATCAGATCCGACAGAGGTGACAGGGCAATTTGGGGAAAGCCTGCCCTGCGCAGGGACCAAACCAAATCTCCCTCCCTCCTCTTGAATTAGGGTCTGAAGCCGCTCTGTCTCCAGCTCACTCAGCCCCGCCTCTCCACCACCCTCCACTCCTTGACTTCACCGCTTCTGACTGACCTGGCCCCCAAGGACCAAGTGTGTCTTCTTCCCCCCAACCCTTTGTATCCTTAAAAGTAATCCAACAGAACACGCGCTGTGTGGCCCATCTGTGCCAGGGGCGTTTGGAGAGGTTGTGGTGGGGGTGGAACACAGCCTGGGGTTCTGGGGACAAACCAAAACCAAACCCCCTGCGGTGGAGTCAATTCCGACTCCTAGCTACCCCACAGGACAAAGTAGAACTGCCCCAAGGGTTTCCGAGAAGCGGCTGGTGAAAAAAAACTGGCGACCTCCTGGTTAGCAGGCAAGCTCTTTAACCACTGCGCCACCAGTTTTTATATGGTTTTAATAGCAAGGGAGCGCTGCAGCTTAGGCGCCCCAAGGCTTCCTAACCAACAAGCCTGGCCAGGCTGATACCCCGCTGGTTCGTGTGCATTGGAGGTGGGAGGGGCAGTTGTAGGGATAGGGCTTGGGAGAGATGTGATAGTTGTCTGGAAGCTGCATTGTTTCCGGGTTTGTACTTGGGTTGTAAATTTATTGGCGGGGGGGAGGCAAGGGAGATCATTTTGGCCATCTCTTGGCGCGCTCCGTGAGCACAGTGCCCCTCAAGTCGGGCGCAATGAGGAAGCCGGCCAGGTAGCTTGCGGGTCAGGATGAGGTTAGAGCGGACTCGACATTCTTGGTGTTTAATCAGGTGTCAGCAGACACTTCCAGTACAGGCCATTCAAGGTCAGGAAGGGGTTTTGTCCTGCTTGCCAGCAGTGGCGGAAGAGAACAGGGATGCTCCGTCTGGGCTGAGAGAGTTAAAGATGCCCACAGCTGCGCCGGGCTCTTAGGGGCTGCCTAAGTTAGTGTCCTGGGCCTAGCGGCTTCGGTTTTAACCTTCTGCCAGTTGAGAAGGAGGGGCGTGAACCGCAGGCAGTGCCCTGGAGTGGAGCTCCTGAGGCCGATGGAGGGCAGCTGGGGTGTGCGCCTAAGGGCTGGATTCTTGGGGAGCTGTATCTCCATTGCTGTGCTCCTGCCCCGCCGGGCCAAGCCTGACTGGGTGACTGCCTTCCAGACCAGCGCGGGTGTCAGACTTCCACTCACTGAAGTCGGAGCGGAAGGATCTGCCTTCTGAAGAGGAAATTTTAAGACCCTTGAAGGCCTGGGGTGGGGGTAGGGGAGTAAGGAAGGAGGACAGAGAGGGAGCAGTGGGGTTGGAAAAACTGAGGGGAACCGAGGTAGCATGCCATACACACACCCCAGCCCCACCCTGTTTTCTTTTCCATAGAAGTATCTGAGTCTGAAGGGGCTTTAAAAACCAACGAATAAATGAACAAACAAAAAACCCATTGCATCCAACCGATTCTGACTCATAGTGACCTATACGCCAGAGGGTTTCCAAGGCTGTGATCTCTACCGACGCTGACTGCTGCAGGCTGCCACATCTTTCTCTCAGGGAGAGGCTGGTGTGTTCAAACCACCTAGTGCCTAACCACTGCGCCACCAGCGCTCCTTCCGAAGGGGCTTTAGAGATCATGAATTACAAACACACAAACCTCTCCTTCAGAGGTGGGAAGAGGCCAAATGCGAGGGCAGGGGCCTGGCTCAGGGTCACACACAGTCCGTGGTCGAGATGGACCCTGGACATCTCCTCAGGGCCCAGTGCCCCTCCTCGGTTCTCCGTGCTCTTCTGCCTCCCTTCCTCCTGACAACAGCTGCTCCCATCCCTATCCTCCCAGGGGACCCTCCGGAAGCCCTCGCTGACCTGAAGCTTAGGGTCTGGGAAATTAAACTGCAAAAAGATAAACATTATTTCCAGTCGGCTTTGTGGGATTAACGCTTGTAATAAAGAGCTTTAGCTGGAGGTTTCTTTCAAGACGCCCTCAACTCCACCTCCTCCTGGGGGGCAAGGTAGGCCCCTCCAGAGGCTGTGTAGGCAGAGTTCCTAGGGCCTCAAGCTGGTGGTGCTGTTCCAGCTAGTCCAACCCTGGGTAGGGCAAGGAGCACTTAGCATCCATTGGTACAGATGGAAAACTGAGGCCCAGAGAGGAAAAGGACCCACTTAAGTCCAAGATCATGCGGCTGGACAAGGACTAGGATGCAGAGGCAGGGGAGGGAAGGCAGGTTGGCCTGCATCTAGCCATTCAGCCTCCTGTAGGAACAGTGAACCTTAGGGAAAGAGCCCACCTGGGTCTGCCCATCTTATCACCCAGGACCTCAGGAGGTTGTCTCTCCAGCTCCACAAACCATCTCGGCACTGGGAGGCCCAGCCTCTCCCCACCTCTCCCAACCCAAGGTGGAGCCTGCAGCCCAGGTTGTCCCACAGATCTGGGCCTAGTTGATTGGAGACAGTAGCGTGTGAGAAGGGCTGGAAAGAGTAGCCAGGAATCCCAGAGACTTACTTTAGCATCTCAGTTCCATCACTATCTGGTTACATGGCCATGAGTAAGCCCTTCCCCTCTCTGGGCCTTAGTTACCCCAGTTCTGAAATAAGGGATGATCTAGTTCTCTGTCTGTGGTGCTCTGCGTCTCCTCCACCACTGATGGCGAAGCTCCGAGGGTACTGGGGAAGGGCCTGAGAATGGCACATCTGAGCCTGCGATTATCCCAGCCCCAGGCCCCCAGTGGCAATCTGTTCCCACCATCTCCACCCCTACTGAGAGCCTCCTGCAAATCTCCCAATATAATCTCCCAGAATCGTATTATGAATACTGTTTTGATTAAAAACCAGAGCAAGAGGAGGGAGGTGGCAGCCCTGCTCTCCTCGGCCAAGCCTGCTGATGTCCACAGACAGCTGGACTCGGAGCTCTCAGAGCATGTGTCCGTAAAAGCAGAAAATTGACATCCTCAGGCTTGGAGAGTCTGGAGGAGCTGGACATCAAAACTCTCTCAGTGGGTAAAGTGTCCGTGACGTTGGCTGGGGAGCAACCAGGTGGCTGGGCTTCTGGAGGGGAGGGGATGCTGGACAAGGGGAGCCATTGCGCATCCTGCACCATCTCCCTATACCGATTCTTCTCCTGCTGGGAGTCACTAGTGGTCACCAGGGTCTCTTTTAACTCAAAGATTCTATGACTCTGTCAATAATAATAAGGACTTCTGGAGACCTCATCATGTGCTATACGCAATGCCATGTCCTTTAAATGCACTAACTCATTTATATGTCACAACAGTCCTATTGTAAGTTGCTGTTTAGTTAATTCCGACTCTTGGCAACCCCAACCATCCAAGGAAGCCTTATATTTACTTACTGGTTTACCCCTATAATGAACAAGGAAACAGTCACAGGTTAAGTGATTCCATGCCAGTTATCCAGTTACCAAGTAAAGAAGGCAAACTTTGAGTATGACCCATTCTTAATCACTCAGCTCTACTGCTAATGCTTTCTATTATTTTAAAATTCTTTTATTCCATTATTAATAAGTCTATGTTTCTGAGATTCTAAATGTCTACAAATCTGTTCTCTCATGCCTCTGGAACCTCAGATTGTCCGCCTTCCTTTTCAGGAATATCCAGTGGGAAAATACTTCCGAGCCAACCAAGACCCACCCCCACATCCTTGTAGGAGCATCTGCAACCTTTCCTATTGTCCATATTTCTCTAGGACATGGGTCTCTGAGACTCCCCCCCCCCCCCAGTCAGTGTAAGGCAAAATGTAGCCCATGGATCTCAATCATTGGAATCAGCCCAGAACTAAAGAATCACGCTGGGGAGATGCTGGGGAGGGGGTGGAGTGAGAGATCTGCCTTTTTCCAAGCACCTCCAGGTGGTCTAATGTGCTCCCAACCTGAGACCCTCAAACTTGAATAGTGGTGGTTGAACCTCAAGTGGCCAGACCCTAAGCCCACCATGAGGGGGAGTGAGTGGGGACAACTGCTGTCAGTCAAGAGTCAATCAGGTCTCAGTAACAAGTGCAAACATTTCCTCTAGGATATAATCTGGATTCACATTCAATCTCCTCATCTGATTCACTTGTTTTTTTTTTTGTCCTGAAGCTGAAAAGCTTGTTGTTATTGGAGTTGAAGGAGAGGGCCGAGGAGACTGATCTGCCTTTCCCAGATGTATGAGAAAAAATTAGAATTCCAGGGGTGGAAGCATCTTAGGAGGCCCCTGTACCTCTTAGGAGGCCCCTGTACCTCAACAAGGTCCCTGGGTGGTGCTTTAGATAGTTTGCTGCCAGCAACTAAACTCAACGTTGACAGTCCAAATATACCCTGCGGTGCCACAGAAGAAAGGCCTGGCAATCTGCTTCTATAAAGATTGCAGCCACGAAAACCCTATGGAGCAGCTCTACTCTGTAACACATGGGGTCTCCGTGAGTCAGAATTGACTTGACAGCAGTGGGTTTGGTTTTGGGTTTCGGTACCTCAGTGTGCAACAGAATTCTGTCCCCAAACACGAACATGTGGGGAAAGCCCACACCAGGAAGCAGTAGCCTCACTAGAAGGGTGTGGGGGGATGTGGACCACACCAGGTGACACTGCCAGAGGGGGTGACGCCAAAATGACTGTCTATAAAATTTTTGTGCAGTGTTTCAGCAGAAATTTATATTTTTTATAAAAATATTTCTGTAGTTAGTTATAACCACAAAAATATTTTTCGTAAGCCTGGTTTACGTCTATCAGTATACCTATAGGGTTAAAAACTCTATGCTAATTTACTTCTTGAACATTCTAAAGCACTCTGGGAAACCCTGGTGGCCTAGTGGTTAAGAGCTACAGCTGCTAACCAAAAGGTTGGCAGTTCGAATCCGCCCAGTGCTCCTTGGAAACCCCATGGGGCAGTTCTACTCTGTCCTACAGGGTCGCTTGGAGTTGGAATCCACTCCACGGCAGCGGGTTTGGGTTTTTTTTTTGTTTTTTGGTTAATGCGCTCTGATCAGAGCTGTCATTATTACCCAATTACAATAATACTTCAAATCACATGGTTTCTTCCGCATGCGCTGTGAGCACATGCTGTTGTTTCTGTTGCTGCAGGTGTGTTTACAGTCTCTGATTTCGTTACGTTTTCTGGTGTTTTACCTACAATATTGTGGTGATTATTATTTGTGAGTTTATATCAATAACTTTTGAGAATGAAGCAGTAATTTAAAGGAAAAGAAGGAATGATATATGGGAATTATGATTTATGAGTAACATTATTACAAAAAATATTACTAAGGATTCTGTGTGGTCTGGTACGGAAGGAGGTCCATGGCGGGGGGTGGGGGGGAGGCGACGCCATGAGTTACCTCACTGGGCGACAGCAACCCTAGTGACGCCACTACCAGGAAGGTGAGACAATGTCTTCAGCAAATCGAAGATGTTATGGGTATGGACTGTCATTGTCTCCTGACCCAGCCAGTTTCAGCCTTGGTTTTAGAAAGTTCTTTTCTTTTTTGAACCGAATTCTTCCTCCAGGTAATTTCTGAGACCTGTCTCCTCAACCAACAAGTCTCACCTTCTCCGTGATTCATTCTTTCTCTTCTCCTCCATACTATCCCCACGCCCCAGCCCCCACCCCCACCCCCACCCCCACCCCCACCCACCACCAAGTGGGGCTCGTTTTGCCCTTACTCTGGGGTCAGCATACTATAAGGACAAGGGAAATAGAGTCTAACGTACCTCCCAGATTAGATGGCAGAGGACTCTCTCCTAGCAGAGCACATGATCTTCTTCACTAAAAGTTAGTGAGTGGGAGGGGTAGTGACCTGAATCCTTGGGCAAGTCACCAAATGTCTCTGAGACTCAGCTTTCTCCTAGTGATTTGGGGGATCATCATCACCTGGTTGCCATGGTGACAAACATTTAGATGAGTTTTACTTGAATTTTGGTCAGTGGCAAACCATCTCTGTGATTTTTGCTAAGAGTTGGAGAGGTGCCGAGCCCCTGGGTGGTGAGATTAACATGCTCCGCTGCTGACAGAAGGTTGGAGGTTCAAATCAACCTGGAGGCACCTCAGAAGAAAGGCCAGTGAAAACCCCATGGAGTACAATTCTACTCTGGCACACATGGGGTCACCATAAGTTCAGAGTCGACTTGACAGCAACTAGTTTTTTGCACCAGCTAAGACCTTTCCTTTGTGTAATCAGAAGGTCATAAAGATTTTTGTAAAGAGAATAATTTGGGTCCCTCTGAGATTCAGCATTATTTAACACCTTGACCATCTCACATCGCCAGTGGCACACTTTCTACTCTCTGGTGAATTAATCTATGTTAATGCAAAACATGATTATTATTTATGGGACCATCAGAGACCAATGTCTTCCCTCATTGCCTGGGACTCTCTCCAAATCCCAACTTGGCTTTATTTAAAGCCTTAAAGCCCTAGAACAATGAGGCTAACATTGATAATGAAGATGAGTCTAGAGTAGTAGTTCTCAACCCTGGTGGAACACAGAATCAGCCAAGGAGGGTTTTTGTTTGTTGGTTGGTTGGTTTTTTGTAAGTACCCAGGCTGTATCACAACAGAGCAATTAAATCAAAATCTCTAGGGGTCAAGCTCAGGTGCCAGTATTTTTTTTTAAAGCTCTCACTTGATTCCAATATGGAGCTAAGGTTGAGAACTAGTACATTATAATCCTCTTGCCAGCCCCTGTGTTTTCTAGAAGGGGTGTGTGTGTGTGTGTGTGTGTGTGTGTGTGTGTGTGTGTGTGTGTGTGTGTGTGTGTGTGTGTGTTTGTGTGTTGGGGGATGTATATAGGCAGACTGAAAGTCTGGAAGTCTATGACTTAAGTCTGTGCATCTCATGTTTTCCCCAGTGGTAAAAGAGGGTCTAATATTTACATTTTACCAGGTGGTTTATGAAAGACCCCAAAGATCGACGTAATGCTGGACATCCAAGACCAGCATCCAGCCAGGAAAGACCTTCTACAGCCCTGCCCATCCCATATCCCAGCTGCCTGTACATAGTGTAGAGTCTCAGTGGGAGATTAGGCTACACAGGAGATCCTAGCGTACATGACTCCGAGCAGAGGTAGAAGTCCTTGGAAAGTGTTTCTTGGTGTTCCAGTCATATGCTACATTGGAAGAATCACCCCAAGCTGAATGGCTTAAAACAACAACAATCATTTGTTTTTCCCATGAATTGCAATTTGGGCAGGGGTCAGTGAGAATGGTTTGTTTCTGCTCAGTGTGGTACCAGACAGGGCAGTTCAATTGGCATTGAAGGATTCACTTCCAAGGAGGATCCTGGTTCCATCCCCTGCAGAGCTCTCTATAGGCTGCTTGAGGTTCCTCACATCATGGCAGCTAGGTTTCAGAGCAAGTGTTCCAAGGGTAGACACTGCAAGCCTTCTTCTGACCTATCCTCAAGTCTCAGAATGTCACTAGCACTGTATTCTGTTGGTCAAGCAAGTCATTAAAGCCTTCCCAGATTCAAGAGTAGGGCAATTAGAATCTCTCAGTGGGAGAAATACCAGGGAATTTATGACCATTGTTACTGAAATTGGGATCACAAGTGAAGATTCAGTTTTGAACAGACTTCTAGACTTTGCTCTCCCATTCACCATGCAGGAATGAGGAAGCCAAAATGGACAAGGCCAGTTAGGAAGCAGGTGACAGGAAGAGGGTGCTTTCCGGTCATGGTCTTGGCCAGCCCCTAGCCACGGAGGTTCTGGTTGGAGTAGGCATCCTGTTGTCCCCCCACACTTCCTCATCAGTGTCCTGGCCTAGCAATCACAGTATCTGTTGCCTTGGTGTGGAAGAAGAGGGCAGTGACATTTATTCAAGCACTGTTAAATGCCTGACACTGTACATAATTACATTTAATGTTCGTAACAACTTTCCACTTTATAAATGAGGAAAGCCAGCCTTAAGTGAAGTTCCTTGTCCAAGGTCCAACATCCAAGAAGTGGCAGAATAGAAGTTCAAATCCAGGTCTGAGTGGCCCAAAGCCCATGCTGTCCTCCAAGCTGAGGCAGAGGGAGGGTGAATGCATCCATTCTGTGATCATACTATATAATGAAGTGGCAAGAGTCAGCCAATGCACCTCAAGTGCAGCCACCACCCATCTCTCAGTGGGGCTCATGTGTTGCTATGATGCCGAACAGGCTTCAATGGAGCTTCTAGACTAAGATGGACGGAGAAGAAAGGCCTGGCAATCTGCATCCGAAAATCAGCCAATGAAAACCCTATGGATCACATGGTCCCATCTACAGCACATCATGGGGATGGTCCAGGAGAGGGCAGCATTTCATTCCACTGTGCATGAGGTCACCGTGAGTCAGGGGCTGACTCTTATGACAACTAACAACAACGAAGAATCAGCCTCTAAAACCAAACTACTCGGGTTTGAATGCCAGTGCTGCCATTTATTAGCTATGTAACCTTAGGCAAGTGATGTAATTTCTGTGGACCTTCGTTTTCTCATCTCTAAAATGGGAATCATAATAGTGCCTACCTTAGAGGACTATGGGGAGGATTCAACAGTTAATATATTAAAGCATAAGAATTGTGCCTGGCCCAGGTAAGTACGATATAAAATGTTAGCTACAACTGTTCTCCTAGTACAGTATCCCAGCTGCCCTTATCATAGGCTTTAGCAAGAGCTGGAATCACTGTTGTGTTCCCACCCCCACTGTCCCCCCCCATTAGCCCTGCCTGCCTTGCTCATTATGCCAAGTCAATGTCATCGCTTGCGCGTGTCCACTTACCTAGAGCAAAGACATGGGGTCATTCACTCGGGTGTCCATTTAGGGAGAAACTCCACCAAGCAGATTTTATGAATTGCTCACACTTCCCCTTATCATGATTAATGACACAGTTGCCCACGGTCAGTCCTTCTGTGGTCGCAGCTAATGACTTCAACCCTCAACACGTTTCCTCTGCATTTGCTTCAGAAAATCATTCTCAACAGCAAGGCTGCTTTAATAGCCACTTGGTACTAACGATGCCTTTTAAGTGCATAAAGAGAATCTCTAAGTACCAAATGGTACTGGTGACAACAGCTATTGTCATTGACAGGCAACGCAAGGTCAAAGTAGCTGACGACCACGGGGACTGTTCTTGGACTAACAGTGGGCAATTTTTTTTTTAATACATTGGAAAACTCCTCATTCTTCCCTTTTGCTCCTCAAGCAGCCCTACTATTTACTGAGGCCTGCTGCATACATTTCAGAGTTTACCAGCTCTGTTATTTTTCATTTCACCTTCAACATTTAGGCCATACCCAAAATGGTACTATTTTTTCCTTAATGTTTTTTCTTTAAATCAACTCACTTTTACATTTTTAAATAAGTGTTTTTGAAAAGGAAACTTTTTTTTTTTAAATTGCTCTCCATGATTTCTGACTTCCTTTACTATGTGGCCATCACAATATGCTCAACTGGTCAAGAAGCAGCTTGATATTCTGATGAAGGATGTGGACATAGGTCAGACCAAGCTGGGTGTGAATTTTGGTCTTACCACTTACTAACGGGGTGACAGTGGACGAGTTCCTTAGTCTCCCTGAGCCTCAGCTTCTTCATAAGTAAAATTTAGCTCATGGGTGATGGTGAGGAGTAAATAAGTCAATGAGTGTTAAGTGCTCAGGTCAGGGACTGGTACACATCTGCTCAATGAAGGTTGGCTATTAGTGTCTTAGGAGTCCCTGATTGGTCAAATGATTAACACACTTAGCTGCTAACCAAAAGGTTGGAAGTTCAATTTCACCCAGAAGCACCTTGGAAAAAAGGCCTGTTGGTCTACTTCTGAAAAGTCGGCCATTGAAAACCCTTTAGAGCACAGTTCTACTCTTACACACATGGAGTTGCCATGAGTTGGAATCAATTCAATGGCAAGTGACTTCTTTTCTTTTTTTTCCGTTACTGTATTACCTGCTCAACTGCAGTTGGGCTCCCCAGGGAAGTGGCAAACAGCGTCCCTGCTATGATTATGCCATCCATGTCCCTGCTATGATTATGATACAGATTGCAGCCTCAAGCATCTCATGTGTCGCCGCACTGGGAAGTCCCAATTCTGTCAGCAAAGAGCCACACCCCAGGTGCTGGAAACTGGGCATGAGGTGTTGTCCTCTGACCAAAGCATTGTTTAGCTACAGCACTTTTCTCCTTCTTGGGAACAGACCTCCTCCCTCACCCAGGACTGTGCTTTTCATTAACAGCTACTATCTCAACACCAAGCTCTCATCTCACAGGAATCCAGATCTTGTACCTGGTGTCTGCCATCTTGTCTAGTCCTTGATCATTAGTCTCATACCTCCTAGGAGGACTCTAACTTCTGTTTCTCAAACACATTGGTTCTTGGTCTCACTTCCTGCCTAACAATTTTTTTGTTTTTCTAGTGATTACTGTTTAGGCCCATCCATGAGGCTGGGCAGAGCAACTGGTGGGGCTGCCCTCAGCACAGGAGTCCCTGAGGGTTGAGTGGGGCCAGGAGAGGCATTGCCTAAGGGTGATAGGTAAACAGCAAGAAGAGAGGAAAAGAAATAAGAGGGAGAGGAGCAGAGGTTGAGCCTGGATTAGGGTGAAGGAGTGAAATGAGGACTTGAAGATGGAAGGGCACTGAGATTATCAGTTAAGAGACATCAAAGGGGCAGAGTGAGGAGCAAGTTGCAGAGAGAACAAGGTTGAGAAGCTGAGGAAATGAATTCCCTTAACATGGACACTCGGTGGACTTTCCTTAATGCCCAGTGGGCTGCATATTGGACACGTGAGTCAGAAGGGAGTAGAATATTATTACACTAAAAAAAAAAAAAAATGAAATTCTTAAACCTACTTTCCAACTGAAGCTCCAAAACCATTGCCATCGAGTCAATTCCAACTCATAATAACCGTATAAGACAGAGTAGGCCTGCTCCATAGGGTTTCCAAGGAACGCCTGGTGGATTTGAACTGCTGACCTTTTGGTTAGCAGCCATAGCTCATAACCACTACACCACCAGGCTTTCAGGTGGTATCCTTTGATTGTGGGTAAGAAGGAAAAGGACCCAGGAGTGGGTGTAGAAACTTCGCTGGCGGTTCCCTCACACATTCTCTTCATCTAATTCCCAGTGAATGTTCGGCTCCATCACATAACTGTGACATTTGACATATGACACCCATGAGTTTCACTTGACCCCTTTGTCCGGTGCCATTAAATGGCCTGAAGTTAAAATGTTAATTATCATTAATCACGTTTTATGAAATGGCTTTGCAGATCCATAAATTCAGCAGAGAGAGGCCTCATTCATGGATCTGACAGTTTATGGACTACTGACCCTCAGAGAAGGCACCTGCATATATGGAGGGGTCTAGAGTATAATTACAAAGAAAAATTCTGATATTTACAGGTGGGATGAAAACAATAGAGAACAACTTGGAACGAAAAAGAAAGAGATAGAAAGATGAAGAAAACTGGGGAGAAACGGAGCTCTTCCAAGGCAGGGCCAAATCAGCTTTGTTCACCATTTTCCCTCTGCACTTAGCACAGGGACTGAGACAAGGTAAAAACCCAAAACAAAACCAGTTGCTGAGTCAGTCCTGACTCATGGTGACACCATGTGTGTGTCAGAGCAGAACTGTGCTCTCCAGTGTTTTCAGTGGCTATGACAGAGGTATGGTCTAAAACCAAATCCATTACCATTGAGTTGATTCTGGCTCACAGTCACATTATAGGACAGAGTAGAAATACCCCATAGGATTTTCAAAGAGCAGTTGGTGGATTTAAACTGCCATACTTTTGGTTAGTAGCCAAGCTCTTAACCACTGTGCCACCAGGGCTCCAGAGACATGGTAGGAGCCCCCAAAACCTATGTTAGAAAAGTGAATGAATGAGGAAGGGATGAGGACAGTCAGAAAAGGAAAAGAGGAAAGGCCCAATGGATGGAGATGCTTCACTGAAAGTTGGAGACTAAATCCAAGACAAGTGAATAGGAAAGAGTCCAAATTTCTGCCCCTGAGTCCAAGATCCCAGGAGCCCCAGGATTTATGTATTTGTTTGCTTAGTTTTGGCTGGATATACTAACATGAGAGTATCTCTCTCATTCATGGTCAAGAAAAACTTTTACTTAAATCAATAAAATAGCTGGAATTTCATTTTTTTTTTTTTTTAACACAAGCATGCATGTTCCAAAGTAAATTCAGAAGATCGATCTCCTTTTGTTGTTGTTGTTAGGTGCCGTCAAGTCAGGTCTGGCTCATAGCCACCTTGTGTACAACAGAACGAAACACTGCCCGGTCCTGCACCATGCCCACAATAGTTGTTATGCTTGTGCCCATTGTTGCAGCCACTGTGTCAATCCATCTCGTTGAGGGTCTTCCTCTTTTTCGCTGACCCTGTACTTTACCAAGCATGATGTCTTCTCTAGGGACTGATCCCTCCTGACAACATGTACAAAGTATGCAAGAGGTAGTCTCACCATCCTTGCTTCTAAGGAGCATACATACAAAGATGCATAGAAAAGTGGATTGCAACTCCACATGCCAAAAGGAGAGCAGTGGCTATCTCTCTGGAAGATGACGTTATGGGTATTTTAAGTTTTCTTGTTTATACATTTCCATGTTTCCAAATTTTCTACAATATATCATGCATTATAATTAAAAATATATAATAAAAGTGCATGTGTGTTGTTATGGATTGAATTGTATCACTCCAAAACAAATGTGTGTCAACTTAGCGAGACCATGATTCTCAATATTGTATGACTGTCCACCATTTTGTCATCTAATATGATTTTTCCATGTATTGTAAATCCTACGTCAATGATGTTAATGAGGCAGAGTCAGAGGCAGTTATGTTAATGAGGCAGGACTCAATCTACAAGATTAGGTTGTGTTTTAAATCAATCTCTTTTGAAATATAAAAGGGAGAAGTAAGCAGAGAGACGGGGGACCTCATACCACCAAGAAAGCAGAGCTGGGAGCAAAGCGTGTCCTTTGGACTTGGGGTCTCTGCACTGAAACAGTCCTAGACCAGGGGAAGATTGATTACAAAGACCTTCCTCCAGAGCTGAAAGAGAGAGAAAACCTTCCCCTGGAGCTGACGCCCTGAATTCGGACTTCTAGCCTACTAGACTGTGAGAGAATAAATTTCTCTTTGTTAAAGCCATCCACTTGTGGTATTTCTGTTATAGCAGCACTAGATGACTAAGACATGTATGTATAGATGTGTGTACATACAGCATGTGAGCAAAGAAGGATGGAAAGAAAGGGTTGTGCTCACATGGGCTGTCCTGTTGAGGTGGGTGATGGGAGACACCCATTATTTCGGGTCCATCATTAGAAGGAACGTATGATGCCCTGCTGTGCCGACTGGCAGGACCTTTAACTGAGGGCCCTACTATGTGATGAGGTGCTGGAGTGGCCTGAAGACATGTTAGAATGATCCCTGAATGAGGAGACTCAAAAACTCAGGGGGACTTCTGGGGCTCTTTGAATCCCCAAAAACCTGCTTGCAGAACTGTGTCTACATGTGCAGTGTTCTGGGGAGAGGGCATTCTTCGTTTTCATCAGATTCTTATAGAGGGGAGGTGAGAGTAAGCTTCTAGAAGATCCTTTTCTTGAGACTAAAAACCAGTGGTTGTCGAATCAATTCTGACTCATAGCAACCCCATGTGTGTCACAGTAGAATTGTGCTCCATAGGGTTTTTAATTGTTGATTTTTTTGGAAATAGATCACCAGACCTTTTTTCTGAGGTGCCTCTGGGTGGACTCGAACCTCCAACTTTTTGGTTGGCAGCCGAGTGTGTTAACCGTTTGCACCACCCAGAGACATCGTTTTTGAGAGTCGTAGTTGTTGGCTGCTGTTGAGTCAATTCTGACCTCATAGTGACCTCATGTGACAGAGTAGAACTGCCTCTTAGAGTTTCCAAGGCTGTAATCTTTATGGGAGCAGAACCAGGTCTTTCTCCTGAAGAGAAGCTGGATGGGTTTGAACCAACAACTTTTCAGGCAACATCTGAGCGCTTAACAGTTGTGTCACCAGGGCTCCTATTCTTTAGACTAGAGAGTGTATATTACTATTAGTAAAAAATTTTCAAACATGCACCCCAAATACAGATGCATTTGTTCGTTTATTTATTTATAAATTATATGCATGTTCTATAGTATAAATACATACAACATAAGTATATACAAAACATATTTTTTAAAAAGATAAAAAGTAAATAAAAGGTCTAATATTTTCATCCTGTATCCCAAAAGATCATCTCCAACCCTCTTGGAAAACACTGGTCCCTTTTTGGAGACAATCACCTCTAGAATCAACAAAAGTTCCCTATCTCCCCACTCTGTAGCTGAAGTAACTCCTACTAGAAGTTGCCAAGTTCCATGAGCAGGAAATTAGAACTCTTGGATCAAAGTCGAAATCTATAAAGCATTGCAAATCCATTAAACACTCAGCAGCATCATGAAAACACAGATTTCCTTCATTCTGGCATAGCTTTTACAGTGCCTGCAGCTTCTTGGTTAAAGTATTCACTTCTCCAAAGTTGCACCACATTCTCAGCTGTAGGTTCAAACAGCGGTGGCTTTTCTTTTAGAATTTAATGTAAGCAAACAGATGGGGATCATAGTATGAGAGTCACACACATAATCATCCAAAGTACATTTACCTCAATCCCACCTGGAAATGACCCTGGCTCTTACCTTTCTGACATTTGCTAGGTCTGACATAAGATAATCAAAGGTGGAGTAACATCTTAACATCCTCCCTCTGTTCATCATTATTAAATGAACGCTCACAGAGAAATTGCCAGATCAGGTTGATTTGGACCCATCTCTGCTTAGGGACCTTTCTGGACTGAGTGTTTTGGGGTTTTGTTTCTCCTGGGATTCTAGTAGCCACCACCACCCCCCACCCCAGCCAGGGAGCAAGAGAGAAGTAAAATCCCAGCTGACCTTGCAGCTTCATCTATTCTTATTTCTATTTCTTTTTGATGAGTGTTTAATACAAATTAGTAAAGTTCTTTCAAATTCAAGGTGTCAGTTGGTTCTCTCCTTAACCATGGAATGTAGGCAGGGCAGGTATTGGTATATATGGGGATATTTGCGTACACTGCCCAGATCCCATCTCAGGACTCCTTCTAGAGTTTAAAGATAGATATATTTTTTTATAACCTGATCCCTAAATGCAAGCCACCTATGTCATCCAATACTCAACCAAAGAAATTATGATCCGTTTCTTCATTGGTAGAAAACCTGGCTTTGTTGGATGATCAGAGCACATCACGTCCAGAGTGGTGGCTTGATAAGAGATTTTCAAGTATAAGTTGGCTACAATGCCCTTTTATGCCTCTTTGTTGTTGTTATTATTGTTAGATGCGGTTGAGTCAACTCCAACTCATGGTGATATATAATAGAACGAAACTTTGCCCATCCTGCGCCATCCTCACAATCTTGGGTATGTTTGAGCCCATTGTTGCAGCCATCGTATCAATCCATCTCCTGGGGGGGTTTCCTTGTTTTTACTGACCCTCTACTTTACCAAACATGATGTCCTTTTCTACAGATTGGTCTTTCCTGGTGACATGTCCGAAGTAAGAAAGACGAAGTCTCGCCATTCTCACTTATAAGGCTGTACTTCCTCCAAGACGGATTTGTTCATTCTTCTGGCAGTCCATGGTATATTCAACATTCTTCACCAATACTACAATTCAAATGCATCAGTTCTCCTTCAATCTTCTTTTTTTCATTGTCCAGCTTTCACATGCATATAAGGTGATAGAAAAGACCATAGTTTGGGTCAGACACATCTTAGTCATCAAAGTGGCATCTTTGTTTTCTAACATATTAAAGAATTAACACTTTAAATATGGGTTTTATACCCCTAAGACTTGGTTAAGATGTGATGCCATAGTATAAACCTATCTCAGTGTGAATTTAGATTATCCACAGTTAGGTTAGTCATTTATACAGTCTTAGCCGTGGGGTGGGGAACACATCACCTCTGCATTCAATAACTTTACCTTTGAGGCTCTCCTTCTCCTAACCCTTTTTCCAGGCTGCTGGAAGTGTTGGCTACTGATGATTCTCAGATGTCAAGGTCAAATCCCTCCCCAGGGAAGTCTGCATGCAAACACTGATGTTGTTGTTAAGTGCTGCTGAGTCAGTTTCGACTCGTAGCAACCCTATGTACAACAGAACAAAACACTGCCCAGTCCTGCTCCATGCTCACAATCATTATTATGCTTGAGCCCATTGCTGCAGCCACTGTGTCAATCCATCTCATTGGGGGTCTTCCTCTTTTTTTGCTGACTCTCTCCTTTACCAACCACGGTGTCCTTCTCCAGGCTCTGGTCCTTCCCGATAACATGTCCAAAGTACGTGAGATGAAGCTTCACCTTCCTTGCTTCTAAGCAGCATTCTGGCTGTACTTCTTCCAAGACTGATTTGTACATTCTTCGGGCAATCCATGGATAGGGTACAAAGATCTGGTCTCCTTGTCCCAGTTTGGGACAACTCTAAAAGTTCATCCCAGTTCGCTTTGTCACCAGCTGAGGCCTTTGCTTCAACTAAATCACAGTTCAACTTCTCCTTCAGCCCAATCCTGCTTCCTTTACCCCTCATAGGTCAAGAACATTCCTGGTAAACTTTGAGTCTCATAACTGGCTTTCTGGGGAATCAATTCTGAAAAGTTTGCCTATTTTACAGATGAGGAAACTGAAGCCCAGGGAGGTAAAGTGGTTTATTCAAGGTTCCACAGCTGGTGGAATCAGGAGTTAGGTCTGGAATTTGGGTCTCTGGACTCTGATCTCATGCCCTTTCTACAGGAATGGAGAGTGGATTTTCCTGGGTGGTGCAAAGCGGGACTCCTCCCTGACACTTGAGGACCCAAAGAAGTGTCCATTATCAGTCGCATAGAATTCTGAGTACACTGCTGTTCTTCTAAGTCATGATTTATGCTCACTCAGTCTTTCTTTGAAAATTTTATATTCAGTTTCATGACTGATAAATGAATGCATTCTTTCTATCAAAAATAAAAACATTTCAGTTAAGGTTAAAATTCCAGCATCAGTTTGGGTAAAACTAGCTCCTAGAACAGATAAGCACCAAAATCTCAGTGGCTTCACTTAACAGAAGTCTGTTTCTTGCTCTCATAAAGTCTGAACCAGTGTTTCTGACAGGCGGGCAGCTCTTGCCAAGGCAGAGGCTCAGGAACCCCGGCTCCTTCCATCTTGTGTTTCCACCAACTTCAACACACAGTTTCCAAGGTCACAGAGGAAGGCAAAATCATGGAGGGTTGCAAGTGGAAGGTTATAATGGGCCAGGCCTGAAATTGACACACATTCCATTGGCTAGAATTTAGTCATATGGTCACACTTAACTGCAAGGGAAGCTGGGAAATGTAGTCGAGCTGGTTATTGTGTCACGATAATAACATTCCTTCAGCTGGCTTTATACTGAAGGCCTACAGGTTTCGACTACTTTATGGTACAGTCTGCCTCCTTATAGTGTTTGGCATTTTTTGGTAGGGCTCAGGTCTAGAGGTCCTGTACCTATATAGACAGGAAGCACTGGCAGTCACAAGCAGTGGGTCACCTAGAAAGTATCAGGAAAAGTCAGTATTATAGAATATGGATACACACGTGAATGTTGTTGTTGTGTCATCAAGACGATTCTGATAGGACAGAGTAGAACTGCCCCACAGGGTTTACAAGGAGCAGCTGGTAGATTTCAACTGCTGACCTTTTGGTTAGCAGTCTGAGCTCTTAACCACTTCACCACCAGGGTTCCATGCATGTGAATAGTAGACAGGAAGCTATCAAGATTTAGTAACTAGCAAGAGCAAAAACGGAGGGCAGGCAAAAGGATCCATTCTCCCAACCAGGGGACAAGGGAAGAGCCTCTAGGCAAGGCTGTCTGAATGCTTGATGAGGCACCTCCTGGAAGAGTTGCTTGGGAGCTACATGGAGGAAGATTGCCTGGTGGTTAGCAGCAAAAACCTGCACTGGATCACTTGAGCAAAAAAGGAAAATGATGGGAAGGTTTTAGGGAGGCTCATAGGATGGAAGGGAAGACCGGGGAACCAAGTAGAAAAGCCAGTCACCAGAGCAGCTTTGGAAATCTGAGCAATAGGAACTGCTCACCAGCCTCTGTGATTATGCTGCCAGAAGGAATGAACTTCAACTCTGCTCAAACTTGGACTTGCTCCACTCTTGCTTTGAATTCCAGAGACAGAGCATCCAACAGGACTTGTTCCTCCACATCATCCTCACCTTGGCTGAAGGAAAGCAGGATCCCTTGATTGAGATGTCCCACCAGCTCTATCTTGTAGGAGGGAGGTAACTGCTCAAAGAGAAGTTGGGGTGCTGTATCAGCCAACAGGAAGCAGAGAGCATCCTTGATGGGTGATTGGAGAGAGTTTAATACAGCACTATTTAGAAAGGTGACATTCTTGGGTGGTGCGAACAGTTAACGTGTTCAGCTACTAATCAAAAAGGTTGGAGATTCTACCCAGAGGCTCCTTGGAATAAAAGCCTGGTGATCTCCTTCTGAAAAATCAGCCATTGAAAACCCTATGAAGCACTGTTCCATTCTGACCCACATGGGGTTGCCATGAGTCGGAGTGGACTCATCAGAGTCAGCAAGGGGTGGTTAAGTGCCCGGAGAAAGGGGCTAGGAGAGGGAGTTATTAGTAAAACCTGAGAGAGCTGCAGGAGAGAGGCTGCCCCTCAAAACAGCTGGGGATCTGGGTAGAGGAACAAGCCACTGCCAAACAGCAATTCAGCAGGCAAGGTACTGGGGCCTAAATACTCATATGTCTCTTCTTGTGCCCTCCAAGCTTCTGCTAGTACTTTCCAGTAGGAAGTCAGAGAGCAAGGGAGCTTGGTGATGCAGTCTGCTAGGCTGACCTCTAGGGATACAGAGCAGAGCAAAGATGGCAGCCAGTGGATCTGGAGGGGCAGGTGGGAATTATCTGCAAGGGTGCTATTATCAGAAGATGGTAGACTAGATGCCAGATGGCCCCAGGACAGCCTGGACCCACTTGAGGAGGTCACGAGATAGACAAAAGTAAAGCACCAAGGAGGAAACAAGAGTTAGAAGAAGAGAGCCTGTACTTTCTCGGCTTGGAGGTCAAGAAAAAAACCAGTGGAGAAGAAACCTCAAGCCATATTAGATGAGAGTTTCAACTGCATGGAAATGAATGGTTTTGCTTCTTATTTTTAAAAGCCTGGCTTCATTAAGTTGATTGTGTCCAATACATTGAGATGCCTCTATTCCCTGTGGAGAAAATGAAACTAAGGGTAAAGTTTTTTGAGTCAGTCCCAAGAGGATTCTGGTTGAGTACCTTTGACAGAGAATTACTTGTTTGTCTTCGTCAGTACACTGCATATTGAAAACTATAATGTAACACTGCAGACCATTTGATCCCCTGCCCCCTCTCTCTAAAAGATAATAGCTAATTGGAATCCTCGTGTAGTAACAGTCATAAAAGCAAGGCTCTTAGCTGAGATTGAGGGAAAGTACCACTTCAGCAATTACACTTCCTTTACCTGTCAGAGGAAGGAGTCTCTGCCCAAAGACTTCATTCTTGGCAAGCACGGGGGAAATTACACACAAGACATCTAAACTGATGACTTAGAGTGAAAAAACACATTGTGTCTTCCAGCCCCTACCTATTACCACTGTATCCACTGAGTGCTTGGAAGTTTGCAATGGGTTTTCAACTATGTTTTGTCCTTTGATCCTCACAACTAGCTTGCTCGAGTGGGGATTATTATCTCCAATCCAGATTTAGAAGAATTGAAGCTGCAGAAGTTCACACAGCTAATATCTTCGGATGGATTCTGTTAGAAGATAACCCTGAGACAAGATGTGAATGCAAGTGATTTCTTTGGGAAATGATTCCAGGAAGCACCAGTGCAGGGATGGAGAAGCAAGACAGAGAAGGTAAGAAAACCAATAAGGAGTGCATTGATAAACAAATTGCCTCTATGGACAACTGGGGCTTAGTCCCACTGGAGATCACTGGGAGACAGTTTGAAATATGCCTCAGAAAACAATAATAAGATACCACTGCACACCTCTTAGGATGGCTAAAATCCAAAACACTGACAACACCAAATGCCAATGAGGATGTGGAGCAACAGGAACTCTCATTCATTGTTAATAGGAATGCAGAATGGTACAACTACTTTAGAAGACAGTCTAGCAGTCCCTTCCAACGCCAACCATAGGTGTTTAACATATGATTGTTGGGTAAACTGATCATAGATTTTCTACCTCAGAATTTGTCCTAAATATTATTGAATTCTTTCCTTCACCACACTCCCTTCTCCTACCCCACCTCTTTGCCAACATCGCATGAATCAGATGTAGTAGAGGTCAGTTCAACCACGGTAGAAGGAAGGTAAGGAGGGTGACTTGTGGCATAAAATAAAATCCAAGATACATAGAAGACAGAAAGACATATAAACAAATCCTTACAAAAAGAAAAACAAACAAACAAACAAAAAAAACCCACTGATGAGCTGGTTATTTAAAGAATAACCAACAAGCCTTGGAAAAACAGGGACAATTATAGGCAGAATAGGGAGTCTTGGGTTTGTCTAGAAGCTCAGCCTCTTGGGTAAGTCATTCACCTACTCTAAGCTCAAGTTTTCTCCCCAGTAAATTGAAAGGGTTATAAGGACTACCTCTGCTATGTCAAGATGCTAATAATAATACCATGATTTATGCTCGTTTTTAGGTTATATTTTTATATACCTATTTTTCTCAAAACTGAGCACATCTGTAATTAGAAGTTGTAACCAAAGACACCACATATCACTTCTAAATCTTTTTTTCCAAATACTTGTTGGAAAAAGGTTCTATAGACAAAACATAAACAAACCAAGCCAGAAATGGCATCCTTATATTTAACAGTCTTTGGGTGCTACAAAAGCAAGCAACATGTTAATACGATATTTACAAATTACCCCAACCTCTCTCTGATTAGCTTATCATGTGCCTTTTCTAAACTAACACACGCAGAATTCACGGGGCAACACTTATTTGTTCCATTGCTAAGGAACAGCGGTAATTTGCATAGTGAAACAATCATTAGTATATTTAAGCTGAAACCCTATCTGTTTATAACAGCCAGATTTCAAACAAGAGATCAAAGTCTCAGCATATTTTTTTCTCATTTTTAAGTGAGCAGCTCAAAGCAATAGTGTGACTGTACCTAATACATATTATTAACCAGACGTTCTGCAGCACTTAATGTTACAAACTGCGCCATCCATAGTTATTCACAGGGACTAACCTGAGGAAGATCAGAATTGAAAAGTTTAAGTGGACAGGTGGCTTCATTCGACATAACATATTGCACTACTCAATGTACACCTGGCTTTCAAATGAGTTCAGATTGGCTGATTCCTTTTCAGGCTCTATCTGCATTTTCTCCCTGTACTTTCTCTAAAGTAAAACTAAGTACTTCACTTGTATTTCTCTTGGGATGATGGAAAGAGCACTGGATTTGGAGTCAGTAACCCTGGGATTGAGTTTTAAAACTTTGCCCCATGTTAACTGGGTGACTGGGTATATCACCACTTCTCTGAGTCTCAGTTCTTCACCTGTAAAGTGGGCCTGGTATTACTAGCATTATAGTGAAGAACAGAAGAAATAATGACTCAAAAGAGCTTTTCAAAGAAGGAAATGATTATTAATTAAAACTTCTCATAGAGATTGTTTGGAGCAACTTGACATAAGAATATCAAATATTATATGAAAAACAATCTTAGAAGATAGCAAGAAAATTCTGAAAATAAAAACTAATGGAGACTTGCTCTGCTAACCTTTAAAACATATTATAAAGCCGTAGGAATTAAAACAGTATGGTTGTGATACAGAACTAGGGAGGCATATCAATGGAAAAGAATTAACAGAGGTGGAGTTAAACATACATGCGGATTTTATACGTAACAAAGGTGGCATTTCAAATTGGTGGAAAAACTATGGATTATTTGATAGATGGTGCTGGAAAATGGCTAAATAGATGGAAAAGGTGAAATTTATTATTAATATACTTCTTACAACTAATTACAGATGTCTGAAATATTTAGATATAAAATATGAATCCATAAAAGTACTAAAAGGAAGCTTAAATAATTTTGTTTTGATAGAAATGCAACCGGGAAAGCCTTTCTACATGTGACATAACACCTAGGAAGTGTTAAATAAAAGATTGATAAATTTGACTACATAAAAATAAAAACATTTTATGTGACAAAAAATAAATAGCAAAAAAAAATCAAAAGACAAACTGCAGGCACTGCCTGGTACTATGCCATCCTCACAATCATTGCTATGTTTGAGCTCATTGTTGAAGCCACTGTGTCAATCTATCTCATTGAGGGTCTTCTTCTCTTTCGCTGGCCTTCTGCTTTGCCGGGCGTGGTGTCCTTCTCCAGGACTGGTCCCTCTTGATGACGTGTCCAGTGTATGTGGGACTGAGTCTCGCCATCCTCACTTCTAGGGAACATTCTGGCTGCACTTCTTCCAGGACGAATTTGTTGATTCTTCTGGTGGTCTATGGTGTGTTCAGTGCTCTTTGCCAGCACCGTGATTTGGGTGCATCAGTTCTTCTTCGGTCTTCCTTGTTCATTGTCCAGCTTTCGTATGCATGTGGGGCAGTTGAGAATTCCATGGATTGGATTGGGTGCACCTTAGTCCTCAAGGTGACATCTTTGCTTTTCAACTCTTTAAAGAGGTCTCTTGCAGCAAATTTGCCCAGCGCAATACATTGTTTGATTTCTTGACTGCTACAAAAAAAAAAAAAGACAAACTGCAAACAAATAAATAGGCAAAAACACAACCATTTCAAGTCTTTAAAAAAATTCTAATGGATAATAAAAACATGAATAGATGTTCAACCTTCTATTCAAAAGAAATACAAATTAAAAAAACACAAATCAATAATAAAAATATAAATAGATGGTCAAAGTTATTAGTAATCTGGGAAAATTTAACAATAAGATAGTGTTTGTCACTTACTGCATTGGTAAAGATGAAAAGGTTGCATAATCCCCAAAGTGATCGCCTTTGGAAATAGGCATTCTCCAATGCTGTTTGAAGAGCACACACTTGTTGCAAACTTATTTGGAGTAACTCTGTAACATATATTAAATTTTAAAATATATATACCCTTTGACCCAGTAGTTTGATTTCTACGAATTTTTTTCTCTTACATAAATTCACGCAATAGTACAAACACATTTGTATGAGAGGATATTGCAGCATTGTTTGCCGTAGTAAAATCTTGAAAATAACTTAAACGTTCTTTCAAAGGATGCTGCTTAAGTACATTTCAGTGCATTCACAGAATGGAGCACTAAAACAAAAAACCAAACCCTTTGCCATCGAGTCAATTCCGACTGCTGTCGAGTCGATTCCAACTTATAGAGACCCGATAGGACAGAGTAGAGCTACCGCGTAGGGTTTCCAAGGAATGGCTGGTGGATTCGAACTGCCAACCTTTTGGTTAGCAGCTGTAGTTCTTAACCACTGAGCCACCAGGGCTCCAAATGGAGTACTAAGTGACTATTAAAAAGAAAAAGGGAGATAAATTATCTGTTATAGAAAGATAACACATACCAGGTTCTGTTCTAATGCTCTACGTGTATGAACTAGGAGACTTGTCAGAAAGTTCTATGACATAGGTAATTTTACTCTAGTCCCATTTTACAGATTTGGAAACCAAGTGCTAGAAAGGACAAATAACTTGTTCAAGGTCATACAGCTAGTAAATGGTGAAACAAGGCAGTCTGGCTCCAGAGTCATGCTCTAACCATTAGATTTCATTGCTTCTTTGCAGACACTAAGATATAAAAAAGCAAGTTACAGAATAGCACTGCAGAGAATGGGTGGGGGAGGTGGAGAAAAATATGCATCTGCATAGAAATGTCTGGAAGGCTACATAGAAAACAACAGCTGGGGAGTGGCTGGAGAAAGAGGTGACTGCTTTTCACTTGTTATAAACTCTGCTGTTGGTATACAATTTTTTAAACCATCAGCACGAATTACTACATGTTTAAAAAATAGTTAATGAATAAACTTCACTTCCCCAGAGCAACACTGCCACAGATCTCTTCTTTTATTCTCCCTCCTTACAAACTTCTCACCTCCCTCCCTTTTGTCTCTCACCCACAGGTCTCCACCTTTTCAGGGTAGAGGAAATGTCCAGTTCACTTATTCACCTCCCTTGTAGAACCACCTGCAGTTCAGCAATGTGCCCAATGATACCAGCCCCAGCCAAACCAGAAGGCCATTTGAACGACTGCCTTTTGGTCTATGTACAGGTTCCTCCTGAGCACAATTAAGTGTTCTGGAATTCCCATTCTTCGCAATGTTATCCATAATTTGTTATGATCCACAACGTCAAATGCCTTTGCACAATCAATAAAACACAGGCAAATATCTTTCTGGTATTCTCTGCTTTCAGCCAGGATCCATCTGACATCTGCAATGATATCCCTTGTTCCACATCCTTTTCTGAATCTGGCTTCAATTTCTGGCAGTTCCTTGTCAATGTACTGGTGCAATCACTTTTGAATGATCTTCAGCAAAATTTTACTTGTGTGTGATGCTAATGATATTGTTCAATAATTTCCACATTCTGTTGGATCACCTTTCTTTGGAATGGGCACAAATACCGATCTCTTCTAGTTGGTTGGCCAGGTACCTGTAGATGTGGTTTAATCAGTTGGCCTTGAGCATAGCAGATTACCTTCCATAATATAATCTAATGTAATACAATCAACCAATCAGTTGTGACCATACCAGTGTAGGATGGATCTTAAACCTAATCATTTCTGAGTTACAAAAAGACCAAAATAGACACAGAGACATATGTACACACAGGGGTTGGGGCTGGGAGACAGACACCATGTGAGGATCCTCAACAAGCCAAAGAACCAGGGTAGCCCAGGGCAACCTATGAGGAAGGCTTCGCAAGCCTAAAACTCTGATTTGGACTTTTAGCCTCCAGAGCTGTGAGAAAATACATTTCTGTTCTTTAAAGTCACCCACTTGTGCTATTTCTGTTACAGCAGCACTTAGTAACTAAGACACATGGTAATGATTTCAATCCTGTTCTCTTTTTCACCGAGACTGAACTCCTCTTTCATCCAAATGCCCGTGGATGTCCTCAGGGACGGAGCTGTAACTCCTCCTCTTGGTTCGCCCTATAGCAAGCGATTAACTGACTTGACTGAATGACTCTATGGCTGTCTGGAATGAATGGCCTGAAGAGCAGCTCTAGGCTGTGGTATGTGGTTTAACAACGGGCTGGCTCTCCAAGGCAGGGAAAAGGAAAACCCTGATTTCTAGCTTTTGCTAATCTCCCTGGTGTAAATACTCCCATCATGGCCAATTTCAAGCCACCAATGTGATATCACCAAAGGTGGAGTTGGGAAGAGATGCACAGTAAGAATAGCACACAAGTATTTAGTGTTTCCACCAGAGAGATACAATAACCTCAGAAGCATCAATAATAGCAATACATAGTAAAAATAATGAGGAAGTGATGAGTTTTGAGTATATATTCCCTTTGTTTTTAGTATGATTTATTTCACTGAGAGCCTGGGTGGAGCAAGCAGTTTGAGATTGGCTACTAATCTAAAGGTTGGTGGTTCAAACCCACCCAGAGGCATCACAGAAGGCCTACGGAACTGCTTCTGTAAAGATCACGGCCAAGAAAACTCTACGGGCACGGTTCTACTCTGTAACACATGGGGTCACTGTGAGTTGGAATTGACTTGATGGCAACGGGGGTTTGGTTTTGGTTTTTTATATAGTTTAATTTTTAATAATGACTGTATTTAACACCCAACTCACAAAATTCCTGAAAATTAGCAATCAATTCTCATGAGCCTGTACACGGTGCCTCCAGAATACCAGTGCTCAGGTTTCCTGGAGCTAGAAGGTCTAAATTTATAGAATCATAATTAGCTATTGGAGCAAATTTACTAATTAAAAACAAAAATTATTTCTCTATTGAATTATTTCTCTTTTGCATCTTCCATTTGTTTAAAATCAGATTTGACTGTCAACCATTATGTTCTAAGGCACAGTGAGCCATAAGTTCCCAGTCCCCTTTCCATTCTCAGCTCCATATCAACTCCTCCAAGAACACTTCCTGACCTACAAGCTCTTAGTACCACATCCCTCTTCCAATATTAGCACCACACCCCAGTTCCAATATTATGCTTATTTATGCGATTCATTAATTGTCTTTGTCCCTCACTAGCCTGCAAATTCTTTGAGGTCAGGATTTTTTGTTTGCTTGTTTTCAGTGGGATT